>CM060931.1:922308538-923558538 GCA_030765085.1 Allium cepa | reverse complement strand
GCCATTTTGGTTTGGATGTTTGATTTTGATATGGATTTCTGGTTTTCTAATTGGATTCGGATCACTATATTAAAACAATTCGGGATTAGCGATTACTGTCCCGACTGGAGAGACGGGGCAACGATCGCGAGTTATGAGTCCCTTCGTTGGAGATCAATGGAATGGACTCGGACAGAATGTCAAAGTCCTTGGCCAGAGTGCCAAGGCCGATGAATGTCAAAGTCCTTGGCCGGAGGGCCAAGATCGGTGAATATTAGTCCTTGGCCGGAGTGCCGAGGCTGGTGAATATCAAAGTCCTTGGCCGGAGTGCCGAGGCCGGTGAATATAAAAGTCCTTGGCCGGAGTGCCGAGACCGGTGAATGTCAAAGTCCTTGGCGGGAGTGCCGAGGCCGGTGAATATCAAAGTCCTTGGCTGGAGTGCCAAGGCCGGTGAATGTCAAAGTCCTTGGATGGAATGCCGAGGCCGGTGAACATCAAAGTCCTTGGCCGGAGTGCCAAGGCCGGTAAAGATCAAATTCCTTAGCCGGAGTGTCGAGGCTGGTAAATATCAAAGTCCTTGGCCGGAATGCCGAGGCCGGTGAATGAAAAATTCCTTAGCCAGAGTGCTGAGGTCGGAAAACATGAAAGCCCTTGACAGGAAGGTCAAGGCTAGAACAGGATAACACGACCCGACAAGGTCTATAGATTCGAGGTTAAACTCAAAGAGGTCATGGATTTGATAATATGGTTACGAAAGGGATATGGACTTTGGATATCGAATTTGAGGCTATTCAAAGCATACCTTCCAACAGTAAGGCATGTTTTGGAGGGAAAGTGTTAACCCGCCTTTTTACAAGGCCACGGACATGCGGAGTTAACTAAAACAACTTCACGACTTTCGAGGCCGAAATATGATGGATTCGATTTGAATGGATGATGGTCACTTGGACAGATGATAGGTCGTTCAATTGGAATGAAGTGGTTCGAAGTGTTTGGGATTCGACCTTGTGGTTTGGCCGTTCGGCATTGCAATATCCGGTGGATGTATGGAAGTTCAGGAAGGTTATTTGATTGTGGCTCGGCATTGTCGCTCGGCTTTGAACATCGCTCGGCATTGGGCCTCGCTCGGCACTGGACATCGTTGGGCATGTTGGGTCGTTCGACGTGATGAGTCGTTCGACGTGATGAGTCGTTCGGCGTGATGATTCATTCTGCATGATGGGTGATTCGGCATGATGGATCGTTCAGCGTGATGGGTCGTTCAGCATGTAGGGTCGTTCGACGTGATGGGTCGTTTGGCGTGTTGGGTCATTCGGCCTGATGGGTCGTTAGGCATCAGGTGTGGCTTGGCATTGGTGAGAGGCCATTGTGGATCGGCATTGAGGAAAGGCAGGTGTGGATCGACATGGTGGTTCAACATAAACCGTTCGGCCTTGATGGGCCCGGGTTATTCAGAGAGCCCAACAACTACCTGGATGTGTCTATAAATACGGTGTGTGGGAGTTCAGAAAAGGGATCTTCTCTTCGGCTCTCTGACTTTCAATTTTTTAAGGATAAGGCTAGTTTGCCACCTTGTAACTGTAATTAATTGTTATAGTAATAAAAAGTAAACTTCTGGAGTGGAGGTAGGCCGGAGTTAGCCAAACCACTATAAAACCTGTTGTTTATTACTACTTTCATTTTAATTTTAACCGTTCTTTATATTTATAATCTCTACATACACTTTATCTGTGATCTGTGACTGTTAGTTGGTGCTTTCATTTACATTTGGGTGTTAGTGACCAATTTTAGCGCTAACAGATGGGTTGTTACTAGTAGTTGAATGAATTGTATCAAGCAAAATACTACCGAGTAGAATTATTACCAAACTGATCCTTAAAAACCCTTTCTAACCATCATCGAATCTTGTGTTTCATTACATGAATGACACTGCTACCTTAGTATACTAAGCTCTTAAGAAACGGTGCTAGAAAGGCTTCTTTGAAAAAATTATGAGACTTGGCAACAAATTGGCAGCCAGAGGCTTTCTTGAAAGGGTAGAAATAAGGATTACTTGTTCGAGGTTCAAGACAACTACTGCATAAAGAAAGGGATGATATTAAATGGAACGTATCATATTTTATAATCATGAAAATATGCTTTGGAGGGCAAGTTTTATGGGCATTTTCGTCCATAACATAACGAATATGAAAAGAAATCAAAACACGTAATAATAGCTGAATGATGCGTAGCAGAATGACAATCACATGATCAAATAGGAAAAGCAAAGAAATAAGAGGATCAAAATTTACTTCAAAGAAAACCAAAAGAAAGAGTAAGATTTGGCTAAGCGAAGAATCTGTGTGACAATAAATGATACGATAGTTAACAACCACCCAACAAGAAAAACGGTTTGGTAGTTAACGAATATCCAATAAGGAAAATGGTTTAGTGGATCCATTATTGAACCTATCTCCTATTGAAAAGATTCCTACTGGACAGAACAAATCAAACATGGAAAGTAACTATTTTGTAAGGAATGCCAAACCGATCTCCTTACAACCTCATACCTTTAAATATCCCATGGATTAACAGTAATGGCATACGGGTTTAGGAGCTCTACCATTACAAGATAGAAATTCCTGCATAGGGTACTTGGAGCTATATTTTTCTTTCATTTGATTAGTAGGTCATTTCATTTTGTCATTCTTGCATTATACTCGAGATCTATAAGGGAATGGACCTCATAACGGATGCAGGCAATCTTTAGTTGAATCACTATAAATTCTATGTGTTCTTTATTTGCTTTTGTAATATCTATTCCAGATTACCTCTCTATAAATATTATTTCACATACAACAAACAACTATATAGTACATCTAGTATCTATAGTTCCATGAAATTTCTTGGAAATATTTCCCTATTTTTGAGCAAACATACTCACATACATTGATTGATATATGAACACACATATACATTGGTACATGTGTACATAAATTGGTACACACACATGAATTTTATTTCGTTCTATTGAATAAATGTACTAATGCAATTTATGAATGTGAAGGACCGAGTTCAGTAATTCGGACACATAAAATGCTATTCAAGATGGCTTGCTCGTATGGGTCATGGATTTCTAGCCCTCATTTTATGATATCCCTGAAGATGTCTAGTATGTTATGTTCGCTAACTTCATGTTAAGATAATTTTAGTATACAATATTTTTCTAAGTAAATTTATTGATTTATCGATTATATGTTTCTTCAATTGCATTTGCATAGAAAATTGGTTTGGAGGCCTGGTGTTCTAGATGTGTTGGACAAATGCTGTGAACGAAAAAGGAGAGCATTAAGTATCGGGAATGGACATGTAATATATGCAAGTACCTTACAATATATTCTGATTATCTTGAGGTGGTCTATGATTTTTTTGGCATATTTGGTTTAGACGATTTTAAAGCACATTCTGCAAGTAGTGAAAAAGTAGGAAAAAGAATCTAAAGCTCCGTCATGGTGGATCCAGATTATACATCGATTATCGCAACGATTTGGTATTTACTTCTTATATTTATTTAGCATTTGAATCAAAATATAATATCTACATGGTAATATATTGTTTTTAATTATCAATTTTAAGAGCTTCATATTGAGACTACCTCCTGAAAGGAATATTGCAAGACTCATGAGATTGATTAGGAGAGGGAATCACCATCAGTGGATAAGTGGATGATATTTCAACAAAATTTGTCGTAAGTCCTTCCTTCATTAATTTACACACACACACACACACACTCTCTCTCTCTCTCTCTCTCTCTCATGTGTGTAAAAAATGAAAAAAAGATGCACTATCATGTGAAAATCAATGAGCTTTAGAGTAAATACATAGAGATTACCCATGAAGTCTTAGAAAATATCTTTGGCATGGATCTCGCCAAAAGTAAGGGTTATCGATCCAACTTCGATAACATTCTTCTAGTAATTGTTTAAAACTTTATTAAAAAAAATTAGTTTCTATACATATTAACAATTTATCAACATCAACAAAAACTTGTACTAAAATCAAAATGTTACAACAAGTTGTATCAAAATCTATCAACAACTTGTATCAAAATCGAAATGTTACAAAATTAAATCGACATCTAGTAAAATTCTTTATAATAGTTCAAATTTTATCAACATTAGAAATTAAAATTTGTAAAAATTCAAGTTAACCTCATAATTCATTTAAATTAAATTTATATTAAAATAAAAAATGCTGCAAATACTTGAAATATATTGATATAAAATTTTAATTTCATCAAAATTGAAATGTTATAATAGTTTGAATTTGATAACATCGTAAGTAAAAGTTAATCAAAATTAAATTCTTACATTAAGAATTAAACTATATATTGACTGAAATTATATCATAAACTAAATTATATAAAAACTAAAATTTTACAAGAATTAAAATTTACATAAATAAATTCTTTATCGCTATCAAACTTGCATCCAAATTAATATTGCATTAAAATTATTATTATTACATCAAAAGGTAAATTTACATCTTAGTTGAAATTGTATTAGAGCTTATATTATATTATATCAAAATCAAAACTGAAATTTATCAAAAATATAAAGTATTGAAATTTAAAAATTTAAAAATACCATTAAAATATGAAGTATATAGAACTTAAATATAAAACCTTTATTAGACATTTTATAAAGTTAAAATTATATCAAAACTAAAAGTTCATTGAAAGTTAAAATTATAGTATAATTATATCAAAATGAAAGCTAAGTACAACGAAAATTTTATCTTATAATGGTTTGAATTTTATCAATATTAAAACATTGCTAAAATCCAAAAATAAAAATATTTGATAATTAAAAGAACTAAAATTTAAAATCATACAAAAATTAGAATCAAAATTAAAATTTTATTTATCTTATATATTATAGCAACATTAAAAAATTATATCAAAAATAAAACTACAAAAACTTGATTTCTATCAAAATTTATAACCAACTCAGCTTACCAAAATTTAAATGCCACTGTAATATCCCGTTCCGAAGTTAAAATAATATAAATATTTTAAAATTTATATATATATAGAGTTAAAAAGTTTTTTGTATTTTTTGTTGAATTCAATTCAATAAGTTTAATTTTTGGACAATAAAAGAAGAATATTTATTTGAAATTCAAATTTGGAATTTGAATTATGATTTAAAGAGAAAAGGTTGTTTGAAACTTTATTTTGAAAAAATGAATAATATTTCTAGAAGCTTGAAATTTATTATAGAAATAAAACAATTATTTTATAACCGTTGAAGATTGAAAAGTAATATTTTAATAAAAGATAATTTGTTATAAGTATAAAATACAATTTGGATTAGAACACCTTGGAAGGATATCTACATTGAGAAAGTGTCCTGGGTTTGTTTTAAAATGGACTAAAAGAGTTGGTTTTAAAATTTAGGGTACTAATTTCTAAAACTAAAAATTAAAAGAAAATTCTGAATTCCCCTCTCTTCTTATTAGACCACTATAACCGCGTTCTTATCTACATCTTAAACCTATTCCTTTATATCCCCAACACTTCCTCAGCCTTGATCCCCTTATCATTTAAAGATCAATAATTAAAAGGAAAAAAGAAAAAAAAGAAAATGATGTGCAACTATGGCAACGTCGGAGTAGGCAGCAGCGACGGGGAATATCGGTGTTATAATCTGGTAATTGACTAGGTGAGGCTGTGTGAGGCAATGCCCACATGGCAGGGCCAAGATGCTGAAGGAAAGATGCTTGAGCGAAGATGGAGATAGCGGCTGAGGCTGGTGTTGACGACGTTGTGCTGACGTGGGGATTGGTTACGGTTATTCTTGGCCAAGGCAATGAGTTAACCTTTGAATGTAAAAATATTTATACCTACATAAGCTTGATTGATTGCAAAGTTGACTTGTTTTGGTTAGTATATGTGCTGATCTTATACATAAACATAGAATACGTGAGTATAACCTTTTAATTAAATCCACAGTTAGTATAAGCCTTTTAATTAATCTTACATGTGTTGAATTGCTCTGATTTTAATCAATTTACACTAGCGAGTGATAACCTATATCCGAAAATTGTTTTGAATACTTATGTAACGACTTGGCTTTTAGACCCCTAAATGTTGACACTAATGCATCCACAATATTCATGTTTCGAGCATTCAAGTTTCGGAAAGACAAATTGTTAGGGTAAAAATAAAAGAAAATGAAATAGAATAAGGAAGAGAACACAATATCTAAATCTCACAACGGAATGCTAACATATAGTATAAAAAGACAATACAATCTATCACTCCAAGATACATAGAATTTTGGAGTTACAATTAGAAGTACTATCACTAGCTTGGAAAACCATAATAACCTGTCCTCACATATGTTAATATATACAATGTAGTGACACAACGGAAATAAGATTACTATGATAAGTGAATTGAAGCATCTAGCTCGTTTCCAGAAGCTCTAAAGAACATTGATGAAAACCTACCTTCTCAAAGTACTCAAAAGGGCACCCATGGAAACAAGGAAAATATAAGATCACGAGTCATATACAAGTCTGGTGTGAGAAACTGAAGAAATATGTGTGACATATAATTACATCTTTGGAGACCACATGGAATACCATAACGGTTATTCCCTCAAAAGAGTCGACCATCTATTAAGTACATACGTCGATATAATAGATAATGTCTAGGGTGTCGAATATAAGTAAGAAATAGTTGTGGTATATGTACACTACAACAATAACTAGGCATACAATCAAAATCCGCTAAGAAGCATCGAATAATTGTGTAGGATTTCGATGGAGATTTCTTCTGGTCTAACCGAATCCTAACTCTATGAAAAGGATCAGAAACTACCTTCCAAGCGTATATATCTAAATAGGACATATTTTGAGATAAAAACAATTGGCCCAGTGGTGAACCTTGTGGCACCAAGTATCAACAACCCTCGTACGTAACATGTCAATAAGCATACTCTAGACTTGGAATTGATATACGCTCATGTGTCAGCTAAACCTGAGATTGTGCTTCCTACTCCACTTTTATCCATTTCTAATGTCAAGGCCATGTTTGGCATCTCTTACACAAGTCCTCATCACTTGAACAAAACACAAATCCCCAAATGGATTTCAACATCTCGAAGAGATTATGAACCTCCACATGGTTCGAGCATCTTAAACAGATCTAGAATCTCCATATAGATTCTAGCACAAGTCGACTGACAAATGCTAATGCTGACCTCTCCCTTTAACTTAACCTTAGCATAGACAGTTCAACTCTATAACATTAGTCTGAAATGTTAATGTTGACCTCTCCCTTGGACTTAACCTTAGGATAGACAGTTCAACTGTATAACATTTCACTTCGCAACCTCTTCTAGAACGTAGATCGTATATCTGATTTCGAAGTGGTAACGGGTTTGATCATCTCATATAAGTACACTCCCCCACTTACCGAATGCTCTAAAACCATCGATGAATTTATGGCTAATTTAACCTCGGTTCTTTCATAAATAAACAGACAATGCAAAAGGGTGGAGATTGTCTCCTATCCGAACGGATTTCCTTATCATTTGTTCGAGAAGAGCAAGATAATTTATATGTACAACATAACATCTCTGAAGATAAACATACCATATAACCCTTGTGTTTCTTCTAAATACTTCCTAAGTCATTTTGGTTAATTTTGATAGTTGAATAATTGGCTATGAAGTACAAGATAGATGATTGTAAGTGGAAACCAAGTTTCGTATACTTATCACATTTTCGATCTTTTCATCTCACGCTATCCCTCAGTCAAGAGTGGAGTTGGTAAGTCAGAGAATTATCGAATTACACCTACTCCAACGTCATTCTTAACTCTCATAAATGACAAGCCTATTTCATCGGCTTTTAGCGCTAAGTATACGATTAAATACTTTCCGTAAACAAGCAAACAAATAAAGCACGATAAGTCACACAAAGCACTGAGCTACTTAAACAACTCCAAATCCCTTCTATCTAATTGATCCTTTTGTTAATTAAAAAATTCTTCATAAATACTTATATATATATATATATATTTAAAAGACCTTTACAAAATATATATACATGTATACTACTATTCACTATTCATTTTTTCTCTTTTCAATACTTAGAAATGTATTCATATTCTTATGCCATATGGTATAAGAATATTCGTAAATCTTAAACAAGATTTCACATTCTCACAAATACACTTTGATGGGTTAAAAACAATTGTCATCAAAATATCGTTACTACAAACCCAAAACCATTCCTTTATAATTATCGTTAAAACTTTAAGTAAAATCAAAAAGGGTTAAAGACCAATGTTATTAACACATTATGATGAGAAACCCAAAACTAAATTTATACTTACTATCTTTAAAAGAAGTCATTTAAAGATCTAAGTTAATAGTCAAGTTCGGTAGTCGACTAATTGACTGTCCAGTTAAAAACGATTGCATATAGAAATCAAGTTTTGTATACTTAACACATTTTCGATGTTCCAACTTATACTATTCTCAGTCAAGAGTGAAGCTAGGTAAGTTAGAACACTGGTGACTCTCACAGATAGACAAGTCTACCTCGTCAGCTTTTAGTGTTAAGCATAGTATTGATGACTTCCATAAATGAGTAAGTAATTAACATGATTAACATGTTTCTGACATCCCAACTTAACTATTCCTAAATCAAAAGTGAAGCAGGTAGGTTAAAGCACTTTTGCTTCTAAATCCTACTAGAGCAATAATCGTAACTCTCACAAATAGAAAAGTCTACTTAATCGGCTATTAGTGTTAAGCATGATTAATTCCTTTTTAAATAAGTAATTAAACAGGACACTATTTAGCCACCAAGCAATTCTAACCCCATTATAAACCATCTGATTATTAATTTTTTTAGAAATGGTATATTTATAAGTATGTTAATTTATTTATAAAATTAGATATTTAATAAAACAATTTAAAAGGTATTATATTACATAAGATATTTATATTTTAATAAATTGTTAGCACATTTTCCTAAAAACTATACATACTTAAAAATAATTTTAAAATACTTCAAAATATTTATAATAGGTTTTGAAACATTCATTCAAAATATAACTTTTAAAGTAACAAGTTTATAAAATATTTAAAACTTTGAAAAACTATGTTTTGCTTATATTCAAAAAGTGAACCCTCTTCTTTAAAAATTCATAACTAATTCTTAAAAATTGATAAAAATCTTACCACTTTTAAAACACTCTGATAAGAGTTAGAAAATACCTGTAAAAAGAATGAAACCAAATAATTAATTCTAAAGTCCTTTCCAAACCTTTAAAGTCAAAAACCAAGGCTAAAGGGACAGTTTTGCAAGAGTGGAAGTTTGAGCACTTTTCGTTGTGTTACTTAACTTTTTATCATCCGATATTTTTATAACAGAAATCATAACAAATAAACATCACAAATATGGGAAAAACCCTTGAAATCTCTCTATGATAAACCAAAGTTCTACTACAACCTAAGTACTTTGTTTTATGGCTATGATACAAGTCATATAAGTACAATCAAGTCCATACATATGGATTACATATGCCATTTGCTTTCAAAGCAAGAATCGAATAAATATTACAACAAATATCAATATCCGTTCAATCACAAAGAAAGAAACAATCACAAGCACATATACGTAATATATCAAAAGGTGGTAAGTTGGCTCACCCAAAATCCACGTTAAAACCATGAACAAGCATCCAAAAACATAGAACCACTTTCTACCATCAGCAAACATCCAAAGCTTCCATCTTTAGTCCATTTTAGTGCTCAGCCTCCTTCCCCTTCCTTTATTGCTCATGGCCTCCCAAAGTGTCTCACTTATTCTTCTTCTCTTCAACTTTGAGATGGTAAACCATGTTGACATGTTGTGTTAAAGATCTAAGTTGACTTACTATGAGTTTGTGAAGAGAGAGGCTTGAATACTTTAGTTTTTCCATAAAACCTTAGAAATAAAATTATTAAATGAAGAAGATATGTTCTAAGCACTTAACCAAGATAAAATGACCTCCTTTGACTTGTTTTGCATGGCCAAAAAACCCTCCCATGTGTCTAGCCCATGTGCTCATCACTTCTCCTTTCCACCATTACATCTCTTATTTAACACTTAAGACTTTCCTTAAATGCTAATTTTCTAAAATAACATCTTTTTCTTGTCTCCCCACCTAATTTTAGTTAACATAAACTAGAAAAATATTTTTATTACTTATTACTGATCTCCTAAGTGTTTTAATGTATGTAGAAAAAAGTTAAACAACTTCTGTTGAACAAAAATCTGTTTGTCAATAAAACAATTTTTGGTCATATTATCGATATTTATTTGTAGTGTTTACTTTTATAAACATTTTTCCAAAACAAGTTTATCATCATTAGTTATTAATTAAAAGGGGATTCACAAGTTTATTAAATTATTTGAATCACATTAAATCTAGAATTCAAATTATACATAATTTAGATATTTAAATTTGATGTGTCTGAAATTCCAGGTCATTTCAAGTTATCTCCCTTTATTTAATTATTTGCCTATATTAATTTTAATATGAATTATAACATAAATGAATATAGATTATTTGAATCAAAATGGATAAGGTTGGTTTTATTTTAATATAAACCAAATTCCTATTTTCAGTGAGTGCAATTCAGATCTTTACTTTGATATATTTACAATATAGTAAAAGATTTCTAGGGAGTTAATTGATATATCCATTGGTTTATATGATTGTGAATTGATGAAAATGATATATATTTTGTGGTTTGATTAAAATGAATGATGATGGCTTGGTAGCCATAATTACTATTCGTAGATGTTTGAGGTTGATTGTTTGACTAATGATTGTTCAAAATGGATGAATATTAGTTCAATGGTATGTTATATATTGTGATGTTGATTGTTTTGGACAATAGAAATTTAATTAAAATGATTGATCCAAACTATTTATATGAAATATAATGTGTTAAGATATTAATAATGAAATACTAAATTCTTCCATATTGATATACTGTTAATATCGAATTAAATTGAATATCAAAATATAAACTAAACCGAGACATGATGATTTATTGCTGAATTTGATAGTTTGACTCATTTTTTATTAAAATGAAGAAACATTATAAATAAAAATATTTGGCGAAGCTGAACTGATTTGATAGATTTTTGAAACATGTTCTGATGATTATAGCACTTCTAAAAGTGTTTTTTATAAATTATTTCAAATAGGAAATATGTTTTCATTTGTTAATTTTCAGTTTTGAAATTTATTTAAATATATTTAAGATATTAAATATATCTATGAAAAAGATGAAAGGTTTTATATTATTTTTGAAGAAAAGAAGTGTAAATATTATATTGAAATGGTTTTTCTTTAGTTAAAATTTTTGAAATAAATAAATTTTATGGGATTTTTATATTTTTTTATTGAATTATTTTGAATTGAAAATAATGAAAGTTAGGTTGAATTTGTATGATTATTATATTACTAGAATTTTTTCATATAAAATGATTTTGAACTATCTTTGCATTAGTAGAATTTAAATTTGTTAAATTTCATATGTAAAACAATGGGATTTCAATTAAAATTGAGTTTCTAATCGTGTATTAATTTATTTGGATTTGAAGTGTAAATGCTTTTCATAAAATAAAGATTGGTTTATCTTAGAAATAGTCTGAATTTTAATTTAACGATAAAGGTTGAATGGTTTATTTATACATGTTTTGCTATAAAAGGAATTTTGGAGAATTGCACGAAAGGTTGTTTTATAGATTTTGTTTGAAATAAACCAATGGTATTTTGATAGTATTTCTACTAACGAAAATTTCTTACACGACCTGCCTTTTCAACCCTCAAAAAGTCGATATAAATACGCTCATTGTATAACATGCCGAACGATCAAGTGTCGGAAAGATAAATTGTTGAGGGGAAAGAAAATAGGTAGAAGAAGAAGAAACTAAACAAAACATAATCTCACAGCAGAGTGAACAACATATAATATAAATAGTTCTTCACACAAATCAAAACTGTGATACGCATATCTAACATCAAAGTACACAAATCAATAATTACCAGCCTAGGCAGTTATAAAAACACGCCCTCAAAATTGCTGGTAATTTCAAACAAAACACTGCAGCGGAATAAAATCAAATACGAGAAAACTTCTTGGTCTCCAGCTCATCTCCTGAGCTCTATAGCATCATAACCTAAACCTGAAATACTCGGTCTGACCCAAGCATTATAATAAAATAACACTTGAGTCAATGTGGAAAACCAGCATGAGAAAACATAATCAATTTGAATTATTAAAGTTATCAAAATTCTTTGAAAATCAAAGGTATCTCGTAAAACCACGCCATACATAAACACGACGGGTTTTTACCTTATGATAATCAAAACATTTCATATCAAATTCATGTTATCATAATAGTGTCTAAGTATAAATACTTATTCAAATAGCTGAAATTGTTATATTAATTAAATTCCAGCATACTAGGCTTTACAATCAAAATCATAAAGGCACATATTGGAGAATGGATTCCATACGAATGACTACGCACTGGGGTATCACTTGTCATAGTGCACGTCAAGAGTGGCGTATCGAGGATCACGTCGGGATCCCCTACTACACAAGACCGGACTATCCCTGACCTGGATAGACCGAATATGTTATCACCTTGGGTGTTCCCACCCTTTTCCGAGCTCCTTCCACAAATCGTAGTAATAATATCCAAGGGTATCTAGAAAGGTGATAAACATACCCTGATTGGGTGCTACCTACTTAGCCTTACTTCATCTCCCCTGCTTTTCTATCATTCCCGGTTGATGAGGCTATAGGCTACGATTATCTTTTAAATGAAATTTCACTTAGAATGCTCATTTTCCTCCAATGACAATGTACTGATAGCATTCATCCATACAAGTCCATTCCGAGTCTGAACGGAACCGAATGCACTATTCCTACTACACCCATTTTGGAATCACCCTCAGGATAAGTAGTGATTAGCCATTGCACTTCACTGCTCCATCTTCGACTCCATGCCCTTGTCTTCATTTCGAAAACGTACTAGTTGGATCGAAGTGGTTTTCGGATAACTTACCCGACCCTTTCTGTTCGAAATAACGTTCGATATTTCCAGTAAACTTAACCTCGGTTCTTTAAGAAATAAATAGACGAAGATAAGATCGGAGATCACCTCCTAACCATTAGTGGACGGATTTCCTTACCATTGTCCTAAAAGAACGAAATGATTTTACACGTACAGCATAACACCTCAAACGGTCACTGTACCATATAATTCCCGTGTTTCCTCTAGATATTCCCAAAGTATTATTTGGGTCCAAATTTGATAGTCGGTTATTCAACTATCAAATAAAAATAATTCAACCAAATATTTCCTTTTACCACTAAAAAACACCAAGACTTATTTAATTTAAATTTTAAATAAATTAAATCCTTTATCTAAAAGTATGTACTTATCTTATCGAATTCAGTATATTTCACAAATTATACTTTAAAAAAAAACATTTGAAAACCCTTAAAATAATCTGGAAAGCACCCTTACGGAATCAAACCATGGATTCACAGCTCAATGGTCACGTCACTATCCTAGAGAAATCCAAGACTTAACTGAGGCACTCACCGCCTCTGATTATGCCATGCGAGTGTACCATTACTTTTCGAAAACTTTATTTAAATATTAACTCAAAATAGTGCTTATAAGTTCTAAAATAATTTTTTTAGTTTGATCTAGGCAAATATACTTAAATAAAATACAAGCCATATTAATATTTTAATAATTTATCTTTTAAGAAACAAAAATGCTGACCAGTTCTCAAATAATAATAATAATAATAAATCTTTAATAATCATTATAAAGTGACTAATTTATAATTAAATATGCTTTAACAATTTAAAATAATTAAATAACTGGTTTTCGGAATATATTTTTAATACTTTAAAATTTACCAAGTAAATAATTAAAAATATCTTTTTAAAACAAGTCCGATTTCACGATTCTAATTTCATTTCGATAAATTTTCGAAATCTTACTTGAGTCCAGTATAACCAATTTTATACTTATTTCCAAATTTCACTTCCATCCTTCCAAACTATTAAAAATCTCAATCTAAACCCCCTTTATTTTTAAAACAAGCGCCAATTAAAAATTTATTATTCAAAGTTCTTTTATATATTTTATTCCCAAAATATCTGTTTATGATATTCTAAAATAGTTAAGTACAAATTATCAAAACCATTGTTTTATCAGATTGATTTACCCAAAAATTCCATGTTAATATTTTAAAATTCCTTTTAAATTTCCTTTTCTAGTTTAAACCATATATTATAAGTATTTAAAAATACCAAAATCTAGGTCAAACCTACCATAGCATCCAAACAATCCAAGTCACATGATAATCTATCACAGAATTATCCAAACAAACATATATCATTATATATGAAGTTAAATCCAACATTCTTAAGGAATCCAGTTGGATCCCTTCAAACTGTTTCCCTACATTCACAGATGTTAGTACAACATAAAAATACAAATTTCGCTTCAAGGTGGAATATCGTGGTATATAGAGTCATTCGCTATTATGCGAGGCGCATGGGATCTCATCCGCTATATATATGTAAGAATATCAATCACTCCAATATATATACATTATATATAATATAACATCCAACCGACAAAAATATATCAGTTCAACCAATCAATCATTAATTAATTTTGACTATTTAAAATTAATACCAGCGGTCCAAAATTGAGTGGAATTAACTCATTTGAGTTTCTATTCACCAAATGTTCAAATTTTAAATTAAATCTAACACGTTCAATTTAACCTAAAATTTTAACTCGCTCTAAATGCCTTCAGATTTATTTCAACATGTGATATTCGTTGTTGCGATTCCATCGCCGCTTGTTTCGTCCGATTTCGATCTCTTATGACAAAGATACGAAATTTTAAAGTTTGAACATAGACTATATAAATATTTTTTTTACAACATAACCTAGATCTGGCCGAACATTGAAAAAAACAAATCTGGCCACTGCTCTCATCTCCTTCGTCTCGTGAATACAACACCACCCCAATCCATTATGCACCCACGTTGCTTGATACCGCTCCCACCTTGTCCCGTTCGACGACGATCAGACCCTACCAAATCGAAGCTCATCACGCCACCTCCCTTCGGCCAGAGGCCGGCCAAGCTCGGTCACCTCTATTGCTCGAATTCCATGCATGAACGGTGGACGAACGTGGCCGATTTTACCCTTTGATCAATGACGAAAACCAAAATCCACCGTTGGATAGGTCGAGTTCGGTGAGCTCTACACTTTTGTAGAAGGAATTTTTTTCATGATATTGCTTGGATCGAGATAAATTAAGGGAGAAAGTATGGCGATTTTCGGCCATTGATAAAGATAGAAGAGGCTGCACTGCTTCTAGGGTTAGGGCTATTGTGCTAGGGTATATACATACGTATATGCATATTAATTTAATATTATTTCCAAAATTTACATGCATTTCCGAACGAACTCCAAACAAAGTGTGCCGTCTGGCGTTTATAATGTTTTACCCCTATTCTGAACATAATGGAACATGTTTCAGGACGCAAATTCGATCGTATGTGGAAGATACCTTTTTGAATCGAATTAAAATATTAAATGTTCGATATTTATTTCAACGCGTTTCTATCCCGTTCGACCAAACGGTAACTCCAAATGCTACGAAATTTGAAATCCGGTAATATGTAACTATTACGGATCCAACGGAACTAGTTTCATTGAATTCTGAGACTACGCCCCAGAAGGCTATTTTAACTCGTCGATCATATCGAGCGATTTTCAAAATCGTCGAATTCGTTTTAAATTTTCAATTTTAAAACTTACTAACTCCATTATAAATCACATAGAATTATATCCATATGAGAAATCATTTCCATTCATATTAAATAACAATTAGATTATTTACCAAATCCAATTAATCACTATATTTGAAAATTTATGCCTTTTAACTAATTCAACCAAAACCTTCATATTCAAAATCAATTAACCATCCAAATTCAACATTCAAAATAAATTAAATGTTCAAAACTAAATGACCAAAATTCTTGGTTGTTACAATTTCCTAATTTGAAAGAAATAAAATTATGATTTAATGTATTTACCCATTTGGAAATGGTTTCAATGGCTTTACCTTAAAAGGATTGTTGCTTATTTTATAATCCATATGGATATTATTGCTTTTGATTCGCTCAAAGGCAATGCTCAAACCAAGATCGTATGGGTTGGATTAAAAAGTTCCTTCTTTAGGTGCCCCTTGCAAATGAGTACTGTTATAATTTGTTATGATATATTCTGACAAGCATTCACCTTATGAAGATATTTACTTTTGGCTGTGGCTTTGATAAGGAGAATAATAACATTTTAAACAAATAAAGGGAAAATATTGTTTTTGACAATGTTTTGGAAAGGTGTTTTTAGATAAGTTGGATTTTGCAAATTGATTTATGAAATATATTTCAAAGGTTGGTTTTATACAAATTGGGAATATTTTGATAAAATATTTGTATTTAAAACTATCATTTTGACATCGTTTCAAAGGTGGACCTCTGGTGTTTGATTTCTAAATATTTGAGACTTCCGTGAATAAAGTAATTTTAAAGAAGTGATTTGGAAATCCATTTTGAAGTGATTTTATGGAAATGATTTGAATGAAAGGGAATTTAAAAATCTAATTCCAAATAGTTTCAATTACCGAGCTTATATGAAATTATTTATGTGTGTTGATTATAGTGACAAATTTGTGTTTATAACTGAGTATGCTCATATTTAAACCTACCACACTGATTATATTATTATTTGAGCTTGGTTTCTAACCTCACCCGGAGTTTGTTATTTGTTTAACAATCCCCGGTCTGACTGAGGTTGTTTTATGTTCAATATTATGATTGTATATCTACTTTATGGACTACAATATGTATTTAGAGCAAATAACAATGACGAGTATTTACTTTGTTTATACTTATATTAAGATATCATTACAATGATCGATATGACATGGTGAGTTGCATACAAACTCATTGTACTGGATTCTGATATATGATATAAAACTCATTGTTTTTGTTCACTCTGGTTTAGTAGGTGGGAAATTTTTATTTCTGTCTCTAATACTATATTATTCATTCTAGAACTTGTGTACAATGTGTCGAGCCAAGATACCTATTACTTTGGATTGATTCAGGTATTGAAACATATTTGTATTGACCCAAGAGAGATTACGCGTTCTATGTCCATTGACCTGAGCTATCGAATCGTAAACTCACTCTGATAATTCAGTCACAGGAGCTGGGGAGTTACAAACTGGTATCGGAGTTGCGGTTAGATAGAGATATAATTTTGGCCTTAGAGGAGTAAGACTTTGGTTGCTATACCCATTTTATATGACTCTCACTTTTGAGGTGCGAGTTGTGAATGATCAAAAAGGTCGATCATCAAGGTAGAATGCACACACACACATGCATACATATATGTATTGAAAATTTATTATGTAAAGGTAATTTATTCTTTGAAAGAAAAATAAAATAATATTAACGTATGATGTGAATATTTATATGTTATTTTGATGTGTTAGTATGAATTTTATTTGGATGTAATAGCTTCTTTCTAGATGATTTATATGGGTTAGTCTATTAAGTTATTGCTTTATTTCTTCCAAAAAAAGTTTGTCCATTCACATAGTAACACATAGTGCCACTAGGGCCTCATCCAATACACTTAGAAAAAGAATACAAATTACTATTTTTGCACATAATAAATGCATAACCGTCTATAATATTTGTTTCCATGTAAATTCCTCTATTTTCACTAGATGAAAGTGGGTGAACATGCTTATTCTACAGTAAGATTAATCATTGCAATTAAACTATATGACATGTGATAAACCAATGATGGAAATTATAAATGGATGATGATTGTTCACTCTAATCAGTGTTTGAAGGTTCAATCTGTTGGAATTGTTACCTTGATTCCATCGTTGGCGGAGTTGAAGTTGCGAGAAGGAAGTCACGAAGTCGTAGTGCTTGGTCTTCAGATGATTTCGTTCGGTGAAGTGAAGCTAGGGCTTCCTTCGGTAAAGAAGAGAAGTGGAAGTGGAAGTGTCGGACGAGAAATCTCATTCGGCGTTGTTAGGTTTTTCTGCTCCATACTTATGGAGCGGTGGTGTTTTCGTTCGACATTGAGGGGGACCGGACAAGATTTCTCATTTAGTGATGATGGTTTGGAGAAAGCAATTTCCTTTGCTACTCCATGTGATGCCGAATGAAATATCTCATTTGTTATTTGGGCATGCCGATCCAAACTGAAGTGGTGATGCCGAACCAGATGTTGGAATGACTAGGCCAAATTATGCCGGACCGGATGCACGCCGAACTAAGTAGCGCCGGTTCAGATTTGAGATGTTGAAGGCCGAACCAAATATTTATTTCGATGTTAGAGCATGCCAGTCCAAATCATACCAGACCAAACCATGTGTGTTGTTTGACGGACCAAACATGTCGAACCAAAACTGCCGAACCAAACCCTAGGGCTGCTATATAGCTGCTACCTCCCCTCATATCTTCACATTATAAATAGTGGAGCTTTTGGACAATAATAGCACCATCCTAGAGAGCTGAATCTCATATCGAATTTTGTCTAATGTATAGCCTTTAAAAATGAATTAATCTTGTAACTCTAATCTTTCAGTGATTAATAGAATCTCCTCTTCCCAAGTGGACGTATACTGCCTCGTGGTAGTGGAACCACTATAAATACTGGTATTATTTATTTTTCTGCATTGCATAGATCTGTGATCGTCTATTCTGGTGTTTATCTCTGTTTGTTTCGTCTCACTACAATCACGATTCAGTTGTTTTCTGCTGCGTTGGGTTTTTTATTCCCTTAGGCTAATCATCTAAAGGTATTTCCCCAACAGTCTGGTATTAGAGCTGCAAGGTCAATTGAGGACATAATAGTTTATCAAAATACCACATGTTAATCAGCCAAAAACTATCATTTATATTCAAAAATGAATTTATAAATATAATAAGTAATGGTATTTCTCATGTAAATGAAATAAATTTGAATTATAACCATACACTCTTGATAAAAATGAAAGGTTTCGTTTATATTCGATTTGACTCTCTCTTCCTATCTCAATAGTGGCAGCTAATAGCTTAGGTTATGTCTGTTTCTAATTTTAAGCAAATAATAAAATTGAAGAAAAAGAAATGTTTTAAGAGAAACGAGGCCTGCTATCACTGACTTTGGGCTTAATTCCTTTTCTAGATTTAACACCACTTGTCACACTAATATTCACATCATTTCAACCCATAAAGTACGATTTGGTAAAAATTTCACATATATATTTACATTTTAGTTTCATAATATTTAAAAATTTTTTTCAAATCAAAATATAACAAATAAATCCCTCTTTCTTGAATATAAACATATAACCCTTAAATCTCATAATTTTATTTAATTAACCATATCAAGTGTCCAAATACACTTAATTAATTAACTATTATTAGTTATATTGATCCATTCTCCACATCACTTCTAATTAATTATCACTTTATAATCATTTAAATTTTTATATCCCCATATAACATCTTCTAAACTTTGGGAGTTATCATAACTATGAATGAACCTGAATATATTGAAACGTATTTTTGATGTATCCTCGGGAAAGTTCTTGGATTTCTTGGTTAACTTTAGAAACTTGAGGTTAGTCCATTATAGATTGAAGCTTTGATGGGAATAAAAACTTCCAAATACTAGAAGCCAAACAATAAAATTGAATAGGACAGTTGTAGCGCTAAGTAGATTCATCCTAACTGCAACTAATAAATGTATCTCATTTTTTGATGCCCTTAAAACGAAGTGGGGGAAAATGGATGTATAAAAGTTTTGCGACTTCTCAAAAATAATTAAAGCATCCGGACAAATCCCAATATTGGTAAATCCGTTAAAGGGAGAGGATTTGTACATATACCTGGTTGTATTGGTATGTGCATTGAATGTTGCTCTGATGCGTATAGAAGAGAAGGTACACCAACTTGTATACTATATCAGTAAATGATTCATCAAAGAGTATGTAAGTTATCTAATATTGGAAAAGTTGGCCTATTTCCTATAGATTAATTGTAACGACCCAGAAATTTAGTTATTTGAAATTTGAATATTTAATTAATTTTAAATATTGAAAAGTTAATTTTATAGGTTAAATAACTTGAATTTCAAATATAGAGATTTATTTGATAATTTAATTGTTGAATTAATATTGGAAATTGTTCAAATAATTGAATCTTGGATTTTAAGTTGGATAAAGATGATTTAAAGGCTTATTGAATTTTTATTAATAAGAATGAAGGTAATAAAACTTCTAAATTCGGTTCAAAAGAGATTTAAATGATTTTTGAAATATCTCGTTTTAATTAACGAGTGAAAATAGCCTTTCGGGGCACCCTCTCGGATTTCGACGAAACTAGTGTTATTGGGTCCGTAATAATGAATTATAATACGCCGTCAAGTTTCGTAATGATTGGGCATATTGTTTGGTCGTGCGGGATAGAAATGCGTTGAAATTAATGTTGAAATTTAATACAATAATTGGGTTCAAAAAGCTATCTTCTGCATACGATCAAATTAGGTCTCAGAACAAGTTCCATATGTTTGGAATAGGGGTATAACATATAGAACACCAGGCGGCACATCTTGATTGGGGTCTGTAATTATACAACTAGATATTTTGAATTTAAATATATTTTTCCAAATTTGACCATACACTATTGACCCATCATATTCTGCCCACACCACCCACTTCTTTCATACCTCCTCACCTATTTAAATTGCGTTCCCCCTCTCTTCTTCCTCTCAGTTTTATAGTAAAGAAAAAAGAGAATGAAACTTCAAATTTTAAAATAAAAATCCTCACCTGTCTAAATTGGAATTCTTGATTCCATGAGATCGTTAGGGCCTAACCTTCATTTCTATATGCAATTTATTATGATCGGTGGAGTTTAAACTTCCATGGCCAAAACAAGGGCTTGAAAAATCGATCACTGTGATGATTGATGGGAGGTTTCGAGATCATATCCGAGCTCGGAGAAGGGAAGAAGGGCGATGGTCATTTTCTTGAGGGATCTGATCACATTAGGGGAGGGGGCGTGAGGTTGACCCTGGACGGAGGAAGTGCTGGGAATCAGGATAACTGGGAGGGAATCGAATGGAAGATAATGGGGATGGATGGATGCAGGTCGGGAAGAGAAGTTCAATGGTGGAAGCGACATTGGGTATGGGTGACCGAAACGCCATATCGTGGTTGGGGATGCACGGCTCTGCAATTATTTCAGCGTGCAGGTTGGAACAAAGAGATTAGGGGAAGGTGATATCAGTTGTAACTAAGGTGAAGATTGTAATTAGTTTATTTTAATTAATTTAAAAATGTTTCAATAACTTTTAAAATTCATAACTCCTTCATACAAGGTCCGATAGAGACGTAACTTTCTGCGTTGCGCTCGTGATGATGAAAGCTTTTCAATGGAACTAGTTTGGTTGGATTTGGAGGCTGTGAATTTTAGGCTAAAATCAGACGTCGTTCGGTTTTAGTTCCATACCAGAATGCCTCGGCGACAACAGAAAATTTCGGTGAGTTAATCTCAAAATTTTTTGTTAACTAGTATGATATATAATTGATAAAAATTATTGAATGATTAGTTGGATGAATTATTATATTTATTAATTGGTTTGGTTATATTCCCGCCTGTTAGAGCGAATGAGACCCTATTACATTCCCGTGTAAGAGCGGATGACGCTTTTTCTGTACGAATCCCACCTCAAAGCGGTTGGTTTATATTTTGTGATTGGTTAACATTTTTGATGTAGGGAAACAGGTTGGAGGGATCCAACATGATTCCTTGCACTTGTTGAATTGTTGAATAATATTTCTTTTACACGGGTTATTGAAAAATAAACCTGATTATGTATATTATAGTTATAATATTGTTATATATTGAAAACTGAAACCTAGAAGTGATAGGAAATCGATATTGATATTGGTTAAGTGTTGGGTGGCTAGTGGCCTCATATTAGTATTTTAAAATACTATAAATTGCCGTTTAAATCAGAAATTGATTTTGAGACAAGGAACAATTTTAAAATCCAAAATTGGGTTTCGGAAATATTTTTAAGGTTACCTAATTAAATAATTTAATATCGTTTTTAAGTTATAAAATTATAAATATTAATTTAAGGTTATTTAATTGTAATAATATTCTTTTAAAGTTATTTAAATATATTAAAATTGTTTTAAAGTTATATAATCATATTAATATTATTTTAAAGATTGTTTAATTATTTTAATACTGTTTAAAAGTTATTTTTTATAGTTAATATGACGTAAGAATTTATAAAAGGGTTAATAAATTGAAAGATTAATCATTTAAGATAAGTTTTGGGTTTGAAATTAATAATAAGGATTATTAATAAGATTTGGTGATAAATTATTATTATTCATAACAATGGTAAAGATTAATTAATTATTATTATTTAATTAAAAATATTTTTAGGTCATCAATTATTATTTTAAGATGTTTAAAGTAATTTTATTTATTTATTTATAATGTTTATTAATGATAACCGTTATTATATAATGATGTTTTGAAGTAAAAGATTTTTAATAAATGTTTCTATGAACCATGAATGGAGTTGGAAGACATGCATTTTATAAAGAAATTTATAAAATGAATTGAAGACGTAAGGAAAGGTTATTTGAAAGAAGAAAGAGTTTATAAATAGTTAAATATTTATAAATGAATTTTAGAAATAGGTTTATAGATTCATAAAAAGAAGTTTTTATAAATGGTTTATGGATTCATAAAGGGTTTATAAGTGGGTTTGAAGTGTATAAGAAGCTTATAAGCTATGCAGTTAATGCGCCGATATTACCCTGCTATAACCTTTCTATATCTCAAAGCGGATTTCTACCACTACGATTTTTCCATATAGCCCCAAATATAGCATTTTTGCTTTAAGCCCCGCTATTTCCGCTATATCCCGTGTTGTCGCTATATTCCACTATTTCCACTATATCTTCTATAAAAGAATGAATTCAAATATGAAATTTACACATTATAAAGATTATGAAATTAATACATTTCATTGAATTTTTAATATAATTTCAGAAATGCAAATACTCTAATATTCTACTAAATTCAATTATGTTATATAACAGTTTTACATTTTATTATAGCATATTCATACATGTTTTTATTTAAAATTATTTATATATTAATTTTAATTCAATTGAATGTTAATTTTTCATTTAATTACCATTTATATATTTGTAAAAACATTAAATGAGAGTTTTATGTGCTATTTTAGAGTCATCTGCTATGTCCCGCTATATCCTCGTTGTATCTCCACCACGACTTTTTGCACCTCTACTGCATTG
This sequence comes from Allium cepa, assembly GCA_030765085.1. NCBI lineage: Eukaryota > Viridiplantae > Streptophyta > Magnoliopsida > Asparagales > Amaryllidaceae > Allium > Allium cepa. The sequence continues at coordinate 923,535,029 of CM060931.1, read as the reverse complement.
AATCTTCCGAGCACTTTAACTATACCGCTAATAAGGGATTGAATTTTTATAAAGGAATTATAAATGGTTTTTGGAGAGGTTTATAAAATGATTATAAATGGTTTGGGGAATTGTAAGGAAATTTATAAATGATTGAGAATTGAATAAAAAGGGAATCTTTATCATTATTGTAAATATACTTATACTATTGAGATAAATATATAAATATTTTCTTAGTATTGAAAATATAGAATCAACGGATATATCTTGTAAAAGCATTCCTATGCAGGAAATTTCCGAGTGGTTTTATTTCGTAAAAGGTTTATGAAACGAAGCTAGTGTTCGCTTATATGCTTAACTAATTGTAACGACCCGTATTTTTAGCTATTTTAATTAGAAAATTTAAGGTGATTATTGAAGGAAAATGATTATTAATGTAATTTGTTGAATAATTTAATATTTGAAATTATTTGAATAATTGGATAACGGGTTTAATATGATTAAAAATGATTTGTAAAATTCTATTTTATCATATTAAAGTTAGAATGATGTTGTAGAACTTTTAAAATCGAATTAAAAGTAAATTTGTGAAAATTGAATATTTTAATATTTAATTGACGAGTTAAAGTAGCCATTTTTCAAACAGTCTCGGATTTCGACGAAACTTGTTTCATCGGATCCGTAATAGTAAATTATGGTAGGATTTCAATTTTCGTAGCAATTGGACTTGTCGTTTGGCCGTGCGAGCTTGAAACGCGTAGAAATTTAATTTCGAATTTAATTAAAATAATCGACTTCGAAAAGCTATCTTCCCGATATGATCGAATTAGGCCTTGAAACTAGTTCCATTGCGTCCGGAATGGGGTAAAACCTTATAAACGCCTGGCGGCACGTCTCGATTGGAGTTCGGATGATTTTGGACCTACCTATATAAATACGCACGCAAACCGAGACAGTTTTATTATTATTTTAATCCAGAAACCCTAATTCTAAATCATGGCCGCCACCTATTCCATGGCCATAAATTGCCGATCTTCTTTTCTTAATATCTCTCAATCCGTTTGACGAAATCGAAAAATTCCAAAAGCAAAAGTGTAAATCTCGACGAGCTCTTCAAATCCATACGGTTGATGTATGCTAATTTTTCATGAATTCGTCCAGATCTGACTTGGAAGTGTGTACGTATTTCCTTGGATTGCGTGCAAACGACGGCGAATGACGGAATGAAACTTGGCGCGTAGGTGGCTCTGGTGAAGGGCTTCGTGGTGGCGCTAGCTGATCGTTTTGGAAGTCGACGAGGTGGTCATGAAAATTGCTTGAAGATCGGCGGCTAATGGGTTTGCATACGTGAATTTCACGGTGGGGAAGAAGCGCCGGAATCACGGAGATGAGAGCTGCGCTGCAGTGCAGATCCGAAAGTGTTTGGAGCTCATTAAAATTTTATGTTAAATCGAACGTCGTTCGATTTGATTTAAAATCGTAAAATCAAGGTGAGTGTTTTATAACGCTCACAACGTACTGAATATCTTTATGCTAGTTAAATTTGACATTATGCATAGTTATGATTTTTATTTGTTGTTGTTTGATAAAATTTAATTATCATATTGATTGTCATTTGAATTCACCGTTAAAAAAAATTAAATTGACAGTTAAATTTAAATTAAAATTGAATTGCGATTAAATTACCTGACATTGATAAATATGAAATTGCCGTGAATTGTATTGCCTATTGGATGATGTATTTCGATGGATGTTATTGCTTGATATTTAAATGTTTGAATGTTTATTTGTTTATATATATCCTGCTATGCATACATATGACACTGTGATTGATTTAAATGATATATTCATCCCTGACATTTAATTGTAATAACTAATCACTTGGCCATAGGTTAGAAAATTATACACGGACACCGAGTTGGATAAATTAAATGATTTTAAAAGTTGTTTTGAAATTATTTAAATGAATTGATTTTAAGAATAAAATCCAATTTATGGAAATTGAATTATTTTGAATTGGAGCTCGAAATGTTAGAATTTAAAATTGGTAAACGAAATTATTAAATAAAATCGAAGTTTAGATTTAAATTGAAAATTGAAATACGGTGTAAATTTTTGAAAGTTGATTTGTTTTAAAGATTGGACTTTTAATCGAACTCTGAATATTTCTAAGAAAATTGATATGAAATGATATTTCAAGTTTGAGTTTGAAATTGCAAATTTATTTGAAATTTAGATTTAAATTAATTTGGAATTGAATTGAAATTTAAAGAAATTTGTGAATTGAAATCGAAATTTACGTGGAATAGAAATTTATTCAAGTTGAATGATAGCATAACCCTAGAAGAAATCAAACCTGCATTATGGGATATAAAAGATACTACTTCCCCAGGCCCTGACGGCTTTAATTCGAAATTTTTCAAAATTCATTGGAACCTTTCTAAGGAACTAATTTATAAAGCCTTGAATGATATCTTTCATAAGGGTTTAATAGTTAAAGAATGGAATCATACGTTTTTGCATCCGATACCTAAAAAAGATCATTTTACTTGTATTCAGGATTTTAGACCTATTGCCTGTTGTAACACAATATACAAGGTTTTTACAAAAATACTCTGTAATAGACTGGCTCCTTTTATGGATAAGTTAATTTCCCCAAACCAAATGGCATTTATAAAAGACAGATCTATAGGGGATGGAATTTTGTTCGCTTATGAAATTATCAGAGGACTTGGAAGAAATGATAATAAACATATGTGTATCAAAGTTGATTTAAAGAAAGCATATGATACCATCAATAGGTCTTTTGTTATTCACATGCTAAAAAGTATGGGATTCCCAGAAAAATGGGTGAGAATTATAGATAATATTATAACAACCCCAGTTTTTTCTATCATTTTAAATGGGGAATCGCATGGCTATTTCAAAAGCTCTAACGGCCTCAGACAAGGTGACCCGCTATCCCCAATTTTATTTACTCTGGTTATGGAATATTTCACTCTATTAATGGATGATAAAGTTAGGGCAGGGAAAATTTCTCCAATTTCTGACTACAACAACAAGTTGACTCATCTTATATACGCTGATGACATTATTGTCTTCACAAAAGCCAATGTCCAAACGGCAAATGCTATTAGAGATGTCTTTAAGACCATGAAGAAAGTTACTGGATTGGAATTAAATTGTGAGAAATCTAATGTTTACTTTGGAAAAGGGGTGGATTGCTGTACGGATATTAGTGCGACCCTTAATATCCAACAAGCGGAACTCCCAGTAAGATATTTGGGCATCCCCTTGTCAAGTGCTAATCTGAGGGATAAAGATTGCACTATATTGATAGAGAAGATCAAGATAAGAATTAGTGGATGGGAAACAAAAATGCTTAGCCTTGCTGGGAGACTAGAACTCATCAAATCTACCATTTATCCTATTATCCAATTTTGGATGCAATGCTTTTGTCTCCCGGCTGCTACTATTCACAAAATTAAACACTTGATTCTCAATTTTCTTTGGAAAAGTCGAAGCAGTAAAATTCCATGGGAGATTTTGTGTAGACAAAAAGAAGAAGGAGGAATGGGACTGAGAAATCTAGAAGAAATGAACCGAGCACTATATGTTAAATTAATATGGAAGGTAATCAATACAGAAGGCATCTGGGCGAAACTCATGAACTGTAAATACATTGGTAATAAAAGTTTCTGGGACATTAATCAACGAATGGATGACTCGGGAGTGTGGAAATTTATTTTGAAAAATAAACGCGACGCTTTAAAATGCCTATCCCTTAACATTGCTGATGGAAAAACCACTTCTCTTTGGTTCGACCCATGGTTGAATGGTAGTTCCATTATGGAACGAATTGGAAGGGACACAGCGTATAGAACAGGAACAGAAAATTTGCCTCTCTCAATTTTTTTACAGAAAGGAGAGTGGAAATGGAACTCATATAGTTTCTTATTCCAAATACATGCAGAAATAGAAGGAGTTAAAATTCACGATGAACGAGAGAAAGACTTTTGGTCTTGGAAATGTACAAAAAATGGGATATACCAGTTTAAAAAAGTTTGGAACAGTATAAGAACCAGCTGTGAAATTAAGTTCTGGTCATCTTTAGTCTGGAACAAAATACATGTTCCAAAAATGGCGGTATGTCTTTTTAAAGCCATCAATGATTATCTACTAACCAAAGACAAATTACTCCAAAAACAGATAATTGTGGATTCTAATTGTGTTTTTTGTAACATTCACACTGAAACTATAGACCACTTATTTTTTCAGTGTAATTACACTAAAAACATTTGGCTCTGGAACACAAAAAAGTTTTTCAAATCACCAGACAGTCGATTTACTTTCTCTCTGAAAGAAGATTTACATAAAATAGTTTCCATCACAAATTCAAAAAATCTCAAATCAGATCTGTTTCAACTATCATTATCTGTCTGTGTTTGGCATATTTGGAAAGAAAGGAATGATAGGATTTTCCAAAATCAGTTTACTGAAAGGTTGTAGATATGTAAAAACATTTACCAAACAATGAACATCAGAATGACAAAATCAAAGTACTTCAAAAACAACACTGGCATGAATGATAATATAGTACAGAAAATGGGGATTTACCTCCCAACGCTGAATTGGGGTGCATCTACATTATCATTTAAAACTGCTTGTCTGATACCTTCTTGCTTTTTTGATTCCTGGCTTTAGGTTCTCAGGTTTCCTGTATTAATTACATTGATTCTCCCTTTCTCTCATTTAATTACATTATTATTTACAATTAAAAATTAAATATACAACAGAAAGTGTAAAGTTTTGCAGATCCCGCTCGGTTAATTCAAGTTCTGGGAGCATCTGTCATAGGGAAAGCCTCGATAAACCTAGGAGCAAAAAATAATGCTGCCAGCTTTACAACAAGATTAAAAACTTAATCTCTGGGCAACTGAGACTTATCTAGCAAAGACTCTTCATTGTTTTTGACTTGAGAAGGTGTTAGCTGCTGGATTCACTGTCAGTAGTTGGTAGAAACAAAGGTCTGATGTTTAGACCTGATTTTGAGAAGATTCTGGCACAACTTTCGACAGCAGACCTTATCTAGCAGAAGAAGTAGAAGATCATAACAAGATCTTGGTGCATCTGCCATAGGGAAAGCCTCGACAAACCTAGAAGCATAAAATAAAGTTGTTAGCTTTACAAACAAGACTAAAAACTAAATCTTTGGGCAACGGAGACTTATCTTGTAAAGACTCTACATCGTTTTTGACTTGAGAAGGTGTTATCTGCTGGATCCTCTGATAGTAGCTGGTAGTAACAAAGATCTGAAGTCTAGATCTGATTTTGAGAAGAACCTAACATCTGAAACTTCTTACGACAGTAGCCTTAATCTAGCAGAAGAAGTAGAAGAACTTAACTTCTTTGAGACAGAAACAAATCATGGGCTTAATTTTTGTTTCGAGACAGAAGATCTGAAGTTTTGAGCAGAAGAAGGAGTTTAACAGAGACAACCATTAATGTCTCTTGTTTTGAGATGAATGAATGAACTAGAACGGAAGTGTTCACTTTCCAAATATGGTCTGAGACTTCTCTCGAAACATCGGTTTAATGGGCTTAATTTAGGAAAGATATTAGGCCTAGTTGGATTGTATTTTGTAACTTTTGTTATTGGGCTCAGATTTATAACGTTTGCCTATTGACACTTGTACTGTATTTTGTTATAGTTTCAATAGAAATTCTGAACCCCCTTTTCAAATTTTTTTTTTTACTTAAGATAAGATTTGGGTTTGAAATTAATAATAAGGATTATTAATAAGGTTTGGATATAAATAATTATTATTTATAATAATGGTAAAGGTCGATTAATTATTATTATTTAATTAACAATGTTTTTAAATCACTAATTATTATTTTAAGATGTTTAAAATAAATAATTTTCTATTTATTTATAATGTTTATATATTGTAACCATTATTATATAATGGTGTTTTGAAGAAAGATTTTTAATAAATATTTCTGAGAACCATGAGTGGAGTTGGAAGACTTGCATTTTATAAGAAATTTATAAAATTAATTGAAGACGTAAGGAAAAGTTATTTGCAAGGAGAAAGAGTTTGTAAATAGTTAGATATTTATAAACGAATTTTAGAAGCAGGTTTATAGATTTATAAGAAGAAGTTTTTATAAATGGTTTATGGATTCATAAAGGGTTTATAAGTGGTTTTAAAGTGCATAACAGCTTATAAGGTATTGAATTTTTATAAAGGAATTATAAATGGTTTTTGGAGAGGTTTATAAAATGGTTTATAAATAATTTGGAGAATTGTAAGAAATTTTTATAAATGATTGAGAATTGAATAAAAAGGGAATCTTTCTCAGTTTTGTAAATATACTTATGCTGTTGAGATAAATATATAGATATTTTCTAAGTATTGAAAATATAGAATTAGTGGATATATCTTGTAAAAGTATTCCTATACAGGAAATTTACAAGTGGTTTTATTTCATAAAAGGTTTATAAAAAGAGGCTAGTGTTCGCTTATATGCTTAATCAACGTTGGTTTTCCTCATGAAATAAACTCTTGATTGAATGTATGTTATTTGATAGTTAAATAACTGACCATCAAGATATGGACCCAAAACGTAACTGAAACATCTAGGAGAAATGTAGGAATTATATGGTACAGTTACCATCGGTGGTGTTATACCGTATGTATAAACTCATTCCGTTCTCCTAGGACAGATGATAAGGAAACTCGTTCATTCAAATGGTTAGGTGGTGAACTCCGCACCTATTTTTTTGTCTATTTATTTCCTAAAGAACCGGGGTTGAGTTTACTGGAAACTATCAAAGTTGTTTCGAAGAGACCGGGATCGGATCTGTTATCCGAAAACCACTTCGATCCAACTCAACGTTTCATGATGAAGACATCTTAAGAGCATGGAATTGAAGATGGAGTTGAAGTGCAAGGGCTATTTTCTATTAATCCTTCAGAGGTATTCCCCGTAACGGACGTAATAGGAGTAGTGCCTTCGGTTTTGTTCAGTCCCAGAACGAACTTGTATGGATGAATGCTAGCATTGAATTGATGCGAGGAGGATAGTATTAGCATTCCAAGAGGAAAGTGCTATATGTGAAAGGTAAAACGCAGCCTCAAGACTCATCAACTGGAAATGACTAAAACATGGAAGATGCAGCAGGGCTAGGTGTGGGTAGCTCCTACAAAGGGTACGTTATCACCTTTCTAGATGACCATTCATATTTTCAGATTCAGTTGTGCATGAGGAATCTTCATAAAGGTTGGGGGCGATAACATATTCGGTACTATCCATCTAGGGATAGGCCGATCCTACGTTGGCAGTGGTCATTAGGTACGATCTTGGCACGTTGTTCTAAAGGTGTACTTTGGCGGGTGGTACCCCAGTAGCCCAGTCATTAGTTGGAATCCATTCCCCAATACAAGCTTTACGGCTTTAGTTATATACCAACTGTGCTGAAACGTGAGATGCAAGCCTTTCAGCTATATTCATATTTTACTTCGACCCCTAGACATTATTACGATAAAAATATATTTTCTATAAAAGGCTTTGGTTATCATAAGGTAAAGCTCCACCGATGTTTATGCGTGGCGTAGTCTTACGAGATACTTTTAATTTCAATATATAACTTTAAAATCTAGTTGGGTGTGTTTTCTTATGCTAGTTTTCCAGACTGACTCGGATGTTATTTTATTATAATGCTCGTGTCAAACCGAGCACTTTATAGATTAGTTTGGATGCTTGGAGTTCAAGAGACGAGTTGGAGGCCCAAAGACATATTCACGTAGATGGTTATTTTCTGCTATATTTATTGTTGGTTTTTCCAGTAATTGTAAGGACAGGCTGTTACAATTGTCCAGACTGAAATATGTTAGTATACTCTGATTGAAGTCTGTATATACACATATTACAATTTTTATTATAGATTATTCGTCCCGCTGTGAGATTCTGTGTTATTTAGTTTTCTTCTTATCTTCTTCCTTCTTTCTTTTCCCTAACAATCGGGTCTTCCGGCATTCGTTTGTTCGGTATGTGATACAATGGATGTACTAGTGTTGATTTTCAAGGGTCGAGCCCAGTTTGTTACATTTATTTAAGGAAGTCATGTACCTACTACAAAGCTCATCTTATAAGGTGTTGACTAATCACCCTTATAACAAGTTTTGCATGTACCTAGGACTTCTAGATTATTACTGAAATGGAACATTGAGTTAGCTTGTATGAAATCATGTATTATATCAAAATAACTATCAAGGAATTGGCAGTAGTGGAATTCATTTCTTATTTTACAATATAGGGCAATGAGAGGAAAAAGGAGGAATTAGCTGAAAAGCCTAAATATTGGTCGATGGTGCATTTAATTGATAGAGTTAGAGGTATGCCCGAGGGACTATTATGTAATTTGTTATAAATATCTAACACGATGACCAATCTTATTCAAAATAAAATGTGTTTTCTTTCAATTATATACTTATTATATCGTGATGTAATTAATTAAGTAATTAATTAAAGTATATCAAATATAAAATCCTTAAATGATATGTTATATGACAGTAATTAGTATACGCTGTAATCATGAGAAGTTTATCACATTAAAACAACGTATTATTTTGAATATTCCTAGTCAAGATGTTTCGAGATAAGATATTAATACATCAGTTGAGATTAAAGTACGTAACGCTCTCCCAATGTTGGGCATTGTATTGCTCTTGGCTATTAGGGGCACCAAAAGTTTATGTATTGATAGTCATTGGATAACTATGGAATGACTCACAAGGGTTTTCTGCTGGTTAATATAAGTAAGGTCAAATAGGGATTCTTGAAGTGGCAATGTTACACGGTTCCTTCAACTTGAGAACATTAGGAACTTCAATGTGGACACTACACTTTTATTGTAGTTAAATCGTCTTATGACATCCATCAAACAACTATAGTTGGATTCCAGTTGAAGGATTATAAGTGAAAAAAATATTTAATAGAGAATTCATCTCCTTAGTAATAAAGGGTTAGTATCATGTTCTACTGTAGTCAACTTATAGTCAAGATCTCTGGCTAGATTAATAATAATTGTTATTATAATAAAAAGGATTTTATGTTTGGACTAATCAAGTTAAATGTGGATGATGTTGGATTTTTGCCCAAAATCAAATTCCATAAGTCCTAATGTGATATAGAGTTGACGAAGAGAATTAGTGTAAATATTCGTTGCTATTGGATACCACTTTTAATAGTAAAATTGAATTTTGCCGAAAAGATATATAGGAAATAAATTTAGCCAAAATGTCACACCACTAGCTAAAGTGATATGTGAACATTAGTATTCAAATTGATCGATATTTATCATTGATTGAATTTACATATTTGAATCGAAAAACAGTAATGATGAATACTTCGAAAAACAACACGATTCAGTTAATTTATCATCATTGTTCGCTAACTAATATTTATAAAATATTAAGTATTAAATTTTATTTGATTTATTTGAATTTCATTGATATTTAATAATGTGCGTATACATATAAAATGTATATATGTACATGTCGATAAACATTTAAATTTGATTTATTTTAATTAATTACTACACTGTTTTGGAAATTTAAGGACCCAAATAACCTCTATTTATAGCTAACCATGCATGCTAAAGAGGGATATGATTTGATGTAATTAAGATTTAATGAAGAATTAAAGAGGGAAGGTTTTGAGAAAGGAATTGAAAATGTTTCAAATGTTTCTTTAAAAATTAATTTCTTTCATTCCATTCACTGATTATGTTGATAATTAATTTTCTTCCTTTTCTCTCTCTTCCTTTCATGGCTGAAATTCCATGGCTTCCATAGAGAAATTACCCAAATTAAATTCAATTAAAATTCAAAATAATATGAAAATAAGGTAGTGCTTCGTATCCTTACCAAATCTGTAGATGATTCAATTAGATCTAGGAGTTCTCTTCTTCGTTTAAGGTGCAATTTTGGGCAATATCTATAAGATGACTTATAATTTGATTCAATTATGAAATACACAATGGTAATGAAATTAGATCTCATAAATGTTGCAATACTTTTGATAATTTGTTCATTTTGTATATATAGTTTTGATACCTATCATTTTTAAGTTGTTCGATCTGTTTTGTTGTTTTAAAATTTATGTTTACTATACATGCACACACAAACCTTTTTTGACTAAATACTAATTTCAATTACTTGGTATAATTTTATAATCATCATATACACAAACTTAAGTATTACAACCATTTTGAAAGTTGATTTAAATTTGTATGTTTGTTAGTTTTGAATGTATATTATTTTTGTTATTGTTTGTATATGTTTAAGTAGTTGTTTTGATCCAAAATTTATAAGTGGATTTTTGTGCAAAATTACATACCTTCTTTGAAGCCTCCTTAATTTAAGGCTATTTTTAATTTGTCAAATTTTTGTTTTAAAACATACTAAAACTACAAACTTTTCATACATATAAATTTAAAATATATTTTTTAATTATATATATCTGCATGTGTATGTTAATTTACCTCAAATTTTGATGAAGGGGGCATTTGTGTACAATCTTAAAATTGATTTTAAAGCTTTCCTAATTTAAAACTAGATTAGAAATTATTTGTTTTAGATTTCAAAACGTATTATTTAAAATTAGTAAGTGTTTGAATGTTCAATTTTTTTTAAATGGCATTAAAATACGAGTAAATGGAAAATAGCTCCTCCACCTTTCCATCTTCTTCTTAGTTGCTGACTTAAACACAATTTATTATCATTTTGAATATAAGTAACTTTTGATTATTTAAAATAACCGTAGAACATAATATATATATGTATGTGTGTGTGTGTCCATAAATATAAGTGAACCATATATTGTTATTTTATATTAAAAACTATGGATAATAAAGGCATGTATAAAGTTAAAAATATGTTTGTTGCGATGTAAATTTCATCACCTATATACAGTCACATTAGCTTTGTACATTACTTGTATGTTGCATTTGCATTTTACAAACATAAGCACATTTTATACACACATTACAATAAACATTTAAACATAAATTAATCAAACTCTTTTAAACATATTAAATAAAATAAAGCATTTTAAAATATATTAGATTTTATCTAATAACCATGTAGACTTCATGGGCTCAATAGATCCAAAATATGATTTATTTTTTGAAATCTACCTATTTCACCTGCTTCCAACTAGCCTAGCTCCATGTGGCACCTGCATTTCCTAGACTACTCGAAAGAGCACTCATGAAAATACGAGAAATATAAAATCACTAGTTGGACATAAGTCTGGTGCGAGAAACTCAAGAAACATGTGTCCGACATTTAACAGTAACTTTTGAGACTGTACGGGTTGCCATAAGTTTACACCTAAAATGAAACAAGCCATCAGATAAGTACATAAGGTGATATAATTGATAATGTCTTGCATGTAGAATATAAATCAAAAAATAGTCGTGCTTCTTGCGTCACACGGCACAACAATGTCAAAAGCACAGCCAAAACCGTTAAGGTATGCATGCATATGGATTTTCCAGACCTTTAGTAAACCGAAGCGGATATCCATGCACTAGAATCAAAAGTCACCTTCCAAGCATTGTATATCTCCAATGCCCGTACATAGTATGAACCATGTGGAACTAAGTGTCGTCAACTCCTACTGGGCAATATATCGAAAGCATCTCTAGATATGAAGTTGATATACCCTATCATTGGTTAACTAAACCCTAGGTTGTGCATCCTACTCTGTCTTTAGCCATTTCCAATGTCGAGGTCGTGTTCGGCATCGCTCACATAGGTCTTTATCGAATAGATCTTGAATCTCTCTGGATTCCAGCATCTCGAATAGTCAACGAATCTCTACAAGGATCTATAGTTTTATTATTAAAAAACAATGGACAATAAAGGCATGTATAAGGGGATAAAGGAGCCCATTGTGATGACATTCCCAGCACCTATATACAGTCATCTTAGCATGTAGGCTACTTGTATGTTGCACTCTCACTTTACACATGTGGGTTTATTTGATACGCTCATTACAATATACATTTAAATATTAATTAAATCAAACTCTATTGGACAAACTAAATAAAATAAAGATTTTATTTAGTTTATATTAGATTGGATCTAATAACCCTTTCGGATTTCAAAGGCTCAACAGATCCAAAATAGGATTTTTTTTTTAAAATATACCAATTTCACCCACTTTCGATTGGTCCGGTTCCATCATTATTGTCCATGATTTAGGAGTTGAGATAGTCTTAGTTACTCAAGATGGATGAATATGTTGTGCGTCAAATTTTAATTTTGAGCAAGCAATAATGAGGTGGAATATGAGGCATTGATTACAGGTCTTAGAATTGCAATGGAATTGGGAATTTGGTTGATACAAATCCCCGACTATTCCTTATCTGTAGTGACAAAATTTTGGGAGCTTTAAGACAAGTGTTGTCTTCTTTGTCTTTGTATTTCAAGAAGGTAATGAAGATTCTCAATGATTTCAAGTTTTATTTGATAAAGCACAGCCTGCATGATGACGAGAATGTTGATTCTTTAGCTAAACTGGTTAGCTTCAGAGATACCCAATTGTTATAATGGTATAAACTTAGTCTACTCAGAGCATGGACGAGGCAGAATGTGTTATAAAAATCAAGGAGAAAGCAACATGGATCTCTCTTATCCATGAGTACTTATTTAACTGAGCCTTACAAAAGAATCGAAATAAAATAAGAAAATAGATGAGAAAGGAGCTCGACTTTATGCTACAAGATGGTGTTCCGTATGGAAGAGAATTTTCAACTCCCTTACTCATATGTCTGAATGAAGGTGAATCAAAAGAGAATTTTAATCATGTTCATCAAGGAAATTGCGGGTACCCTACAAGGTGGCATAATTTAGCTTGAAAACCTCTTTAAAATGGATATTTTTGACTTACTGTGAACAATATGGAATGGAATATGCAAAAAATGTGGTAGATCTTAAAGACTTGCTAAGATACCAAAATCTCCATTCGTGGAGATCACATAAATTGTAATTCCTTGGCCATTCATATTTTTGGAAACATATTTGTTTAGAGAACTACTAATGGCTAGTGGGAAAGGAAAGTGTGTTGTTATAACGATTGAGTAGTTCACTAAGTGAGTAGAAGTTGAGCCTTTAACCATGATAACCGTGGCGAGGTAACCTATTTTGTGGTGAGGAATATTCTCTGTAGGTATGGAATAAAAAATAATCGTAGGTAATGAGACATGGTTTGAAAGTGCACAATTTACTGGTTTCCATAATGTTTACACTATTGTCACGGGGAGTATATGGATGAGTGATTTGGAAGAGAATCTCATTCTCTTTTAGGTTCTTTGGAGCTCATATCCAATTTACTTACCTCTTCGATTAGAATGAAGCATATTAATTTTCTTGCATGTTTAGTTTTCAACTTCATTCTTATATTCAATTAATTTATCATAAACCTTAGATTTTATTTCATAAGATATATGTATCTACAACTAGATAAATCATTAGCGAATGTAATGAAATATAAGGATCTACCTTTAGTTGTTGCAGACAAGGGCCACAAACATATGTATTTACTAGTTTGAAGAGTACATTAACTCCTTTGTTGCTCCTATAAAACATATGCTTACCATGAAGGAACTAAGTCAGTTGAAAGCGGTTGAAATAGGTAAATCAAAAAAAAAGTCTATTTTGGTTCTTTTGGGCTATGAAGTCTAAAGAGAGTTTATATCCAATTTGTAATATTTTAAATAAAATCTTTATTTTATTTTATTTTGTTTCCTAAAAGGTTTTAATTATTTATATAATTTAATCAAAACGTGATTTATATAACATAGACACTTATGTGTATGTGACGGTTACATGTTTAATTTAAGTCTAGAAAAGGAAGCTTTTCATTTCTCTCTCAGAAGCTTATTCAATTAATAATGGAAGATTTTGTTTTATTTGGAGATAGAAACCTTTTGTTTATCTCTCTTTAATTAAATTGATTGATTTATCAAATGACACAAAATTATACTTGGCATGTATTGTGAGTATATCTAAATATACTCTAGTGCATATTGTGTAAGCGCAACCTATCATATTATGTATATAGTCAAGGTGTATGTGTCTGGGTGTTAGGTTATACCACGATGGACACATTCTCCCTTTATATATGCATTGGCTATCGAAAGCAAAGTTTAAAATTATATGCATGCATGCACACACATATATGCTTATATATATTGTTAATGAATCCTTTAATAAATCTTAACCAAGTCAACTATTTTGAATTCATGATTTATATCCTAAACATACGGTGATTTGATTTAGGACAACAACTTGAAAATAGATCTTAATATATAAATCCAAAGATAACCTGTGTTTATATAATAATTTAAAGCGAAATATAGATATTATATAAGCAATAATATTTGACAAAAGTATATTTTATTTAACAATACTACTGTATTGATTTATGTTCACTTATACATTAATGAAATCTTTTTTTATTTAGTATGTATATTTATTAAAAAAATTAAAACCTTTTTAATGCAAAATAATTTTTTATTATTTTAATATATATGTGTATATATATATATATGTATAATTAAATATCTTAAAAAAAATTTGAATGAATGGAAACTATCATTAACAATTGAATAAATAATAGAAAAAACAACCATTTAATTATCAGATCTATATATAGATCAAAATCAATAGAAATTATAAATATCAATTCAAAATAAAATAAATGATAATAGATTATAATACTTTAAGATTTACACTTATATATTTATAAGGGAGAACAAATGCATGTATAAATTCATTAGAATGAATTAACCACCAGATCTGCAATACCATAGAATAAATAGATAAAAAATAATTGAATTTTACTTTGTTGACGTTGCCTTTTAATTTACACCTTGAATTAAGAAAGCTCATGGACCCTATTGAATCATCTCTAGGAATTGCAATAATCTAAAGTACCAACTTTGTATTTATTTAATTTAATTTTATTTTATTTTGAAAAAAAATTCATGGAAGCCATGATTATTTTTGCCATTAAGGGATAAGAGGAGAGCAAAAGAAAGAAAATGAATTTAGCAGATAGAATTATGGAATGAAAAAAATAGAATTTTTTTAAAGGAAACATTAAAACCTTTTTGTTTCCATCTTTCCCTATTTAATTCTTCATTAAATCTCATCAAATCCTCTCTCCCACTTAATCATGCATGTTCGGCCATAAAGTAATGCATGAGGGCCTTAAAAATTTCCTAAAACTTCTTAGTAATCAAAACTTTTTAAATCAAATTTAAATATTCTACCGATATTGTATACTGATACGTGCGTTTAAGGATTTAAATATTCAACTCAATAAAACCATGTAATGTCGTTGCTTTGAGATTCTCTATTTGACCTTAATTATATTAACCAATAAAAATACTCTGAGTGAGTAATTCCATACTATCTAATAATTATCAGTACGTAACCTCTTGGTCAACAATTACAACAGATTGTAATTACTATTACATAACATATCATTTAAGGATTTTCTATTTAATATACCTTAGATTATTTAATTAATTAATTAAATCACAATAGATTGAGTATGTAATAGAAAGAAAAAAACTTATATTTTGAACAAGATTGGTTATCTAGTTAGATACATGAACCAGATTACATAATTGCCCCTATAGCATACCACTAATGTAACAACCTGATTTTGATGATTACCTGTAATATTAAATTATAACAGTGGTTAAAGTTAATATTGTGAAATAAAATAAATTGAAGATTTAAAATTGTTTATTGGAATAAAGAATGGGTTTAAAATGATGAAATAAAGTTTTGAAACTTTATTTTGGATATTTGTGTTAAAAATGTGTAAAATATATTTAATTTAGAGAAATGCAATAATTTTAATAATTATTGCCAAATGTTTATTTTATTAATTTTTAAAAGAAGTATTTGTTTAAAATGTGTATATTATAAATAAAAGAAGGAATTTTATTTAAAAATAAATTTTGGATACAAAATTGATGTTAAAATGGTTTTTTGCATTTTATTATACAAGAAAATTATTTTTATGTAATTTTTGGAGTTGAAAATGGTATTTTTGTGTATATATTTGTGTAAATAATTTATTTAATTAAAATAAGAATTTTTATTAATGTGAATAATTTTTAAATCAAAAATGTCTTTTATTTTGTTGTAAATTAAATTTTAGAACATAAAATATGTTGTGTGATTTTATAGAAGTGAAAACATTTGCATGTAATTGTTATAACTTGAAATATATTAGTGTATAAGTGATTTCAGTGTGTTAATTTCATTTAGAGGCTAAATTAATTTAGTTGTTGGGTTTTAGCCCATTATATTTCATAACTAGAAAAGAAGAAACATCTCTTTCTTATTTCTAGAACGTACTATTTTTTTTTCTTCTTCCTGTAAACTAAGAAAAAGGAAGAAAATCCATTTCCTCTTTCAAAACAAAAGCCAAAATCCCCAACTTTAGTTAATCTTTTGCTATAACAATCAATTCAATGCCAATTTACTTCAGGTAATCAAAGCCAAAACCCAGACTCCTTTTATTTGTTTCTAATTTGGTGAAGTTGGTGTGTGTAATTGAAGACTTGGTGTTGCATGTCTTTGTAAACTCTTTTTCAAGTTGTTGAAGCATATTTCATGGCCAAAGCATGAGCCTTTTCTCCGATTTGCACTTGTAGCTCTAGTATTTTGCAAGGCGAGTTACAGAAATCACAAAAACTAGTTGAGCCAAGCTCAAAATTGCCAAAAATTTGCTTTGTGATTTGCTTTTACTTTCAATTTTGTTTGCATCAAAACCTACTCTGGTTGGTACTTTGCATGCTAATATCTTTTGATTCCAGTAATGAATGCTGCTGGATTTCTTGCATTTGGTAGCTTGCATGTTGATCTTCATTTCTGCAAATTTTGGTTGAAAAATATTGTCATTTGGATGTTCAAAACAGTGGTAAAAAATTAGCTTAAACATAGATTTTTTTCCTGTAGAAATTGTTTTTTGAGTTGCTGCAAACTTGGCCTGAGTTCAACGTTTGAGACAGCATAACTCTTTCATTTCTTACTAGAATTCATCGATTATCTTTTTGTTTAAAAGCTGAAGTTTTCTACTATGTGCATACAAATTTTTAGCTCAATCCAACATAATTTGGTCCTCCATTTCATGCTTGGAAGTTGAACCCGAGATAGTTTTCAGGCTTGTACAATTTTTTGTTTTGAACTGTTGCAAACATGGCCTGAGTCCACGTTTGAGACAGTGTAACTTTTTCATTTCCAGTCGAAATTCATTGATTCTTTTTTTGTTTGAAAGATGAAGTTTTTGTTTTTCCAAGATGTCGAGTTTAGGTTTTCCCCTAAACCATATTTGATATTCTATGAATGCCGATGATACGAGGCTTGCTACTTTTAGCGTTTTATGGGTTATTTTATCTCCTTTGAGATTATACGTTTGTGCAGTTGTGATGACCCACAAATCTGTACCCTTTGAATCAACAATAATCCACATATGTCCGACCCAAAAAGCACAGACTGACGGAAAGTCAAGAGAAAGAAAAGAAGAGAGAAGAAGAGAAGAGAAGAAAGAGAGAAGATAGAACCAAACAGAACAATACAGAATCTCACATCGCAACGGAAAATATATAAGATCATACCAATGATCTTTACAAAACAGAAATTGTATATACATACATCAATCAGAGTTCAACAATCAATTAGAGTTATCAGCTTGAATAGTTATAATAACATGTCCTTACAATTGCCGATAATATACAACAATTGAGCACAGCGGATAATCAATAATCAAAACAGATACGTATATAGAAAAATGAAGATCTCCAGCTCTCCTGCTGAAGCTCCAAAAGCACCAAAGCATAACCTGTAGATATACTCGGTCTGACCCGAGCATTGAAAGGGAAGAATGCCCAGATCAGTCTGGTGAACCAGCGTGAGAAACACACTCAATTGAATTTATTAAATTACCAAACTTTTCCTTTATGAAAACAAAAGTATCTCGTAAGACAAGTCCACACATAAACACGGACATATTTTTACCTTACGATAACTAAAGCATATCATATCAAATCCTCTTATATTATAGTAGTGTCTACTATATACAAATAATATTAATCATAGCCAAAATTATTACATTGATTAAATTCCAGCATATAGCCCAATTGGGTAATACAATCAAAATGGCAGGTACGTAATGGAGTTTGGATTTCCATACAAATGCCAGGTGAAGGGACTACCTTCCGGCAGTACATCTCTAGAAGAATGTACCGAGAAACTATCACAAAGTTTCTCTACCAACACAAGACCGGCCCACCACTATAACTAAATGGTACCGAATATGTCATCCACCGGTTGTTACTGACCTTTACCGAGGGCCCTCATAGCGTAAAAACCACAATAATCAAATACATGACATCATAGCGTGTAAAGATGTATCTAGAAGAGGATGATCATATCCTAATGGGAATGACCCACTTAGCCCTGCTGCATCTAACCCTGTTTCGGTCATTTCCAGTTGATGAGGCCTGACGAGGTAACGATTACCTTTCACAATCACATATCACATCGCTTTGAATACCACACAGCCATTTCCATTGACTACTAATTGCCTTCCACAAAAATACAACCCTTAAGCTTATACGTCTCAAGGGGGTGTTAAGCGAAGAGAAGTTTCCTTCTCCGCCACCACCGATGTCCGTTTGTAAAAACCAATGTACGTAATCTATAGAAATTCAATGTCAGACAAACATCCATACAAGTTGTCTAGGAACAGGACAAACCAAAGGTACTTTCCTACCACATCCTGTCGGAAAATCCCTAGGATTAGTAGCGAATAGTTCTTGCATTGGATATTTCATAATGAAGAGACCACTGCTACTGGATGTATATTGGGATTTAAACCCCAAATGATCAACAAGCAGTCCTCCACTATGAAAATACGAAATATCAATATCATCACAAGCAACCTGCACAATTGTCGCATATACGTTGGCCCGTAGTGGTTTCTGGATAAACCGATCCCGGTCTCTTCGCATCAACAACACAAAAGCGTTTCTCAACCTCACACAGCAACTAAGTCTCATAGACTTATCACGTCTCCAACTTTCAACTTGCTATCCTTCGGGCCAAGAAGGAAGCTCGATAGATTAGAGTAATACTCCGCACTATACGAATCAACATCCTCAACACAAACGATATCAAGCCTACACAGAAGGCTACGTACTAAGTGTACGACTAAATAGTTCCCACATCAAGTTGAGGAACTAAAATTTGGCTAATGTTTGATAGTTAGTTATTTAACTATCAAAACAAACAAACAAATATTCAGCACCATAAAAATCACTAGGCCCTTTTAATTTATCTTTTATTAATTAAATCACTTGCCAAATATTCACTTTAAATTATCTTTAAAAAGATATAATCTCAAAACATTTCAACTTTGGAAAACATTTCCAAATACTTATTTAACAATAAGTAATTCACAATTCTATTTATTTTCAACAATTAAAAAATATTACATATACTTAAATCACGATTAAATATATATTTTATTCTACAAGGAAAACGTTCTCTTCAAACACATTTATTTGGGTCAAAACGGATGTGCGTAAAACATCATTACGACAACCCAAAATCAATAGTATAGGGATTCGATAATAAGATAGATATATAAATCCCAATACCATACCAAAACATTTCCTTTCGAAAATCATTTACTATAACAACAGTGTTATAGTCCATCATTTCCTTACTTTTCGAAAACGTCTATTTCAACAATAAATGTTGAAATCTATGTGTTCGATAACTAACACATTTTAAAACATCTTTTAATCATTTTATTCCATTTAAAAGATTACTTTCCAAAACATTTATTCAACTTAAATGATTATTATTCACTGTCCAAAGTCGTGAATACAATTCATTTACCAAATCTAATATTTCTACACATTTTTTCATTTAAGGATTATCCACTGTCCAAAATCGTGGATATAATTCCTTTAATATACTTCTATATTTAACTTATCAAATTCAATCAAATCCAGATTTATAAAACAATGTTTATAAATCACATTTATATTTTATAAAATCTTTAATTTATAAATCTCTTTTATTAACCAATTCCATTCGTCTCATTTATATACCAAATCCAATTTAAAAGTTAATTACTTATAAATCATTTATTTTACAAAATTATTCATTTTATAACTTCACAATTATAAATCCTATTCACTTATAAAATCCATTTAGAACCTCATTTTAACACTTCCAAAACTCCTTTCATAGTTTCCTCATTTTGATTTATAAAAATATCGCTTTTATAAATCATATGTATAAACCTTTTATAATAAATCAAAAATTTCAATTTAAATAATTTTATAGAATAATCAACTTCATATTTCCAAAAATCACATTTCAACTATATTTCTCAAATATCATAATTTTTATAACATAAAAATTATAGCATTTATTTTTAATAAATAAATCAATTTCCTCAACAGTTCAAAATTCAATAAAACATATATTTCCAAAATCACTTTAAAATCCTTTAAATTTGGAAATCATCACTTCAACATTTTAAAAATCCAAAAATAGGCCCAATGTTGCAATAGCACTAAATACAACAATCACGACAACCAAAACATCATATATCAATATGATAACAACATATATCTCAATATCTGTAAATAAATCAATACTGTTGAGGAATCCAGTTGGATCCCTTCAACCTATCACCTGCAATAAATATACATATTAGAATATGTGTACGATATCTGCTTCAAGGCAGATGCGCGTACAAAGGATCATCCGCTCATACACGGGAACGTATAGGGTCATCTGCTCCACTAGGCAGGTATATATCCAAATATCAATCAATATATCATATATCATCCAAAAAATCATCAATCGTCATAAATAATATTTATTTCCACTAATATAAAAATATCAAGGAGTCAGAAAGAGTGAGTTATACTCACATTGCTTGTAGTCGCAATTTCAGCTTTTTATTCCGAACAAAATTAAACGAGCGTTTAATTTTACCCAAAATTCACACTAGCTCCAATCAATCCCAATCCAGCTCCATCGCATAGTATTCGCGAATACAAACCCAACGCAATTCATTCGTGCGAAACAGACCTCGTATGAAAAAGTTATGATGTTTTAAAGTTTGAAAGAATTATAAATAAAATAAATTCAATTTCTATTTTTATTTTCTAACCCTAGAATTCATATCGGCCCTTGATTTTGCCTTCATCAGATCTGGCCGCTTGTTCTATTTCTTCCCCAACGTGAATCACATACGTGATAAAACCCATAGCCGTCACTTTTGTCTGAATTTTCGAGGCCACCACGTTGAAGTTGAAGACGATCGGCGACCTCCGTTGCGAAGCCCCCTACGCATGCCACCATCGGCCAAGATATGGACAAGCTTGGCCCTCCCCAATGCAATATCCAGCCCCTTGAATGTAGCTACAACGCGAGCCACTAGCCTCTAATCCGCTTCGCTAAACTTGATCATCACTGTATGGATTTATAGATTTCATCGGGCTCTACAACATTGTAGTTGGAAATTTCTTGAATAGATTTACGGATTGAGAGATATTAAGGGAAGAAATTCATGCATTTCTGGCCATAGAAATTGAAAGTGGCGGCTAGGGTATGAAACCCTAGGGTTTATGAAAAAAGGGAAAATGAGGGGATTTTATAGAAAATTCGCGACGCTATTCACTCGAAATTTTTCCGAACTCAAAACGAAGCGTATCGCCTGGCGTTTATAATGTTTAACTCTATTCCGAACGCAATGGAATATATACCGAGAGCCAATTCAATCGTATTTGAAAGATAGGTCTTCGAATCAACTATTTAAATTTAAAATTCACTTAAACCGATTTCTATGCGTTTAGCTTGCCCTGGACAAACCGTAAATCCGATTGACACGAAATTTGAAATCTTACAATAATATAACATTAATGATCCGATGAAACTAGTTTCGTTGAAATCCGAGATTTTTTGAAAAATGACTATTTTTGCACGTCAATTAAATATTAAAATATTCAATTTCTTCATTTTAACTTTTAGTTCGATTTTAAAAGTTCTATAACATCATTCTAATTCAAATATGATTTAATTTAACTTTATAAATCATTTTTATTCACTCTAAATCCAAATTCTGATTATCTCCTCAATTTTAAATATTAAGTTAACTATTTAATTATCCAATTAAATCCTATATTTCAAATATAAGTTATTCATCTTACAAAATTTACTTGTGCATATTTAAAATTAATTATATATATGAATTTCAAATGACTGAAATTCTGGGTCGTTACAGTAGTGATACCATATTATGAATTGATGTAATCATACACTTCAGATTATTCCTTCCTATTCGGGAATATTATCACATTATCCTTATGCTCATATTATCACTTATCCTTGTAAACTAATTTGTTTAGTTAGACTGACCCGTGTATTTTATACTCAGGTCAGACCGAGGTGTTTCAGGTTAGGTACCCTTTGGACTTAGCCTATTCTACTTCCGTGTGGACTTTTCTGCTAGCTCTTTTTGTTGTAGCTTTTGTGTAGTCCTTTTTGTTGCTACTCTAATATTTATATTCTTTTGACTCGTGTTTGTATTATGGTCGTCATACCACATATATGATGTACCTTTTTGTATACTCTATGATGTATTTGTATATGTGAATATATCTGATTATCTGCTGTTCTGTGATGCGTTTTGTATTTGAGTTGTTGTATTTTTGTTCTGATTAATCCTATAGCCACCTATGGCTTTGTATTAAGTATTTACTGGACATGTCGATCCACTTGAATTAGAAAAAAATAGAGCATTTATCGATGTATTCAATAGATATTTAAGACAAGGCTATAGATGGTCGCTCCTAACCAGCCCTATTCTTCGCATTAGCGGACGGTATTACTTAGTGATTCTCTTTGTTTATATAGGTCTTGGGGTGGGGCATTGCAACTAACTTGAATAATCTCCCACTTGTGCTTAATGTCAACTATCAAATCTTATTCCAACTCATTTGATAACTTTTCCCAAAAAATGATCATCCCAGTTCCTTAGTGAATCGGTGTGCTACATTGTTTTAATTATTACTTTGTTCATCATCTCTCTCCGATGATGATAAACCACATTCATGCGGAACTTTTTGGAGTATGTCCTGCAACTTCTAGCGAACTTTAGGTTCTTTTATGAATTGTATTACAACATCATTATTATATTACAATGTCATGGGATACTCAACATTTGGAATCACCCCTAGCTTAGTTGTAAATTTGTGCATTTATTTATGCTTCTTTTATTGCAGAGCCATCTAAGGTGATGTACTTAGCTATTTTAAATCAGCCACTACATATTTTTAGCAAAATTTCCAACATAATGTTCTTAACTTAATATTGAACAAGAATTTAGGATTGGCAAACTATACTCGATATCACTTACGAATCAAGTCCGCGTACTCCTTCATAAGGAGTTTGTTGTCTCTATAAAAAATTCTATAGTATTTCAAAAATACTTAAGAACACTCTAAACTTTCATACAATAATCATGATTCGGATTTGATACGTGTTCCATGTATCAAATACATGAGCGAAGTATGATATTATAGACAATATATCATGTAATAATCCCGATTGCCAATATGTAAGGAACCCACCTTACATGAGCATAATAAACAATTTAATATAATGTACGTGTATATCATTTTGGGACACTCCCAACATCCTTTTATATTGACTATAAAAGGTGTCAATTTCAACTCCAATAATAAGAATTAAGAAACCAAACTAAAATGGTTTTAACATGAGTACATCATTAACAATCATAAGTTTATCCTTTAATTATAGTTTTATAAATATTTTAACACCTGCTAGTATTCTTTCTTAGAGACACACGCTTCCTTTACATTTTGATTGAAAATCTAAGGATTTGATTTCTCTATCATAATATTTTCATCACTGTAATGCTTATCGAGTAGTATTTCTTATCATTACTTGGATCATATCCAATAACTATACTCAGAATTGCTACTAATGACTTTGAGATACTTTGGTAATTGAGTGCTAAAAGCAAATTCTAAATCATTATTTAGAATTTCTGTTCCAACATACATATAACAAAACTCAGGAATATATTGAGTGATAATTCTTAAGCAAAATCTGAATTAACTTAAATATGTTGAGCGACGAATCTGTTTCGTTAATTTCAACAGTTGAAATTTACGATGTTATTCTATTAATGTAGCTTACCATATTCCCACTGCATGGCTTTCTTTTTGGAGATATGTTTACAGATGATTGATCATATCTCTTTGGGTAATACTATCAAATCATATTTTGATAATGTTTGCGCATCATGTCATACGGTCGAGTCGATTGTAACAACCCGAAAATTCGAACACTTTGTATTCGAATATCATAATGTTTTGGAATGTAATTAAGTGGTATAAATATGACTTTGTACCCTTGTTAGACATCATTTAATTTATAATTAATTATAGTAAACTTGTTTTTGAAATTTGTTTACAGAAATATAGTTTTGAGAAATAATCGATAATGTGACCAAAAGTCGGCTTATCGTTAAATAGTTGTTCGATCGATATAAGTTGTTCGAACTCTTGTAAATTTGTCTAATTATCAAATGAACACATTAGCAACTAATTAACACACACAAATCTCTTTATTAAACTTGGAATGTTAAAATCTTCCATAAGGATAAAAGATATTATCATGAGTGGGGTATAATGATGATTAGCATAAAAGAGAAGTGACTTAAAGGAGAAGTGATGGGAGGTGGGTCTTTCATGGAATGAAGGGGATGAAGGAAAGATTAAAGAGCATCATACTAAGCCTGTAAAAGGAGCGGCATACCCTTAGGAAAAAATTAAAAATTCCTAAGCAAAAACCAAGCTTTTCTAATGGCTTCACTTCTTCTTTCACTCTTATGTTCTGAATGAAATAGTTGCAAATCAACTTGAAATCACTTCAAACTTTTCCACAAGTCTTACCACAACATCATAATAACTATCACCTAGTTAGTATTTGATAAAACAAAGCCAAAATCTCATCCCATCCTATAGACGTCAGCTATTTGTAGGAGAAGGGAGAAGCAAGGCAAAAGCAAGAGAGGAAGGGAAGGAAAGGAGGTTGCTAGCTTGGGTTTGGACTTGGGTTCTTGGACTTGGTTATTTGTTGGGTTAAAGGTGAATTAATACCTCACTTTAAATGAAGATATAACATATATATGTTTGTATTTGATTGTGTTTAAGTTGTTTGGGATTCTGTTGACATATTTTAAAACATTGGTTTGGATTCTTACTTTAAAAGAAAATAACATATGTGATCCATGTAGATTGACTTGAACGAACTTGGAATGGAATTGAATGGACTTTTATGACTTATGATAAGACCTTAAAGTAAAGCTTATATGTTATAGATGGACTTTGATTTAGTTTGGACTTGGATTTGTAAGTGCACTTACATCTACTATCGCTATAGATGCAACTATGAATTGCCTTATTTTTGGAAATCGCTATGGAACTTTGTATATAGATTCTTAGGGGTTTCCTTCCACATTTAGAATGTCTTATATATATATTTTTTGCTAATAAAAGCTTGAATAGTAAAAATTTACGTAACATCTCAATAGGTGGCCAAAACTTCACTTATGAAAAACTACCCCTTTTAGCCTTGATTATGGACTTTAAAAGGTTTGAAAAGATAATTAAATTTAAGTATTTTATTTCGTTATTTTTACAAATGTTTACTTACTAACTCATATTAGAGTATTTTAAAGTGTTTTGAGATATTTATGAATTTTTCAGAATCAGTTGTGAATTTTTAAAGTATTGATATTTTTCTAAAATATATATAAAGCACGTTCATTTCAATTTTTAAAGAAAACTGTAAAGTTGCTATTTTCAAGTCATATTTTGGATAAATGTTTTGAAACCTATTATAAGTATTTTAAAAGTATATACAAATGTAGTCGAAAAGGGACTAGAATTTCTAATGGCCAAATGGTTAATTGTTTAATTACTTGTTTGAAAAGTGATTAATTATGCTTAACACTAAAAGCTGATGAAGTAAAGATTATCTATTTATGAGAGTTAAGGTAGATATCAAGCAGGGACTGAACAATAGAGCTCTAACCTAACGGGCTTCTCCCTTTACCAAGGAATAGTAAGTCGGAAATGTAGAATATATTAGTATATGATTTTTGTTTCATGATAATAAACAAATATATATTCGTTTAAATGTATTTGTTGTTGTACTTTTTTATTCTTCACATAATTAAATAAACATTTGTTGAATAAAAACTAAGAATTCATATTTAAACAAATATTTTATTCAAACAAATATTTTATTACAAATTTAATTAGTACAAATTTGAGCTCTCACTACATTTACACAAGTTTCAATTACAACACAATGTTTCATACATATTTCACCTTACTACATATTCACTCAACACTCAGGATCTTGCCGAGCTCCAGCTTGCATCCAGCCATCTGCTATACCTGTTAAATAAATAGCGCAGTAAGCTAGAAAAAGAAACAAATATAAATTGCCAAAATAAAATTGAATTAAAAATTTGTTTTTGCCTTAGATATTTGGGTTGTTTCTTTTCATATTTTCTGATAGGGACCAAATATATGTGCACGAACAACTTGTAATATTCATAGTGTATCACTGTGAATATCACAAGGCCGTTTCCCAATTCCATCTCATAGACTAGAGTAAACGCACACATGTACAAATCAAGTATAAATGGATATGGCATATGTATTACACATTTACACACATATACATGCATTGTATGCATGCATGTACATGAATATGTGCTTATCAAAATCAATGATCAAGTGCAGGCATGAACAACCAGAATTGAGGACAGAGAAGCCATAGCAATGACCAGACTTCAAGTAACAATGGCAACCAAACAAGATCGAAGAAAACATGCAACTACACCAGATCAATGAATGAGCAAAAGCAGTTTTACACTTGATACATGTGTAGACACACAAATGCATATCAATGAACACAAGATAAATGTGAAACTAGATTTCGAGAATAGAACTTCAAAATGAACAACTCAGGGATGATAACACGATGAAGTACACAAACATATGAAACATAGGAGACAACAATGGAGTAGTGACTATAGTTCTGAAGTGAACCAAACTACAAGACCACTACAATACAATGCAACATGAACACCCAAATCAGACAGCAGCTAAAATGAGCCAATTTAGACAAGACCAAGTCTTAACCAAAAGAACTCCACATGAAAAATCACAAGTTAAACATACAACAGACATGAACCAAAGGCCAGAATTCAAGAGGAACAAAGCCAGATCGAGCTAACGGTTAAAATGGAGCCTCAACAAAATGTACACACATGAAAACATGTATCAAGAAAAACAGACTTCAAAAACAATCATACAAACATGCTCAATGCACATGTACAAAGTGATGTACACATGAAGCCAACAACAACAGTTTAATAGACTCCGATCAACCAAGCTCATACGCAAATGTACAAAGTCACAAGTCGAGGCATGAAGTAAAATGCTCACACATAATAGCTCATAATTAAATCACACTGCAAATGTGCATCCAATGTGAAAACTTCGAAGTATCAACACTAACATGAAGTGCAAACTAGGATATGTATACTTGAATAAACGCTGCAGTTCAAAAAATAAGTCAGGGAAGTTTCAAAGTGCAATGAAAATTCGAGTATTGCCAAAAAATGAATGGAACAACGGTTTGAATAAAGCCACAGAGCAAATCATGGTGAACTAGTAAATTCTAAAGAGGTCAACAATAAATCTTGAGTTCAAATGACAAGCTAGAAGATGAACAAGTCAAGGCAGAGAAAAGAACAGTTCAATTCAAATATGATTGAGAAAATACGAATTCAACAGAGGAATATGCAGTAACACGTCAACTAAGAACAAGTCATAATTATCATCATCGTTTAAGCAATAATCTAATAGCCATGCAAATATTTGAAGAAATCAAATGAAATTATACGAACGTAAATATAGGGAATTTATCCCTATAAATCCAACCCAATTTCATCACTGGAAAACATGCGATTCGAGTTTAAGACAAAAATTCAGAGCGGACACTTAGATCAAATCACAAATATAATTCATAACTCAAATCAAAGTCGAGTATAATCGAAATCAAAAAGGAGATAAATTGCATACCATTTTTATCATTCATGCTCGACAAAATTGGAGCAGCCGCAAGCTAATCAATGCCAGGATCGATTGACAAAGCAAAGCTAAGTAGAATTCATCACTTAAATCGATCTACTTAAAGGCGGTGACTTCAATTCTAGAAACCCTAATTATTGAAGAGGAAAAGAAGGTGGCTGAACTCAACACAAATAAAACAAAAGAGGAGACGTCTTAAGTTATAATTAGAAGTGAGTCGAATACAAAGGGGGAAGACATTCTCTTTTATCTACTTTGGGCCGTATTTTTATTTTGGGCTTAAATTATAAAAATAGGGTTTTTGCGTTTAAGTTTTACTTTTGTAATTTTCTTTTTAAATTATGTAACTTCTAGTTGCGTAACTAGGTTATGAACTATGTGGCATAGTTTGAGAATTCGCAACTCTATGGCTAAGTTATGGTAGGGATTTGAGCTTAGAGTTATATTAGTTGAGTTAGCGGGTGTCGTAAGTTTACTATGTAAGCGTCTGACTACTTAATTTCTAGTAGAAACCTTGGAAGCAACATATAGGTAGGTTATTGCCGAAGTTGGGTAAATCTATGTGTGATCTGTGCTGCATTACTTTCTTTTATTGTTTTCATTTCCGCATTAATTTTTATTATTATTAGTATCCCCTATTCAACCCCCTCTAGGGTGAAAACGATCCTACAAGTGGTATCAGAGCAATTTTTATTTTAAAATTTTGATTTTTTAATGGCTTCTTTTAATAATGCTTTTGCTAAGGGTCAGTCCACAGACCATCCATGTTCAATGGTGAATATGCATATTCGAAAAATAGAATGAAAATTATTCTGAAAACAATAGATGCATGGAATATTGTTGAGACAGAATATAACACACCAACAATAATGTTAGATAATCAAGAAGCTGAAAAACATATGGATCAATGGACAGAACTTGAAAATAAACTACAAAATGCTAAAGCTATAAATTCTATTTTTTTCATTACATCAAATTGAATTTAATCGTATCTCACATTGTCTAACTGTGCAGGAAATTTGGCACACACTTGAAGTAACCCATGAAGAAATTTCCCGGGTTAAATAATCACGCCTTGCCATGCTTAGTAGTGAGTACAAGAACTTCACAATGACAAAGAATGAACATGTCAAAGAAATGTATGGACGTCTTTCTAATATCATATACAAATCAAAATCTCTAGGAAGACTATACATAGAACTGGAAATAGTCTGAAAAATCTTCAAAATTCATCCATGAAATTTTGAAGCAAAAGTGATTTCCATTCAAGAATCAAATGATCTAAAAAAGGTTAAAGTTGAAGAACTCATCGGAAATTTTACCATTTGTGAGCTAGAATCAAATTCAGGGAAGAACGTCATTATTATAAATAGAATTATAACAATGTTCCTTTAAATGAGAAATGGAAATTATTCCACCAATAAAGTTCGATACAAATAATAATTATATAAGACTAAATCATGTCCACTAGCAAGCTACACATGGTAATCTCCTACTACTGTGGCAGCTATAGTAGCTTTATTTGCAACTTAGAACTCTATGACACCTTTGCTACATGCCTCTTGTTCCTAAGTCTCTGTCACAGATATGAGTTCCATGTTATGTATCTAAAACCTAAGAAGAAGCACTCATAGATAAACATTTTCCCATAAGGGAAATACTTTTAGTAGAGGAATCAGATTCCTTCCTTTTGAGCATCTTAAGATAATTTGGACAGTTCCTTTTGTAATGTCCCTTTTAGAGCAATGTTTAAATTTTCCCTTCTCTTTCTCAGCCTTAGCTTTACACTTAGAACCCTTTAAACAATGCTTTCATTTTTTCAAATCAGTTGAAGAAGATGTGATCTTGATTATAAGTACAACACTTGGCTCCCTTATGAACATACTCTCGACCATCCTTAACATATTAAGGATATCCATAATAGTGCAGTTCAATGTGTTTGTATTGAAGTTAGTATAAACGTATCAAACTGTGGAGTCAGTGATCCAAGAATCAAATAAGTCTACAAGTCAGTATCATGAGTCATTCTAGGCTTAGCCAATATCTCTATGTACCTAATCATATTAGTGCGTGATCTTGGGCAAGAATTAGTTTGCTCATTTTCACATCAAAAAAATTCCATGATATCTCATATCATGCGGTACGATATTATTTACCATACAACTTTATAGGTGCTTAATATGGATCGAACATCAATATATTCATGATGTCTTTGGAGCTCGGTGCTCATGATAGATCTATATGGTGTTTGGATGTACGTGGTGTTTAGCAAGTTCACGGTCTATTGACCATGACTCATAGGAGGATACTTGTTCGAGTGATGCATCATTATTGGGTTTAGCCTTTGGCTCATCGGTGACTACATTATAGATTTTTTTGTAGGTGAGTGCGATATTTATATTTTTTGACCAGTCATTGTAGTTTGCATTTGTTAGTGTTTTTTTCTCTAGAATAGCTTCATTATATCCATTTAATATATATAATCATATAGAGTAAATTATATGACATCACATATGTTCGTTTTCTTATTAATTGATTTTTTATAGGGATATATAGATGATATTTTCATCAACCTTTGAAGCATGATGATGCGCTATAAAGAGTAAAGGTCAGTTGCTAAGCACCAGGCTTGAGGGAAGAAAACTATGTAAAGCGAGCATTTAAAGGTAAATGACGAAAGATGTAAAGTGGTTCGGTAAAGATGTCAGCATCCCCTATGAAGCTCTCTTACTATACAGTTGTAACAACCTAATGTTTAAGGATAATTAATTAAAAAAATTTATTAACAACGATTTAAGTAGTTGGAATGGATTTTAAGAAATAAAATAGTAATGATTGGACTTATTTGAAAATATTGGAAATTTGACGATAAAATATATAGTGAAAAAATACATTTGTTTTAGAAAGAATTATTTGATAAAAGGATTATAGAATGAAAATATTTTGGGAATAAAAATATTTTGGAACAATTAAATCAAAATGAATTAAAATATGGAAATAATTTTTATAAAATTATTTCCACAACAACCCATTGTTGAGAGATAATTAATTTAGATGATTATTAATGGTGAGTTAAGTAATTAAAATGGATTTTAAGAAAATAAATAGTAATAATTAGATTTATTTGGAAATATTTGAAATTTGATGATAAAATATCTAGTGAAGAAATTCATTTGTTTTGGAAAGAATTGTTTGATAAAAGGATTATAGAATGAAATAATTTAGGAATATAAATATTTGGAATAATTAAATTAAAATGTGTTAAAATATGGAAATAATATTTTATAAAATTTTATATAGGATAATTAATATTATAAGTAATCTAAAAAAGTAATTTTGAAGGTTTTAATCAAGATATACTAACATACTTATATTACTTAATATGTAAGGAAATGTGGAATAAGTAATTTAGAAGGTTTTAATTAAGATATATTATAAGAAATTAATTTTTATTTTAGTTAATCATAGTAAAATGGAGTATTATTTATATATAACTTATTTTAGAAGTTTTATTATATTAAATCACTTCTACAAATCATATTTTTATGTTATACTTATTTATATTTTGGTGTAACAAAGAATCTAAAAAAATAGAGTTATAATAATGTCTGGTATGGACTTTTAGTACTATTTCTCTGGATATTCTTTGGACACATTATATAGAATAATATTATGGAGATTGAGTATTGTTTATGAGTATCACGCGATCGTATGGGATGTCGTTGTAATATTTATTCGACTATTCATTGTAAGTGGATGTCACTCATGTGGCGGGAGCAGGGATACTCGGATAATACTTATGTGAAGCAATGCTCAAGGGTTTGAGCTAGGCAGGTGCCTATATATATATATATATATATATATATATATATATATATATATATATATATATATATTGTTGAGATAATATATGTTTGTCTATCATGATGTACTCCTGGTTATTCTTGTTGAAGAGAACCACATGGCTAGCATCCATCCTAGTGGCCTGATCGTAGGGTTGTGCCTTAGATCCATGACATACTATAGTTTTTATAGTAGGATGTTTAACCGTAAGCCCCTTGTGTCACCTAGGCCAGTAGTCTATTATCATTGGGTAGTGAGCTGGATTGTGACTGATTCCTCGCATTGACGAGCACACTATTGGATATTATCACGATTTCATAAAGGTAACCGAAGACTATAAGAGAAGATTTGGGTGGGATCCTGTGTGCTCTTGGAGTAGGTGGGCGACCATTAGTTTCCTATGTGGTTCTCATGTGAATGGTTGACTGATGTATATTTATACACCTCATAGCTGATGATGAAATATGATCCTACCTGAGATTTGTGTCCAGTGTATTGTCGTTCCTTGTATCCTTCTTTAGCATGGGTTTGCCACTTATATTTTCTTAGGCGGGTATTGCCAACTACATTATTTGCCAATGGTTATAGTCATTTATATATTATGGATGTATAGATGATTGCTTATTACATTTATATGAGATTGATAGACTAAGGAATGTCTATTTATATTTATTTAGGGCATTGTTGTATGCTAGCCCAATCCTTCTTATTGATATCTATGATTTGATGTTGATATTTTATTACTTGAGATTAAGAGATATACTTGGGCACTGTGTGCTAGCCTAACTATACTTAATGATATCTCAAGCATTGATGATTTCTAGATTATGATGATGATTTTGATATGGATGTTTCACCCATTTGATATTGATTCCATGGTTCCTTATTTTATGTGATTTCATACGGATGATGGCATCCTTATGCATGGTTTGGTGATACTCGACGTTTTGTCATAATTTGGGGATTGCTTATGATATTATAATTATATACCATATATATATTATTATAATTGTATACCACATAAATATATTATTATATATATATACATTAACATATACATTTAGACATAGTCTGACCGGTATGTTATTTGTGTAATGGTCGGGTCATTCAAAGACATTTCAGGTATAGGGACGATACATTGTTTTATAGGCATAGTGGAGATTTTATATTTAGGGTTTGTTGTATATTATTTATGTGATATAGATTTATTTTATGCATGCCATTGTGTTATATATATTGTGGATATATAGCATATTATTTACGTTAGTGGATGTTTAGATATTTGATATTAACATTATTTTGTGTAATTCCATATATATATATATATATATATATATATATATATATTTCATATTATATCTTATCGTTGCGATATTGACTCTATGTTCTAATATTTACTACATATATTGTGCATTGCTATATCCTGGAGATGCATGTTTATATTAGTTTGTGCCACTATTGCGTACATTTAAGTGAGTGATTTATTCAATTTTGAAATATATAAAAGTGTTATCCTATGGGAATATTCACTTGTGTACCCTATATAGCCTCATTCTCCATGTTATCCAACAGTATTAGTACTCTTGGATAGTATGGGTATAGAAGTGGGCCGTTTTAATAACTCTCATACAAATAAAAGGAATTATAAGAGAATAATACGAAAAGATGTGGTGCCTGATACTAGTGAAGCTGTTCATCTTAGGAATCTACCAAGTAAAGGACCTTAGGTGGAGTGTAATTGGTAATGTAGCCATGCGGTCTTTGACCAACCTTTTTGAGATAGTAATTATGATATCATCGACCGACTGATCGACCCCTTTTGGTGTAGCAATACATGGGGTTCTTATAGAAGTTGAACTAATGCATGGACAGTGGAGATCGTGTAGTAAAACAAGCACGAAGCACGCTTGGCCATTGATCTGTCTAAACGGACTATATGGGAGACAGTTGACTAAATGAAAGGAATGTGTGGCTGAGATGGATGTCACTGGGAGAACTATTCCAAAAGCTTGCCCTGCCTTACCTTGCATTTAATGCATTTTTACTGTGGTTGTATGCTACAGGCAATGGAACATGCTTCTTGTTAAGAGTAGATATACCTAATTGTACCTTCTATTTCCTTACTCCCATATAGATATGTGGAAAGATGCGACGAGTTGGTTTTTGGGTCGTTGATACCATGAAGTGGATAGCGAATTGTTGACAGTTAAGGGTATGCCAAGCCGGGAGAGGGACGACGATATGAGCTACAGGCTGTAAGTGGTTGTACTTAAACTGGCCATTGATGGGCCACACTGACATCGACCTTGAGCTATGCCGATCGACAAATAGCTGGAAGATATGCTTAAGCAGGCTAGTAGACTTAAGGTTTGCTGAAAGAGGGGTGGCATGAGGAGCCAGCGGGAAAATAGCTAGGAAATGGGTCGAAGCAGACCGGTGTTAGTTATGCTTATGTCTTCTTTGATTGGTGAGCTGGCTACCGGAGTTTCCATGGTGTAGCTTGGTGGAAAGCTGGCTTGATGTGCAATTGAGTAGAGGGGCAGAAAGGGGATAAGCCTGGATTTGGGTCATCATTAGGTGTAGAAGCCCAACCGGCCTGTCTCTAGCCATAGCTGGTTTACGAGCTAGCTTAGACCAGAGTTGGCATGGGCTGGACTGGGCCAGGCTAGGAGACTTAGAACAATCTATCTTTTACTTATGAAAAAATTGAGTAACATTCTGGCCCCTAAGACCATGCCCATACGCAGATGTGGGCTTGTTATATCATGAACTCTTTATTTATTGAAGACTTTGCTATGCATTTAATGCACTTTCCATGTCGCATTGAGCCATTGGCCATAGCAATTGCACTTCTCAAGATGTAGCAGAGAGCTGTCACTTCCCCTACATGCATGGTGCAACACAATATGATTATTCTTTAATAGTTGAGATCCCTTTTTTGCATTTCAAGCATAATGTTCGTGATTGAAGGCAAGGGTATACAAATACCCCACTTTCTTCTATTTTAAACCCATGGAGCTTTTACCATGTAATTACTTAAGAGAACTGAACCTTGCATGATTTTCTATTGGTAAAAAAAGTTAGCTTTATCCTCTTCTTCCTCTCAAAATGCTTATTGTCGAACTTTTTTGGAGTTAAAAGAAAAAATAAAGCTTTGTTGGATTTTGAAACTTTTTTGTTGGTTGTAGTTCGTGTAGTTGTTTGGAATTTAGCTTTTTGAAATGGATCTTGGCTTATTGCTTGGCCTGAGCTTGTCCTTTCTGGCCATCTTTTCGATGGTTATTCTTCACCAGTCTCGATCTAAAGATCTAAATGATGCGGTGGGCTTCCTGGTCATCTTCCTCTTACATTCCAGAACCAAGGTTAGCTTGGGAGCGTAACAGCTTTGTTGGAAAGATTAGTAGCTATCACCTCTGCCTTCGATGTTATAGCTGAAGTCTTGGTCTATTCCTTGATGTTGTCTAGAAGCTTTTGTAGTCCGTATGTGATATTAAATGTGGAAGGATTCAAAGGTGTCCACATGCCACCACTTCTATAGGAAAATACGAATCATTCGGTGCCTAGGATGCTCATTTGCACATTTGAAGCTTGATCTTCTAAGGGTTCCCAAGGCGCAGGCCTCTCCATCTCATTCTCTTTTTCTTTTTTTTCAACTAATTAGCAATAAAATGTCTTTATGCGCCCTACGACGCAGCATTATGCCTCCATATTCTTTGAGCTGAATGAAACATATCTTTCATTACAAACTTTGTCTATGAAATTTGTCGTTATATCTTTTCTTGTTTGCCTACGACATGTAGATAGCGCATTAGGGATACCTAAGGTATTCCTTACATTATTTGTCAAAACATTTCATTTTATTTAAGATATGTTAAATAGAAATGTGGTTATGTGATGGTTTATGCCCGGACATTCATATAAAACGAATGACAACCATGTACTGAGTCGCGGGCGACACTATTGTTAATTGAGAGCACATGTTTGCTTCCAGTTTCTCTTGGGTGAAAGGCAATCATGTGTATAGTGGCAGATAGGCCCAACTCAAACCAAAACACATGAGGGCTCAAGGGTTCTCTTCGGTGGCACTTTCCCAGTCATTGGATGATTATAGGTCCTGGCTTGAATCAGAGCACACGGCTGGCCCGGGCACTTTGTATAAGTGTTATGTTAAATGTGAGACGGATGACAAGTTCAGTTGTTTACAACAACTTAGCAAATAGTAGAACTTATTATTAGGAGTAAGAACTTATCTATGTAGTTGGGCTGAGCTTGTAAATGTGCTTGAGAAGCACACTAGCCGCTAAGCCTGGACAACCTTAGATATAGCAGGTGCCCGACAAGCTCTAGACCCGATTGAAGGCAAAGACGAATCACCGCTTGATGGCATGAGAGGACTGCCCAGACATAACTTGGAGTGCTAGAAGCTTAAGGACCTTATTAAGGGATGAGCGAAGAGTGGCCATGATTACTAGACTTACTGTCTTTCTTCGGGTTTAACCATGAGCGTGGACCAACCAAAGTGTTCTTATTGGTAGAAGCATTCCTAGGCAGAGAGAGACATATGCCTCTTCTCCTTCCTCTATGAGGCAGGGGACGCTGCTTATACTGCTATGGCTAACACCACTTGATGAAAGCCGAAGGGCAAGGAACTCGACCTTTGATGGTTGGCACAATCCTTATGAAGAATATATGTGAAACTTCCACTTGGTTGATAGTTGCATTGATATAAAGGAGGGGGCACACACTACGGTGACACACGACGTGAAGCCTAATGGAAATTATGGCCCAACTTCTCAAAGCAATCTTGGATAGTTAATAGTTCCAACGCTAAGATGTTGAATCCTATCGAGACTTACAGTTTGTGGCTGTTAACCAAGGTCGGAGGTTTGCCCTCTTTTTAGTGTCAAAATATTAAAGATACTTTTCATTAACCTCAAACTTATGATCATGCATCATTAATAGAAAAGGTCACTTGCTAATTCTTAAGGATGGAAAACAATGGAAAATCAATCATTTGAAGGTAAATAACATAGGATGTAAAGTGGTTCGATAAAGTTGTCTACGTTCACTATGAAGCTTTCTTACTATATGGCTCTCTTATTATTACAAGGAATTACTGGAAAATAATAAGAAAAGATGTGATGCTTAAGACTAACGAAGTTGCTCGTCTTAGGAATTTGCCAAGTAAAGGACCCTTTGGAGGTGTATAACTGGTGATGTGGCCATGCATTCTCTGACCAACCTTTTCGAGGTGGTAATGCATGATGTAGTTGACTAACCAATCAACCCCTTATGGTGTAGTGATGCATGGGGTTCTTATAGTAGCTGAATTGATGCTTGGATGGTCGAGATTATGCTGTAAAATAGACAGGAAGCATGCCTGGCCCTTGATCTGGCTGAATGGACTTGATGGATGATAACTGGCTAAATGAAAGGAATGTGTGGCCAAGATGAATGTCAACATGAGAATTGTACCAAAATCATGCCTATCTTACCTTGCATTTAATGCATTTGTGTTGTGGCACTATGCTAGGCAAAATGAAACATGCTTCTTGTCAGGAGTAGATACGCCTAAGTGTACCTTCTGGCACCTCACTCCGATATGTTCAGGTGGCAAGACGGGCTGAGTTGGTTTACGTCGCCAAGACCATGAAGAGTAAGGAAATTTGTAACAACCCAAAATTTAAGCTGTAATTATTAATTAATGAATTAAATAAATAATAAAATAAGTTTGTGAAATTAGAATTGAGCCATAGGAGTTGCACCATTGTGTCTATGGTAATTTTCTGGTAAATTTCCATATACAATTTATCAAAATCCAAGCTAGTATGAAGAAGATACGCAAGAAATAAGTATTCAGAAATTAAAACGAAAAAAAATATAGACATACGTCGACCAAAGATTGGGTTAGGTCGACCCTCAAAGGGTCAGGTCGACCTTAGGGTCAACCACCAAGGAACCTAGGTTGACCCGCCTTTGTTAAATTGAGGTAGAGTTGTCCAGTTTCGAGCGTACACGTCATATTTTGATTTCTGAGCGATCTTGTGCGTTCATGCTTCCATCCGAGTGTTCTAGTGAGCCTATGACGTGGTTGCACCAGATTTAATCTTTAAATCCGATGGTCTAAGATGTTAATGTCACACTATAAATAGAACCCTAGGTCTAGCTATTTTTCTCATTCAAATTTTCTCCCATTTTGGTTCATTGTCTGAGGCTGGACCCTAAAATGAATTTTTTTTTTGGAGGAGATCTTTTGAATAAAAATATTCTAATCCCTAGAAGTAGATCCAAGAAGGCTAAGGAATAGAGCTAAGGACCACAAGTGAGTGTTTTGTAATTATTTTAGATTTTTAAGTAATTTAAAATAATAAGGTTCACAATAGTTGTAGTTTTTCTATAATTTTGAGACAATTTTATATAAGTTTATTTACAGTGAGTTTTTAAGTAAATTTCAGAAAGTTCTTTTCGGTTTATTTTTTATTCAGCTATTTATAGCTAATTACGGTTATTTACATCTGTTTTAAATTGGAATTTAGCCTAATGCTAGTTTCTTTTTATAGAGGTTAAATCCCTTTTTATGCGAATAAATTAAAAAAAGAAGAATTCGCTAATATGGATTAAGATAGAATAACACTAAATTTATAGAAATCAGATGTAAAATAAGAAAAATTGAAATAAAAATAGAGATGCACTGAAATAGGCAAATTTAAAATATTTGCAAGCATAATTGTATCAAGTGGTTATAACTAAAAAGAGAAAATAGAAGAATAACAGTTGCAAGAACAATTATAACAGAGGTTATAATTAGAAAGAAACAATAAAAGAGGCTTATTTTAAAATCTAGATTTTGTTAATAAGCAAATATAGCAGAAATAATAGAAGAGGCTTATTTTGAAACTTAGATCTTATTAATAAGTAAATATAGCAAGAAAAGAATAGGCTTATTTTAAAACTAGATCTTGTTAATAAGCAAATATAGCAAGGATAATATAAGAGGCTTATTTTGAAACCTAGATCTTATTAATAAGCAAATAGAGCGGAAACAAAAGAAGAGGCTTATTTTAAAACTTACACTAAGTTAATAAGCAAAGATAGAAGTAGGGCCCATACCAACAGCATTCTCTTTTAGTCAGAAACTGATGGTCTCACAATAGTTAGGTGAGACAGGGACACACTTATGCTAACTAGGGTAAATAAGTGGCCAATAGATAGAGGCTAAAATCTAGGAATTTGGGTAAGGGGTGCAAACTAGAATTTGTTTGTTAGGAACGGTATCGGCAACATTCCCTTTTAGGCTAGGACTGATATTCTCACAACACTTAGGTGAGTCTGGAAAGCATCCCCTTTCAGTCAGGAACTGATGGTCTCACAATACTTAGGTAAGGCTGGGCAGCATCCCATTCAGACTAGGACTGATGATCTTATGATAGATTAGGTGAGGATGTGCATGTTTATGCTGAACAGGGTAAACAAGTGGTCGAAATCAAAAGCGACATTTAGTGTGTACCAGCGATGACCGAGCGTGTTGCATCGATTAGGGTAAATAATTCGCTACTGCGTTCCAAGTGCTAAACATGTGTCTTTTGCTATGGGACCAACAGGATTGGACCAGCTCACAATGGCACAACAAAGATAGGAGGTCGATCAATGGGTAGAATTAGGATTTCAGCCTAATTAAAATAGGATTAGGATTTCAGACTAATCATAGCAATCTAAGACAAGTGCAAACAATCACAGTCAAAGCAAATAGTCAAACAGAATCAGAAATAGTTTTTTATCCCGGTTTTACCATTTTTGTACTTTCCTTTTACACTTGAACTATTGCTTAGTCTGTTATCTTTATCTTGCTTAGAAATGCTAGTAATTACTTTCACTCACCATACTTTTAGTCTAACACGTTCCTCTATTTCCCCTTTTCCCCCATAGGCTAGTAGAGATGAGTAGATTCAGCTTGCTCGGAGATCTATTCCCAAAGTTCTCTCATTTAAAATGTATTCTTCTAGTTTTCATCCTTTTCATTTATGGACTTGGCACCTGTGAGAGGGGTTATGATAATTATTATTGTTGTTACTTTCGCACTCTGATTATGTAAGACTAAGATGTAATTTTCATAAGATATGAGTTTTAGTTATTTTGAGACATGTTATGTTTTATTGACTCATTTTGAAATGAAGTTTAATGATAAGTATTTTAAATGTTTCTACTGTTTTTATTTATTTGTCTTGTGAACCTTTGTCTCTGTGATGCTTTAGCTATACATATAACGCACCATATTTTTTAGTGTGCATTTTTTGGGTATACTAAGGGGTGTGGGGTATTTCACTTGGTATCAGAGCCTAAGTTGACAGGATTCCTAAAAACTTGTTCTAAAAGTAAAGTATTTTTCAAAAATAACATATCTTCAAGCTAAATTTGTTCTCAGAAAGAAACTCTTATTATAGAAATGGTTTTCAAGTATAAGAGAGTTGTTATAAAAATCCCCTCAATGTCCAGTTCAACCTTTTTTCGATTCTTTCGAGCCTAAATTTTCTTTTCTTTGCATAGAATGGCGGATGCCTCAAATCTTCTAGAGGGTGTCAAAGCTACTGCCTGGTTCCACAGATACTGCCAAGCTACGGTACCAGAGGTGCAAGGGCAAGTGCCTAATACAGCACCAGTGGGTGGAGATCCCATTAATCCACCTACAGCAGCCAATTTTTTCTAAGCTATGTAAGGACTTCGCTAATCTAGGAGGAAGAACGTTTTCTAGCATGCAGGAATTTGTAGAGGCACGAGCTTGGTTGAGAAATACGAAGTGGATATTTCGAATGTTAGGATTAGAGGACCGACAGAGAGTTCAACTTGCATCTTGGCAGCTGAAAGGAGAAGTTCATTAGTTGAATTCATAATGGAGCTTGGTAATACACCATAAGAAGGCCACCAAGTTTGCTAAGGGTTTGAACCATCCCCTCTAAGGGTTGGCATTGACACATGTACCTATGGGAGCGACGTATGAGTCACTTGTGGAAATGGCTCTTATATCAGATGTAGCTAAGAAAGAAGAAGTTAAGGAGGTTCCTAAATTAGAAAACTCTAAGAAACAATGGTGGAAGAATAAGAAGGATAAGTACAAGAAGAAAGGAGGAGGACCTCAAAAGAAGATCAAGAAGGGCGAAATATGTCACAATTGTCGATTGGTTGGGTATTTCACAAAGGACTATAAGAAGGACACGATGAAGGGGGAGGTGTTACAACTATGGGCAGCCTTGACACCTTAGTAGAACTTGTCCTCAGACGGAAGGGTGGAGAGTAGGCACACCTAAAGCAAGTACAGGCTTTGGATATAGTACCTTCTATTAGTGGACCAGATCGAGGTAGGAAAGTCTATATAAAAGGTTTGATCTCTATTTCGAATTTTCCTATTCGAACCCTTTTTGACTCCGGAGCATCGCATTCTTTCGTTTCTAGTTCCTTGGTTGGTTGTTTGTACTTAGATATTTCTCTAGTAGTAGACCCTATAGTTGTTTCAAACCCCATAGGAGGATCGGCACATTTATCCATGATTTGTAGGGGTTTAAAATTTTTTATACTAGGCGTAGAGTTTGACTGTGATGCCTATGTACTGGGATTTTCGAGATATTGGATGGTTTTGGGGATGGACTGGTTATCCACTTATGGTGCGATATTGGACAGCGAGATAAGAGTCGTCAGATTAGAGACATGTAGCGGGAGGACTCTTGAGGTTTCTTGTAACCCACAAGGGTCAACCATGTTGAGCTTGCATTATTCCCTTGATTCATCACTTAGAGGTTAGATTCAGTTCCAGTCATTAGAGATTTCCCAAATGTTTTTGAAGAGGTTAGGGGACTACCCCCTAAGAGAGAGATAGACTTTAGGATCTATCTAAATGACAATGCTAAGCCAGTGGTGTTGCCCATGAGACATATGGCTCCTAGGGAGAGGAAGGAGTTAAGTAAGTAGATAGTGAGCTACTGGAGAAAGACTTCATCAGAAGGAGCATATCTGAGTGGGGAGCGCCAGCCGTCTTTGCTACAAAGGCGGATGGTTCCCTTCGACTTTGCATAGACTATAGAAAGTTGAATAAGCTCACAAAGAACAACCGTTACCCACTTTCTTAGACAGACGATCTTTTCGATCAGTTGGTTGGCTCTTCATTATTTTTTCATCTTGATTTAGCTATTGGATTTCATTAACTTAGGGTCGCTGATGATAACATCGATATGACAACATTTAGGACACCTGATGGATTCTTTGAGTGGTTGGTTATGCCGTTTGGGCTGACCAATGCCCCAGCCTATTTTTTAGATTTGATGAGCCGTGATTTTCGAGATGTCCTAAATAAATTAGTTGTGTTTGTGGACGACATTCTATTATTTTCCAAGAGTGTGGAAGAGCATGCTATTCATCTTGAGGAGGTTCTTCGAACACTTCATGTTCATCAGTTGAAAGAAAAATTCTCGAAGTGTCGCTTTTGGTGTAAGGAGACACGTTTCTTAAGGCATGTAGTCTCAATAGAGGGTTTAGCTGTGGATCCAGCTAAGATAGTAGAAGTATAGGATTGGAAGCCCCCCAAGAATGCTACCGAAGTTAGAAGCTTTCTTGGTTTGGCTGGTCATTATAGGAAGTTTATCAGTGATTTACTAAGATTTCAGCATTTGAGGTTAAGCCTACCCTCGTAGATCAGATTGGCTCAAGGCAGCGAGAGGATTCAGAGATTATGAATATTTTGGATAGGATTACCAGAGGAGAGGTCTCAAGACATCTCCAACACTATTCCATCGATAGTAAAGGATGGCTAAGGAGAGATGGAAGACTTTGTGTCCCCTGCACGAGTGATTTAACGAGAGCGGTTCTAGAAGAAGCACATTATTCTTAAATGACTATTCATTCGAGTGGTGATAAGATGTATAAGGGCATGAAGAGAGTGTTTTATTGGAGCGACATGAAGAAGGATGTGGCAGAGTTTGTAGCTAAGTGTCTTGTGAGCCAACGAGTTAAGATGGAGTAGCAGAAACCTGGCAAATTGCTTCAACCATTGGATGTACCTGAATAGAAGTGGGATAGTGTTTCGATGGACTTCATATATCGTTTACCCCGATCTAGGAAGGGGAATACTAGTATTTGGGTGATTGTAGATCTTTTGACTAAAAGCGCCCATTTCATTCCGCTCAAGAGTAAGAGGACGGCACGTTATTTGGCAACCTTATATGTTTGTTCTGAATTCATGGAGTTCCCTCTAGCATAGTGACCGATAGAGACCCTATCTTTGCTAGCGAGTTTTGGAGAAGCTTTCAAGAGGCTTTAGGGATGCAGCTTCGATCTGGCATGACCTATCTCCCTCAGACGGATGGCCAAACGGAGAGAGTTAATAGAGTTCTTGAGGATTTATTGAGAATGTGCATTCTTGATTTTGGAGGAACTTAGGAGGAGCATCCACCTTTAGTGGAGTTCACATATAATAATAGTTTTAGGCTAGCATTGAGACAGAACCTTTTGAAGCTTATTATGGAGTACCTTGCAAGTCATCTTCATGTTGGTTGGAGTCTACAGAAAGATTGCTACTAGGTCCGACATGGTTAGAGAGACTTTGGAAAAGATTGATTTGATTAGAAGCAGAATGAAGAGGGCTAAGACAGATAGAAATCTTATGCAAATAAGTAGAGAAGGACATTGATTTTGAGGTAGGAGACTTGGTTTTCATTAAGGTATCTCCACTACGAAAGTTAGTGAGATTTGGATCAAGTGAGATACTAGCTCCCAGATTCATAGGACCATTCGCCATTGTCAAAGGGTAGGGAAGATGGTGTATCAGATAAAGCTACCAGAGAGGATCGTGGGAGTTCATGACATTTTTCATGTTTCAAACTTAAGAAAGTGCTTTCGCGCTTCAGCAGAGGTAGTAGAACCTAGTCAACTTAAGGAAGTTGAAGTGGAGACAGAAGCATCGGTTCATCGCATTCCTACCAACATCGTTGGACGTAATATCAAGAAGCTTAGGAATAAGGAAGTACCTT
Source organism: Allium cepa (assembly GCA_030765085.1). Lineage (NCBI taxonomy): Eukaryota > Viridiplantae > Streptophyta > Magnoliopsida > Asparagales > Amaryllidaceae > Allium > Allium cepa. The sequence goes on along the minus strand of CM060931.1, from coordinate 923,490,869 downwards.
TTGTTAAGGTGCAGTAGGGAGATAGTATTGAGGACGCTAAGTGGGAGGCTAAGAAGAAAATATGTACTTCTTATCCGCATCTTTTCTATGGTACGTCTTGAATTTTCTATTTCCATCTTTAGTTTTGAATAGGTACTTTCCTTTAGTATCCTTGGGAGGGTAGATCTTAGGATTTAACCTATGGATGCTGCAACTGAATGTAAACATGTTACAAGAATATGTAATATATGTTGGACGCTAGTGGTTGCAACTGTTTGTTAGTGGATGCTAATGGATACATATATATACACTAGGCACTATTATCTCTTAGCGATCGGCCTAACTAGGTCACTAAAACATATGCATATGGATGTGTGTGTATTTGCATTTTTACTTTTATTTTTATTTCATGGTTGTTATAAATGGATGATTATCATATGATTGTTGCATTTGGATGATGATTGTAGCATGCACATAGAAATATCAGTTATCATTAAGAAATTTGTATTTATTTGGATACATGGCATGGACATGATTACATAAAAGTAGGTCAGCTGAATCAGTAGATTGCCTAATCTTTTGCATTAGTTAGGGACATTGACACAACGCTACTGCATATATCATAAATTGCATTAGAAAGCTTAAGGATCATGGATGTAATAGATGGTGGTTGAATGTTTGGTTATAGAATTTGGATGAATATATTTATTTCATTCTTCTGTCCTTAGAAATTTAGGGGATGAAATCCTTTAAGGAGGGGAGATTGTAACAACCCAAAATTAAGCTATAATAATTAATTAACGAATTAATTAAATAACAAAATAAGTTTGTGAAATTATTATAAATGAGCCACAAGAGTTGCACCATTGTGTCCGTGGTAATTTTCTACTCAATTTCCATATATAATTTATCAAAATCCAAGCTAGTATGAAGAAGATACACAAGAAATAAGAATTCAAAAATTAAAAAGAATATATATACATACACAGACACACACATATATATATATAGAGAGAGACATAGGTCGACCCAGGATTGGGTTAGGTCGACCCCCAAAGGGTCAGGTCGACCTTAGGGTGGACCCCCAAGGAACCTAGGTCGACCCGCCTTTGTTTAATTGGCGTAGAATCGTCCAGTTTCGAGCGTACACGTCATATTTTAATTTCTGAGCGATCATGTGCATTCATACTTCCATCCGACGGTTCCTAGTGAGCCTATGACGTAGTTGCACTAGATTTAATCTTTAAATCCAATGGAATGAGATCCTTACGTCACACTATAAATAGAACCCTAGGCCTTGCTATTTTTCTCATTCAGATTTTCTCTCATTTGGGTTCATTGCCAGAGCTTGGACCCTAAAACGAAAAAAAAATTTGGAAGGGGATCTTTTTAATAAAAATATTCTACGCCCTAGAAGTGGATCCCGAAAGGCCAAGGAATAGAGCTAAGGATCACAGGTGGGTGTTTTGTAATTATTTTAGATTTTAAGTAATTTAAAATAATACGGTTCTCAATTGTTGTAGTTTCTCTACAATTTTGAGACCGTTTTTATATAAGTTTATTTACAGTCAGTTATTAATTAAATATCAGAAGTCTTTTCAGTCTATTTTTATTCAGCTATTTTATTCAGTTATTTGTAGTTATTTACGGTTATTTACATCTTTTTTGAGTTGGAATTTAGCCTGTAATGCTAGTATCTTTTTATAGAGATTTAATCCTTTTTTACGCGAATAAATTAAAAGGAGAAGAATTCGCTAATATGATTAAAATAGAATAACACTAAATTTATAGAAATCAGAAGTAAAATAAGAAAAAATAAAATAAAGATAGAGATGGACTGAAATAGGCAAATTTAAGATATTTGCAAGCATAATATATCAAGTGGTTATAGCTAAAAGCAGAAAATAGAAGAATAAAAGCTGCAAGAACAATTATAACACATGTTATAATTAGAAAGAAAGAAATAACAGAAGATGCTTATTTTAGAACCTGGATCTTGCTAATAAGAAAATATAGCAAAATAACAGAATAGGTTTATTTTAAAACTTAGATCTTGTGTATAAGCAAATATCACAGAGATAACAGAAGAGGCTTATTTTGAAACCTAAATCTTGTTAATAAGCATATAGAGCGTAAATAACATAAGAGGCTTATTTTAAAACTTATACTAAGTTAATAAGCAAAGATAGAAGTAGGGCTCGTACCAACAGCAATCTCTTTCAGTCAGGAACTGATGATCTCACAATAGTTAGGTAAGGCCAGGACACGTTTATGCTAATTAGGGTAAATAAGTGGCCAATAGATAGAGGCCCAAATCTAGGAACTTGGGCAAGGGACGCAAACTAGATTTGTTTGTTAGGACCAGTACCGGTAGCATTCCCTTTCAAACTAGGATTGAAATTCTCACAACACTAAAGTGAGGCTGGAAAGCGTTCCCTTTCAGTCAGGAACTGATGGTCTCACAACTATTAAGTGAGGCTGGGCAGCATGCCTTTCAGACTAGGATTGATGGTCTCACAACAGATTAGGTGAGGCTGGGTATGCTTATGCTGAATAAGGTAAATAAGAGGTCAAAATAAGGAGAGACATTTAGTGTGTACCGGCGATGACCGAGTGTGCAACATCGATTAGGGTAAATAAATCGCTACTGCATTCCAAGCGCTGAACAAGTGTCTTTTGCTGTGGGACCAACAGGATTGGACCAGCTCATAGTGGAATAACAGAGATAGGAGGCCGATCATTGGGTAGAATTAGGATCTCGGCGTAATTAAAATCGGATTAGGATTCAGCCTAATCAGAAACAATATTTTATCCCAGTTTAACCTTTTCTACATTTTCTTGTTATACAAGAACTGTTGTTTAGTCTATTATCTTTATCTTGCTTAGAAATGCTAGTAATTACTATCACACACCAGACTTTTACTCTGACCAACTCCTCTATTTTCTTTTTTCTCCCATAGGGCAGCAGAGTTGAATAGTTCGATATTAGCCGCTGACTGAATTTACACCTTTGAGTCGCACAACCGTAATGATGAATTCTTTGAAAAATCGCATGATTTAAATAGTTTATAAAATGTTATAAATTGATTAAATTAAGATACTTGGGAAATATTAATTATTATTTATTTGATGTTTGGATTTTTTTGTAGTTATTTCAATGCATTTATAAAAGTTATGTTTGCGCGCATTGATATACGATGTTGATGTAATTTAAAAATAATTGCATGAAATGATTTATAGAAATTTTATGTCATTTAATGACATGATTTACGGAAATTTTATATCATTTAATGACATAATTTGTGGAAATTTTATGTCATTTGATGACATAATTTGTGGAAATTTTATATCATTTAATGACATAATTTGTGGAAATTTTGTGTCGTTTGTCGACATAATTTGAGGAAATTTTGTGTTTTGATGACAGACATGTAAAGAAGAGGTTAGAGAGAGAAACAATCATGAGAATTTATTAGGGAAGTTTTAATTAAAGAATGAAGAAAGTTTCATTCTTTGAAATAAAACATATTCTCTAATTCGTTGTACATACAATTCATTCTTCTCATTCAGCCTGTTTCTTTTTCTCCTCCTAACTTTTCATGGCAGAAAACAAAAAAATTCCAAAATTCTTTCTAGCTCCATATGAAAACATCAAAAATAAACAAAACAAAAGTGGTTCATCCATCTCTTGTAAGGTTAGGATGAGGATCTTGATGATCTGAGAAGATATCATCATTCTAGGTGTGACTTCTGGGCAACATCCTAAGGAAAGTCCATTTTCAAGATGTGCTTCAAGGATTTGGGTAACGAGGTATGTTTTTCTTTAATAGATAATGATATTTGATGTAATATTTGTTTAAAGAGAAATTTAATTATCGTAATTTGTATGCACATATCACTTCCTCATTTAAATTGAGAATTGTTTGTTTAGATTGAATTGTTTGTTGAATGAATCAATTGGTGTTTTATTTAACAAATCAAGACTAACATTTGTATATGTTTAAATATAATTTTCTGATTTGGAACTATGTTCTATAGATTGAATTTAAAGTCTAATTTTTAATTCAATTTATTAATTTGGTTCTTATTTTGTTAAATAAAAATAAAAATTTATATATTTTTAAATACAATGTTTTATTATAGATCTATATTATAAACATTCAATTCAAAGTATAATACTTTAGATTTAAAATTTTGTATCATACTGTTTTGATTGGATTTTACTTCAACATATTAAGCTAAAATTTGTTGACGAATATTAGCGTTTTATTGGAGATTCATGTTTCAATTCATATAAAACAAAATGTAGTTTTAGATTTAAAAGTTTACATGTATATATTTTTTGTTTATATTGTTTTGAAAATTAAAAAAGGGAAGTGTTTTGGCAATAAATCTAAATTTTAATTTCATTACTATAGTCTTTAATTTAGTTAGAGATATTTCATTGAATATTACATATATACAATTGATGTTTTGACAATAAACCTACTTCTAAATTGATTGCTATGGATCTCTATTTTTATTAAGTAGAAAGAATTGATTTAATCTTATACACACACAATTAGTTTTATATGTATGTTTGCATATATAAAGTTTATTACATGCATTCCATATTTTCAAAGCATGAGTAGATTTCTTTCCGAAAGGAGAAAATAATTTAAATGAGGCAACAATATATAAATACATTTATTTTCGACTGTTTATTTCCTTACATTATGATGCCGATAATTTGTCATTTATATGTTGCATTAATTAATTTATGAAATAGGAAATTGGTTCAATCATTATTGTTTGCTTTTCCTTTACTTATTTCCCTTTTTTTCCTTTATGTGATTAGCTATCCTTTTAATTTTGTTTATATGTCTACACCTTGCCATTAATTAATAGCACCTATCATATATTGCACTTCCAGAATTTACAGTATAACATATTTGTTTATACTTATATTCATGCCATATACATGTTGCTAATTAATGACATTCATATGATCAATAAATTTAATTAAAGAGAGAGAAGTGAAAGGTTTCTCTCTCCATGTAAATTTATGCCCCATCATTAATTGAATAAGTTAAAGGAAAGGAAAAAAAAAATTCCTTCTCTAAATAAATTTATGCCCATCATTAATTGAATAATTTAAGAGATATGAAATGAAAAGTTTCATTCTCTAAATAAATTTTATAGGTTACTATTATACATGGATACGTATATAAGAGTATATTTGATATACTCTAATTTATATTCACATTAAATTAAAGTAAAACTTTATTTATAAAGTTAAATAAAATATTGATTTTATTTAAAAGAAACTTAGTAAAGTCTAAGTATATTTAGACTTCGTAAGTCCATTAAAGATCCAAAATGGCAAAAAAATATTAAATTCACCCATTTCTTCCGCTGTGGGCTGACCCAGTTCCTTCAATGGTATCAGAGCTCAATAGCCTATGCGGTCTAAATTAGTCATGTAAAGGCTAACTAATTAAGCTTGTGTACTTAGTACGGTATCTAGAAAGGTGATGTCTAGGATTGGAATTGGGTAACCAAGTACCATGTCCTACCTGGTTACCTGCCTGACCTAAAAGATGATGTGAGCCCAAAGGTTACCCTAATAGAAAAGGCCCAATTTGAATTGGGCCTTAGACTAATTTTCAAAATAGTTTTGAAAATTAATACATGATTTTAATTTTAAAAGTTAAATTTAAAATAAAAACATGTTTATTATAAAAGGTTATAACATAACATAAATTTTCAAAATGTTTGAAAATGTAATGAAAAGTTTAAATATTTGAAACTATGTAAATATTAATTCCAAATTTAAATTTATTAATAAAATTTATTGGGTTAATTAATTAATACTTATATGCATGTATTATATATATTGATATATGTTATGTTATTTTAAAGTTTTTAAGATAACATAAGCATACATGTATGTATATAAGATAAATTTTTGAAATTAATATATTTAATTAAAATTGTTTAATTAATAAAGTAATTAAAGGTCGGTTAATTAACTAAAAAATGCATGTATAGATATATGTGTCTTACTATAAAGGTTATAGTAGATATGTCTACTATAAACGTTGTATTGGAATACTAATTTAAAATTAATTAAGGATCAAATTAATTAAAATTAATTAAATAAGATTTAATTTATAAAATATCATACATAGGACTATCATATAAGTAATATGAAATATAAAAGTTATATAACAATAAAACGTATATGATATGAAAGTATAAACTAAAGATAAAATATTAAAGAAACCCAAATAGACTTAAGGAATAAATACATTAGTAAATGTTCACTGTGGTTTCTGATGTGTCTGACACCTGAATCACGAGGGTATTTCATAAGAAATACATTATTCCATTAGTCGATATCACTTAATATAATATATTGAAGATTATGAATCTTCAATATAATGTTGTCCTCTACCATATATACATTAATAAATTACTTGCATACTCCTTAGTTGTTAAGCTAACTCAAGCTAGGGATGTTATGTGTAGTATTATTAATATATTAAACAGACGAGGTAAGATAACTATATGTATTTGTTGAGCAAACTCAAGCTAATATTGTACTTAGGCCATCGTGATATGGTAGGTACGAGTGAATAATCTCTTTCAACTTGTTAAGTAAACTCAAGGTCAAAATGAGATTAGGATAAGAAAAAATGGGTCATGAGTTGTATGTGATACAACCGATAAGGAGTTATCCATCGTCTGTGAGGCTATGATTATTGAGCAAACTCAAGGTCAGAATACCACGACAGACAAGTCCTAACACCCATTAGTAAAGTCGAAAGACTTCTATATTTAATATTAGGGTTTGGAGAAACATAAAAGACTAGTGGGAGCCTTATTAGAAAAATGAAATGGTAACATTAACCTTTCTAATATTGTAAGAACATATACTAGATAATGTTATAATTTTCTACAATGATAAATTATGCATTTAATATGATAGATAAAATGTTTATTTTATTAACATATATAAACTAATTGAATTGAAAGTTTAAAAATGGAAATTTAATACCCACTATTATTTCTAATTGAATGTTAAAGCTTCAACACCCATGCAATGCCTGATTTTACGACTACTGAATACATTCATGGTTGGTCACTTTTGCATTATATGAGTTTAGAACTCTAAAAGCAATACATGACCATGGATATTTGATCCATATACAATTGCATACAAATGTCATATCGTGAATGGTCAAGTATTCAATCTGATTGATTGTAAAAGGGATCATATTGTGTTATTGTAACACAAGACCAAAAACTACAAGATAGATGGAGGAATTCGATCACTGAAATTACATTTTGATCGGTTTATATAAAGTGCAACATATTTGATGTCTCTAAATGTTAAGGATAATCGGATGCGCTTTTGTAAAGAGTTTGTTATGATATTGTAGTATGATTTTCTTTTGAATAGTTTGACGATTTGAAAGGAAAACGAATGTATAAGAATAGATGTAATTTAAAGGTACAGTTGGAATGAAGAGAATGAATAGTCACTTCTGTTTCACAGAGAAACATTGGAAATGGGACTTTTAATAATAATTAATACTTAAAATTAGATAAGAAATATGATTTCTATTTCGAAACAATTTTCCTTAGAAAATTGTTTTTATGAGATTTATTTCTTTGAGCTCAAGATATTTGATCAATGAACTCTCCACTATAAATAGTTATAGTGTATGAAATAAACAAATTGTATTAAGTGAATGATGGAGCTCTGAATTTAGTACACTATTGTAGTAATGGTGGAAACAGTAGGAGAATGCAATATAGAACTTATTAATTGCATCATAATACGAAAATTGTTTTCATGAAACTTATCATACATTATTTATGAATTAATGATTATTTTTCGCTCTCGACTGAAAAAATAAAATAGACGTAGCTATATTTCAATATGAATATTATGAATATTCTTTGTGAAATAAAACTATAATGTGGTATTTTTATAACAAAAGTGATGCATTGGAAAATACAGAAGTATCAAATATTATTTACTGTTGTTTTGGAATTATAGACTAAGCCATAGTTTTGAAAAATAATTTTATTAAATGATTTTGAATCATATGGTACTTGTTAATTATATCTCAAACAATAAAGGGCTATGCACCCATTTAGTGCGAGTATTATAAGAATTGATGAACTCTTCGGATTGATGCACGTAGATGTATTCAATCGTAATTATATAAGTACGGAACGACTCCACGTACTTCGTTATATTCACCGATGAGTTATCGTAGATATGAACATGTGTATTTGATAAACATGTAGTATGTCTATAATAAACTCATAGAATATAAAACAGAAGTAAATAAAATAATATGCGATAGAAACGATTTGATTTGATCGAATGAGTGAGTATATTGGAAAATGTTTCGAACGTATCTTTAATGAATAAAGATTCAATCTTAAAATTACTTCTACATGTGATATATAATGATGCGTCGATATGGAGTAATCGAGCTTCGTCGAGTGAAGTTGAGTTAATTTCTTTCTATAAGCTAATGTACTTAGGGTAGTACACAAAATTAATATTATTTCATATGAATAAACATTTTACAAAATTTTACAAGATAAGGATTTATAAGAAACTCCGACATATCCAAGGCCAAGGAGTTGGCAGGTTGTGCGAGTCGAAAGATTGTACGTAATAATTGTTCATGAGGGATTTTGTATGAATCTCCCCAAAAGGATTTTGAAAAGACTATCATTGGATGACGTATTTATGTTTCGAATATTATTTTGTAAACTAAAACCAAATCAGTTTTATAAATAAAGAAGTTCATAAAACATTTATGAACACCTATTCTATTGCATTGAGAAACAATTGTTGTTTCAAGATATACAAACTTCATTGTGAAGAAATTTTTTTGAAAAATTATTGGTAGTAAAATGGAATTGGATATGATCCATAGATAGAACTGATTTTATGAGATGAAATCAAAGTTAACTAACCTAAATGAACACACGGCATTAGAATGTTTGATAAGTATTATGGCACATCTAAGAGAAACTATGAGTTTCTTATTAATGCCAAAACTATATAATCGTTGATTTTTGGATTGAACCATTGAGATCGTTGACTCTATATGGTATAATGCACAAATCCAAAAGAATTCCAAGTATGCTATCAAAATATAGATTTTGGTTGTCGTAACTAAAGGGATATGATCCATCGACCATGACATTGTCTTTATAAGTAAAACTAATGTAGTTGGAATTAAATGAGCAATATTGATAAGAATAATACTGCAAATTTCAGTTGTTGAAATTAGCATGATAGATTCGACATTCAACATGTTCAAGTCAATTCAAATTCACTCACAAGATTATCGCTTGATAAGTCCTAGTGTTTTAGTACATATGTATTGAAACGGAAAATTCTAAATAACGATTTAGAGTAACTTATTTACACATATTAACCCAAAATGTCTCAAAGTCAGTGGAAGCGATATTGAGTTTGTGAGTCTTTGGATACGATCCAAGAAATGATATGAAAGTATCATTTTATAAGCGTCAAGATTGAATAAGTATTTTGATATAAATTCAAATAGTTTTATTTTCAATCAAAGTGCAGAGGAAGCGTGTGTAAGAAAGAACATTAAAAAGTACATTGATATTTCTAAACTATAAGTAAACAAAACATTGTTTATTTTAATGATGTACTTGTGTTAAAATCAGCTTTAGTTGTTTTAATACTCAACATTGGATTAATAAATGATGTCTTTTAATAAGTATAAAAGATGTCGGGAATGTCTCAAATGATATGCAAGGACACCTTATTAAAATGTTTAATATGGAACATATAAGATTGATTCCTTTGCATCGGTAAATGGAACTATCATACATGTTGTGTTGTCTATGATATCATGATTTGTTTATGTATTTAATACATGAAGCAAATATTAAATCCAAATTGATATCACTAAATGGTTGTTTGAAGTGTTCTCGTGTATTTATGAAATACTAGAGAATTGTTTATAGAAACAAAAACTCCTTATGAAGGAGTGTTCGAACTCAATCATCATAAGTCATTGTGAGTGTAGTATGTCAATAATAAATTCAAGTTAAGGATCTTTAAATTGGAAATGTTCCAAATAAAAGGTTGTGGCTTATTCAATGAAAAAAGCCTACGTACATCGCCTTGAATATTGCAGCAATAAAAATAACAAGGTATATAAAATTATAAGTGCACAAATTTATAACCGAACCGATTCCAAAAGTTGAGAATCTCATAACATTTTTATATGATAACAATGTCGTGATATGGTTCGTAATATAACTTAGAGCCTACTAAAGGTCGAGAGACATACTCCGAATAGTTCTACGTGATAAAACAGTTTATCACCGTCGGAGGGAGTTGATGGATAGAGTAGATAATTGAAACATAACAGCATACCCATTCACAAAGGGATTGGCCCAACTGATTTTGAGTAACCGATTGGAGAAGTTGGAATAAGATTCCATAATTGACCCCAAATGCAAGTGGGAGATTGATAGAGTTAGAGGTATAGCCTAAAGGCAATTATGTAATTTGTTACATATATCTAACTCGTTGAACAATCTTGTTCATAATAAAGGTGTTTCTTTCTATTAAGTGATATAATGTGGTTATATTAATTTATTTATTTAAAAGTATATTCAGTAGAAAATCCATAAGCGGCATATTTTGTGATAATAGTTACAAAGTGTTGTAACCAAGAGAAATTTATCACAATAAAACAAAATATACCATTTTAAAAGTTCCTAGTCAAGATGCATCGAGACTGAATATCGATGTATCCATTGAGACAAGAGTATGTAACGCTCTTCAAATTTTGGGCAGTGTATTACTCATGACTGCTAGGGGCATCTAGGGGGTTACGTACTGATAGTTATTGGATAACTATGGAACGACTCATTGGATAGTTTTCTGTTGGTTAATATAACTAAGGTTAAACAGAAAATATCGATATGATTGATTTGCACAGTTCTCTCGACTTGAGAATACCATGGATCTTTAATGTAAAATGTAACGACCCAAAATTTCTGTCAATTAAAATTTGTATATTTAATTAATTTTAAATATAAATAAGTGAAATTAAACAGTCGAATAAATTTTATTTAGACTAATTGGATTTAATTGGATAATTAAATCGACAATTTAATAGTTGAAAATACAGAAATAATTGGAAATTGGGTTTAATATGATTAAAATTGATTTGTAAAATTTTATTAATCATATTGGAGTTAGAATGATGTTATAGAACTTTTAAAATTGAATTTAAAGTTAATTTGTGAAAATTGAATATTTTAATATTTAATTGACGAGTTAAAATAGCCATTTTCAAACAGTCTCGGATTTCGACGAAACTAGTTTCGTCGGATCCGTAATGTTGAATTTTTGTAAGGTTTCAAATTTCGTATCAATCGGATTTACCATTTGTCCGGGGCAAGCCAAGACGCATAGAAATTCGTTTAATCGGTTTAATTTAAATTTAATCGTTTATTTCCGTAACTCGCACAGATAATCGAATTGGCTTCCGAAACCTATTCCATTGTGTTCGAAACGCGGGGTAAACCTTAGAAACGTCTGTTGGCACGTGTTGTTTGGAGATCGTTTGAAAAGTTGCTTTAAAATGAATTAAATAATAATATAATTGGGTTATGTGTATATATATGCGTGCAAGGTGCTGAAACCTTAGCTATCTTCTTCAGGCTGCCACTTATTCAACAATGGCCGAAATTCAACTTCGATCTTCCTCACTTTTCATCAAATCCATCAGTAATTACAAAAGGTTGTCAACTACAAAGTTGTTGAGAACGATGAGTACTTCAATCTGAACGGTCATGATCGAATTTCGAGGAACGTGGAGGAGGAAAAATGCCTGCGTTCACATGCGTTTCGTGTACAAATTTCCGTGCAATGGTGGAGCCGAGCTTCACCGCTCTTCGGCCGTGGGTAGTTTTCGTGGTGGCGCTTCTGATGGCATCGCCTGATCGTTTTCAAACTGCTCGTGGTTGTCGCGTTAAATAGGGTTTCAAGTGGCTATATGGATTCACTTTCGTTCCTATGTTACTGGGAAGAAGAAGCACAAAGTCACGGCCTTGATTTCATTTTCAAAATGCATGGCCAGATTTGAAGGTCGTAAAAGTAATAAAAGAAAATGTTGATTTATCGTATTTTAAATTCATTCAAAACTTTAAAAATGTATAACTTTTTCATACGAGGTCGGAAACGGACGTAACGACTTGCATTGCGTTCGTTTTGTCGAGAACTAAGCTATGGAGTTGGTTTGGAGTCGTTTGGATGAATTTCGGGTAAAATTAAACGCGTGTTTAATTTTATTCGAAATAAAAACGTTGGAAATTAGAAACCGAGGTGAGAACTTCTCACTCAATTGAATTGTTTCGATTTAAATTTTAAATAGTTAGATTTAAAATTTCTTGATTGTATGCTTGGATGATAAATTATTATCTGTTGAATTTAAATAGACATTATATGCCGTATACTAAGCGGATGTTATTTATTAAAAACATATACCTCAATAATTCCATCTTGATTGGAATTGGCATTATATATGTACTTGGAGTTGATTTCCCGCATTATATAGCGGATGAGACCCTATTGCGGCGCATAATAGCGGATAATATTTTATAAATCCTATATACCGCGATATTCCGTATTGGAACAGAATTGGTATTGTGCTAACATCTATGGATGCAGGGAAACAGGTTGGAGGGATCCAACTGGATTCCTCACCAGTATTTATTTGATTACAGATATTGTGATATTTGTTGATTATCATATTGATATATGATGTTTTGATTGTCGTGGTTGATATATTGTTGTTGTTGCAGCATTGGCCTATTTTTGGAGTTTTAAAAATATTAAAGTAACGATTTTTAATTTAAAAGGATTTTAAAGTGATTTTTGAATGTATACGTTTATTAAATTTTGTATTGTTAAAATAAATAAACGTTATTATTATTATTATTATTAAAGTTATATTTTTTGGAAAATAATACTTAAGTATGATTTTGGAGTTATATATAAGCTTTAATAACGATTTGTAAATTATGAAAAAGAATGGTTTAAATTGGGATTTTTGAATTATTATAAACGATTTGTATAAAAGATTTATAAAGTTAATATTTATAAATTAAAAATATAGGAATTATAAAACGAGTTTTATTAAGTGTTAAAATGAAGTATAAATGGGATTCATAAGTGAATGAAATTTATAGATTTATAAATTGTGAAATTTTAAAATGAATAGATTTTTGTAAAATAAAAGATTTTTAAGTAATTAACTTATAAATCGGATTTTGGCATTTTAATTGAGATTTTTGAATAAGTATAAATGGTTTATAGATGAGATTTATAAAATATATATTTTATATATCGAAATAATGGAATTATAAAAGGAGTTCTGTTAATGCTGAAAATGAGGTTATAAATGGAATTTTATAAGTAGTAAGATTTTTAAATTTTGTAAATTGAAGCCTTTATAAAATATAAATGGGAATTTATAAACATTGTTTTATAAATCCGAAACCGACTTATTTTGATAAGTCAATTAATTTAGATTTTTAAAGGAGATATACTCACGATTTTGGACGGTGGATAATCCTTTAAACAAAATGTGTAGAAAAATGTTGAATTTGGTTAACGAAGAATATTCACGATTTTTGGACAGTGAATAATATATTAAAGTGTTTTGGGGAAGTGATATTATAAAATGAAGTTAATTGTTTTGAAGATGTTTTAAAATGTGTTAAGTATCGAATACATAGATTTCAGCATTCATTGTTGAAATAGACGTTTTCGAGAAATAAGGAAATGGTGGATTATAACACTATTGTTATAGTAAATGATTTCTGAAAGGAAATGTTTTATATAGTATTGGGATTTATATATCTATCTAAAATTTCAAATCCCTATACTAGTGATTTTGGGTTGCCGTAACGATGTTTTACGCAACATTCGTTTTGACTCAAATAAATGTGTTTAATAGAACGTTTTTTTTAAAGAATGAAATATATACTTAATTTCGATTTAAGTATATTGAATACTTTCCAAGTGTTGAAAATAAATGGATTTGTGAATTACTTATTATTAAATAAGTATGGAAATGTTTTCCAATATGAAGTGAATATTTTGAGATTTTATCTTTTAAAAATAAATTGAAAATGAATATTAGAAATCGATTTGAAAATCGTATATTCATAGATATTTTGGAATTGTAAATTCACTATGGAATTTATAAAAGGAAGGGAAATTTGTTTAAATATAAACATTGATTTATTTTTGAAGCGTGGAAATAAATTTAAGGATTTGGAACGTAAGTTTAAAATAAATCGGTAAGGATTTATTTGATTGATTTAAATGAACAGTTTTAAATTTAAAATGGATAAATATTTGGAAGTGTTTCCGTTTAAGGAAATTGATTTGAAATTTGTTTTCAAAGATTGAAAGTTGAAAATTGATTTGAAATTTGTTTTCAAATGGTTGAAGTGTGGAAATTATATATCTAGTAAAGATATTTTGGAAAATAAATAATTTGGAAAATTAGTTGGAATTTGGTGATGTTGTGCACGCCTATTGATAGTTAAATAACCGACTATCAATATTTACCTTTAAATAGGTATTTGTTGTGATTTGCTTGAATTTGAATGCCATACTTATTTTCAAAATAAGCGCTCACTATTCGGGTTAGCCGGGAAAGGACCTTGGGGTCGTATAACCCATTCCGAATATGTGATACGTCGTTATGGATTGCATTTGATGACCGGTGTTGAAGACTGGATATTTGTGAAAACGAATGGATTACCGTCGAATGTTTCTACATCGGCTGATCCCCGATATATAAATTTATTACCCTTTGTGATGGGAAGTCCGGTCGTGATTAGTGAATATCCGAATTGCAAGGACTTCTTTGTAAGTGCCTTCGGTTTCGATCGATCCTGAAACGGACTTGTATGGATGTGTGTCTGACATTACAATTTGAGATGTAAAGCTGGTTTCTATCAAATATGGTCCCGTTGGTGGCGGAGAATTTATTCTCTTAGCTTAACACCTAGAGGTTATGTAGTTGATGGTTACTAGTGATACATTCCCAAATTGGTAATGTGGCATACGAAGTGATGTTGAGTATTTGTTGAGCGAAGCGTGGCTTTTGTATAAAGCGTAGCTTTGTGGACGAGACTTCGTCGGACCTCACACCCTGAAATGGTCAAAACAGGAAGGATGCAACAAGGTTATTAGGGGGTAGCGCCTCTTTAGTGTATGTCATTCCTTCTGGATAGAGGTGGTATCATGGTATGGAGCCCAGATACTTAACCTATGTTGTTGCTGCAAATTTATTACTTTTTGGTTGTTGGAATCGAGGATCCTCGGATATAGATCGGTTACGATCGGGGAATGACATATTCGTGTCAGTAGTTACCCAGTTTGAAGGGTAACCCGGCCTTGTGTTGGAAGAGATCTGGTTAGGTTCTCGGGTCGTTTTTCCAGAGGCGTACTCATGTGGCAATGGGAAGTTCCTTGGCCTGACCATTTGTTGGAAATCCAAAGAAACAATACGAGCTTGTAGGTTTTAGTTGTAGAACCTGCCATCTAATATGGTAGCTATAGCAGGCATAATATAATGGTACCTATGCTGGCTAAGATTTATATTCTACTTTTGAAATGTTTTCTACACTATGCACTAATAATAATATCAAAAATGATTTGATTTTTGTGTAGTAAGCATCTTTGACTAACATAAGAAGAAATCTCCTCCAAGTCTGCGTTTGCATTGTGTGTGTGGTGGGAGGTCTTATGATAGTTACGTTTTCAAAAAGCATTGCGAATTGACTTTAAAAATATTTCTATGTTTGTTTTAAAAATAAACTGTTTTATGTTCTCACACCAGTCCCATGACTGACCTGGAGTTTATTGTTTCCTTCCAAAACTCTGGGTGCCCACCAATTTCTACACGGGCGGTCTAGAGTTAGGTTATCAAGATATTCTGGAATTCAGGAGTTGCTGGAGGCAAGCTGGATGGCATGGCGTATTCACTAGTGTATAGTATTTCTTTTCCGCTGTTTGTTGTTGTACACTCTGATGATGAAATGTAATGTAATATGATGTAATGTAATAACCGATATAGTTCTTTGTTTAAAGATTATGCATTTATCTATTATATGTTGTTCCGCTGCGATTGTGAGATTCTGATATTGTTTTGTTGTTTCTTTCTGTTTTGGTCTATCTTTTTCTCTCTTCTTCTATATTTTTCTTCTTCTTTAACCATAACGGTACGGTTTTCCGGCATTTGATTGCTCGGCAGTTGATACAGTGGACGTATTGATGTCGGTTTTCTAGCGTCGAAAAGTCGCATTCGTTACATTTGGTATCAGAGCATATGGTTAAGCGATAACCATGGCTCTGTTGGGAATTACTCATTAGAGATAGAGTCAGCAGTACTCTAGAATGAGTTTGAGTGTAATAATAGATACGAGCGCGTATTTGTTAGTGAATATAAAATTGTTTTGTATTGTGTTGACTTATCGGTTGATTGTTTATAGATTCTGGTCGGTGCAGTCTAGCTAACTGTGTCGATAGGAGTTTCTAAACTCTTAAACAAGATAAACCGACACAATATTGTTATTGAGATCGGGTAAATGAAATAATTTTACCCAAAGCTATTTTTGTATACAAAGGAAATGATTTTCTGTAAATTATTACAGTATAGGGTTGCTTGGTTGCTAAGAGATGATAATATTAAAAGTATCGTTGGTTGTTGAACAAGAAATTGAAACCAAAAAACAAAAAAAACTAAGAAATAAAAAAAAAATCATATACCAATGAGCTTTGATTTGGATCAAATTGGATAAAAAATAAAATAAAATTCCAAACTTGAGAAAAATAAATAAAATGGATTAAATCCAAGTAAATGAATATGATAATTCATTAATTCAGAATAAGAAAGTTGAATTAGTTAATTTAAAACTTGAATTGTTAATTTTATAGATAAATTCAAGTAACTAGAAAGAAATGGAAATAAATGGAAAATTTTCTCGTTATTGATAAAATGAATTCAAGGTAAATTGATAATGGAAATTTGGAATTAAAATGGATAAGTGAATAAAACTAATCGAATTAAATTAGTTGATGAAATGGATTTGATAAATTAAAAACCAAATCGGGAATTTAAATTTGGAAGTGTTACAAGGAAAATAAATTTTAGTTGTCATAGAAGACATGTGACTGAAATTTAACAAAAGGAAAGTTAAATAAATTGATTTGGATTATATAAGATGTTTGAAATGGAATATAACTTAAGTGAAGTTGAATAAAGTTGATTTTGGTATCGAAGTAAATTAATCAAGAGAAGTGATGAATATGAACTTGAGTTATATAAATGAAATTCAGCCTTATATTGTTAAAGGAATTAGCAATTGAATTGATAAATGGATGAAATATTAATCAATCGAATGTAAAAAAATTGATATGGGACAATGAATGTAAGTGTAAATTCATTAGAAGCTAATGAAGTTGAGAAACTGAATAATTGAATGAAAATCAATTTAATATAAACCAATTGGAATTAAAAGTGTTGGACCAAATTGAATGTAAATTAAATAATTTGGTTATGTTGAATATACAGTGGTTGTTATTTGATTGTAAATTGATCGTGTATATTTCATTAAGTGTTAATGAAGTTGAATTGATAAAATTGAAAGCTATGTAATTGAATTTAAATTGGAAGTGAACTAAAATGAATGTAAATTAGTGAATGTATACTAATTAGAAATGAATAAATGAATATTTGTAAAGTCCAATGTTAACAAATCAAATGTGATTAAAATATAAAACCAATTCATTGAATAATAATGAGAAGTGAATGTATATTAATTTGATATGGATTTGTTGGATGTTAGATTGGATGATAGTTGTTCGATGGTTGCATTTGTTGCTTTTGTTGCATTTGCGATATTGGCATATATAGTTGTTGGTATATGTTGTATATTGATATTACTTTCATATATGCATGTTTCTCATTTGTTTGTTGAGTGTTTAGTAGGTGCGGATTGCGCTTACTTCGCATTTGGAGCTCGCTTTCGCGCTATATTAGCCGTATATGCTCGCTAATAATATATAAGGTACGTATCTCGGATTACATACCGTACTTTTACACTTTTTTCCCTGCGGGATGCCTCATCACTTGATGAGATGTATATTTGTGATATATATACTGTCATTTTTTTTTGGATCGAGCCGCGCAAAGGAGACTCTGGCGAATTTTTCCGAAAATTTAAGGCGTTAGAATTTTTTTGGGAAATTTGGGAAATTTTTGAAAACTAAGTTTGGATTTGGAAACTTAGTAAAGTTATTTTAAGAAGTTTAACTATGAATTTTGAGAAAGTTAAACGCTTAAGACATTTGAAAAATCCAATTTGAATGGTTTGTTTTGGAAAGTTAATGGATTCTGTAACTTTTTCTTACTTGGTAATTTCGTGGACGAAATTCTTTTAAGGGGGGAAGTTTATAACGACCCAAAATTTCTGTCAATTAAAATTTGTATATTTAATTGATTTTAAATATAAATAAGTGAAATTAAACAGTCGAATAAATTTTATTTCGAATAATTGGATTTAAGTGGATAATTAGATCGATAATTTAATAGTTGAAAATACAGAAATAATTGGAAATTGGGTTTATTATGATTAAAATTGATTTGTAAAATTTTATTTAATCATATTGGAGTTAGAATGATGTTATAGAACTTTTAAAATTGAATTTAAAGTTAATTTGTGAAAATTGAATATTTTAATATTTAATTGACGAGTTAAAATAGCCATTTTCAAACAGTCTCGGATTTCGACGAAACTAGTTTCATCGGATCCATAATGTTAAATTTTTGTAAGGTTTCAAATTTCGTATCAATCGGATTTACCGTTTGTCCGGGGCATGCCAAGACGCATAGAAATTCGTTTAATCGGTTTAATTTAAATTTGATCGTTTATATCCGTAACTCGCACAGATGATCGAATTGGCTTCCGAAACTTATTCCATTGTGTTTGAAACGCGGGGTAAACCTTAGAAACGCTTGTCGGCACGTGTTGTTTGGAGATCGTTTGAAAAGTTGCTTTAAAATGAATTAAATAATAATATAATTGGGTTATGTGTATATATATGCGTGCAAGGGGCTGAAACCCTAGCTATCTTCTTCAGGCCGCCACTTATTCAACAATGGTCGAAATTCAACTTCGATCTTTCTCACTTTTCATCAAATCCATCAGTAATTACAAAAAGTTGTCAACTACAAAGTTGTTGAGAACGATGAGTACTTCAATCTGAACGGTCATGATCGAATTTCGAGGAACGTGGAGGAGGAAAAATGCCTGCGTTCACATGCGTTTCGTGTACAAATTTCTGTGCAATGATGGAGCCGAGCTTCACCGCTCTTCGGCCGTGGGTAGTTTTCGTGGTGGCGCTTCTAATGGCATCGCCTGATCGTCTTCAAACTGCTCGTGGTTGTCACGTTAATTAGGGTTTCAAGTGGCTATATGGGTTCACTTTCGTTCGTATGTTACTGGGAAGAAGAAGCACAAAGTCATGGCCTTGATTTCATTTTCAAAATGCACGGCCAGATTTGAAGGTTGTAAAAGTAATAAAAGAAAATGTTGATTTATTGTATTTTAAATTCGTTCAAAACTTTAAAAATGTATAACTTCTTCATACTACGTCGGAAACGGATGAAACGGCTTGCATTGCGTTCGTTTTGTCGAGAACTACGCTATGGAGCTGTTTTGGAGTCGTTTGGAGCTAGTTTGAATTTCGGGTAAAATTAAACGCGTGTTTAATTTTATTCGAAATAAAAACGTTGGAAATTAGAAACCGAGGTGAGAACTTCTCACTCAATCGAATTTTTTCGAATTAAATTTTAAATAGTTAGATTTAAAATTTCTTGATTGTATGTTTGGATGATAAATTATTATCTGTTGAATTTAAATAGACATTATACGCTGTATATTAAGCAGATGTTGTTTATTAAAAACATATACCGCAATAATTCCATCTTGATTGGAATTGGTATTATATATGTACTTGGAGTTGATTTCCCGCATTATATAGCGGATGAGACCCTATTGAGCCACATAATAGCGGATAATATTTTATAAATCCTATATACCATGATATTCCGTATTGGAACGGAATTGGTATTGTGCTAACATCCGTGGATGCGAGGAAACAGGTTGGAGGGATCCAACTGGATTCCTCACCAGTATTTATTTGATTACAGATATTGTGATATTTGTTGATTATCATATTGATATATGATGTTTTGATTGTTGTGGTTGATATATTGTTGCTGTTGCAGCATTGGCCTATTTTTGGAGTTTTAAAAATATTAAAGTAACGATTTTTAATTTAAAAGGATTTTAAAGTTATTTTTGAAGGTATACGTTTATTAAATTTTAAATTGTTAAAATAAATAAACGTTATAATAATTATTATTATTAAAGTTATATTTTTTGGAAAATAATACTTAAGTATGATTTTGGAGTTATATATAAGCTTTAATAACGATTTGTAAATTATTAAAAAGAATGGTTTAAATTGGGATTTTTGAATTATTATAAACGATTTGTATAAAAGATTTATAAAATTAATATTTATAAATTAAAAATATAGGAATTATAAAACGAGTTTTATTAAGTGTTATAATGAAGTATAAATGGATCCATAAGTGAATGAAATTTATAGATTTATAAATTGTGAAATTTTAAAATGAATAGATTTTTGTAAAATAAAATATTTATAAGTAATTAACTTATAAATCGGATTTTGGCATTTTAATTGAGATTTTTGAATAAGTATAAATGGTTTATAGATGAGATTTATAAAATATATATTTTATAAATCGAAATAATGGAATTATAAAAGGAGTTCTGTTAATGCTGAAAATGAGGTTATAAATGGAATTTTATAAGTAGTAAGATTTTTAAATTTTGTAAATTGAAGCCTTTATAAAATATAAATGGGAATTTATAAACATTGTTTTATAAATCCGAAACCGACTTATTTTGATAAGTCAATTAATTTAGATTTTCAAAGGAGATATACTCACGATTTTGGACGGTGGATAATCCTTTAAACAAAATGTGTAGAAAAATGTTGAATTTGGTTAACGAAGAATATTCATGATTTTTGGACAGTGAATAATATATTAAAGTGTTTTTGGAAAATGATATTATAAAATGAAGTTAATTGTTTTAAAGATGTTTTAAAATGTGTTGAGTATCGAATACATAGATTTCAGCATTCATTGTTGAAATAGACGTTTTCGAGAAATTAGGAAATGGTGGACTATAACACTATTGTTATAGTAAATGATTTCCGAAAGGAAATGTTTTATATAGTATTGGGATTTATATATCTATCTAAAATTTTGAATCCCTATACTAGTGATTTTGGGTTGTCGTAACGATGTTTTATGCAACATTCGTTTTGACTCAAATAAATGTATTTAAGAGAACGTTTTCTTTAAAGAATGAAATATATACTTAATTTCGATTTAAGTATATTGAATACTTTCCAAGTGTTGAAAATAAATGGATTTGTGAATTACTTATTATTAAATAAGTATGGAAATGTTTTCCAATATGAAGTGAATATTTTGAGATTTTATCTTTTAAAAATAAATTGAAAATGAATATTAGAAATCGATTTGAAAATCGTATATTCATAGATATTTTGGAATTGTAAATTCACTATGGAATTTATAAAAGGAAGGGAAATTTGTTTAAATATAAACATTGATTTATTTCTGAAGCGTGGAAATAAATTTACGGATTTGCAACGTAAGTTTAAAATAAATCGGTAAGGATTTATTTGATTGATTTGAATGAACCATTTTAAATTTTAAATGGATAAATATTTGGAAGTGTTTCCGTTTAAGGAAATTGATTTGAAATTTGTTTTCAAAGATTGAAAGGTGAAAAATGATTTGAAATTTGTTTTCAAATGGTTGAAGTGTGGAAATTATATGTCTAGTAAAGATATTTTGGAAAATAAATAATTTGGAAAATTACTTGGAATTTGGTGATGTTGTGCACGCCTATTGATAGTTAAATAACCGACTATCAATATTTACATTTAAATAGGTATTTGTTGTGATTTGCTTGAATTTGAATGCCGCACTTATTTTCAAAATAAGCGCTCACTATTCGAGTTAGTCGGGAAAGGACCTTAGGGTCGTATAACCCATTCCGAATATGTAATACGTCGTTATGGATTGCATTTGATAACCGGTGTTGAAGACCGGATATTTGTGAAAATGGAAGGATTACCGTCGAATGTTTGTGAATCGGCTGATCCTCGATATAGAAATTTATTACCCTTTGTGATGGGAAGTCCGGTCGTGATTAGTGAATATCCGGATTGCAAGGACTTCTTTGTAAGTGCCTTCGGTTCCGTTCGATCCCGGAACGGACTTGTATGGATGTGTGTCTGACGTTACAATTTGAGATGTAAAGCTGGTTTCTATCACATATGTTCCCGTTGGTGGCGGAGAATTTATTCTCTTAGCTTAACACCCTAGAGGTTATGTAGTTGATGGTTACTAGTGATACATTCCCAAATTGGTAATGTGGCATACGAAGTGCTGTTGAGCATTTTTTGAGCAAAGCGTGGCTTTTGTATCAAGCGTAGCTTTGTGGACGAGACTTCGTCGGAACTCACACCCTGAAATGGTCAAAACAGGAAGGATGCAGCAAGGTTATTAGGGGGTAGCGCCCCTTTAGTGTATGTCATTCCTTCTGGATAGAGGTGGTATCATGGTATGTAGCCCAGATACTTAACCTATATTGTTGCTGTAAATTTATTACTTTGTGGTTGTTGGAATCGAGGATCCTCGGATATAGATCGGTTACGATCGGGAAATGACATATTTGTGTCAGTAGTTACCCAATTTGAAGGGTAACCCGGCCTTGTGTTGGCAGAGATCCGATTAGGTTCTCGGGTCGTCTTTCCATAGGCATACCCATATGGTAATGGGAAGTTCCTTGGCCTGACCATTTGTTGGAAATCTAAAGAAACAATACGAGCCTTGTACGGTTTTAGTTGTAGAACATGCCATCTAATATGTTAGCTATAACAGGCATAATATAATGGTACCTATGTTGGCTAAGATTTATATTCTATTTCTGGACTATGCACTAATAATAATATCAAAAATGATTTGATTTTTGCATAGTAAGCATCTTTGACTAACATAAGAAGAAATCTCCTCCAAGTCTGCGTTTGCATTGTGTGTGTGGTGGGAGGTCTTATGGTAGTCACATTTTCAAAAAGCATTGCGAATTGACTTTAAAAATATTTCTTTGTTTGTTTTAAAGATATACTGTTTTAAGTTCTCACACCAGTCCCATGACTGACCTGAAGTTTATTGTTTCCTTCCTAAACTCTGGTTGCCCACCAATTTCTACACGGGCAGTCTAGAGTTAGGTTATCAGGATATTCTGGAATTCAGGAGTTGCTGGAGGTAAGCTGGATGGCATAGCGTATTCACTAGTGTATAGTATTTCTTTTCCAATGTTTGTTGTTGTACACTCTGATGATGTAATGTAATGTAATATGATGTAATGTAATAACTGATATAGTTCTTTGTTTAAGAATTATGCATTTATCTATTATATGTTGTTCCGCTGCGATTGTGAGATTCTGATATTGTTGTAACGACCTGATAAATTTATGATATTTTTATAAATTTAATTTATATGTTTGCTAATTTAATCCAGTATAAAATTAAAGTCTTAGGATTTTAAAAGGATGAATGTAGGAGTTAGATAGTAACTGTAATTACAGGTAGAGATTTAAAAGGTTATATGACATAGATTTGAAAATAACTGAAAGTTGTGTTGTAGTTATAAGTCTTAATTTGTTGGTTTAATGGTATTAATGTAACAATAACTGAATTGGATTACATACACACAAACATTTGAAAAATTTATTAGGTGGACTAAATTGGTTAAAGTTCATAAGTTGTGCATTTCAATTTAGTAGAAATTCTAAACGATAAACGAAGATTTAAATAAACGCTAAATTAAAACTATGTAAAATGGTGACTTAAGGCCTAGTTATAGGAATTGGAATATAATCCAAAATTTAATTAATGATAGTAACGTAGTATTAGCTAATAAATAGATTTCAATGCAGTAACCAAATGAAAGGAATAGGAATGAATATATATATTGAATAGGAATGAATATATATATTGGTTTGAAATGAAATAAAAATGTGTCACATTTAGATGGAGTAAAATTTAAGAAACCTATAAATGTGGAATCAGTAAACATTTGTAAAAATTATTGCCTAGAATAAAATTCATTTAATATAAGAATTCAAAGGTGGAAGATTTACATTTGGATTGAAAGGTATAATTAATTGAATTGGTGATTTGGGAATTTAATCCAAGGGTTACTCTAAAAATAAATACGGATAAAAAGAGGTTAAACTAAGGAGGGGCATTAATTGATTTTAAGGCTTATTTAATACGTTAATAGGCAAGACTCCGCATTCATACATTTATACAAAGCTAAATAGAAGCACAAGTGTGATATAATGTAAATAGATGGATATCAACCTTTATTTATATGTTAATGGGATTTAATTTCTATTGTATAAAAACCGCAATTTAATGAAGATTGAAATAGCTAATTCATACGTTAGTTGATTTAGCTGGAATATGAAGATATTTAGTGGAATAGTGAAATCAAATGGGAATGGGTTTCCATTGTTCATTTGAATTCACATTCATCATAAAAACTTATTTGAAAACCAAAGGAATAATAAAGGAATCAAGACTTAATTAGTAATTTGGATTTAAGACATGGCAATTTGGATTTATTGCAACATTTAATACCATAGAATTTAGTAAAGCTTATTCAAATTTTAGTTGACCATTTGTGATATAACTTTTTGAAAACAAGACTTTATTTATGAATTGAGTATTTGATTCAACGAATGGTAATTACTTCATTTAAAAATGGAATTTAACGTAAATTAGTACGTTATTAAAGTTAAATGAAAGCTGTAAACATTTGACTTAGAGAACAATTGAGTGAAATCTTAACTAATGTAAACTTCATCATATTGACATCCATAACTGTGAATCATAGGAAGAAGGTAAATAAATGAACTTAACCAAACTATTTATGTTGAATATTGAAAATTTGAATAAATAAATAGTTAAGAAAATTAAGGGAATGAGAATAAAAATTTATTTATAATTTGGAATTTTAATTACGGTGAAAAGGGTTAACTGCAATTAAAAGTAAGTTGAGATGGAAATCAAGTTATTTATTTAATTTGGTTTAAGATGAGAGTGTATAAGTATAAGATTAGGTAATTTGTGAGAATAAATTTATAATTCCCAATTAATAAGAAAGTGCAGAAATTAAAATTGCAAATTTATATACCTATAAATTTTTATTCACATCCAAGCTTGTTAAATTTATTGGGATTAATTGAACTATCTAAGTAATGAAATTTGGCCAATAATAGGAGTTGAAACATAAAAATTGATTTTTTATGATTTATTTAATTGATTTAATAATATTAAAAATAGCCATTTTTGTCACGGACTCGGATTTCGACGAAACCAGTTTCATCGGATCCGTAAAGTTGAATTATAATAATGTTTCAATTTTCGTAGCGATCGGACTTGTCGTTTGATCGTACGGACTCGAAACGCCTTGAAATTTACGCATTTTGAAATCAATGTGAAATTTTTGTTTTTTTTGGCATAACTTCTTCATACGATCGAATTTGGTCGCGAAACTTTTTCCATTGCGTTCAGAATATTTTAAAACACCTATTTGGATATATAGTTTTAACAAATCCGACTCCGGAGGCATAGCGGGCTTTTTGGACCATGGTTTGTCACGCACGTTCGCTTATCCAGTCTAGCTACCCTACCTCTAGCCTATCTATAAATATACATCTATAAACCCTAGCTCCTTTCTTTTTCATTTGCTGTACGTTCATTTCTTCACTCTTTTCTCTTCCCCAAAATGTATACATCTCAGATCCAATTGCAGATCTATCCACAGTTCAAAATCAAAAGTCAAAACTCAAAAATTTCAGAAAATTCCAGAAAAAATATATGTTGAAGTATTCGATACACGTAATCTCATGGTGTAGTTCGTTTTTCAATTGGAGCTGTCGTTCATCCAGAATAAATTCAAACAGCCCCAAAACCGTTCATCATCATCGCACAAAACTTTATCGGATCGAGATTCTGTTTCTGGGTTTTGGAGAGGGAACCGAGGGGAGCGCATCTATGTAATTTGTTTGGCAGTTCAACGGTTAGATCGTCGTAGATCTTCGATTAAGGTTTCGAAACCTTATGTATGAGCACGGTCTGTATGGGTTCGAACGTGGGTCTGCAATGGAGGAGAACGCGTGAAGAAGCATCTGTACGTGGCAAGTTTATATTTTTTTTTAAAAGTGTCATTTTTGGTTATTTATAATTTTGAATTTCAATCACCATTTTTCGCCATAACTTTCTCATACGAAGTCGGATTCACACGAAATTTCTTTTGTTAGGATCGTAATTTAATTCCGGACTCGATGACTCTGGTTTGGACGAATTCTGAGACGGGCGAATTTTTGGGTTTAAATCGGGTTTAAATTCGATTTAAATTCAAAAGGTGAGTGTTTTAACCCACTCACAATTACTAGAAGCTTTTATGTTTGTTAAATAAATTTTAGAAATGAATAGAAATTTATTTATGAGCTTTTGGCATGTTATTTCATCCATATCTGTTGAATTGCATTTTATTGAATTTAGCTGTTAATTAAATTGATTGATTGCGTATTAATTGGCTGTTAGAAATTATTGTTGCGTATGAACTGCTAGTTAACAGTTATATAAATTATTACTGAATATAAACTGTTAGAGTAATAGTTGTTAAATTTAATTTGAATAAAATTGCCAGTTATTACCTGTTATATATTATCAAACATATATTGTTATTGATTGACATGGATGGATGTTTGTGATTGGATGATGGATGTTTGTGATTGGATTTTGGACGTGTTGTTGAATGGATGTTTATTGATATCATTAAACTGCAAGTTAGCATACATTTTACATTTCATTCGGGATTGTGGTTTGAAATGATATATAACCGCAAATTTTTATTTTTAAATTGCGGATTGAAATGATAAATATCCGTATCACTTGACCATAGGATAGAAAACTGTATACAGGCACCGCGGTCTATATATAACTATTTTAAATGTAATTTCTATGGTTTGGATGGAATACGGTTTATAATAATCTTAAATTTTATAATGTATAATATTTTTCTTCCATATTTAAATACATATGAAGTTGAAATTTTTGAAATTAAAAAGGTGTATAAATCTCTTTATTAAATGGAAGAAAATTTAGAAAATGGAGTTTGATAATTTATATCCTATGTTTAAATGTTAAGTTTGGAAATTTTAAGATATGATATTTATAATTGGATTTTTCCCAAGATAAATTGAAATGAATATTCTAATATGAATTTGAATTGGAAAAATATTCTAATATAATTGGAATCGAAAAATACATATGTTTTATTACTAGAAATTGGAGTTGTTTAAGGATTTATGTGAATATTCAAACTAAATAATAAAACATTTAATTTGTTGAAAGAATATATTCCAATTTTAGTTTTTGAATATTAATACTCCAATGGATTTATATATATGGAAATTGAAATGGTTTTGGAACTTAAGAGTGATATCTAAATTATGGTTTTAACTTTAGATAAAGAAATATTTCCATAAAGCCATATAACTTATTCCTTTACAAAGTGACAGTAAAGTTAAGCCTTTGAAATTCATATACCGTTGAATATCCAAACCATTTGAGTTTTAAAAGTTATGGTTTGAAATTATGGATTTCCAAAAATATTATGCTTTGAAAATATTCGATTTTCAGATATTATGAAGTTAAAGCCTTTTTATTATTGGAAAGGAATTATATTTGGGATAAGTGGTAAAATATGGTTTTGGGTTTTGGAATGATATCGTAATATTATGGTTTTGAAATGGATTATATTCTGGTTTTAAAAGTATAAACTGTTTTAAATAACCGCGGTGTTATAATAACGATGGGTTGGCAAAGAGACCGGGATCGGATATGGACATACTCTCTGTCGATACCGAAAACCACTTTGACTAACCGTGTACGCGGTGGAGTTCCAGAATGAAGTAGGTGGTGGCGACGTTTCCTGTAAGGTAAATACGTGGACCCAACTCCCGTGAGTTGGCATAAGGTGGCTAAAACAGGAGCGATTCTCAGGCCAATGAGGTCATTCCTCTGATCGGACGCTCCTCTTCGATATTATACTTTGACTTGGATTGATTCAGTGGCCACTTCTATATTTTGATTTTTGGGGGAGTTAGTTCGAGGTGGGCGGCAGCTGCGCGCTGCGCGTTACCATCAGCCTGGATAGCAATTGGTATATCTACCCTGGCATTGCCTAGTTGTGCCGTGTCACCTACCCTATCGCGCCTTGTACGAGTTTGGATTTCTCCCGTAGCCCGTGTGATATCCTCTAGTGGCTTCCCGATCAGGAGGGACTATGATATTGGACGGACTACTGGGACTATTACGTGTTAAGGGCTATATGGGTAACCCCTTAACGCTATTAAAAAGTAAGTTTATTTTATAAATAGTCACTATTATAATAGCGCAATATACTATATAGTAAATAGTTTAACGGATCCTTAGGAGATGTAAATCCCGAGCATCTCTTGAGTTACTGTACTCATATTTATTTCTGTTTATTTAACTCACATAAGATTTTCTAGTCTGACTCGAGTGTTTTTGTCTTTTCAAATTCGCTCGGGTCAGTCCGAGCGTTTCAGGATAGCAGGTTTTAGCTTTGGAGGACGAAGACGAAGATTCAGTATTATTTTATATATATAGTATTGCACCACACTCTTTCTATTCCGCTGCATTGCTTGTATTGGTATGTGTAACTCTGATATTTATTGTGTAAAGAATAACAAGTGTTTGTAAACCATTTATGAACTGTATATTTATTATTATATTTTATCCTTCCGCTGTGAGATTCTGTTTTCTTTTTATTTCTTCTCTGTTTTTCTTATTTACCCCATAACAATCCGCCCTTGCGTATGCTTTGAATTGGGACAAGTGTCGGTTTAAAGTGTGCGAAAAGGCGGGATGTTACAGTTGGTATCAGAGCTTTGGTTTAGCGATAAACCTTGGCTTTGTGGGGTTTGACTCTTTGTTAATAGGGTAGTAATATCCTATGGGAGTCGCTGAGTGTATATATATGAGAGAGCGTATTTGTTAGTATTCATAAAAGATTTTAATATTGTGTTAATCTGTTCCGCTTTGTATTTATAAATTCTGGTTGATGCATGGGACGCTATGCCATCAATAGGGATTTCTAAACACTAAATAGGACAGACCGACATAATATTTGTTTTTAATATAGGTGAATGAAATAATTTTGCCTATTATATTTTCCATGTATAAAAATATTTTATAAAGATATATATATATTTTTTTTGGTTGCTATAGATTGGGTGTTAGGAAATAAAAATATCTATAATAACTGAAGCTAAGTTGAAATTATGATAAATCAAATTGGAGATTTTAGAACTTAAGTCCGGGATTTTTCCAAACATGTTTTCAAAGAATTTATGAAAAATAATGGTTCGGTTTATAAGTATTTTCTTATATAAATATTTCGTATAAATTGGAAGAATTGTTTTAAAGAAGATTTTGGAAAAGAATTAAATTCTGTACTTTCCTCTCTGTCGCTGGAAAATAAATTCGGTGATGACGGCCGCATCATCGACTTTCATTTTCGAGTTTCGAAGGGAAAAGGCCACTGTAGTAAATCCTACTGCAGATTTATTTTGAAATTTTCTAAAAATTTTCTTTTATTGTTCTAAATATAATTAGAGATATAAAAGTTGCAAGAAATTTATTATCTATTATTTTGAAATAAATTGAAATTTAACCCGATATTTAATTCTAAATTTTTCCGTTAATTAATTGTTTAAAATTTGTTAGTGAAATAAAAGTTAAGTAATAAATGAATGGAAACCTCTAATTGAAATAAGAGAATAATGGCAAAAATTTAAAGAGGAATTTGCATACATATGAGACAAAGGGTAATATGAATAAACATTAAATTTAATTAAAAGAATGGAGATTAAACTTGTATAAGTTCAATTGCAATTTCCTTAACATAAATAACTTACCCAAATATAAAAGTTGAAGTGTTAAATGAGAAACTGGAATTGAATATTTTACAAGTAGGAATTTAGGAAAAATGAAGTATTCGATAAATTACTGTTATAATAAGAATTCAATGGTATAAACTTAAGTTATAATTGAAATTTTGCTGAAAATAAGTTAAGAATTATTAATAGGTGAGATGAACTTAAAGCAAATAAAATGAAATTCTAAATAAGAATTGATTGTAGGATTATTAGTTTAAGATGTCTTAAGTCTCCCCTATTCCAATATAATGGAAAGTAGGAAAAATTGAAATGACTACAATTAATAGTTGATGAATAAATAAAAACTTCCACTTATAAGAATGAATGTTAGCAGATTAAGAATTTAAGGGAAATCTTACAAGTGAAGAGTAAGGAAATGAAGATATTCAAAATATTTGTTGTTATTAATGAGAATTTATTTTATAAACTTAAGTAATAAAAAAGAAATGCAAATATAATGAATTTTGTGATAGTTGGAAAATAAAACTTGTAAGAAATAAAGAAATTCCTTCATAAATGAAGGGAAGAAAATCAAAACACTGAATTATGAAAAAAAATGTATAATAAGCTATTTTGGTGTTGATTTGAATTGTTTGGTTGATGTATGTTTGTTGGGTAAGGAATTTTGAAGTTGTTGGATGGAGAAATAATCTATCTTTGTTCCATCTAAGACTGTTGAGTAAAGGATGCACTTGATAGTTATTTGACATTTCATACAATTTTGAAATTTGAACCTAACAACTAATTGTTTGTTTGATTGTATGATTTTGTTTGCAGTGTGTGCTGTTTGTTAAAATGTATGGTTGTTGCATTTGATTTGGATATGAATGATTGAATCTACCCAAACATTTCACTGTAATATAGATATTTAACTTTTAGATTTTATAAGTAAATACAGGGGTTGGAAGCAACTGCTACTGCTTTTGGTTCCAAAATAATAAGCGTATTGCCCGACAAATAGGTACGTTTCCGGATTACGTATAAAGCGCTATTTTATATATTTTCCCGTGTTGGGATATTTTATTTTGGATAATATATGTAATATATTTGTATATTTGGATATTATATTTTCTCCAGAATCCCTCCGTACAAAGGAGACTCTGCCAAAATTTTTCGTAAATTTTGGACTTAGAATTTTGTTAAAAATATTTTTCCAACTTTAATAACTCAAGTATTAAAGGATATAATGATTATAAAACAAGAATATTTTATTTAGGAGGATTAATCCAGGAAAATATTGTTTATAAATTAAAAATTGAAATAAAAAGTACTGTTTATTCTTCCTTCTCCCTTCTTTTTTCCTTTTCGGGGACGAAAAGTTTTGAGTGGGGGAGATTGTAACGACCTGATAAATTTATGATATTTTTATAAATTTAATTTATATGTTTGCTAATTTAATCCAGTATAAAATTAAAGTCTTAGGATTTTAAAAGGATGAATGTAGGAGTTAGATAGTAACTGTAATTACAGGTAGAGATTTAAAAGGTTATATGACATAGATTTGAAAATAACTGAAAGTTGTGTTGTAGTTATAAGTCTTAATTTGTTGGTTTAATGGTATTAATGTAACAATAACTGAATTGGATTACATACACACAAACATTTGAAAAATTTATTAGGTGGACTAAATTGGTTAAAGTTCATAAGTTGTGCATTTCAATTTAGTAGAAATTCTAAACGATAAACGAAGATTTAAATAAACGCTAAATTAAAACTATGTAAAATGGTGACTTAAGGCCTAGTTATAGGAATTGGAATATAATCCAAAATTTAATTAATGATAGTAACGTAGTATTAGCTAATAAATAGATTTCAATGCAGTAACCAAATGAAAGGAATAGGAATGAATATATATATTGAATAGGAATGAATATATATATTGGTTTGAAATGAAATAAAAATGTGTCACATTTAGATGGAGTAAAATTTAAGAAACCTATAAATGTGGAATCAGTAAACATTTGTAAAAATTATTGCCTAGAATAAAATTCATTTAATATAAGAATTCAAAGGTGGAAGATTTACATTTGGATTGAAAGGTATAATTAATTGAATTGGTGATTTGGGAATTTAATCCAAGGGTTACTCTAAAAATAAATACGGATAAAAAGAGGTTAAACTAAGGAGGGGCATTAATTGATTTTAAGGCTTATTTAATACGTTAATAGGCAAGACTCCGCATTCATACATTTATACAAAGCTAAATAGAAGCACAAGTGTGATATAATGTAAATAGATGGATATCAACCTTTATTTATATGTTAATGGGATTTAATTTCTATTGTATAAAAACCGCAATTTAATGAAGATTGAAATAGCTAATTCATACATTAGTTGATTTAGCTGGAATATGAAGATATTTAGTGGAATAGTGAAATCAAATGGGAATGGGTTTCCATTGTTCATTTGAATTCACATTCATCATAAAAACTTATTTGAAAACCAAAGGAATAATAAAGGAATCAAGACTTAATTAGTAATTTGGATTTAAGACATGGCAATTTGGATTTATTGCAACATTTAATACCATAGAATTTAGTAAAGCTTATTCAAATTTTAGTTGACCATTTGTGATATAACTTTTTGAAAACAAGACTTTATTTATGAATTGAGTATTTGATTCAACGAATGGTAATTACTTCATTTAAAAATGGAATTTAACGTAAATTAGTACGTTATTAAAGTTAAATGAAAGCTGTAAACATTTGACTTAGAGAACAATTGAGTGAAATCTTAACTAATGTAAACTTCATCATATTGACATCCATAACTGTGAATCATAGGAAGAAGGTAAATAAATGAACTTAACCAAACTATTTATGTTGAATATTGAAAATTTGAATAAATAAATAGTTAAGAAAATTAAGGGAATGGGAATAAAAATTTATTTATAATTTGGAATTTTAATTACGGTGAAAAGGGTTAACTGCAATTAAAAGTAAGTTGAGATGGAAATCAAGTTATTTATTTAATTTGGTTTAAGATGAGAGTGTATAAGTATAAGATTAGGTAATTTGTGAGAATAAATTTATAATTCCCAATTAATAAGAAAGTGCAGAAATTAAAATTGCAAATTTATATACCTATAAATTTTTATTCACATCCAAGCTTGTTAAATTTATTGGGATTAATTGAACTATCTAAGTAATGAAATTTGGCCAATAATAGGAGTTGAAACATAAAAATTGATTTTTTATGATTTATTTAATTGATTTAATAATATTAAAAATAGCCATTTTTGTCACGGACTCGGATTTCGACGAAACCAGTTTCATCGGATCCGTAAAGTTGAATTATAATAATGTTTCAATTTTCGTAGCGATCGGACTTGTCGTTTGATCGTACGGACTCGAAACGCCTTGAAATTTACGCATTTTGAAATCAATGTGAAATTTTTGTTTTTTTTGGCATAACTTCTTCATACGATCGAATTTGGTCGCGAAACTTTTTCCATTGCGTTCAGAATATTTTAAAACACCTATTTGGATATATAGTTTTAACAAATCCGACTCCGGAGGCATAGCGGGCTTTTTGGACCATGGTTTGTCACGCACGTTCGCTTATCCAGTCTAGCTACCCTACCTCTAGCCTATCTATAAATATACATCTATAAACCCTAGCTCCTTTCTTTTTCATTTGCTGTACGTTCATTTCTTCACTCTTTTCTCTTCCCCAAAATGTATACATCTCAGATCCAATTGCAGATCTATCCACAGTTCAAAATCAAAAGTCAAAACTCAAAAATTTCAGAAAATTCCAGAAAAAATATATGTTGAAGTATTCGATACACGTAATCTCATGGTGTAGTTCGTTTTTCAATTGGAGCTGTCGTTCATCCAGAATAAATTCAAACAGCCCCAAAACCGTTCATCATCATCGCACAAAACTTTATCGGATCGAGATTCTGTTTCTGGGTTTTGGAGAGGGAACCGAGGGGAGCGCATCTATGTAATTTGTTTGGCAGTTCAACGGTTAGATCGTCGTAGATCTTCGATTAAGGTTTTGAAACCTTATGTATGAGCACGGTCTGTATGGGTTCGAACGTGGGTCTGCAATGGAGGAGAACGCGTGAAGAAGCATCTGTACGTGGCAAGTTTATATTTTTTTTTAAAAGTGTCATTTTTGGTTATTTATAATTTTGAATTTCAATCACCATTTTTCGCCATAACTTTCTCATACGAAGTCGGATTCACACGAAATTTCTTTTGTTAGGATCGTAATTTAATTCCGGACTCGATGACTCTGGTTTGGACGAATTCTGAGACGGGCGAATTTTTGGGTTTAAATCGGGTTTAAATTCGATTTAAATTCAAAAGGTGAGTGTTTTAACCCACTCACAATTACTAGAAGCTTTTATGTTTGTTAAATAAATTTTAGAAATGAATAGAAATTTATTTATGAGCTTTTGGCATGTTATTTCATCCATATCTGTTGAATTGCATTTTATTGAATTTAGCTGTTAATTAAATTGATTGATTGCGTATTAATTGGCTGTTAGAAATTATTGTTGCGTATGAACTGCTAGTTAACAGTTATATAAATTATTACTGAATATAAACTGTTAGAGTAATAGTTGTTAAATTTAATTTGAATAAAATTGCCAGTTATTACCTGTTATATATTATCAAACATATATTGTTATTGATTGACATGGATGGATGTTTGTGATTGGATGATGGATGTTTGTGATTGGATTTTGGACGTGTTGTTGAATGGATGTTTATTGATATCATTAAACTGCAAGTTAGCATACATTTTACATTTCATTCGGGATTGTGGTTTGAAATGATATATAACCGCAAATTTTTATTTTTAAATTGCGGATTGAAATGATAAATATCCGTATCACTTGACCATAGGATAGAAAACTGTATACAGGCACCGCGGTCTATATATAACTATTTTAAATGTAATTTCTATGGTTTGGATGGAATACGGTTTATAATAATCTTAAATTTTATAATGTATAATATTTTTCTTCCATATTTAAATACATATGAAGTTGAAATTTTTGAAATTAAAAAGGTGTATAAATCTCTTTATTAAATGGAAGAAAATTTAGAAAATGGAGTTTGATAATTTATATCCTATGTTTAAATGTTAAGTTTGGAAATTTTAAGATATGATATTTATAATTGGATTTTTCCCAAGATAAATTGAAATGAATATTCTAATATGAATTTGAATTGGAAAAATATTCTAATATAATTGGAATCGAAAAATACATATGTTTTATTACTAGAAATTGGAGTTGTTTAAGGATTTATGTGAATATTCAAACTAAATAATAAAACATTTAATTTGTTGAAAGAATATATTCCAATTTTAGTTTTTGAATATTAATACTCCAATGGATTTATATATATGGAAATTGAAATGGTTTTGGAACTTAAGAGTGATATCTAAATTATGGTTTTAACTTTAGATAAAGAAATATTTCCATAAAGCCATATAACTTATTCCTTTACAAAGTGACAGTAAAGTTAAGCCTTTGAAATTCATATACCGTTGAATATCCAAACCATTTGAGTTTTAAAAGTTATGGTTTGAAATTATGGATTTCCAAAAATATTATGCTTTGAAAATATTCGATTTTCAGATATTATGAAGTTAAAGCCTTTTTATTATTGGAAAGGAATTATATTTGGGATAAGTGGTAAAATATGGTTTTGGGTTTTGGAATGATATCGTAATATTATGGTTTTGAAATGGATTATATTCTGGTTTTAAAAGTATAAACTGTTTTAAATAACCGCGGTGTTATAATAACGATGGGTTGGCAAAGAGACCGGGATCGGATATGGACATACTCTCTGTCGATACCGAAAACCACTTTGACTAACCGTGTACGCGGTGGAGTTCCAGAATGAAGTAGGTGGTGGCGACGTTTCCTGTAAGGTAAATACGTGGACCCAACTCCCGTGAGTTGGCATAAGGTGGCTAAAACAGGAGCGATTCTCAGGCCAATGAGGTCATTCC
The DNA here is from genome assembly GCA_030765085.1 of Allium cepa. NCBI lineage: Eukaryota > Viridiplantae > Streptophyta > Magnoliopsida > Asparagales > Amaryllidaceae > Allium > Allium cepa. Next base: position 923,454,592 of record CM060931.1, on the reverse strand, counting down.
TCTGATCGGACGCTCCTCTTCGATATTATACTTTGACTTGGATTGATTCAGTGGCCACTTCTATATTTTGATTTTTGGGGGAGTTAGTTCGAGGTGGGCGGCAGGTGCGCGCTGCGCGTTACCATCAGCCTGGATAGCAATTGGTATATCTACCCTGGCATTGCCTAGTTGTGCCGTGTCACCTACCCTATCGCGCCTTGTACGAGTTTGGATTTCTCCCGTAGCCCGTGTGATATCCTCTAGTGGCTTCCCGATCAGGAGGGACTATGATATTGGACGGACTACTGGGACTATTACGTGTTAAGGGCTATATGGGTAACCCCTTAACGCTATTAAAAAGTAAGTTTATTTTATAAATAGTCACTATTATAATAGCGCAATATACTATATAGTAAATAGTTTAACGGATCCTTAGGAGATGTAAATCCCGAGCATCTCTTGAGTTACTGTACTCATATTTATTTCTGTTTATTTAACTCACATAAGATTTTCTAGTCTGACTCGAGTGTTTTTGTCTTTTCAAATTCGCTCGGGTCAGTCCGAGCGTTTCAGGATAGCAGGTTTTAGCTTTGGAGGACGAAGACGAAGATTCAGTATTATTTTATATATATAGTATTGCACCACACTCTTTCTATTCCGCTGCATTGCTTGTATTGGTATGTGTAACTCTGATATTTATTGTGTAAAGAATAACAAGTGTTTGTAAACCATTTATGAACTGTATATTTATTATTATATTTTATCCTTCCGCTGTGAGATTCTGTTTTCTTTTTATTTCTTCTCTGTTTTTCTTATTTACCCCATAACAATCCGCCCTTGCGTATGCTTTGAATTGGGACAAGTGTCGGTTTAAAGTGTGCGAAAAGGCGGGATGTTACAATTGTTCTGTTGTTTCTTTCTGTTTTGTTCTATCTTTTTCTCTCTTCTTCTATCTTTTTCTTCTTCTTTAACCATAACGGTACGGTTTTACGGCATTCGATTGCTCGGCAGTTGATACAGTGGACGTATTGATGTTGGTTATCGAGCGTCGAAAAGTCGCATTCGTTACATAAAAGCTCCTCTTTGATTATAGTCAAATCATGGAATAGTGTTCCATCAAGTGACTATGGTTGGGTCGAGTGGAAGTATTGGAAGTGAAGCATTATTCAAGATTGAATTCGCCTCTTAATTTATACGAGGTTAGTATTATGGTCAACTCAAGTCAATTCAAAGTCAAAGTCTCCGGCCAGAGCATTTTGGTTAATAATAATTGTTATTATTGAACCAAGAACTTTGTGATTGGACTATAAAGTTGAATGTGGATGATATTGGAATTTTGACCATTAACAAATTCTTTAAGTCCTAATATGATATAGTTTTGACGAAGAGAATTGATGTAAATAATTGTCACTATTAGATACCGCTTATAATAAGTAAAATTGGATTTTACCAAAAGATGTGTAAACGATAAACTCAGCTAAAATGTCACACCACCTGCTAAGTGACGTGTGAACGCGAATAGTTCGATATAAATCGCTGACTGAATTTACACCTTTGAGTCGCACAACCGTAATGATGAATTCTGTGAAAAATCACATGATTTAATTAATTTATAAATTGTTGTATGATTAAATTAATTGATATTTTAGAAATATTAATTGTTATTCATTTGATGTTTGGAAGTTTTTTTGCAATTATTTTTGTGCATATATAAAAGTTATATCTGCCGCATTGATATACGATGTCGATGTAATTTAAAGATAATTGAATGAAATGATTTATGGAAATTTTATGTCATTTGATGACATGATTTATGGAAATTTTATGTCATTTGATGACATACATGTAAAGAAAAGAATAGAAAGAGAAAAACAATCAAGAGAATTAATTGGGGAAGATTTAATTAAAGAATGGAGAAAGTTTCATTCTTTCAAATAAAGCAATTCTCTAATTCATTCTATACATATAATTCATTTTTTCTCATTTAGTCTGTTTCTTTCTCTCTTCCTAACTTTCCATTGCAGAAAACAAAAAAATAAAATTTCCAAAATTCTTTCAACTCCATATGAAAACATAAAAAATAAACAAAACAAAAGTGGTACATCCATCTCTTGTAGGGATAGGATAAGGATCTTGATCATCTAAGAAGATATCATCATTCAAGGTGTCGCTTCTATGCAACATTCTAAGGGGAGTCCATTTTCAAGATGTGCTTCAAGTCTTTAGGTAACAAGGTATGTTTTCTTTAATAGATAATGATATTTGATGTGATGTTTAAAGAGAAAATTAATTATCGTAATTTGTATGCACATATCATTGGCTCGTTTAAATTGAAAATTATTTATGTAGCTTGAATTATTTGTTGAATGAATCAATTGGATGTTTTATTTGATAAATCAAAACTAATATTTGTATATGTTTAAATATAATATTTTGTTTTAGAACTATGTTTTATATGTTCAATTTATAGTATAGTTTTTAGATCAAAAATTTTGTGTGTTCAATTTATCAATTGGGTTCTTATTTTGTTAAATTAAAATTAAAATTTGTACATGTTTGAATACAATGTTTTATTACAGATCTATATTATAAACATTCAATTCAAAGTATAATCCTTTAGATTTAAACTTTTGTAAGTTTATATTGTTTTGATGGATTTTACTTTAACAATTTAAGCTAAAATTTGTTTATGAATATTACAGTGTTTTATTGAAGATTCATGTTTTAATTTATATAAAAAAATGTAATTTTTGGCAAAGCCAGCCGGCTTTAGAGTGGGTCATGTCACTATGAATATAAATAAAGAACAGGTGTTCTATACATGTATAAAACAACTAAAAGCTAGTTTAATAGTGGCCAGACCGCTAAGTACAGGAATAAAGATAAAATACAGGAGCTAGACTAATGACTAGACTACTCGGGAAGGCACATGCCCCTCTGTCTTTACTGATATCAACATCTGTACCAGTCCTACAACATGCTAAACAGCAGAAAATACATAGCCAGATTCGGCTTAAGAGACCTCAAAAGAGGAGAGTAAAGATAAATTCGGTCCCAGGTAGGATCTAAGAATTGCCACCAATTCCTAGCACCATCAATCCTAGTGGTCATCAGAGAGAGACCATCAACATGATACACTAACCTCATAGTCTCATCAGGACCGCCTAAGAACATATGATAACTATGCCTCTGTGGATCATATCTCATTTCCATTGCTTCGTGAATCCAAGAAAACTCCTCAGGTTCCCAAATCATAACTTCATCATCAGAATTGCTAACTGCATGAGAAACAGTTTCTGTCTCCATAGAGGGAGAGACGGAAACAAAAGGATCGAAGGAAGGTGGAGATCTAACCTTGGGAACTCATTTCATTTCCGTCCTAGGGAGGAGAATTATTTCATTAGGAGAAAGAGGAGCATTCCTATAACAATTCTCCACAGAATGTCCAAATGACTTATAGATAGTACATATGTCACACTTCTAGCTATAATTAACTTTTATTTCCACCTCACGACCTTCCATGATTCTAACTTTCAATATCGACGGTAAGGATTCTCAAGGGTAATTTCAATCAATGCCCTAAAATATAATAGGTTCTAGCACGCAACGTTTCTAGCATAAAAACATTTGAAATCCCCAGTAAGGCTCGCAAGCCAATTCAGACCTATTAGTGGTTGAAGGACAAAAGGAATGTTGGAGAAAGTGGCACAAACTGGAATAGATAGAATATGATCTCTAATGTTGTCAATACCAACAGTCCAAGGAGTCACAATAAAAGGTTTCCCTTCGATAATGAGAGCGCTAGTATCAAGCGCTATAAGTCTCTTTCTTATTGCCAAATTTAAAGAAGAAAAATGAAAGAATTGGACATGAAGCGAACCTTTTAGTTTCCAACACAGCTACTGTGCACACGAACAACCGAGTATGAAGATGTAGTATCTAAGCAAAAACCAACTAAATGGTAAGACCAATGGCTCTCCGCTTCTCGAAGAACAGCTAGTGGAATCAAGTTAATACCATCAATGACTTGTGTGTTGAATAACTATGGGGAGCATTCACCTGCATTTCGTGGCAATTCGTTGAACAAAGACGACCAAATCAGCTTGTCAACAATCTTAGTAGCAGCATTACAACAACCATCAGGGAGCTTGTCAACCATTTTTGTAGTATCATCACATAGGCCAGCAACAACCACATCATTAACTGGTATATGCAAAGATGCAGAATCAACATTTAGCTTAGGAGCAAGATCACTGACATCGAAAATTACATTGTTTTGATTTGCAGGACCATCAGAGCCAAAGGATTCAGGCATATTACGATTCTCAACATTATTCAAATTTCCAGCAAAACTATTGCCAGAAGAAACATACGCTACCCCCACAGACCTCGAAGCGGAGAGATAGACTTCGGAATTTTGGTTGCAGATAATGTATTCCAATTACCAATAGAAGTTACCAAATTAGAAATAGACGAAGATGGATTGACGACGACAATACCTGACAGAGGTAAAGCACCTTCCAGAGTAGTGTCTAAATTAGAGGCGAGAGCTTAATCGTGTTTAGAGTATAAGAACCATCCGAGGTCAAAGGAGACTGGAGCAAAAGCAGCATAGGGTTGCTGGCATCAGCACACGACCGCGGCATGGAAAATGAAGAACAATGCGGATTCGAGATAGAAAAAGTACAACCAGATCTGGCTTGAGAAGATTGACCAATAGAAGCGGCTAATCTAGGTTTATCCTTTTGATTCTCGGCTATCAGAGCAGAAGAGACGCGATTAAGAGGAAGCGGATGCGAGTGAGGAGGGAGAAGAAGGGAAAAGAGAGAGGCCAGGAAGTTACTGAAACAGTTGGGATGCCATTGACTAATAAAATTTCATATCCAATAATTTACATTCAAAATCACTAAAAAAAGAATTTACATGTATGTATTTTGTGTTTATATTATTTTGAAAATTAAAAAAGAAAGATGTTCTAGCAATAAATTTTAATTTTAATTTCATTACTATAGTCTCTAATCTGCATTAACTAGAGATATTTTATTAATTATTACATACATACAATTAATGTTTTGACAATAAACCTACTTCTAAATTGATTGCTATGAATCTCTATTTTTATTACGTTGAAAGACTTGATGTAATCTTGTATACACACAATTAATTTTATATGTATGTTTGCATGTATAAAGTTTATTACATGTATTCCATATTATCAAAGTATGATTAGATTTCTTTCCAAAAGGAGGAAACAATTCAAATGAGGCAATAATATATACATACATTTATTTCGACTGTTTATATCCTTACATTATGATGCCCATAATTTGCCATTTACATGCTGCATTAATTAAGTTTACGAAATGGGAAATTGATTCAATCATCGTTGTTTCCCTTTATTTATTTACCGTTTTTTCCTTTATGTGATTAGCTATCCATTAATTTTGTTTATATGTCTACACCTTGCCATTAATTGATAGCACCTATCGTATATTGCACTTCCAGATTTTACAATATAACATATTTGTTTATACTTATATTCATGCCATATACATATTGCTAATTAATGACATTCATATGATTAATCAACTTAATTAAAGAGAGAGAAATGAAAGGTTTCTCTCTCTATATAAATTTATGCCCCATCATTAATTGAATAAGTTAAGGGGAAGGAAATAAAAAGTTTCCTTCTCTAAATAAATTTATGTGACAACCCGGAATTTTGTATATTTGCAAATTGGAATATTTAATTGATTTTAAATATTTAAAAGGTTAATTTTAACTTAAATTTCAAATGTAACCAATTATTGGATAATTAAGTTATGGATAATTAAGTTATTGAATTCAATAACCGGAAATTGGGTAAATTGTTGAATTTGAAATTCTAAGCCTATTAAAAATAACTGGAAGGCTTATAAAATTTATATTAATAGCACTGAAGATAATGAAAGCTTTAGAATTGAATTTGGAAGTGTTTTGTTAAGTTTTGAAAAAAATATCGTTTAAAGTGGTATTTAAAACAGCCTTTCGAGGCACAGTCTTGGATTTCGACGAAACCAGATCCCTTAGGATCCGTAATATTTTATTATTACCAGATTTCAATTTTCATAGTGTTTGGAGTTGTTGTGTGATCGTACTGGTTATAAAAGCGCTGAAATCTATATCGAATTCAAGACGGTTTAAATTTGAACTTAAATTTGAATATAATAATATAATTGCATTGAAAACACTGTAGCCTTTTCTTCCACGTGCCTCCTGCCTCTTCTATTCACGCACCAGATGTCCCCTTCTTCTTTTACTAACAACCGAGCATTTTAACGTTCCAAATAAAAAATAAAACATATAAAATCGTTTATGGCCTAGATTCAATGTTAAGTCGCGAACACTATTCCTCCTCCCAAATCAAACCCGCGTTCCCTCCGTTCTTTCCCTTCCATTATTTGCGAAAACAATTCAAATTGGTGGATCCTAGGAAGGGGTGGCGACAGCTCGAGATCGTGAAGCTCGGCGAGACAAGTAAAGTGAGGGTGTCACGAGGATGCGGTGAGAGGATTGCACGCGCTCGCATATGTGCGCGGAAGGAGATGGCACTCGAGTGCTCGATGCTGGGTGGTGTTGAGCGTGAGGCAATTTAGGGTGCAAGGTGGAGTTGCTTGCGAGCGCGGCCGCGAGGCACTGAAGGGGGAGCGAAGTTCGAGATGGCGACATGGTAGCTGGCGGCAAAGCTAGGATTGAGGGGTCGTAGAGTCGTGCTCGATGAAGTGGAGGGTTGCGATAGTGGCCTTGGTTCTTTGATATCAGTGAGGTAGTTTTATTTATTTATTTATAGAACATATATAGATGAAAAAAAATATAAGGTTTAAACAGAAGCTTTGAAAAGTTTTGATTCAGAAAGAAAGAAAATATAACATACGTACAGGAAGATTTTGAAATTTCATATGTAATAGGAATTTTAAAATGTTGTAGAATTATAAATTTAATTTTTAAAATGTATTTAGGCTATTTTTTAGTGTATATGGTTTCAAAAGAAAACAGTTTTTAAATATATATAAATTTTTGTATATAGATAAGAGTTTGAAAATAAAAGGAATTTTAAAATATTATGGAGTTTATAAAAAGTAGATTTTTAAAATGTATATAGCTTGTTCTTTAGTATATGTAGTTTAATATATATATATATATATATATATATATATATATATATATATATATATGCATACTTTCATTTAGATAGTTTTGCTAGTATTTTTAGATAATGGATTTAATGCATAAATTATTGAGTTAACTTATTTAATTAATTTTAGCTACTAAAGATTTCAAGGGAAAAATTAGTTTAAATCAAATTATAAGTTAAAAATTAAATAACTAAATGGTGATTAATTATTTGATTGATTCAAATAGTAATATATCGTGAATTTTTTATATAAGGTCTAAATCGTGAAGAAATAGTCAAAATGGAATGGATTGCAAACAAAATCAAAGGTGAGTTAATCTCACTCATTTGGATAACCATTTAAATCTAAATAGTTAAATTTAAATTCTTGGATTGATTGTTTGAATTGATGTTTATTTATCAGTCTGGATGTGGTATATTATATATATATATATATATATATATATATATATATTGGAGTGATTGATTCCCGCATTATATAGCGGATGAGACCCTATGCACCCAGCATAATAGCGGATGACCCTTTATACCATGATATCCCCCTCGAAGTGGGATTAGTATTTTTATATTGTACTAACATCTGTAGATGCAGGGAAACAAGTTGGAGGGATCCAATTGGATTCCTCAAAATGTTGAATTTATTTCATATTCTGTGATATGATTTATTTGATAATCCGTGATATATTATATTGGTAATTGAAATTATTGAATGATATGGTTTGGCTGAATATATTTTGGAATTTTAAGATATCCAAAATATATAAATTGGATTTTTGAAGGTAAATAAAAGAGAGAATTTAAAGTAAAATAATTTTAGGGAATTGGATAAATTAAAAGAATGAATTTGGAAAAGAATAAAAAGTTTGTTTTTAAAATTCTATCAAATAAATTCCAAGTATGGAAAAATATTTTGAATAAATGGGGATTATTGAATTTTGAGAACTTAAGTTATATTGTTAAAAAATTGAAGAATTTAAAATGATGAAATAAAGGGAGAGTTTTGGAAATTAAATATGAATTGGTACTTCAATTTTAAATAAGTTTTTTTAAATAAAGAAGTAGATCTAAATTAATGGTTTTGAAATAAATTTGGATAAGTAAAGGAATTTATTTAAAATGGAGTTGGTTATGAAAACTGATTTGAAAACCGACTAAGTGTTGAAACTGTGATTAAAGGGGAATGAGATTATGAAATATATAAACCGGGTTTATAAATAAAGTGAAATATTTATCAGTGGATAAATTTGAAAGTATAAATTCATGGTGGGAATTTATAAGGAGATGGGAAATGTCTTCTAAAAATAAAAAGTGGATTTATTTTTAAAGTGTTAAAGGAAATTTACGGGATTGGAACGTAAATTAATTGGGATAAATTGAGCATGATTTATAAGGACTAAATGGACTATGTTGAAATGGAAAGTGTATTTTCTTTAAAAAGCCAAGTATGTTTTCAAAGCATATTTTTAAGTACAAGTCAGAGGTTTTAAAAGTGGTTTTAAAGAATGTTTTAGAAAGAAATTATTATTTAATGGTTTTAAAAAATTTAAAAGTAAATATTTATTAAGTTAATTATATAAGTAAATTATTTTAAAGGTTTAACAAGTATTATGATTTAAAAGATAATTATTTAATATTTATACCCTATAGAATAGCCTTTATTTTAAAATTAGTTTTGGCTTAAGTTTTACATGAGAAATTATTATAAAATTTCATAACTAGTATTTTAAATAAAATGCTTTAAATAGTTTTTATTTTTAAGTATTTTAATGTATATATTTTTTGGATAAAGTGATTTAAATTATTTAAAAATCTAAAGTATTAAGACTTGGTGATCTTCATTGGAAATTAACAATTGGGTGGAAATTTATTCCACGAGAGAAAAAGTGATTTGAAAACTACTTTCAAATGGTTGAAATGTAGAAAAATATCTTGTGAAAATATTTTGAAATAAATAATTTGGGAAATTATTTAGGCCTGATGGTTGTTTGTGTATGTTATTTGATAGTTAAATAACTGATTATCAATATTGGCCAATGCACTGATCGTTTCGAAGAGTCCGGGATCGGGATTAATTTTTCGAAAACCACTTCCATCCGGTTTGAACGTTTTCGTGAGGAAGACAAGAGCTTGGAGTCGAAGATGGAGCAGTGAAGTGTAAGGGCTAATCGCTACTAATCCTGAGTGTGATTCTTAAATGGATGTAGTAGGAATAGTGCCTTCGGTTCCGTTCGGACCTAGAACGGACTTGTACGGATGAATGTTATCAGAACATCGTCAGGAGGACGATGAGCATTCTAAGTGCATGTGTGCTAAAAAGGTAACGGATAGCCTCGAGCCTCATCAACCGAGAACGGCTAAAACAGGGGAGATGCAGCAAGGCTAAGTGGCTAGCAACCAATTAGGGTAAGGTCATCCCTATCTAGATGTCCCTTTTTATTCGGCTGTGTGGGAGGTTGCTGATCCCAACCATGAGGTGATCTTATTCGGACTATCCAGTAAGGTGTAGCTCCGGTCTTGCGCAGCAGGGGATTAGGATGGATCCTCGGTACGGTGATCTAGACCATGTATTGTGACGGACGGTACCCCAGTAGCCCTGCCATTGCATGGAATCCAATATCCAGTAAGTACCTGTACGGTTTTGATTGTGCCAAACTATTGCTGAAACGTGAGATGCAAGCATTTCAACTAGATTCTATTTTACTTTCTATAGACACTATTATAATATCAGACGGATTTGATAAAAAAATGTTTTGGTTGTCTTAAGGAAAAAACCCGGCATGTTTATTTGTGGCGTGGTCTTATGAGATACCTTTGACTTTAAAGGATTTTGAAAACTTTAATAATCTAATTGAGTGTATTTTTTTTCTCATGCTGGCTTTCCAGACTGACTCGGGTGTTATTTCACTATAATGCTCGGGTCTGACCGAGTATTATAGAGTACAGATTCTGGATGGACTGCTTTGGAGCTCAGGGGATGCGCTGGATGGCAATACGTATCACATGTATTTGATGAATGCTCCGCTGTGTATGATTAACTGCATAGTCTATTTTGTGAGGACGGGTTATGATAACTGTCCAGTTGTGTGCTATGAATTTTTTTGTACTATGATGATGTAATGTATAAACAGATATAGTTCTTTTTGTTTAAAAATTAGTCATTTATCTATTATATATTGTTCCACTTTGTTTATGAGATTCTGATGTTGTTTTCTATTTATTCTTCTACCTCTTTCTTCTTTAACCCTAATGGTTCGTATTTCCTTCCACTTTGAGTTGAACTATTGGAGAATATTGTCGGCTCAATGGGGTACAAGTTTGTTGGCTGTTATAGTGGTATTAGAGCTGAAGGTTAAGCCAGAACATTGGCTCAGGTGGGGATTACTCATTAGAAATAGAGTCCGTAGTACTCTAGAATGAGTTTGAGTGTATTAATAGATGTGAGCATGTATTTGTTTGTGAATATAGAATGATTTTATATTGTGTTGATTGCTTTGTTGAGTGGCTTATGGATTCTGGTCAATACGAGTAATTAACGTTATTGATAGGGATCTCTAAACACCGCAATAGAACAATTTGACATAGTGTTGTTTTAAATAGGGTGAACGAAATAATTTTGGCCAAATTATTTTCATAAATGAAAGAAATAATTTTTGTAAATTATTATAGTTATGTATGGTTGGTTGTTAAGAAGTGATAATACTAAATTATTATCATTGTTGTGTGGAAATTGAAATAGGGATTAAAATTATAACCAAAGGTTAAGGAATAAATTTATGTAACAAATGGGATTTGTAAATATGAATTATAAATGTGATTTATAATTGAAAATGAAATAAAAAATTCCAGAGTAATATTGAAATATGGATTGGAAGGTTTTGAAGTTCGAAAATTGGGAAATTTAATTCCTTTTGAGTTTGAAAATGATTTTCAAGTATTTTAGAGAAATAATAGCGATATTATTTCAGAAATATTTTTGAATTGGATTTGAAAACAGGTGAGATTTGGAATATAACATATTAGGAATTTTTTTTGAAAGAATTAAAGCACAGAACTCTTTTCGGTCGCTGGAAAATAATTTCGGTGATGAACTGCGGCATCATCGATGTTCATTTTCGAGTTTCCAAGAGAGGAAATGCTACCTAAATGTTTTAAAATTGGAGTGTTTTAAAACTGAGTTTGGTTTTAAAATTCAAGAGGTAATTTGATATCGAAGGATTTTGGGTATATATGATTTCAAAAATGTTTTTGAGTGTTTAAGCAATTGTTTAAAACTATGGAAGCTTATTTGAAATGTTTATGGAATATAAACAAGTTTAGGAACTTATAAAAATTGAAATTCGTTAGAATAAAAAAAATTTAACTTGAAGAAGAGTTAAACTAAAATAAGTATGAAAACGAAATAAGTTAGAAAAGTAAGCCAAATTAAATGTAGTAAATTAAAAGAAGTTAGTGAATGGAAATAAATTGTAAATGAACAAATTAATTTAATTTGAAAAAGTAAGTAGATAGAACTGGAATTGAAATTGAAGATTGGAATCAATTTAAATTGTGTTAAGTAAATTGAAATTGTAGAATTTGTTCAAGGGAACTAAAAGAAGTAAAAGTTTGGAAATAAACTTTTATTTGAAATTTGAAATTAAATGTGGAAATGAAGTGATTAATTAAAATTAGTAAGTTGAATAGATTTGAAATTTAATTGGATTAGAAACAAATTAGTGGATGGAACTAAATACAATATCTAGGAAAGTAAATATGGGTTGAGATGTGGTTAATAGAATTCACTATTTAAAATTTAGAGATAAATTGATTTTAAATTGAAATTTGAAATTTAAATTTTTGAATAAAAATAGATAAACTTCAATGGTGAATTGAAAATGAATACTAAAATGTATAAAATAATTATATTGAACTTAAGTGGAAATGGTGAATTTCTTGAGTAAAATTTGATAATGGGAAAATATTCTAAGTTAATATTTGAATGAAAATTTAATAAAAGTATGTGAAATGATAAGTATGGATAAGTGAATAGAAATCAAAATAAATGAAAATAAAAGAAGATTGATACAGTTGGTAATCAATTGAGATAAATACGTAAGATGTACGTATATTATTTTATTCGTATAACGATTTGATTCAGATTCAAGCGCAGAATTTTGAGGTAATTATACCGATCCGAGTTGGGATTTTTCACTCGCTTTTCGACGGTGAACCCGGGATATGGATTTTTGATTGATTCTGGATATTCTCTATCATAGTATATGGCTATGCAAGGAGGTTGACGGTTTCTGATCAAGAAACCAGATCTGAGTCCGCATTAGGAAGTCGGGTGGACGATACTCGTTTGGAAGTGAAATTGTGTGATCGAGTGAGCAATCGAATTTGATATTTCATACGGATGATATGTGTACATCGTACAGGCTTAAGTAAAACAAATGTTTAAACTTTTGTAAAGAAATGAATAAAATGAATTTGGATTTTATGATTGGATATGATTGCTAAGTAGGATATACAGGTGCTTTAAAAGCAAAGGAAAATTGGTGTTTTGAATACAGAAGATAAATTGAATTGCTCAACAAAAAGGTATGTATTTAAATTTCTATATGAAATTTGATGGTTTTCTGATCTAGCCAATTGGCTTTTGTTTTCTTTTGAATTTGGGGTCCCGTAGAGGCATTTTGTAATTGTACCAAGCTAGCCGCGCAAAGGAGACGTTGGCGAAATTTTTCAAAATTTTAGAGAGTTGGAAATTTTTTGAGATAATTTTGATATTTTAAAATTTGGATTTCAAATCATAGTTTGAATGGTTGAATAAGTAATGTTATTTGGACCCTATGGTTGAGTTTGGGAAGTTAGTAAGAGTGTTAATGTGTCTTTAATAAAAAGATTGTTTTGGGTGTTGTTAAACTGTTTGCGTTTGGGAAGTTGTTAAAAACTATTTGGATTGGGAAAATAGTTTACGGGTTATGGATAAGGGTGTAAATCGGTCGGACCGGACCGGATGAAGGTGTGTTCTGTTTTTGTCCTAAATAAAATCGCACCGGACACGGATCGAACGAGATTTATATTCGTACAATTTTCATTGTCCTAGCTCGTGCCCTAAATGAAATCGGACAGACATGTACATACGTTTTTCGGACACGAACTCGAAAAGACACGAATGGGCAATGCTCTTTACATCAAATTTTATGTTGTCTATAGAATTTTCATCAGCTATATTATTTTTATCAATGTGTATTTAAGTATAAGCATTTTATGAATCCTTATTCAATTAACCGACCAAATAGCTGTCATACATGTTTTGGGATACATAAAGGGTATACTGTATTATAAGAAATTCGGACGAATTCGAACGAACACGGACCGGACGAGATTTTTTCTCATACAAATTTTGTTGTCCTAGCTCGTGTCCTAATTGAAAATCGAACGAACTTGGACGGATATATTTCGGCCACGGACACGAATGGACATCAGACGCGCGTACAAAATTAACAGCCCTAGTTATGGATCATTCTTCTTAACTAGTAATTTCGGGAACGAAATTCTTTTAAGGAGGGAGGAATGTGACAACCCGGAATTTTGGACATTTGAAAATTGGAATATTTAATTGATTTTAAATACTTAAAAGGTTCATTTTAACTCGAATTTCAAATGTAACCAATTATTGGATAATTAAATTATTGAATTCAATAATTGGAAATTGGGTAAATTGTTGAATCTGAAATTCTAAGCCTGTTAAAAATAATTGGAAGGCTTATAAAATTTATATCAATAGCACTGAAGATAACAAAATCTTTAGAATTGAATTTGGAAGTGTTTTGTTAAGTTTTGAAAAAAAATATCATTTAAATTAATATTTAAAATAGCCTTCCGAGGCACAGTCTAGGATTTCGATAAAACCAGTTCGCTTTGGATCCATAATATTTTATTATTATCGGATTTCGAATTTCATAGTGTTTGAAGTTGTTGTGTGATCGTACTGGTTATAAACGCATTGAAATCTATATCGAATTCAAGACAATTTAAATTTAAATATAATAATATAATTGCGTTGAAAACACTGTAGCCTTTTCTTCCACGTGCCTTCTGCCTCTTCTATTCACGCACCAGTTGTCCCCTTCTTCTTTTACTAACAACCGAGCATTTTGAAATTCCAAATAAAAAATAAAACATATAAAATCGTTTATGGCCCAGATTCAATGTTATGTCGCGAACCCTATTCTTCCTCCTAAATCAAACCTGCGCTCCCTCGTTCTTTCCCTTCCATTATTCGCGAAATCAATTCAAATTCGTGGAGCTCGAGAAGGGGTGGCGACAGCTCGAGATCGTGAAGCTCGGCGAGACAAGTAAAGAGAGGGTGTCGCGAGGCCGCGGTGAGAGGAGAGCACGCGCTCGCATACGTGCGTGCAAGGAGATAGCACTCGAGTGCTCGATGCTGGGTGGCGTTGAGCATGAGATGATTTATGGTGCGAGGAGGAGCTGCTTGCGAGCACGGCCACGAGGCACTGAAGGGGGAGTGAAGTTCGAGATGGCGACATGGTTGCTGGCGGCGAAGCTATGATTAGGGGGTTGTAGAGCCATGCTCGATGAAGCGGAGGGTCGCGATGGTGGCCTTGGTTCTCCGATATCAGCGGGATAGTTTTATTTATTTATTTATTTATAGAATATGTATATAGATGAAAGATAAAAATATATAAGGTGTAAACAGAAGCTTTAAAAAGTTTTGATTCAGAAAGAAAGAAAATATAATATATATGCAGGAAGATTTTGAAACTTTATATATATAGGAATTTTAAAATGTTGTAGAATCATAAATTTAATTTTTAAAATGTATTTAGGCTTTTTTTAGTATATATGGCTTCAAAAGAAAACAGTTTTTTAAATATATATATATTTATATATATATATATATACACATAATTTTATATAGATAAGAGTTTGAAAATAAAAGGGATTTTAAAATATTGTGGAGTTTATAAAAAGTAGATTTTTAAAATGCATATAGCTTGTTCTTTAGTACATGTAGTTTTAAAAAAAATGCCTATTTTCATTTACATATTTTAATTTGCTAGTATTTTTAGATAATGGATTTGGTGCATAAATTGTTAAGTTAACTTATTTAGTTAATTTTAGTTACTAAAGTTTTCAAGGGAAAAATTAGTTTAAATCAAATTGTAAGTTAAAAATTAAATAAGTAAATGGTGATTAATTATTTGATTAATTCAAATAGTAATATATCGTATAATGCTTATACAAGGTCTAGATCATAAAGAAATAGTCGAAATGGAATGGACTGCAAACAAAATCAAAGGTGAGTTAATCTCACTCATTTGGATAATCATTTAAATTTAAATAGTTAAATTTAATTTCTTGGATTTATTGCTTGAATTGATGTTTATTTATCAGTCTGGATGTGGTATATTATATATAGTATATATATTGGAGTGATTGATTCCCGCATTATATAGCGGATGAGACCTATGCACCTCGCATAATAGCGGATGACCCTTTATACCGTGATATCCCCCTCGAAGTGGGATTGTTATTTTTATATTGTGCTAGCATCTATGGATGCAGGGAAACAGGTTGGAGGGATCCAACTGGATTCTTCAAAATGTTGAATTTATTTTATATTCTGTGATATGATTTATTTGATAATCCGTGGTAGATTATATTGGTAATTGAAATTATTGAATGCTATGGTTTGGCTAAATATATTTTGGTATTTTAAGATATCGGAAATATAAAAATTGGATTTTTGAAGGTAAATAAAATATAGAATTTAAAGTAAAATAATTTTAGGGAATTGGATAAATTAAAAGAATGAATTTGGAAAAGAATAAAAAGTTTGTTTTTAAAATCCTATCGAATAAATTCCAAGGTGGGAAAATATTTTGAATAAATAGGGATAAGTAAATTTTGAGAACTTAAGTTATATTGTTTAAAAATTAAAGAATTAAAATGATTTTGAAGAAATAAAGGGAGAGTTTTGGAAATTAAATTTGAATTGGTACTTCAAATTTAAATAAAAATTTTTTAAATAAAGAAGTAGATCTAAATTAATGGTTTTGAAATAAATTTGGAATGGTGAAGGAATTTATTTTAAAATGGAGTTGGTTTTGGAAACCGATTTAAAACTGACTAAGTGTTGAAACTGTGATTAAAGGAGAATGAGATTGTGAAATTTATAAATTGGGTTTATAAATAAAGTGAAATATTTATCAGTGGATGAATTTGAAAGTATAAATTCACGGTGAGAATTTATAAGGAGATGGGAAATGTCTTTTAAAAATAAAAAGTGGTTTTATTTTTAAAGTGTTAAAGGAAATTTATGGGATTGGGGGGCAACTTAATTGGGATAAATTGAGCAGGATTTATAAGGATTGGATGGACTATATTGAAATGGAAAGTGTATTTTCTTGAAAAAGCCAAGTATGTTTTCAAAGCAGATTTTTAAGTATAAGTCAGAGGCTTTAAAAGTGGTTTTAAAGAATGTTTTAGAAAGAAATAATTATTTAGTGGTTTTAAATTTTTTAAAAGTAAATGTTTATTAATTTAATTATATAAGTAAATTATTTTAAAGGTTTAACTGTTATTATGATCTAAAAGATAATTATTTATATTTATACCCTATAGAATAACCTTTATTTTAAAATTAGTTTTGGCTTAAGTTTTACATGAGAAATTATTATAAAATTTCATAACAAGTATTCTAAATAAAGTGTTTTAGATAGTTTTATTTTAAGTATTTTAATGTATATATTTTTTGGATAAAGTGATTTAAAATTATTTAAAAATCTAAAGTATTAAGACTTGGTGATCTTCAGTGGAAATAAACAATTGGGTGGAAATTTATTCCGCTAGAGAAAAAGTGATTTGAAAACTATTTTCAAAGGGTTGAAATGTAGAAAAATATCTTGCGAAGATATTTTGAAATAAATAATTTGGGAAATTATTAAGTCCTTAAGGTTGTTTGTGTATGTTATTTGATAGTTAAATAACCGACTATCAATATTGGCAAATGCGCTGATCATTTCGAAGAGTCTGGGATTGGGATTAATTTCTCGAAAACCACTTCGATCCGGTTTGAACGTTTTCATGAGGAAGACAAGAGCTTGGAGTCGGTGATGAAGCAGTGAAGTTTAAGGGCTAATCGCTACTAATCTTGAGGGTGATTCCAAAACGGATGTAGTAGGAATAGTGCCTTCGGTTCCGTTCGGATCCGGAACGGACTTGTATGGATGAATGCTATCAGAACATCATCAGAAGGACGATGAGCATTCTAAGTGTACGTGTTCTAAAAAGGTAACGCATAGCCTCGAGCCTCATTAGCCGGGAATGGCTAAACCAGGGGAGATGCAGCAAGGCTAAGGTGCTAACAACCAATTAGGGTAAGGTCATCCATGTCTAGATGTCCCTTTTTATTCGGCTGTGTTGGCGGTTGCTGATCCCAACCGCGGGATGATCTTATTCGGACTATCCAGTAAGGAGTAGCTCAGGTCTTGTGTAGCAGGGGATCAGAGTGGATCCTCGGTACAGTTATCTAGGCCACGTACTGTAACGGGCAGTAGCTCAGTAGCCCTGCCATTGTATGGAATCCAATCCCCAATAAGCGCCTGTACGGTTTTGATTGTGCCCAACTATTACTGAAACATGAGATGCAAGCATTTCAGCTAGATTATATTTTACTTTCTAGAGACACTATTATAATATCAGACGGATTTGATAAAAAAATGTTTTGGTTATCGTAAGGAAAAAACCCGGCATATTTATTTGTGACGTGGTCTTACGAGATACCTTTGATTTCAAAGGATGTTGAAAACTTTAATAATCCAATAGAGTGTTTTTTTTCTCACGCTGGTTTTCTAGACTGACTGGGGTGTTATTTCACTACAATGCTTGGGTCAGACAGAGTATTATAGAGTATAGATTCTGGATGGACTGCTATGGAGCATAGGGGATGCGCTGGATGGCGAGACGTATCACACGTATTTGATGAATATTCCGCTGTGTATGATTAACTGCATAGTCAGTTTTGTGAGGACAGGTTATGATAATTGTCTAGTTGTGTGCTATGAATTTTGTTGTACTCTAATGATGTAATGTATAAAAAGATATAGTTCTTTTTGTTTAAAGATTGGTCATTTATCTATTATATATTGTTCTGCTGCATTTGTGAGATTCTGATGTTGTTTAAAGATTAGTCATTTATCTATTATATATTAGTTATAAATATATGTCCTTACAAATATTGTAAAATGGCAAACACAGCGGAAATGTAAACTATGTCCATACGTTGATGAGGATCCACGGCTCTCCTTTGGAAACTCTAAGCATCTTTAGCTAATCCTGAAACTACTCAGATCTGACTCGAGTATTAAAAATATCCAGATCAGTCTGGAAAACCAGTATGAGAAATGCAAATCATAAATACATATGACAGTGCCATAAATCGACTTTAATGCCTAGTAAAACCATTGAAAATAAGAGTATCTCATAAGACCATGTCACACGTAAACACGAATGGATTTTTAACTTATGATAACTAAAACACTTTTATCAAATCATTTGATATTATTTCAAATGACATTGGTTTGAAATCATTTTTCGTATAAATGTATATGATCTTAGCCGAAATTGTTACATTTATTAAATTCCAACATACTAGGTTCTATAGTCAAAACCGTAAAGGCGTGTGCTGGAAAGTGGATTTTATTCAATGACAAGGTAAGAGACTACCTTCCGACAGTACATATCTAGAGGGATGCACCCGAGGCTCCAACCTTTACCAACACAGAACTGACCTACCTCTACCAGATAGTACCGATTATCACATCACCCTGGTGGTTCTCGACCTATCTAAGATGTGTCACGGCATACACAACAAACCCGATATATAGAGGGTAATATAGAAAGGTGATGACCATATCTACCATTTTTTGTTATTCGCGATGTGCAAAGCTTAAGGTAATGTTTTAACTTTCACAGAACAAATCCCACTTTAAACGCCACATAACCATTTCTAACAACACGCTATTGATTTCCATAAAAGTACAACCTTTGAGCTCGTACATCTCAAAAAAGGATGTTAAGTATAAGAGGGGTTGCCTCCTACACCACCAACGGATTACATTTGTAGAGATCATATGTGGTCTTAGAAATGAAATGCCAAACATTTGTCCATACAAGTTGTCCATGAACTGGACAAACCAAAGGCACTTGTCCTACTACATCCTGTTTGGAAATCACCCCAGGATTAGTAGCGAGTAGTCCTTGCATCGAAGGTTTCGAATTGAAGGAAGTACAGTCATCTAATATATTATAAAGGAATTACCCCAGAAATTAGTGGCAATCAGTCCTATAGTATGAAGGTCTCAATCTTTAATATCATTGTCCTTAACATGCTTTCACTTTCGAACGTATATTGGGTTGAAGTAATTTTTGAATAGGAATCACCCAAGTCCGATCCTGGTTCCTCCGAACCAATTTATCGATAAAATATGTTAAGTTATAGGTGATTATTATTCAATTTATCAATATCTTTTATCCTGATAAAATATCTTCTAGAGATATACATCTTTAAACCATTCCTTTTTAGTATCTACGGTATCATTATACCTCTTTTATCAAATCTTTTGGTTAATTAAAACCCTTTTTTTCTTTGAAAATTCCAAAACATTTCATCTTTAGTTACTTAGGAAAAGTATAATTCAAATCATAATGAAGATTTCACATTTCCAAAACATATCTTTAATGGGTTAAAAACATATTATATATGACATCATTTATTGTAAACCTAAACCAGTTAGTATTGAATAAAAGGGATCCATAAATTTTAGACTGATTATATCCAATACTAATTTCCATATTCAACTCGTACTATGCATCGAATAATGGTGAAATAACCTTTTAATTCACACGGATAATACAGGTTCCTTCCTTGAAATTTAATATAGAGTTTAATCAGTATGTTTCGTATATCACAAAAGTACTATTATTTAAAATTTTCTTTAACTTTTGGAAATCTCCAAATCTTTTTTTATCTTAGGAAAATGAGGTCCGAGTAAATCAAATTTATAATCCCCTCTGTCGGGCTAGTCCATCAAACACTAGTTGTCCAAGCTTGGACTTAGACTCTCTATCATCCATAAGATGGTCAAGTTTAGTTGACCAACTATATACTCTTTTATATGATCTTTTAGAGATGATTTTCATTTACTTAACATAATTCCATATATTGTTTAAAACAATTTTCTTTTAACCATTTATTTAAATCTCCTTTAAAATAATTATAAAACTTCCAAATCAACTTCAAAATACTTAGTTATTCATTTGAAAAGATTACTAAAAAGGATTTGGGAAGAAAATCCCAAGTTTAAATCTTAATTTCAAAAGCTACCAAAAAGTGCTGCCAAAAGTGCTGTGAATAGTGTTTTAAAAAGCTTCTTTGATTAGAACATTAACTTCATTCCAAATATTTCCATTTTTATAACTCAAATAACTTTTAAAATATTTTAATATATTTATAAAATTTATTTCATATTATTAAAGATTCATAAATTCAATTTTAAAGCATTTGCCACTTTGGTTGCAAAACTGCTAAACCGCGATGTTTTAAAAACTTGATTTGGACATAACTCAAATTCTATTAAAAGAACATGGATTTTCCTTCTTCGTTTGAAAACATAGTTATAAGATTTCGTAAAATTCTTATTTCGAATCATTTCGAGCTATATTCCACTTTACACATTGATTTAACTTTTATGGTACGAAATGTCGTTACGCGACGTGCTCATTTTGACTCCATTTTCAAATCTTTTCCAAACTTTATCGAAATGGGTTTTAATGTTTATGAAACATTTATAAACCATTATAAACCATTTTATTCACGTTTAAAGAGGTTCAACCATACTATAACACTCTTATAATTAATATTGGGAAGTGATTTCCTTTGTGTAAATTTGACGTGCATTTAACGTGAATTGTTTCAACATCAAGCAAGCATATAATCAACCAATCATTATGCCAACATTTTAAACAGTCATATAAGCAATCATTTTAGCATATGATCAAGGGTATAGATTTAAGCAGTTAATGTCTATTATTATCACGAATAGCAAGCAATATTTAAGTGATTAATAAGAAATATTAATAAGTGATTCAAAGTGAGATTAACTCACTTTTATCAAGTCAAACTCTATCCTCTTCCGACCAACATTCAAGCACATATCACCCCACTTCACACCATCACTTCATTCTCCATCTCAAACTTTTTCGAAGTTTCCTGAAATCAAACCGACGGCATTTCGACAGCACTTCCTTCTCTTTTCTTCACTCCGGAGCTTCTGGATCTCCACCTTGACTCCATGTTGGTTCGGTCATGCTTCTTTGAGTGGTGGAGCTTAGCCTTGGTGCTTAGAAGAGGGGTGGTCGTGGGTTGTGGAGAGGTGGGTGGTAGCTTTGCATTATTTTTGGAGATGGAATACCATGGTATATATGTATGTATATATTTATCTATTTTGGCTATATCTTTGTATATATTTTTCAACAGAAGGGGCTTACTAGAAAGCCATCAGAGATAAGCTAAAGAAGAAGAAGAAGCTTAAGTTCTGAATGATAGAAATGTGAAGGGCTGGGTGTGTTTATAGAAGAGGGGCCTTAACTCCTAAGCAACCTTAGGAAAAAAAACACTTACACATGACATGTATTTGTTTACATCATCCATGCACATCTCACCTCCCACCATCACACACGAATCACCCTCCTATGGCCCTTCATGTGCATTTGTGTAAGGTGTAAGGGATGTGAAGTTTTATTTTATTTTTTAGAAAAATATCATGATATTTGTAAATAAATATCATGATATTTTATTTATTTGAAATTAGTAAATATGAGATGTAAATGGTAATTATTATGTGTATTTATGTGTTCATGGATGTGTGTATTTGTACATGTGCATATATATGTCAGATATATCATATGACGTTGCACAACTTCCCATTGTCAAACCGTTACAATTTTGAAATCCGATTACCAGTTATATTTTTAATTCTCTATTAGTCTATATATTTGTAAAAAAATCTTGAAAACCTATTTCTTATTATTTTATAATAATTAAAACATGCTCATTTGAATTATAAATCCATATAAATCAATATAAACAAGTGTTTACAAAAAGTGTTATCGTATCGGCAAAGTGTTATCAGTTTTCTTATATCTTCAAATCAAGTATACATTTTTATGATATTATCATAAATGTTTTATTTTCACCATATAACTAATTAAAATGAATATTATCATTTTAAAACTATTGATATGCTATATTTTGATCAATGACAATGTGCTTCAACAAAAAGGAAGAGATACGTGCAAAGCTAAAGGAAGAACGATGAAGACCGAGGATAGCATGAATATAATTTAAAGATAGGTCGTAGTTTAGATTTATTATTAAAATCTATCCTCAAGAGGCTTGCACAAACACTAGAACACGTTTTATAAACTTAATTTTCTAGATAAACATTCACTGTGCAAAAACCAATAGTTCAGTCGACTGAACAGGTAAGCCCAGTCGACTGAACCTGTTACACATATACAAACATGCACAGCTCCAATCGACTGAAACAACCTGCTCAGTCGACTGAATCTATTCCTGAAAAAAATTTCTTTACATTTCCAGTCGATTGAAATCCCTGTTCAGTCGACTGAATTTAAACCTGCGAATTTTCTCTGAATGGACACCTTCTTCCTTCCAAGAGTTGCAACCATTCTCCAATGGAAATGGAAGCATCTCTTGTCTGCATCTCTAGCCAACAAATGCATCTCTTCTACACCTATATATACATGGTTCAAACATCTTCAATTCACCAATTTTCTTATGCTTTAATCTCACTACTTTCTTGAACATATTTTATATTCTCTAAAAGTTTTCAAAGCAATCACCAATCTATTGCTTGAATCTCTGCTTTGTTTATAACATTTTTGATTCATAGCAACTCACGTTTCGTAAATCTTCAAAAACACATTGCATACTCTCGAGGATAAGATTATAGGAATATTGCACTAAATTGGACTCATTAGTGTTGACAAGAACACAACAAGTCCAATAATTGTTTTTAGTAATTGAGTTGAAGTCCTCTTCGGTAGTTGAGGCAAGAAATCTCGTTCGGTTATTCGGGTAAGTTGTAAACCTTTCCTCCGGGTTAAGTGAGGGTTGTTAGTTAGAATTCCTAAGAGGAGCTTAGGGACTGGACGTAGGACAAGAGGTCCGAACCAGTATAAAGTCTTGGTGTCCACTTTACTTATTGCTTACTGCTATTTACCTATACCATTCCACTATTCCATATTATATGATCCTACCGCATAGCTTCTTTCAATTTGTATCAGAGCAAGGCCGTCCTATAACCATAACACCGTTATTAGACATATTGATAATATGGAAAATAACGCAAGTACAAGCACAACATCTTCCTATAGTTCTACATTTGCGGAAGGAGAATCTACCCAAAGACCCCCCCTATTCAATGGACTAAACTATAACTATTGGGCTACAAGGATGAGGATTTATATGCAAGCAACAAGTTTCGAAGCCTGGAATACCACTCAAGCAGAGTTCGTTGTACCCACGACCGTTTATCCTACATGGACACAAACTCAGAAGAATGAAGCTAGTGCAAATGCCAAAGCTATGAATATGCTATTTTGTGCCCTGGATAGAAATGAATTCAACCGTGTTAGCATATATACTACTGTATATCAGATATGGGAAACTCTTAGAGTCATACATGAAGGCACAAACAAGGTCAAACAAACAAAGATATCAAGACATTCATCATGTCTTAATAGGACTAGGAGAAAAATACACGGACTTTGACATTATGTCTAAAGTTCTAAATTCACTCACTGATGAATGGGAGAGAAAAGTACTAGCAATCGAGGAAGCAAATGATCTATCTACAATGAAACCAGAGGAATTAATTGGAAATTTTATGTCGTATGATGTAAATATGCAAGCTAAGAAAGATCAAGCTCAAGAAAGAAAGAATGTAGCTTTTCATGCGGAAAAGGAAGAATCAGAGTCTGAATATGAGGATTTAGCATTTATAGCCAAAAATTTCAAGAAATTCTTAAGATATAAAAAAGGAAATAAAAACAGATTCAATAAGAATTTCTTGAACAAACCAACATCCTCAAATATAGAATGTTTCAACTGTCACAAGAAAGGCCACATGCACAAGGATTGTCCAGAGCAAAAGAAGGAGAATCAGAAAGCTCTCAATGATAAAAACAAGAGAGAGAAATTCAAAAGGAAGGCATTCTCTGTAACATGGGACGATTTAGACTTCTTCATCTGAAAGTGAAAATGATAGCGACAATGAACAGGCGAATGTATGCTTTATGGCTCAAGAATTTGAGGTTAGTAATTTAACTTTCGATGATTTAATTGAAGTAAATGCTGAACTTTTGAGCACAATAAAAACTCTTAAAAAGAAACTCAAGGAAACTCGTGAAAATCAAAACAAAGTTGAATTTGAAAGGGATATATTAAAAGATGAAAAGAAAATTCTAGAAGAAGAACTTGAAAAAATTCAAGAATCTCATTCAAATTCGGAAACTCAATTATCACTTTTAAGTCAAGAAATTGAAACTCAAAAGACAAAGAATGATATAATTGTTTCTGAAAATCATGAGTTAAAAACTAAGATTAGATAAGTTGAGTTAGAAAATAATAGTCTTCAAGCTAGATTAGATAACATCAGTAAAAATGTTTCTAAATTT
The DNA here is from genome assembly GCA_030765085.1 of Allium cepa. Classification (NCBI taxonomy): domain Eukaryota; kingdom Viridiplantae; phylum Streptophyta; class Magnoliopsida; order Asparagales; family Amaryllidaceae; genus Allium; species Allium cepa. The sequence goes on along the minus strand of CM060931.1, from coordinate 923,429,667 downwards.
AACAAAGGAAGAGAAAATTTATCTAAGATTTTAGAAAATTCTCAATTCTCTTCAAATAAACATAGATTAGGATATAAAAGGAGTCAAAAATTCCTAAAAAGAAAAATACAAATTTTAAGAGGAATATTGATTCAAAACAACAAATGTTATTAAGAGAACCTATTAAAACAAAAGTAGAAACCAAGATAGTCAAAATTTAGGTTCCAAAAACTAACAATATTTTAATTAGGAATAAATATATTAAAACATTTATGGATAGTGTTCATAATAATAAAAATCATATTTACAAAAAGGATACTGAACCGAATTGGGTTTGGTTTCCTAAGCTCAAACTTTTATGACCCTACTAAAAAGTGGGTACCAATAATTTCATATTTATTTTCAGGTCCCACTCAAAAAGAAGAAATGGATACTAGACAGTGGTTGCTCAAAACATATGACCGGCGACAAAGATATGCTTACAAACATCACATATTTTGATGTTGGCTCGGTTACCTTCAGAGACAATTCAAAAGGTTATATCATTGGCAAAGGAGATGTGAGCAATTGCGGTACATCGAATTCACCTTATAACAAATGTTTCATTAGTTGAAAATCTAAAACATAATCTACTAAGCATAAGTCAACTTTGTGACAAGGGTTTTAAAATAACTTTTTCGGAAAATAAATGTAGTATTTTTGATCAAAACCAAAATCTTGTTTTTGAGGGAAATAGAGATAGGAATATTTATGTTCTAAATATGAAAATTAATCATAATACAAATATGTGTTTACTAGCCAAAGATAATGATCCTTGGTTATGACAAAAAAAATTTTGTCATATTAATTTTAAAACTATTAGAAAACTTTCTAAAAATGAATTAGTAAGAGGTTTACCCAAGATAAACTTTCAAATAAAAAATCTTTGTGATGATTGTCAAAAAGGAAAATTAACAAAGTCGTCTTTCAAATCTAAGAAAAATATTTCTACTTTACAACCACTAGAATTACTTCATATGGATCTATTCGAACCAACGCAGGTTCAATCCATTAATCATAATCGATATGTATTTGTAATAGTTGATGATTTCTCAAGATATACATGGACTATTTTTATGAAAAATAAAAGTGATACTTTTGAGCATTTTAAAACATTTGTCAAAAGAATTAAAAACACTAAATATTTGAAGATTGAAAATATACGAAGCGATCATGGAGGCGAATTCGAAAATGAAGCTTTTGAATCTTTTTGTAAAAAGAAAGGAATAAATCATAAATTTTCATTTCCTAAAACTCCTCAACAAAATGGAGTTGTAGAAAGAAAGAATAGAACATTACAAGAATGTGCAAGAACATATTAAATGGAAGTTTTCTACCAAAACATTTTTGGACAGAAGCCGTAGCTACATGTTATGTATTAAATCGTATATCAGTTAGACCATTAACTAAAAATACTTCATATGAACTATTTAATAACAAAAAGCCAAATATATCTTATTTTAAAATATTTGGATCAAAATGTTTTATTTTAAATACAAAAGATCAACTTGGAAAATTTGATTCAAAAGCTAACGAAGGAATTTTTGTAGGATACTCAAAATGAAGTAAGGCGTATCGCCTATTTAATAAACAAACAAATATAATTGAAGAAACTTTACATATATCTTTTGATGAAAATTTTAATAAAAATTTGAGTATAAAAGATGATGAATAATTTATAAATATAGAAAATACAAACCTTGAAAATTGTAATAATGAACTAAGATCTCCACCAAGAATATTACGAGTTCACCCGGCACAAAATATAATAGATGAAATGAATTCTCAAGTTAAAACAAGAAGTCAACTAAATCAAATGGGACATGTTGCTTTCACTTCAATAACAGAACCTAAAAATCCTAAAGAAGCATCAGCAGACGATTACTGGATTGTTGCTATGCAAGAAGAATTAAATCAATTTGAACGTTACGATGTTTGGGAGTTAGTTCCCCGTCCTAAAAATCAATCAGTTATAGGAACAAAATGGGTTTACAAAAATAAAGTAGACGAACAAGGTAATATAACTAGGAATAAAGCTAGGCTAGTAGCACAAGGATATAATCAAAAAGAAGGTATTGATTTTGAAGAAACTTTTGCTCCCGTTGCAAGACTTGAAGCAATACGTATTCTATTAGCCTTCGCATGTTTTCACAATTTTAAACTTTATCAAATGGATGTTAAAGGTGCATTTTTAAATGGTTTTATAAAAGAAAATGTATATGTAGAACAACCCCCTTTATTCTCTCATGAAAAATATCCGGATCATGTATATAAATTAAAGAAAGCCTTATATGGTCTTGAACAAGCACCTCGTGCTTGGTATGAGAGACTTAAGAGCTATCTACTAGATTCGGGATTTCAAATTGGAAAAGCAGATCAAACTCTTTTCATTAAAAATACTACTAAAGATATTCTAATAATTCAAATATATGTAGATGATATTATATTCGGTTCGACAAATGAAAACTTATGTAAAGAATTTTCAAATATAATGACTAAGGAGTTCGAAATGTCTCATATGGGAGAGTTATCCTATTTTCTAGGACTCCAAATTAAACAATTAACAAATGGAATTTTCATAAACCAGGAAAAATATTGTGCTAATCTAATTAAACGTTTTGGAATGGAAAACACTTCTGCTAAACCTACTTCTATGAGTACCCCTACTCATCTCGATCGAGATGAAAATGGAAAAAGTGTAGACCAAAAATTGTTTAGAAGTATGATAGGCTCCTTACTTTACTTAATCGCTAGTAGACCGGGCATAATGATGAGTGTATGTCTATGTGCACTTTTTCAATCTAACCCTAAAGAATCACATTTAAGAGCTGTAAAACGGATTATGCGATATCTTAACTATACTAAAGATTTTGGTCTTTTCTATCCAAAAGAGTGTCCATTCGAGTTAGTATCGTTTAGTGATGCTGATTTTGGTGGATCTCGAACAGATAGAAAAAGTACAAGTGGTACGTGCCATTTCATTGGAAAATCACTTGTATCTTGGTTTAGTAAGAAACAAAATTGTGTTTCACTTTCCACGTGTGAAGCGAAATATATATCAGCCGCTTTAGCTTGTACTCAAGTCATCTATATGAAACAAACACTTAAAGATTTTAATATAAATTTAACAAATTCTATAATATATTGTGATAATACAAGTACACTAAATTTATCTAAAAATCCGGTAAATCATTCTCGTACAAAACAAATTGATATTCGTCACCATTTTCTACGTGACAATATCGAAAAAGGAATCGTAAATTTAGAATATATTTCTACCGAAAATCAAATTGCCGATATATTTACTAAACCATTACTAGAAAACTCATTCATAAAATTACGATGAGAATTAGGAATAATATCTTTCAAAGATATTTTGAAGTAGCTAATATTTTATACATTAAACATATATTAACCATTTTCAAAGAAAATATTAACCATCCATTAGCTAATATTACATAACCATCCATTTTCAAAGAAAATATTAACCATTAATTTATTTCTGGTTATAAATTCTTAATGATTTAACACCACATTCTTTTTGGAACTTTCATACTATATATATATACAAACACATCTATACATATGTTATTTTCAAAAAAATTACAAAGTTTGAAAATCCAATATAAAAATGTCTTCCAACAATTCATACTCTCCAATCAACATTACCTCCTCAGTCGACGACTCACCTACATCACCATAACTTCTTACGCCTACACCAAAGCATGAGCCGGTTTATAAATGGGAAAACTATCGAACTGGCTACACACCAGATTTGAAGAAGGAAAAACATGGACTTTTTATCTCTCCTGATACGAAAAGAAAAATTTATGAAATTCATCATTTTCAACAGCAACAAATTGACCTTCAACGTGAATTATATTTTGAACAAAAAGTAACGGCTAGACGATTAAGCTTTCTTGAGCAGATCGTAGTAGCTCGAAGAAAAACAATGTGACTGCGCCCCTATCTCGACCAGTTAGTTCATATGATCCATCTTCGTCATACCATACACCAGCCAATCCATTGAATCCTTGGATGTCGCCAAAAACTCCTCAATATAGTCCAAATTCATGGGACAAAAACTATATGGCGAATGAAGGAAATAAACCACAAAAGAAAAATAGTCCATCTTCAAAGAAATGATTATTTTTTATTTTTGGTCAAATCATGTTGTTATATTGTAATTTGTCTATACAATTGTAATCGTTTCTTTCAATCAAAATCTTTTGCTTTAAAAATTTAGAACACCGAAAACACAAGGTTCAGTCGACTGAACCTTACTGCTCAGTCGACTGAACGTAAGGCTGAAAGCAATTTCCAATAGCTCAGTCGACTAATTGCTCTGCACAGTCAACTAAATTTACCACATAAACTTTTAGACAATAGTTCAGTCGACTAAAAACACTGTTCAGTCGATTGAATTTAACACAGAAAATTTACGGTCATCAATTTAGTCGACTGAACAGACTATTCAGTCGACTGAACGTCGTTTTCCAGGCTACTTTTTCCGTTTTTACCACCAATTTCTACCTTTACTCTTTACTTTTATCATTCCAAAAGCTCCAACTTCACCATTATTCTTCAAAACCCTAGCCCCCAATCTTCATTTCTTTTCAAAATCCCTCTCAAAACTCTCACAACAATGGCTCCAAAAAGATCAAGGGCTTCAACTTCAACATCCTTTGAGCCAATTGACGCTCAAATTGCTCAATGGCTTTGTGATGGAGTGGCGGTCACAAGGTGGGACAAAATGAAGAATTCTCGGATCTTTGAACCCTCCTTCGTTGATTTTTAGAGTCTCCAAACATACAACATACAAGCTTTGACGGATCAAGCAGGTTTAACATCTCTGTTAGACATAAAACGAAATGACCATGCAATAAATCATATTATGGTCAAATTGTTCTATGCAAATCATAAACTTGGACACCAAACTCCAAGAAATCCAAACGATAGTGTTTGGAGTATGGTGTGCGGCAAAAGGTATGGTTTTCCCTAGACCGAATTGCACACATTTTAGGATCTCCTAACATGGGAAGAAAGCTTGAAGAAATCGAATTTATTCCACATATTCGAGACAACATAAATCATCAATTTTTAGATGATAACATCAACATCCGGGATATTAAATCAACTTCCTTATGACCAAGAGAAAGGCTTCTCCACAAAGCTCTTATGCGAACCATCACTCCTCGAACGGGCTCATATGAAATTGTATACCTAAACAATTATAGAGCACTATATGCTATTTGGGGCAATATTCAAGTTAATTGGGTCAAACTAATTCTTGATGAATTTCTTACTTTCAATAATGGAAAAATGCGAGCAATATATTTTGGCGAGTATATCATGCGACTACTCCTCAACGTTGATACGCCATTACCAAAGTCCGAAAATACAATGGTTCATCAAATTAACCATCAGACTATAAGCCTTATGCAACTTCCGGCTAGACCTTCTCGCATCATATCTCTTGCCGAATGGGAATCTAGACATCAAGAACCGCAACAACCTCCTCAAGCCCAACATGAAGAACCTTTTGATCAAGATAATGAAATTCGTATCGTTGAACCAAGTTTTACTACCAATCAATCGTTAGGAATTCTATTAGGAAATCAACAAATTCTTGATAATCGCCTCAAGAAGGTAGATCATAAACTTGATAGAATTAAAGGGTTCTTCAACAAATTATGGGATGCCGTCTCATGCACGAGCTCCACTACTGCTTCAACCTCCCATGGCAAGCGTCCGGCACCAACTTTCACATGGACGTCATCCGAAGAAAATCTAAGCAGCAGCACAAGTGGGAATAGCGGTGGTCAAGGTGGAAGAGCTTATAGACCACCCACCGGTGGACCCGTTATTCGCGAACCGGAGGGAGGGAGAGAAGGCTCATATGATTGGGATAAAGATGAATAACTCTATTATGGTTTGATTTTCTATTTCAAAAAAAAACATTATTCAAAAGGCTTGTATAAATAGCATTCTGTGTTTCATTTATTTATGCTACATTCTAAGTTTTTGAAACTATAGTTATGCATATCAGTGATTGTTTTGATAATATACTTCTGCAATTATACTTCCTTTTTGTCGATGACAAAAGGGAAGAAATCTATGTTACTAACCTTGTTTTGTAGGAAAGACAGTGCATATATTCAGGGAGAGGAAATAATTACATCTCTACACGTTTCAGTATTGTCATCAATCAAAAAGGGGGAGAATGTTGATACGCTATATTTTGATCAATGACAATGTGCTTCAACAAAAAGAAAGAGATATGTGCAAAGCTAAAGGAAGAACGATGAAGATCGAGGATAGCATGAGTATAATTTAAATATAGGTCTTAGTTTAGATTTATTATTAAAATCTATCCTCAAGAGGTTTGCACAAACACTAAAACACGTTTTATAAACTTCATTTTCTAGATAAACATTCACTGTGCAAAAACCAATAGTTGAGTCGACTGAACAGGTAAGCCCAGTCGACTGAACCTGTTACACATATACAAACATGCATAGTTCCAGACGACTGAAACAACCTGCTTAGTCGACCGAATCTATTCCTGAAAATTTTTCTTTACATTTCCAATCGACTGAAATCCCTGCCCAGTCGACTGAATTTAAACCTGCGAATTTTCTTTGAATGGACACCTTCTTACTCCCAAGAGTTGCAACCATCTCCAATGGAAATGGAAGCATCTCTTGTCTGCATCTCTAGCCAACAAATGCATCTCTTCTACACCTATATATACATGGTTCTAACATCTTCAATTCACCAATTTTCTTATGCTTTAATCTCACTACTTTCTTGAACATATTTTATATTCTCTAAAAGTTTTCAAAGAAATCACCAATCTATTGCTTGAATCTCTGCTTTGTTTATAACATTCTTTTGATTCATAGCAATTCACATTTCTAAATCTTCACAAACACATCGCATACTCTCGAGGATAAGAATATAGGAATATTGTACTACATTGGACTCATTACTATTGACAAGAACACAACAAGTCGAATAATTGTTTTAGTAATTGAGTTGAAGTCCTCTTCGGTAGTTGAGGCAAGAAATCCTGTTCGGTTGTTCGGGTAAGTTGTAAACCTATTCCTCCGGATTAAGTGAGGGTTGTTAGTTAGAATTCCTAAGAGGAGCTTAGGGACTGGACGTAGGACAAGAGGTCCGAACGAGTATAAAGTCTTGGTGTCCACTTTACTTATTGTTTACTGCTATTTACCTATACCATTCTACTATTCCATATTATACAATCCTACCGCATAGCTTCTTTCAAAAACAATTATTTGATTATTTAAACTTAATTCAAAATACCATAAGATATATAAAAGCGATGATATCCCTGATGATGTCATAAATATATTTTATTTTCAAAAACAAAATAAATAAATAATTTATTTTATTTCATGTTCTTGCTTAAATGGATAAATAAGTGAATGTATCTCGTTTCATTCGCATTAATATTGAGAAAATCTCAATTTTTTCGAAAACTGTTTTTCGTCGTTTTTCTAATGCAAACCTCAAATATTCATATTTGTTAATATACCTTTAATACAAGTTTACCATCATTATTTATGGTTCAAAACATTATAATTTCTGTTATAAAATCATGTATTTGAATATTTCAAATATAAATATAATTTATCAAAGTGATAAATTTGCTGGTCATTATGGGTTCTCAACCACCATAAGTATGTGTAGAACTTTATTTATATTATAAATGATGGAAAAAACACTGTTTTAAATTCATAATTTAAAATAATAGTAATTAAATATTCTCCTCATTATAAGGGAGATGAGTTTGGTATCTCATGACATCATATATCGTTACATCTTATTCATCCTCATCTATGTCTCTACGAGTTTTAATTCATTTAACATCCCTTTTCCTAAACATATATGATATATATATATACACACATACACATACATACATATACATATATATATATATATATATTGAAACTTCATTAATATTATTGTAACCTCAAATGGGCAGTGCGGTCCAAAGCAAGTACATCCGAAAGTACAAACAGATAGATACAAAAACATACTTTTAAGTTAAAGTTATACTTTAACTCAAACATTCCTTCTTTAGGGTTTAGAGTTCTGCCGTGGCGGTTCCCAACTCTTTGTTTGATCTTCTCCGCTCACTGCCATCCTGCTCATCCTCACCAATGCTTGTGCTTCTTGTACCATTAAGCTGGTAAATTTTCTTCTTGAGATTCTTCCAATAATATATTGATGTCTCGATTAATTTAAATGATAAGAGTTAACACTTCCTTTATTTTGTTGTTAAAATTTCGGTTATTTCGCTCTCTCCAGAGGTACCAAACGGTGGTTGTGAGGCCAATTTTGATCAATTCTTGCATCAAGTTCGACATGTGACACTACTCGTTCAGAGAATTCACTTCCTCCTTTAAAGAATTAACTTTGTCAGTTTGAATGCAGCTGAGTTTTTGGATGCCTCAGATTCTCTTACTAAAAGGACAGTAAAAAATAAGTGTTCATGAGTTTCTATTGCCCTATTACAAAAATTACAAGTCATGTCTTCTTGTGTCCCCCAATTTGTAGACGGTCTTTAGTAGGTAGTTTATTCATCCGTGCTTTGTAGAGGGTATAAGCCATTTTAGGGTTATTTGATCAAATCCATACCAGGTTGTGTAAAGGTACCGTTGGGTATTTACCACTAGTGTCCTTCCATGCCTTATTTAGTCTATATTGACCATTTAATGTAACTTTCCAAGCCCATGGTCTTTAGTTCTGTCCTTATGTATAGGGAACCTTTGTATTTCCTGCTTGAAATTCCTTGTAAGAAGTTGTTTATTACAATCCCATTCTATCCATTAATGATACTCTCCACCTTGCAAGTTGGAATTCCATAAGCAGAAAACCATTTCCATCCCATTCTGGCTATAAAGCTTTTATTTCCAAAATTTATATTTTCACTATTGGCAATGTGTATTTCAATTAGAGGTTTTAACGCATCCTTAAATTTCAAAATATTCTTCCAAATTACAGAAGCATTACTATCAATTTTAATGGTCTAAAGGCTATTTTAAGATATCTTGCTCTTATCCATTTTTCCCATAGGTTGTTTGAGACCAAAATTTTCCAGGCCATTTTAAGTCCATAAACTTTTTTCAATTTAAATAGATTTTTGAGGCCCATGCCTCTTTCCTTCTTTGGTTTGCGGAAATCTTTGTAAGCGACTTTATGTAATCCATCCCTCCAACTGAAATTTTCACAAACTGCATTGATTTTTGCAATAGAGCAGTCTAGAATTTGAAATGTCTACAACCAAAATCTAACTTTCGATGTAATAACTATGTGAATTAGTTCAATCCTTCTAGCAAAAGACAAAAATTTTGACCTCCATCCCTGTAGATTATCTTTTATATTATCCACTAATTTTCCACATTCAACATCAGTGATGGTATTGTTTGATAGAGGAACACCTAAATATTTGACAAGAAGAGAACTCTCTACAACTCCAATTTTCCTTATTTGGTTATGTTTATCCTTACAAAACTTGTCGAAATAACATTTAGTTTTAAACTCATTAAGCTTCATTTATAACTCATATATAATAACATTTACATCTCATATGTAATATTCATATATGACCTTAATTAATTAAACTTTTTAACTAATGTAAATATAAATTCTATATTTATGTAAAAATTTAAACGATTCTAAAATTTTATTTTGGAACTTTTATAAAATTTTCTTTTATTTAAATTCAAAGAAATCAAATTTAAAATTTTAGTATTCAAATATACATATTTGAATCAAACTATGATACAACATAATTTTGGGCCTTCCACTATGTGTATACCTTTGAAATAGACCACATTGCTGAGTAAGGTAAACGCTAGGAGATAGGAGGTTTTCCGCTTATTAGAATGCTAGTTAATTAGAGTAACATTCTCCTTAGTTAAATACCCTTGACCTAGACACCCATTTAATTGGATTTTTCAAAGAAATGTCCTATTTGTTGGTCAATTATTCATGCCAACACAATGCAGGCATTGATACCATTACTGGATCAAATGCATTGGCAATTGGGTAAAAGGGAAAATTTCTAAAAAAAGATTCCTTTTATTAATTTTGCACTATACTTTATTTATGTATTCACAAGAAGTTAGTTGCAATAAATCAAATTTAGTGAATATTTGATCAAAGGGGAGTTCATTAATTGAAATATTTTTTTATTTTAGTTTAATATTTTGTTTATTTGTATAATTTAATTCATCTTTAATTTAACATTTAGTTAATTTTATTTCATTTGTTAGATATCATGTTCTTAATATAAATGTCAACATATGATGTAAATATAATAAGAAATATGTGAAATGAACGTAGGATTTTTGTAATCATTGGAACTTATGATCGCATTGTTTAAATGAATATACAATGTTTATAACAATATAATATCTTCTTAATATATTTTGCATATCTATAAATGCATATAAGTATATGTGCATATAATTAATTTATATAATATATATTTTGGGTCATCTAAGTAGTTAATATCGGTATCAGAAAGATATTCCTTTAAGTGCAGTATGAGATATTTTAAAATATTGGGATAATATCAGGGTAATATCGACATTTTATTAGCAAGTTGTACTAAATATCTATGTTTTCAAACTTTAAATAATTGTTAAATTACTTAGAGATGTATATATATAAAGAAATTACATATACATCATAACTTTTTACTGTAATATGATACATTCATCTATTTTCTCTACTTTACGGTGACGGTCGACTATTTTCACTGACATTTATATCAAGTATCGATGTAATATCAAATACCGTCAAATACTAGTAACATTTTATCACTAAATGATGTTATAAGAAATATTTTACAGAAAACATCGCTTGATGTTCAATATACATATTGGCGGTTTATCTGATGTTGACTACTTAATCGGTCATACACATAAAATGAAATAAAAACAGTTTTTTGTTTCAGCTACTGCATATATATTGTGTGTGTGTGTGTGTGTGTTATATGTGTGTGTATTTGGCTTGCGGAATTATATGTAAATCTAAAATTTAAATTCAAACATATTCCATATTAATATATATATATATATATATATATTAAAAATAATTTTCTTAACAAGACCAAAGGGATATATATAAGTTTTATGTATATATGTGTAATCCCTAATGTATTTTGTTCTGAATATTTATTTATTTGTATTATGATCTAGGCCATTTTTTTATTTTTAAAAACCAATGGGCCTAAAATATGTACATACATATGATTTTGAAGTTATATTTATTTGAAATATATGTATATATTAAAGTTATGGTCAAACATAAAAATGTGTTTTTTAGAATAATATATGTAAATAAAAATATTTTAAGAATAATTTAGTTTTGAATTTGTTTTATTTGACCAAAAGCATTTTAATGTATGTGTGTGTCTAAGTTATTGACCTACAAGTTGTTGATACTTCGTGATGTTAGCTCTTTCTCCTTTAGTGTGCAAATCCCAAATATAGGCTCCAACTAATTTTAAAGGAGGCTAGAGATTTATTTCTCTGAGTGTTTTAAATGAGAGAAGGTGGCCTATTTATAACCACTAGATATATCAAATATCTCCATCTTTTTCTCCTCTTTTAAATCCAGATCTAATTTATTTCAAAGTGAAGCATTCAAACCTTCCCCCCTTCATGCTTTGGTCGACCCCTCTTTGCAAATGGACTCCTTATGATGTTAGCCTAATTAACATCATATATTAATTAACTAAATATTTATTTAAATCTATGTATTATTTTAATTAATTTTAAGGTCTTAAATAAATAATTAAATGCCATAAAATTTAACTGAACATCATATTACTTTTTACCGTTAATTTACATCATTTTTAATTTAATTTAAACAAGCTAAACTCAAGAATTGCTAACAACACTATTGTGTTGACTCTTTAGTGTAAATATAGTCCTCGGTAACATTTAAACAATTTAAGTATTAAAGCTTTTACGGGCATTACTAAAATACTACATCGAGCGCGAGTTTAGTTGTTTATAGATCATTTTGGCAAAATGATCTTTCTAATCTTTATTAAGCTACACCTTTGCAATAATATTTTATGCATATATTCTTTTCAGCATCACTGTATAACTATGACATCTAGTATTTGGTCAATGATCAATAAAATCCATAGTTAACATCATAGTTCCACTTCAAATCCTTAGTTCAATCTGCTAACATATATTGATTACCAGAGATTTTATCTTTAAGTCGATAACCAATTATGTTGATACTAACTTTCTACAGTGAAGCATACAAATCATCTCTTGAATAGCGTTTTACTTCAAGTTGTTCAGTGCATATGCAACTATGGTCGTAACATGATCGTGATGTTATGCAAACCATATCAAGGTACAATTTAGATACTTAAAATCATCCCTACTCTCAAGTCTAAACACTATTACACATCATTACATGAAATCTTCCTTTTTTACCTAGTAGTTTTAAACCTACAGAAGAATCTCATTAAATCGTTCCGTGATTATTTCAAACAACCACAGATGCACAATCACTTGGTGCCTCTATTGATTAAGAGTAATTCATCGTCCATTATATGAAGAAAAAAATTATATCCACTAGTCTCAATAGATGTATCAATATCCCTTTCACGATACACCTTGACTATAAAAATTTTGAGGATAAATATTGTAAATATTCAATTTAAAACTCATGCTTACGAACACATATGTAGCTACAATCGATTAAATACTTTTCCTAAGGATTTCTATTTATATATGTTTAGTGTACTCGAATCTTTACTTATATCACAATACAACAATATATACAATAGAAAACAAAACTAAAAGCATACTTTATTTTGAAAAAGATTCTTATACAAGAGTTAAGTTATATAATAAGTTACATAATTTCCTCTATGGCATACCCTTAAATCTATCAAATAGAACATCAAATAGCTTTTATTTTGAAAAATAAATGTTATTATCAAGAAAACCAACAATTGAAGTCGAATAGCTACAACAACTTAAATTCTTACGAAGGACGAAACTTAGGTACCGTTCTCAAACAAAAAATGATCCTTTAAAAGAGTTTAATTTTTTTACATCAAGCTTATCATAGGTATGCATGGCATAATAGTTATGTCAACATTTCCAAGAAGAGCAGTTAGAAGCTAGAATCTGCAGCGGTAAGGAGGGGACTTAAATTTACGTTGGACGTTTCTATGTACGTATGAAATAGAATTTTAATTCCTTATCTTCTTGTAAATTCTTACTTTCCATTTTTTGCATCACATCTATTTCACTCATTCTACTCCACGTTTCCTAATCATGTAAAAATATGATTAAGTGCCTAATAAATACTTAGATGATTCGCAAAAATCAGTTGAGTTAGTTGTTAGCTATTGTGTCTCTAACTTTGACAATTTTGACGAGTTCAACAAAGAACTTGAAAACATAATTGATGAAGAAGGTAATTCAGTTAACTCCTTCCCCACATTATAGTTCCTCGTACGTACGTCGAAAGTGGGTGAATGATGTTCTTAATAGGCACATGAACATAATTCAAGATCTTTCTAGAATGAAGGGTAATTATATTTATGTCATTGTCCTATATAGAGTAATAGATATAACTAACCTCAACTTCATGTGTAGAGATTCCTAAATTGGTAGGAATGTCTTTTTACCCAATAAGTCATGGTACAAAACATAAATTGTTTAAGGAAAATCTTTATTGAGCGCACAACAATGTTAGTCACTGTGTTAATAAGGTACCAATTATATATATGTATAAAGACTTTGTCAAACTTGTAAACTTTAATGTTGCTCTTGATGAAATTATGTATGATATACGTTACTACCCTTTATTTCAAAATGATACTGGGTTGTAGTTTGAACTCATATTCCTGGGAAGCTTAAGAAATATAAATTATAAGAATTCATTGGTGGAAGAAAATATCTAATGAAAATATTCTAGCTGTTGTTAATTTTGATATAACATTTAGTTTTGTAATGTCTGGTTGGAAAAGTTCCACCCACGATAAGAGATTGTTAGCTCATGTAATTGAAGAAGATGAAATATCTCCAAACCCACCATATAGAAAATATTACTTTGTAGATTCATAATAACAGCCTAAAAGTGGTTATTTATCACCATATCATCATGAATTATCACACTCCCGAGTTTCAAAAACCTGGAATGTTTTAAAATGACATAATGAAATGTACAATTACTATCACTAAAGTTTGTGCATGGTTGTTTAAAGAACATTGGATATTTAGAAATAAAAATCAATATTTTACAATACATGCTTACTATAGTGTTAGAACCACTGTCTCTAGTTTTTTTTTTTGAAATGGTACTTTATATACAACAAATCATTGGGACAACATATCCCATGTCAAATAAACGTTCGAAAGCAAGTTTCGAACTTGTGACATCCTGCACCAAAGCCGAATCAATTAACCACTTGGACAAAGGTGCTTGTCACTGTCTCTAGTTTTGTAGTGACAACTATACATTTCTAAATTATTTTATAAGTTTTTGTTTCATGTATATAAACTCTTAGGGATAAAAATGACTACAACATATTACTCGGACAAGGTGCTCGAAGATCAAAGTAAAGTTGTCATGAGTCTTGTCTTAGTTTAAACTTGTCCAATTTCCTTTGATAATACACACAAGAATATTTTTTATTTCTTGAAGAATTTATTTTAAAAAAATTCGTTAATTCTACTTTGAGACTTAAGTACTGATTTTCAAAGAAAACCATACATTTGAAATTTATTTCAAAAGTCTGGACATGGGCAAAAATAAACTAGTTTTTTCTATTTTATAACTTGTATGAAAGAGACATTTGAATAATTAACCAAAAATCTGAATAAATTTTCCGACATCTTCTATTATTTTTAGATGTCTAAATGTTTGTTAAACTATTTTTTTTAATATTGTTTTAGACATTTAAAACTTAAACAGTCATCAAAAAAAGGATTTAGACGTCTGAGTAAAAATTCAAACATCTGAATAAGGGTGATTTTAAACTGTTTCCTTTATGTTTAAACCTTGTATATATTCAGATGTTTAAATACCTATAATGAGCTTTTTTATTTGAACAGTTGGTTTTTGACTTGAAAAGCCATATTCTTTAATCAAGAGTTATGTCTACTCTAATGGTTATTTTTCTTCAATAAATACTTTTCAAACATTATATAAAGATTGTTTTTTATCATTTGTACACAACTTCGCTCACTTTACTCTCTTTACTCTTGATTCCCTAATATTTCTAAAAGCTTTCAAAAATGATCTTCTGCCTTCCATTTTATGCACATTCAATATGCAGTATCAAAGGAAATTATAGGAAGGGTGTACTAAAAAGTGACTTATCAATGTTGTACAAGACACATCAAAGTCAAAGATTGGAATTATACTTTTAAGTGATGTCCTGTTGGAGATCTTCGGGCAAGGAGTCGAACTCCTGACGATTTGTTCAGGCAGTGTTGTAGATACTTGTTCCTTCGGGTCGCTAGAGGGTTGTTTAGTGAAACTCCAGAATGAATCTGGAACTAAATGTCGGACAGGATGCTCGAACTAATATAAAAATCATTGGTACACTTGTTCGTTTACTTCCCTTAGCTTATTGTTATATTCTACTTACTCATATTATTAGATACTTAACACACTTTTATTTGGCATCAGAGTAAGTTTTTCATAAAATCGTAACAGAGTTTGCAAAATTTGCGTAAATATAATGGATTAAAACTATCGCAACATTTGTTAAAGGTCAATTTATAACATGACCACCACTGTTCGATGGGTCTAATTATGGTTATTGGTTAACTAGAATGAGAATCTGTATGCAAGAAAATGGTTATGAAATTTAGAACTGTAATGACCCACCTTTCCGACCCCTAAGAATGGCACTTAATACATCCTAGGGTCAGAAAGGTGGGTCGTTACAGGAACGCTATACAAATTCAATATATTATACCCACCCCTGAGTACTCCACATGTTCTAACACTCAAAAGACAAATGCGACTAATAGTGCTAAAACTATTAATATTTTAATTTGTTCATTAGACAAGAATAGGTTTAATAGAGTTAGTGTGCGTAAAACTACATATGATATCTGGAGAACACCTCAAATTACACATGAAGGTACTAATAAAATTAAGCAAAGTAAAATCTCTATGCTAAAGTATCAGTTTAAACTTTTTAGAATGAAACAGAATAAAAGTGTGGCTAATATTTGCTTTAGATTTCAAGACATTACTCATGCTCTTATGACTTAAGTGCAAATTTTTTAAATTATGATATTATCTCAAAAATCGTCAACTCTTTGATGGATGGACAAGAACGAAAGGTCTAGGCTATGAAGTGGATAATGATCTTTTGAGCTCAAACTCGAAGAGTTAATTGAAAATATAGTGTCATATGAAGTTTATTTGCAAGCAAAAATAGGTATAACTCAAGAAAGAAAAACAATTTCCTTTCAGGCCGAAGATGAATCTAATTTAAATAGAGATGATTTTGTTTTTCTTCCCAAAATCTTCAAAAAATCCTAAATTAAAAAATAATAAGAGGCTTAACAATAACAATAACTCATCTTCATTTTTGAAATGCTACGAGTGCAACAAAATAGGACATATGAAGAAAGATTGTCCTAATCGGAAAAAACAACAAGTTCAAAATGAGAAGTCATTTAAGAAGAAGAAGAAGCAAGTTTATCAAGTGACTTGGAATGATTCAGATTCTTCTTCATTTGAAAGTGAGAGTGATCTGAAACAAGCAAAACATGTGCTTCATGGTTATAAACAACAATGTAAGTTCTGACATTTCTTTAAAGATGTTAATGAAATAAATTATGAACATCCACTATGCCACAAAGTGAATTAGACAACAGCGATCACACAACATAAGGTAGACTTGTTGTTATACCGATATTTACCACTATTTCACATACCACATGAAAAAACCATCTAATATTGTCATAACCTGTGAAATCTTTGTTCAATTAAGATTTCATCCATGCCATTCAGACAAAATTTTAACTATTGTCTGATTGAAATTATCAAAAAATTCATTTTGGCTCCTTATCAAAAATTTTATTTCCCTCTCAATGTTACATAGATTATTTCATGGCTATGTTCTTTCACTTATTTCCTCCTCTTTCTTTCGTTTTTAGAGGAAAAAATGACGTTCATTCCTTCAATTATTTTCCTCACCGCCTTTGCCTATCCCTCCTCCTAGCCATCGCCTACTACAACCCTAGCCTTCTCCTATCCCATCTATGTTCTTCAATAAACTTAAGGTTTCCTAATCTAAGCCACCTCTTTCATCTTCATTTTAAAAATAAGGTTTCATGAAAGTCGTTGCTTGAAAGTTAAGCTTCAAATCACCTTGCTCCCTTCTTTCCCTGTAGATTGCGTATTTTGATTTACAGACTATCGATGGTTGCGGCTCCTCCTTGTCGAATGTTCTTCGATTGATATTGGTATGATTGATGCCCTTTTCGATTTATATTATTCTTAACTTCTAATCTCTGACTGATGATGACTTGGGTTGCTTATATAGGAATTTATTTCCTAAATATGCAATATGTGATTCAATTTGAATTTTTCAAATTATTCTTCTCGGTTGTCGATTTATGTTTGAATGCCCTTGATGATTTTTTGATTCTTGAATTTCTACTTTGGTTTCTGTTTGCTAATTTGATTGCTAAGTTGGACCTTTTTTTCACTATATTGCCTAATCATGTGCTCTTGAATTCATGTCTGAGTTAGTGGATTGCTATGTTGGACCTTGTTGTCCAAGGCAATGTTGATTGGAACTGCCTTGTTCAAGGCAATGCACTTCAACACTGAAAATGTATTGCATATATACATGTACACGTGTTTGTGTGTGTTGCTCATTGTGCTTATATTCGAACTTATGTCCTCGTGCACTTTCATGTGCTTGTGACTTTACTTGTTTGTGCACTTTCATGTGCATGTGCCTTTACTTCATGTTATTCTATTTGATTACTTTCATGTGCTTGTGACTTTACTTGTTTTACTTGAATAGTTGAATTATGGATTTAATAGTATTAAAAACGGTATCAGAAATTGATTCAAATTTTATATAAATACGAATGAAGGTGGTTAACATTTAAAATTGGATTTAAATGTGAATAATTAGAATTTGGAAATTTTATAAATTAATTAACGAGTAAAAATAGCCATTTTGGTCACTGTCTCGGATTTCAATGAAACTAGTTTCATCGGATCCGTAATAGAGAATCATTGTATGATTTTAAGTTTCGTAGCATTCAGAATTGTCGTTTGGCCGCGCGAGCTTGAAACGCGTGTAAATTCACTTACGAATTTAATTAAAATAATTCGATTTGAAAAGCTATCTTCCACATATGATCGAATTGACTTCTGAAACTAGTTCCATTGTGTTTGAAATGGGGGTAAAATATTATAAACAACATGTGGCATGCTTCGTTTGGAGTTCGTGACTTCGTGGGTCGATCTGATCAGATATTTTCTAATTATAAAAAATGAAGACAAATTCATTCAACACACGTTCCCCTTTTAAACTGTATATCCCTCTCCCTTATCTTCTAATCAAAATCCACAGATCCATAAAACAAATTAAACAACCGTACGAATGAAAAAATTGATAATAATAACTCTCGATCAAATCGCGAATTGACCGAAGGGGATCTGTTGGTCGCGAGTCTGGTTGGAACAAGGCGTCGCGTGGAGGCGATGACGAGAGAGAGCTGTGACCTGTATTCCCGCACGCTGGCGATGGAGGTAGGCTCGATGAGGAGAGGGTGGTGGCTCAGTGACGAGGCGGAGCAGGCTAGGATTCTCATACGAACGACAGTGGGGCCGTTTCCTTCGGGTTCGTATAGGGTTTGGGGTCGTCTTCTCGGGTGCAGTGCATACATAGTGGGTATGATCTTGATGGAAGGAAGGGGGTCGCGTTGTTGGCCGAGGTAGAGGATGAGCGTGCAATGAGATATGGTAATGTGCTAATTATTTACTTTAGTGATAACTAGTTTATTAACTATGTTTCAATTTTAATCGTATCATAAAAAAAATCAAATTTGTTTGCATACGAGGTCCAATTCGGGCGAGGAAAAATTTTGTTGGGACCGTATCGACGTCGTCTTTGACTTAGAGTGGAATTGGAATTTATTTGAAGCTGAAATAATTTTCAGTTCAAATAAAAGGTGAGTGTTTTATGCGCTCACGTTTGACTAATATATTTTTATGTTAGTAAATTTTTATATCGCAAATTGATTTAAATTTATTGATGGTTATTTGATAAATTTAATTGTCATTTAATTGACATCTAAACCAATTAATATGGTCTGAATTGATAGCTAAATTAAATTTTAATTTAACTGCTAGTAAAATCCCTGATTATCGATAAATTGGTTAATTGTTATGAATTATTGATTGTTTGGATGATTGATTGTGGTGGATGAAATTGGTTGATATTCGAACGATTAGATGTTTATTCATTATATATATATATATATCTTGTTATCATCCTATATATTATTTATAGTGTATAAAACTGTAAATTTAATTATTTCGAATTAATTAAGAAATAGGTTGAAATGATATGTACCTATGGCATTTATTTTGGATTGAAATGATATATCCACCCCTGAATTAAATTGAAGTAATTGATTCACTTGGCCATAGGATAGAGAATTATATACGGATATCGGGTTGGTTAAATTAAATAATTTTAAAATTTTGATTTGAAATTATTTAGATGATTTGATTTAAGGAAATAAAAATCAAATTTATGTAAATCGAATTATTTTTGAATTAGAACTTGGAATGCTAAAATTTATATTTGAAACAAAATTGTTTAAATAATTGAAGTTGAGATTTTTAAGTTATAATCGAAGTATAATGTGAATTTCAGAAAATTTATTTGTTTTAAAAGATTTTACTTTTTATTCGAACTTTGAATATTTCTATGTAAATGGTGATATAAAATGATATTTGAAATTGAGCTTGGAATTTAATTATATTTTAAGATTGGGATTTCAAATTTAATATTGAAGGAAAATTTGATTTAAGTGTTTTGAATTGATTTTTTGGAAATCAAACTCGTTATTAATTTAAATCGAAATAGTTTAAATTTGAATTGGAGTTGAAATTAATTTGAGATTGAAACTTAAATTAATTTGAGACTGAAATTTAAACTAAGTTGAGATTGGAATTTAAATTAATTTGGAATTAGAATTTTTAATTAATTTGGAATTGGAATTGAAATTAATTTGGAATTGGCATTGAAATTAATTTGGAATCGAAGTAAAATTCGACTTGGAATCAAAATTGAATCAATTAAATCGAAATAAAAATTGGAACTGATTTGAATTGGAAAATTTGGAAAGTGAACCAGTTTGACTTTGAAACTATTTTTTAATGAATATTTTTAGTATAAGCAATTTAAAATCTATATTCTTTAAATATGCAAATTATTTTGATTTCTTAAACTATTTTACTACATAAACCATTTTTAATACTCAAATTATTTTCTATTATACTACTTTATCTACTTAACTATTTTATAACTATTTAAACTATTTTCAAAAAATTCAAGCTGGTCAAAAGGGTGAAATGTTTGTATTTAAATCTTGGATTTAAATGTGAATTGGGTTAAAGTGAAGTTATGACCCAAGTTGTAATTCGAATCAAATTTTGAAGTGAAATCGAGATATCGATTTGAATTAACATTTTGAAGCAAAATATGATTTTTGAAGCGAAAGATAATTTTGAAATGGATTCGATGTTGAAACAAATATGATATTTTGATATCAAGTATGAATTGTTTTCGAAATATAAAAGAACCAACCGGTGAGTAAAAAGATGTTTGGTTGTTAAAGAGGTTGGGGCCTCTTATTGGCATACTCCCTGTCAATATGGAAACCACTTTAACAATCGTGCACGCGGTGGATGATGTCCAGAATGTAGTGGTTGAATTGGCAACGTTCACTGGAATGAAGTAAGAGAACGATGATGGATAGCCATGACACTTGTGTCATAATTAAAATGACTAAAATAGGAGCCTATGTCTGGCCATTGAGGTTAGCTACCTCTAGCGACATTGATCCCCCATATTACTATTGTGATGTCGTATTCGATGGATGCACCTTTTTGTCGTTTGGATCGATTGTCGCGGTCCGCCACGAACGGGTTACGACCAGCCAGAAAGGGTAAACTGGTAGAACCCTACCTTGGGCATTGTCTCACAAGCCTTGTCATATTTATGCCTATACGAGCCATTATGACTTTGGTTTAGAACTGTAAATTGTGTTAAGGTGGATCAACGTAAAGCCTTAATGCTATTTTGATATTTATTTCACTGATAAACATTATCTATTATAGCGTATACTATTATATATAAATAGTTTAACAAATCCTTAGGAGATGGAAAATCGCGTAGCATCTCTTAAGTTATTGTATTCATTATAGTGATATTGATTTGACTTACATACGAGTATTTTAGTCCTGACTCGAGTGTTTTGTTTTTTCATTACGCTTGGGTCAGTCTTGAGTTTTTCAGCTTATTAAAGATTATTCTCTAGAGGACAAAGACGAAGTTTGGTATATTATGATTACTATTATCCTCTACATCATGTTGTTCTGCTGTATTGATTATTTATCTCTGATGTGTATATATAACTCTGATAAATATGTATGGATTAAAATCAAATGTATAGTAAACAACTTAATGAATTATTTATTTAATTATTATATTTTATCGTTTTTGCTGTGAGATTCTTTGTTTTTGTTTTCTTATTCTCTTCTTATTTTTCTTATTTAACCTCATTGATTATCTACATTCCAGATTGTTTAAGTCGGATATGTATGGATTATTGTCAATTTAAACCTTCCAAAATGTGGGCCATCGCATCGAGCCTCAAAATAGGAGATGTTACAACTTGGTATCAGAGCATAGGTTTATGGAAACTTAAAAGAAATTTAAACCTAAAATGATTTTGAAAGAGAAAACATAATCCTAAGGAATTAAAGAAAAGATTCGAGTATGGGATAATGCTATAGTAACATACTTGTATTTGTTATATTGAAGTATACACTTTACCTCCATCTTCCCATCTCCCTTAGCCTATTCTTCCATATCTTACAAAGGTTCGAATGTAGATTTAGAGAAATTAAGATATGGATGCTAGGAATGAAATAGTTAACCTTGATGAAGGAAGCACCACAACTAATGGAAATGCCAGGCCGAATACTCGAAGGGATCTAGGTCGGGCACAAGCTGCTAAAATGGGTGCTGGAGCACCGCAGGTTAATGTGGGAGCTATGCATCAGTTCTTCATCAACATGATGCAAGTGGAGTTGCTATGGGATTAGTTCGAGGAAATGTTGGAGAAGGAAATCAGGAAACTCTGGTAGTCAACAACTATGCAGTATTGTGCAAAGAACTATGCTAAGCTTAGAGTGAAGCCGTTTATCGGGACTGAGGACGCAATTAAAGTGGAGATTTGGCTGCTTCATTGTGAAAGGATTTTTGCTGATTTAGGACTTAATAATTAGCATAAAAGGAGACTGGCATCTAGATAGTTGCAAGGAGTAGCACTGTATTGGTGGAATTGTGTTACTGTGGGAGTTGCTAAAGAGACCATGACTTAAGCGGAATTCGGAAGAAGGTTTGATGAAAGATTCATGTCGATGATCGCTAAGTCAACTTTCCTCAAGAAGTTTTCTAGTTGGTTCAAGGAGACATGACAGTGCTTGAGTATGCTACCAAATTTGAGGAGTTATCGAGATACATATATGCTACGGTTGATATAGTTATTAGAAGAAATGAGAAGTTTATCCTTAGATTGAGACCCCAACTTGCTAAAGCAACTTTACCACATATTAGGGATCTATGCGATGTAGTTATTGAGATGGCTTTGAGGAATGAGGAGATGCTTGCTTTATTTAATGGTAACAAAGAAGTGGAAACTCAAGGTGGGCAGAACCAGAAGGGAAAGTTTTTCAACAAGAAGCGAGCGTAGAAGAGTGGAGCTGCCAAGAAAGGAAAGACGGAAGTTATCTGCTACAAGTGTGATAAGAAAGGGCATTTTCTAATGAATTCCATTCAGGAGATAGAAATAAGGTGATCAAAAAGAAGAATATCAAATTCTTTAAGTATGATCAGATTGGACATTATAACAACCATTGCAAGAAACTAGCCAAGGAAGGGCAATGTGTTTGCATTTGAACCAGCTACCTCAAGGCAACAGCAGAGGAGAAAGAAAAAGCTGTGTTGGGAGGTACGCTTTTAATTCATGGAATGTCAATTAGAGTTCTATTTGATACTGGTGCATTGAAATCTTTTATATCTCATTATTTGGTAAATAAGCTTAACCTAGACCCTCATACCTAGTTACACCTTATGGGTGGTGAATCCAATAGGAGAATATACGACTCTTGGAATGAGATGTGACCACTTAGAGCTTGAATTGTTAGGCCATATATTTGCTTGCAGTTTGCTTGTGCTTGATTTCATACGTTTTGGAATTATTTTGGGTATGGATTGGTTAAGTACGATATTAGGATATTTTTCCATAATAGGAAAATATCACTTAAACAACATAGTTGTAGTGATCGGAATATATACACTGTTGAAAACTTGAATTTAGATTATTGGGCTTTGTTTGGCATTATGGACGAAGGAAACTAGTTGAATCATGTTTTCATTGTTAAAGAATTCATGGATGTCTTTGAGCCCGTGATAGGACCACCATCGAAACGAGGCATTGAGTTTTAGATAGATTTAGTACCAGGAGCTGAACCTGTGAGTAGGCCGCCAAGTAGAATGACACCTACTGAGATGAAGGAGCTTAAGGTGCAGTTGATGGATTTAGATCGTAAGAATTTTATCAGACCAAGCAGTTCGCCTTGGGGAGCAGCCGTCGTGTTTGCCAGGAAGCTGGACGAATCGTTAAGGTTATGTATTGATTATCATTAGCTGAATGAGAAGACGATAAAGAATCGATATCTATTAGCTAGGATTGAGGATTTGTTGGACCAGTTGAATGGAGCTAAAGTGTTCTCTCAATTGCATTTGGCTATAGGGTTCCATCAACTTAGAGAAACAGAGGATAGTATTCCTTTGACGACGTTTAGGATAAGGTATGGATTATACGAATGGTTTGCGATGCCATTCGGACTAACTAATGCACCAGCATTCTTCGGGGACATAATGAACAGAATCTTCCGAGAGAATCTAGACAGATTTGCATTAGTATTCATAGACGACATATTGATATATTCTAAGGATGAAAGAGATCATAAATTTCATCTTAGGATAATGCTTGTGACATTGAGACAGAATCAGTTGAAGGCAAAGTTTTCGAAGTGTCACTTTTGGAAGAAGGAAGTGAAGTTTCTTGGTCATGGAGTCTCAGAGAAACGGTTGTCAGTATATCCAACTAAGATCTAGGTAGTGAATAGGCAGAAGACACCCGAGACAGTGACTGAGATAAAGAGTTTCCTTGGATTAGCTGGCTACTATAGGAGATTCATTAAGGATTTCTCATGGATAGCAGCGCCAATGGCAAAGCTAACGAGGAAAGAGGTAAAGTAGGTTTGGACTGATAAATGTGAGGAAGCATTCTAGAAGTTGAAACATTTATTGACTAATGCACCCATGTTAGTTGTCCCAAAGTGGAACCAGGACTTACTGATATACACGGAGGCATGTGGAACAGGATTAGGAGCTATGCTAATGCAGAGGGGTAAAGTGATTGCCTATGCCTCTCTACAGCTCAGACCATATGAAGTTAAATATCCAGCTCATGACTTGGAATTAGATGTGGCAATTTTCGCATTGAAGGTGTGGAGAAATTACCTTCGGAAAAAAGATTCGAGCTGTTTATGGATCATAATCAGTAAGATACTTATTCTCTCAAAAGAAGTTGAATATGAGACAACAGAAATGGTTAGAATTCATAGCTGCATACGAATTTGGTATTGAGTACACACCAGAAAAAGGAAATAAGTTTGCAGATGCATTTAGCAGAACACAATAGAATGTAGTATTGCCAATGATAGCTGAGTGGAAAGATTTATAAGCATTGACTACATGCACAGTATAATGGAGATCTGAGGCTAGTTCTAATCGAGAAACTGTAATGTAATCATGTTTAAAAGTTCGACCGATGATGATCGAAAGGATTGCTTCTAAACGAGGAGAATATCCATTATTAACCGAGCGGATAAGAAGGTTAAGGAATGGAACAGAGAGCGATGACTTGAAAGATTTCAATCTTGACCATAACGGGTGGTTGAGGAAGAAAGGACAACTATGTGTTCCAAGTGTGGGAAACATTAGGAAGGAAGTACTTGGAGAATTCCATTGTTCGAAGTTCACTATTCATCTAGGAGGAATTAAGATGTATCAGGATATGAAAAGGAGTTTCTTCTGGGAACGTATGAAGAAAGATGTAGCCTATAGGTGAAGCATTTTTAAACTGCCTGTTTGCGCCAAAATTGGTCACAAACCCCAAGTACCGTGAAAGCACCAATATATGAGTGTAAATCAACAATTATTCGAACACAAGCCATAGAGCTAAGAAAGCAATAATCCAGAAATAACGCACAGAAACACGATTTATAGTGGTTCGGCTATCTCCGGCATATGTCCACTTCAAGCGATTATCTTTTATTGATGTTCTTCATGGGTTACAGTCGATTACAGTGGATTACAATGAAGAATTTCGCATACAACGGTGATGGTAAGGTGTAGAATTGGATCCGGTAGAGTCTGGACATTGAATGGCCAAAAGATCCCTTTTTGTAGGTTCCAGAGGGTTATTTATAGGTGTAGGAGGCTGATATCGCGCTCAAACTTCGGGAGACTCCTTCTGGCACGTGAGTGGGCCCACGCAACCGATCCTGAAAAGTTTCGACTCGATCCGTGATCGATACGAACCAATTTCGTATCGATCAAAAAATGATCCAATCGAGCCGAAACTTGGCAGGAATGTTCTTTAGCTTGTACGTAAGCTGCTATGAAAATTTCGTCGCATTTGGACCTCTGGTTTAAGAGGTATGATCGATGCAACTTTGTATTCTTCGAAGGTTGTCGACTTTGAATCCATGGTTCGTATCCATTACCTTCGTATCGATCAGAAGCACGTGCGCATAGGATGACGTGGCGTGAGTTTCCTGTATCGATCCAATCTTTGTGGTGAGTTGACCGAGTTATTCGCACCCAATACCGGAGCGTCGTTCGCATTGACCGTTGACTCGTATCCACTCACTTCAGTCCTTCTTTGAATTAATTATCAATTCGCTTCCATTCATCGTCGCCCTTGTTCGTACCGATAGTTGTGGGCATATTTCATATTGATTGCTGCAGATACCATCGATACGAAACGAAATCGCTTGAGCATGATGGATACGAACAAGGACTCGGATGTTATCGATTCAAACAACCACAAACTGGATGGATACGAACTATGCTTACCTGTGATCAATACAAACTATATTGCACCCTGATCGATACGAGGTAGTTCTATCCTTATAGATACGGATAGTTCCACATTGATCGATACGAACCTGATGGATTCGAATAGCACGTCAAGGATCGACTCGAACCCGATCGATTCGAACAGATCGTTATCATGCTATTGATCGAGTCGAACTCGATCGATTCGAAATTGACTTCCCTCGATGGATATGAACAATGTGTCCTTCTTAACTTGTGTCGATCATTTCTCCATCATACGAACTCTAATTGACCTGAAATTTGAAACGCTGGCTTTCATGGCTTCGCTTGTCACGCCTTATCAATTGTGGCCCGATCCGGACTCTGACAAAACCCATCGATATCCATAGTGAACCTGCAATGCATAATCGATATCCGTAACTAGTAATCATTGATTTTCAGTTAATTTTTGGGTATCTCGGCTTTGCCAAAAGATGGGATAACACTGCCAATAGGTAAAGGCCGAGCATCAGAAATCGAGTGGATTACTTCAGCCTTTGGATGTTCTAGTCTGGAAATTGGATTCTATCTTAATGGATTTTGTAGATGGATTGTCAAGGTCGAATAGAGGAAATGAGAGTATCAAGGTTATAGTGAATAGATTGGTGAACGCTTTATACCCATTAAGTCGACCAAGACAACACCAGATTTAGCTAAGTTATTCATGAGGAATATAGTTCGACTGGATGGTATTACTCATAGTATAGTAAGGGATAGAGATTCCTTATTCACTAGTGAGTTCTATAAGAGTCTACATGATACTTTAGGTACCAAGCTCAGTATGACTACCTCTTACCATTCGTAGATAGATGGGCAAACGGAGAGAGTTAACAAAGTTTTAGAGGATTTGTTAAGTGCTTGTGTGCAAGATTTTGGAAGACTATAGGAAGACCATCTACACTTAGTCGAGTTTTCGTATAATAAAAGTTATTAGACTAATATAGGGATGACATTATTTGAAGCTTTGTATGGAAGGTCATGCAAATCTCCAGTTTGTTGGTTAGAGATAGTGATAGATTAGTTCATGGTCTGGATTTGGTTAAAGAAGCTGCAGAAAAGATTGAGTTAATTCGGGCTAGAATAAAGGAAGCTTAGCCTAGGCAGATGAGTTATGCTGTTAAGAGACGGAAAGACTTAGAGTTCTCAGCTGGAGATCATGTTTCCATCAAAGTGTCACCGATGAAGGGTGTGATCAGATTCGGCAGATCAGGAAAGTTCGCGCCAAGGTTTGTTGGACCATTTCCTATTATTGAAAGGATCAAGAAACCTACATATAAGGCAGAGTTACTAAAAGTTTGGCAGAGTCCACAATTTTTTTCATATTTCTCATCTAGGGAAGTGTATTCAAGATCCAGAGGCTACTTACACCGACTATGTTAGAAGATCTAATAGTGGAATCAGATATGACTATTATTAGAGAACCAGTTCATATAGTTGCAAGAGATGAGAAGAGATAAAGGAACAAGATAATCTGATTAGTCAAAGTCCAGTGGAGTGACTACGGGAGAGATTGTACTTGGGAAACCAAGAAAAGGATTAGGGAAACTTATCCTAACTTATTTAGTGGCATGTTTTACCTTTATTTTATTATTATTATGGGTACCTTATCGTAATTTGGAGGATGAAATTCTTTAAGGAGAGGGAGTTTATGACGGCCTAAATTTTTAGCTAACATTATTTAGACATTTAATTAGACAAATTAATTAAAATAATGTAAAGGGTCAGAGGAATTGAGATTTGATAATTAAACTTGAGCCGTACCTTAATCAATATATTAATGAAGGGAATTAGACATAGGTTAGAGAGTTATGATAAGGGTAAAATAGAAAGAGTCTTTATTCCAAATGTTATACCCTTCCATTCTCTCCACTTCCTCATTCATTCTACATTGACAACTAAAGAAAAACAATACTGAGTTTGACCGGCCATTATAAGGAAGTAAAACAAGAAATTAAAACTAAGAGATTAAGGTAAAAGCTTAGGAATTCAATCTTAATTCAAGTCTCGATTCCTTAATCCAAATCAACGTGAATAATTGGTTTACATCTCTATTTTTGATGAATTATTTCGGTTTAAAGGTAAACATGTTTTCTTTTGCAAGTATATGTCATGTTTAGTGTTTAAAAGTGATTATATGCTATGTTGATGATTTATGGTTTAAATATGATTTACTATGTTATGCTTCAATTAGAAAACCATTCATACGACATCCGATTGACTTAAGATTTTGATATGATATAAGAATCATAATTT
This sequence comes from Allium cepa, assembly GCA_030765085.1. Lineage (NCBI taxonomy): Eukaryota > Viridiplantae > Streptophyta > Magnoliopsida > Asparagales > Amaryllidaceae > Allium > Allium cepa. Next base: position 923,400,860 of record CM060931.1, on the reverse strand, counting down.
TTGAAGTGAGTTTCAAGTTTTATAATTTTCCAAGTTCATACGGATTTATGAGGAATTTTCTAAGTTTAGAAAATATTTAATTGGGTTTTAAATATAAATAATTAAATATGTTTTAGGCCCAAAATTTTCGATATGAGGAAGAGAATGATTAATTTGATTTAATTTGATTTTTGAGGATTTTTCCTAAGTAGGATGAGTAAATAAGTTATTTTCAACGACAAGGGCTTATTTGCTTAAGTAAAATGTTTAAATTTGGACTTAAGTGTAAAATGTTTGAGTATTCATGCATATAGCATGCGGTAGTATTTTCAGAGAAAGAAATTTGTAAAGTTTTGTAAACCAATGAGATTTTGTCAAATATTGATGGTTAGGTAAAAAGGAATTTCTTTTGAAAACAAAAATACAGTTTTTAACTTAATTACGGCTTCGCCACTTACCCGGCCAAGCTTCCGTCACCATAGCCCCGCTTGTAAACCTTTCGCATCCATACAAAATCAATGCAAAGGGTATCAAGCATTTGGTGTATTGTATATTGGAGTTAGGCGGAAGGAAGGGATGGTGGCGAAGGCATGCTTGCAAAAGAGTTGAAGCCGCTTTTATTAGCTTTCGAATTTATTGAACTGTTTTTGTTTAAAATGTTGGTTGCGGAGGGGTATGCTTCCGCACCTATCCCTTCGTCATTATGGTTAGCTGCCGCATTGATACCTTTCGCCTTTTTTAAAGGCCACCTTTTAACCCCTAAACCAATGCACACTGAAGGGTAGGCTTGCACTTCGATCCCTTCTGACATCATTGGTGTCGCCTTTTCATTAACCTATGCATGCGGAGGGAAGGTTGCGGCTCTTATCCCTTCATCATTGATGGTGGCCGCTTAAGTTAATCCCACATATGCATGCGGAAGCATGCTGCCATCACCCAATGGTTGTGGAAGAATTGCTTTCGCCTTATATCCCCTTCGGCCTTATCCTCTATTTTATAGCATTCAAACAATGCTTTCCAAGGGGTTGTTTTAGCCTTATGGGCTAATGTATTCAAAGTTAAAAGGTTTTAACTTGTTTTAGAAAGTGAGTAACCCAAGTGATTTGAGTTTCATCAACATTGTTTTATAAAGCATATATCATTGTAACGACCCGCCCTTCTGACCACCCCTAGTCGGTAATTAAACCAACTTGAAACGTTCAAAATGACGGATTGTTATTCAGTTTATAGAGTTTAAACAGAATCAACCACGGAAACACTGAATAATTATATTTCACATAAATGAATTTTTGTACATATATCAGAGTTTATACAATGAATTAAATTTATATAGCGGAATATTTCTTTAAGTACAAAAATAAATCTCCGAAAAGCTAAAGTGAACCGTTTATCCCCCTCTCTCTCTAACTTCGCTGCCCGAAAATCTTCAAGCTGCAAAATACTCGGTCTGACCCGAGTATTACATTCAAAAGAAAATAATACATGGGTCAGTCTAATTCAAACTCAGTTATTAGTGCATAGAGGCAATAATAATCAAATAACAATTAGACGACAGTCAAATATAAATTCACCTATCTGATCCTTTAACAAAGAAATCGGATAACGATAAATATGACACTTAACAGTGTTAAACAACAAATCAGCAGATTCAAATTATCAACAAAAATAAATGAAGGAATTATAAATGAAGATAATTTAGAAAAAACGAAAAACATCAAAATTGCCTAAACGACAATTAACAACAAAATCATCAAATTATAACCAAATCAATTCAAACAATTGAAGTGTCACTTAAAAACATCAAAACCGATTGGCTGCATTACACGCACGCTTGTACGGCCTCGCCACATTTAAAACGTTAATTCTGTGTGGCTGCAGTTCACGCTTGCGTGCACTGCCTCGCCACTACCGTATATGGAATACGCAAAAGATCATAAATCAAAACAAAATAGGATATCAATAAAAAAAAAACATGTCGTGTGGCTGCAGTCCATGCTTGCGTGCACTGCCCTGCCATTATAGTGATGATGTATCCAAAAGCTCAATGGAAGTTCACAAATGAGCACAAGGTCAAGCCCGAGCATTTTAGCTGGATTCAACTCAATGTACAAATCAATGTACAAGCTATAATACAACACTGTCCAGACCAAATACTATCAAAATGGTCGAACAAAGACTCCAAACCTTCAAGCAACTTGCAAATGAAACCAGAAATGAATGCAAACAAAATTGGTACAACATAGAAGCGGTGTAACAAATTCAAGTTAAATCATGAACCAGTGCAACTCAATGCAACCCAAGTCTGCACAAATAAATTAAGTGCAGTTTATCACAAACCATACCAAGTGCAATAATGACCAAAATCACCTCAGGCAAAACTTCATACAAAAATAAAACTGCAGCCTTCACTTGAATACAAGGGCAACTGCAAACAAGACTGCAGCCCCTACGTGAAGTGTACAAGCTACTTACAACAAAGAAATGAATAATACAAACAAGACCAAAATGCAACTGCACAAGACAGGTTAGCAAGGTGCAGGCACAAGTAGTCCAAGGCATGCAACTGTCTCAAAAAGTGATACAACAATTCAACGAACAAGTAAACTCAAAAGCTATAGGTTCGAAACCACCAGGCAGTGTAACAGGCACAACATTTAGCAAGTTAAATGCCTCAGCACCACAACAGACTCGAAGTCAGTCCCAAAACTAAGTACAGGCAGAGGGAGGATGAAGTACAACTCAAACTCAAGTCAATGACAACAACACTACAGGCACTAGATCAGGGTGACAATAGATACAAGCTCGACCCAGTCAAGTGGAGATAACCAACAACAAGTCTTAGGTCAGAGACCATTCCAAATGGGTAGACCACAAGGCAAAACCCCTTCATCAAATTCACAAATACAAGCTACCCCCTAATGCTCAAGCAATGCAGGAAAATGAAACAAGTCAGGATGAACAATTTCAAAAAAAATTAGTCTGTATATTTTTTTTCACAAACCAAAGACAGTGTCGATCCCAACATCAAAGAAAGCCATACTTTGAAACAAGGTCAGAATTATAATGGCCAAAGCTAATACATGATCAAGTACAAGCCGAGGCAAACATCAAGTTTAATTTGGTCAAGACCAATGTCAATAGAAAAACGCTCAAAGTCACAGCCGAAGACACATGAACAAGCTGTGTGCTACAGACCGTAGTCCAAGGAAAAATCAACAGTGAAACAAAAATCAATTTCCAAAAATTCGAACAAGTGATACCAAAAATCAAATAAGTCAAGTATGCTACTGGATGAACAAAATCACCAAAATATAAATCGAATTTGCATAATATCCATTTTAGAGATGAACTAGATGTGAGTAACTAGAATTCTCACCTTAGAACGAAGAGCCGAGATCGAAGCAAAGACGAAGGAAGTGTCGATCGAGCAAATTTGAAGCCGGCGCTTTTGATTTTGAAAAGCCCTAATTCAGACGCAAAGAGGAAGACGAACGAAGAATACTCAAGGCCTCCATTAAAACAAATTTCGTTCTGCTTTGAAATGATAGGGTTTCGAACGAATATAAAACAGAAGGGGAGACGTGATTTTAGGCTGAAACAAAGGCGTAATTTTAGGATGATAGATCGTGTTTGCATTACTTGCTTATGTCCTTCCTGCCTTATTTTTATCTTTTGTTGGCTGAATTCTTGCATTAGAAACAATTCGAATTTGACAAAAAATGTTGCCAGCATTTAATGCATGTCCTTCATTTGCTAGCTTACATATCAATATTTGTTTCTTCATTTTCCCTTTTGCTTGTACAAAGATATTCATATATTCTTTTCTTTTGTCTTTATTATCTTCTTTAGTAAGCTTCATAGATATATTAACGTTTTTGAAGTTAAACTATCAAACATCAATTTATATTAACATGTTTTACAATTAGATTTTTATACTTGTATTTTGTATTGATAAAATTTATTCCATTTTATTTGAGTTAAAGAAAAATGTTATTAAAACTAACCATCAATCTATTAATTTACATAAATAATAATTCTTAAATCCCAATTATTTTCCTAAGTCGTTAGTTCAAATTTTAAATACAAATTTAATATTCAATTTCAAACTCCAAAGTCAAATTCAATTTTATTCAACTTTCACTAGATTAAATTCTAAAATTTAATCGCCAAATTCATTCTGATAATTTGAAATCCAAGTCAAACCATCATTCAAATATTTAAAATTAATTAAATATTTTCAATTTAAATTGTTTAAAATTCAGGGTCGTTACAATCATGGCATAAGTATTTTGAGTAAAGCAAAGAGTATAATTTCCTTGTTTTATAAAGATATGATTTCAACGGTAAATCATTTGTAAAGATTGTTTTCAAGGAAATGAAATTTGAATAGGGTGGTCAGCCCAGATATTTTCTAAAAGAATGAATTGAATTTTTAAAAACAAGATAGGACTGGTGTGAGGTCGCACCCTATACTTTAGCTAGTAGCCCCTAGCTAATATAAGTCCAAAATTCCAATATGTTGGGCATTGTTACAGGGAAGACTAAAATAATGTTGCATAGAGAAAGGAGTACATAGAGTAGAGATAGATCATTGGTGAGCCTACATAACCATTAGGATCAGTTGACCCTAGGAGAAGTTAGTTAAGACAGACCGTCCAGTATTGTGTCCAACAGAAGTCATAATATTTATTATGTCTGTAGGCCTGAGTTAGCAGGTAGTTAATAGTCATCCTGATAAAATTATAATGTTTAGACAGATAAGCCCATTCATTACCCGATTTATATGCATATATGTTATTGCTATTGTTCTTATAATCAGTTTGATTATAGGATTTTGATTTGCAAAAGATATGCTTTTAAAATGATATTAGTGAGGAGAAACCCGTTCCGCTAAGTGGCATGGTCTCACTTAATATCAGTAAATCGAGATGTAGAATTATTCACACCAAGCTTTATGTCTGGCTCGAAGTTATGTTTTTCCCTTAAACTCTTAGATGCTCAAAATTTAATTTGAGTAGATTGAGATTTAAGGTATTTCAGGTTTCAGTAGGTAACAAATAAAGCCTATGAAGACGTGCAGGAGGCAAGGATTAGCATTTAAGAGCCAATCCATTATTGTTTCGCCTATGATGTATTTATTGACTGATATATCTATTTAGTACTCTGATCATCCAAGGAGGCGTTCTCATATGTCACTCTTAGCGTATTTTGTAATAATTATATTTATCTAAACTTGGGAATCATTTTGGGATTATGTAACTGAATATGAAATATTGATTTGAAATATAATCAGAAAAGCCGTTTTGAAATCTATGTTGATTTTGTTTCATATTCATGTGCTTCTGATATTATGGATACCATTAACATTATGATATTTTATCATCGGAAGTTAATACTATAGATGATTGCAGCATCTGTAGCGGTTAGCTTCAGGCCTCAACATAGGGGATGTTACAATTTATGCGTTTGATTTTCCGGTTTTCCCTAATTTGCACGTGCCTGATAAGATTCCTTCTTTAATCAACTGATTAAGGAATTGTTTGATTACTTCAATTTTCCAAATCATTCTTCTTCTCATAAATATTATTCATTACCCTCATTAATATAATAAAAGAGGCAATATATTTGAGTCATTATCTCAAATATCTTTCAAAACTTCTTTACTTGGAAATATAATATTACCAAAATCAACAATATCCACCAAATCGTCTTTAATATGAAAATATTGTATCATCGAAATCTAACAAACAATTTATTTAGGGCATGCTAATTAGGAAAATTATTGAATCTTCATTTTAAGTCTAAAAAATTGATTTCTACTATAGAACCTCTAGAATTCCTTCACCTAGACATATTTTGACTAACCAAAATAAGGTCACTAAACCATAACAAATATGTCTTTGTCATAATGGATGATTTTTCTAGATTCATTTTAACTTCATTTTTTAAACATAAAAGTGATAATTTTTAAGTTTTCAATTTTTTTGGAAAAAGAATTCAAAACTTAAAGGATTTAAAAATTAAAAATAATAGAAATGATCATGATGGCGAATTTGGTAATGAATTGTGCAGTTGATTTTGCAATAAAAAGCAGATTAGTTATAGTTTCTCCTTTCTTAGAACTCCAAAACAAAATAGAGTTGTAGAAAGAAAAAATAGGACCACATAATAATGCGCAAAAACTTTATTAAGTGGTAGCAAATTAACTAAGAGCTATTAGGCTAAAATTGTGGCTGCCGCTTGCCATTTTCTTAATTGTGTTTCTATGAGACCCTTTACTAAACATACCTCACACGATCTTTTTGATGGAATAAAACCTAATGTTTCTTACTTTATAATTTTTCGATCAAAATATTTTATTCTAGACACTAAAGATCAATTAGCCAATTTTGACTGGAAAGCCGCTAGATGAATCTTTGTTAAACATTCAGAGAGAAGTAAAGCCTATAGGATCTTTAATAAAAGAACAAATCTTATCGAAGAAACATCATATGTATCTTGTGATAAAAATTTCAAAATTAATAATAATGACGAAGAAATTATTTTAATTAACAAACTATCTTCTCCCAAAATGTTTCTCAAGAAGATACAAACAGTGAAGATGTTTTTAGAATAAACACCATGTATTTTAAAAGATCATCCAATTGATAATAGGCTAGTTTTATTTAAACTCATGATATTGCTGATTACACCCCTTAAAATTTAAAAAAAAAACATTCAAGGACAAAACTAACCTTATATCATTCACCATTATTTTTTCCCTTGCCATATTTTCCTTATTTTATTCCACTTATCCAACAAACCCTAAATTCAAAAAAAATAGTGGTTGAGTCGATGGATTGTGATAACGATAATACAAGTCTAATGGAATTAGACGAGGTAAAACTTGAATTTCATATTATTTTGAATTTTTTAAATTTGAAAATTCACCGTTTATCGAAGATGAAAACTTAAATTTTATGTTGTTGTTTGATTTTGCTAGGATTAATTTCCATGGTGGAACTTTTACGGATTTTATTTTTACTGAAGAAAGGACATAAGGGGAAATTTTGACGGTAAGATTGACACACTCGGTAAAAACACGGTAGGGCTGTCAATGGGCCACGTCGGGCTCGGGTTGGGCCAAGTCGGGTTCGGGTTGATTTTAAATGGGTCGGGTCAACTCGTTTATTGAACAAGTCGGAAATATCTCAACCCGAACCCGACCCAATTATAAATGTGTTCACTCGACCCAACCCATCTAAACCGATTATGACCGGGTCATGTCGGAACGGGTCAACCCATATAAGGTATAAATAGGTTATAAACGGGTCGTAAATGGGTTATAAACGGGTCAAATTCGGGTTCACGGGTCGGGTTAGGTTATAAATCGGGTCGGGTCAACCCATATAAGTATAAACGGGTTATAAACTGGTCGAATTCGGCTTCACTGGTCAACCCGAAACCCCTGTTTATAAACAGGTCAAATTCAGGTTGACCCGAAAATGAAAAGGGAACTTAACTGGATTGGGTTAACCTGCTAATTTCCGTGTAATCTTCGAGTCGTGTTGGAAATTGATAGCCATACATGGGCATAATGGTTTTTTCAGTTTTCTAGGGGGTTACTCGACAACTTTTCAGGTTTAAATAGAATTAGTCATGATAATATAATTAGTAAAGTAAACACTAATGCAAAAATTTGAATTCAATTAAATCAGATGGGCTATATGGCATTCATTTCTAATGTAGAATCAAAGAATTTTAAAGAAGCATCAACTTTTATGTAGGTAAATTTTATTTATACACCAAAGTCACCTAACAAAGTCACCTAACATACACCACTAACTCTCTAAAAAGTTATTATTAAATTACTCTTATTCTTCTTAATTGTAATTTACTCCTTTTATTATAACCCATTAAATAAGAACTTCAATGTTAATAATAATTGATCACACATTTTTTATGAAGAAGTCAATGAACTTTTTATCATGGAACCTGAAATACCAATTCAGATCATTTTCATAACTAATTTCATTGATTTAAAAATATTTAATCTTTTTTATCCTAAAAAAGGATTCCAAAATTAATGTTGGCTTTGTTGAAATTAACAAATTAAAAGAAAAACTAAAGCAATTATTATATAACACAAAACATTAAAGTTCATTTTGTTGAACTAAACTTAATTTAGTGTCGGAATTTCTAGTTTCGGGTAAATGATTTTCATGTTTAAAGAGAGAATATGATAAAGTTAAAAATAAGATAATTTTGTAAAATATACGGTATATGTAAAGTAGTTTTTGATGTATGCTAGTTTATTATAATTTTTTGGGGTAAATTAAGCAATTGTCAGTGTATGAATAAAAGAAGAACTAAATCAGTTTGAATGAAATGAAGTTTGGGGATTGGTTCCAAGACCAAATGATCAAACCAATAAAGGAAAAAAATGGATTTTCAAAAATAAAGTTGATGAAAATTGAGAAATAATTAGAAATAAAGGTAGATTAGCAGCACAAGAGTGTAATCGAGAAAAACGAATTGACCATGAAGAAACTTTTACCTCTATTGCTCATTTAGAAGCTATAAAAAATTTTACAAGCTTTTGTTTGCCGCCATAATTTAAAGCTTTTCAAATGGACGTAAAAATTGATTTTTTTTAAGTGGATTTATAAAAGAAAGTGTTTTTAGAGAACAACCTCCTTTCCTTAAATATGAAAAATTTCCAAACCATGTTTATAAACTTAATAAGACTTTATGAACTTAAACAAACCATACATGGTTGGTATGAATGGTTAAAAAGTTACCTTATAAACTCTGGTTTTGAAATTGGCAAAGTTGATTCTACACTTTTTATTAAAAAGAAAAGTAATGATTTTTGATAGTTCAAATTTATGTAGATGATATGATATTTGGTTCTGCTAACAAAAATTTGTATTATGAATTTTTAAGCGTTATGAAAAAGGAATTCAAAATGTCCCATATAAGTGAATTAAATTATTTTATATGGCTACAAATTAAACAAATAAAAATATTATTTTTATTTACTAAGAAATTTTTTGTAATGATTTGCTTAAGAGATTTGGAATAGAAAATACCTCGTGTAACCCTAAATCAATGAGTACTAGTCTACATTTACATACATATGAAAGTGGTAAAACTATGGATAAAAAATTATATAGTGGTATGGTAAGATCTTTAATTTATTTAACTGTAGGTAGACCAAATATAATAATAAGTGTTTCTAGTGTCCTAGATTCCAAACAAACCTTAAAGAATCACACTTGCGGGCCGTGAAATGAATTTTGCATTATTTAACCAACATTAGAGACTACAGACTTTTTTATCCAAAAGGTTGTCATTTTGAATTGGTAACTTATAGCGATGCTAATTTTGGAGGATGCAAGATGGATCGAAGAAGCGTAAGTGGTATTTTTCATTTTATTACACAGTCTCTAGTTTCGTGTTTAATAAGAAATAAAATTACGTTTTGCTTTCAACATGTGAGGCAGAATATGACTCGGTTACTTGGGCTTGTTCTCAAGTTATTTACATGCAACAAATACTTAAAGATTTTGGTGTGAAATTATCTAAATCTCCCATATTTTGTGATGTTACTAGTGCTACTAATTTATCAGAAAATTCTATTTACCATTCTAGAACAAAACATGTAAATATCAGACATCATTTTTTAAGAGATAATGTAGGAAAGGACATTGCACACTAGATTTTTTATATTCAGAAAATCAAATTGTATATTACAAAACCATTGTGCGAAAACAACTCAAATTAAGAAGTTATTTAGGTATTTTTTTACTTTAAAAGGTTTTATTTAATTGATTTTTAAATATATTTTTTCAATAAATAAGTATGAGAGATTTTATTCAAAAATTATGTGCATTTCTAATAAGTTATATATATATATATATATATATATATAAAGTATTTTAGTTAATTCATTTTTTTAAGGCATAACATATATTAAACGTCTAAAAATCTATTCAAATGTTTGGAAATTCAATCAGACGTCTGAATATGATTGCCAACGTTTAAATGCCTTTTATTCATTATTTTTAACTAAATATCAGATGTTTGAAAAATATTCCAAACGTCCAAAAATACCTTGAAATGAACTATAAACTTTTAGGATAAAACTCCACAGCAATCAAATGTCTTAAATTAGTTTTAGATGTCTAGTCGACTATAAATTTGTCTTTTTGACTGGTCAAAACTCATCTCCCTATACACTTATTCTCCCTTTTAAATATTTACCTAATCCTTTTCCTTTTTACTTCATATTTCAAGAAAAAAAATCCAATGTTTATCCTAAAACACACTAGTCCCCAAATCTCTATTTTTTCATTAGCTCCAAAAATTGCATCAAAGAAAAGGAGATTCGAAGAAGCACCTTCCACTCAACATCCGGACATCAATCAAGAAACAATCAAAGAGTGGCTCTATCGTGATAAGGACTCTATTGATAGGTTTAAGTTTATCTTCGATGATTTATCTTCAATGAATATTTTTACTGGTACTTTATATAAACTGGATAATTTCCCGACATATAAAACCAAGGATTTCACAAATATGCAAAAATAACTTTCTTGATTGAATTTAAAGACAACAAAGTTAAAATTGACACTTTAGCTGTATAATTCTTTTTAGCCGATCTAAATGGAAAGTATATTAAACTTCATAATGATGAAGGATAGATTTGGTCTAGTGTATTTGGTAAAGTTTTCCAACTTTATATAAGTGATATTAGTGAAATTCTTAAATGTGGTTATAAGGGAGTTTATCTAGAAAATGAAGAGATTATTGGTAGATTAAGGGATACAAGGAGCCACCACATTTGGAATGATATAAAATGTTAGGGAAACTCAAAATATTTTAGACCTAGAGCTTAACTTTTAGAGAGGATGATCATCAGTACCTTTATACCTTTATAGTGAGTACTAGGAGCTAAGAGCTTATATAACATATGGATTATAAAGCTCTTTCTGCTATCTTAGGAGATATAGAAGTAAATCAGGCTATCATTTATAACGATCTTCGAACTTTCTTCTTCCAAAAGAGAAATATTATCATTTATGCTCCTTATGTTATGAGGCATTTAAATGACTCAATTATTCAAGGGTACATATGCTTATATGGAAATAACTTATTTTGGAAAGAATGTTTTTTAGCTTGATGAAACTTCTCGATGTGGTCCCTAAATATATGTCGTTTGAAGAATGTATGCAAAAGGCAAATACTCCTTTATAATTTTAACCACTATCCTCTTCCATGCCATATGACAAAAATAAAGAAAAAAATTGTGAAATTGAAGAAGATGATTCAAGTGAAGAAGAAGGAAGTGGCGACGAAGAAAGTAAACTAAGTGATGCATTGTCTGTTAAAATTATCACTCCAACTTTATCTCAATTTGGATTGAGTTAAGTATATCAAAGCTCTGTACTAACTTCTAAAAACCAAAAGAACTTAGATGAAAAAACATAAGCTTTAAACCTCTTAAATCTTAGGCGGACAAGATTGAGAAAGATGTAAGTGATATAGAAACTTTTTGGGGTAAAATTTGAAAAAAAAGTTAAGAAGGATGCTAAGGTCTCCTACAACTCCACCCCATACTGATCAAGATGCCATGGAAGAACAAATTTGGCTATCTTGGGATTGAGGTAAATTCTTTATTTTTCTTCTTCTTCAATAATTGTTTCTAACTTTGTTTTCTAAACTTTCACAGGCATGGGTTGTTGGAAACTTTCCTTGGTGGTCTACATTGTGTCATGTTTCATGCCTTATGGTGAAATTTTATCTTGTTTGTGTTGATGTTTAAGTATTTTTTTGTTGTAGGGTAACAATTTGAAACATTTATAGGGTTGATAGTGCTTTTTGATGTATTATGTTACTATGTGGGAATTATGATTTGTATGCTGTACGACTTTGTGATTCTCTTGTGACTTTTGTGCTTGTCTTATAATCATATGCATATTGTGCAATTCTCTTTATTCCTTTACTTTTCTTTTTTTCTCCTTTTTTGATTTTGTTTTTGATGTTGAAAAAGGGAGAGAAAAATCGGCCATATAGATTGGGGAGTAAAGATACTCTATATCTTTATAAAAATGTATAGTTATCATCATCAAAAATGGGTAGAATGTTAGAACCTCTGTCTCTAGTTTCCTAGTGACGAATATACATTTTGAAATATATTGTACAAGTTATTAGTTTAGGTATATAAACTCTTGGAGATAAAGAAGACTACGATGTATTACTCGGGCAAGGTGCTCGAAGATTGAAGATCAAAGTAAAGTTGTCAGGAGTCGTAAGTCTTGGTTAATTTTCTTTGATAATACGCACATCTTTCATTTCTTAAAAAAGTTATTTAAAAAAATTCTACAATTCTACTTAGAATTTTTTTTAGCCATAACTACCGATTTTCAAAGAAGTCCAACTGTCTGAAATTTATTTCAAATGTCTAAAAATAGGAAAATATAAACTAGTTCTTTTCTGTCTCATAACCAATATGAAACCGACATCTAAATAAATAATCAGACATTTGAATAAATTTTCAAATGCCTGACTATTATTCAAATGTCTGAATGTATGTTGAACTATTTTTAAAAATATTGTTTTAGAAGTCTAAAGATTTTAACCAGACGTCTTAAAAAGGATTCAAACGTCGGAATAAAAATACAAACACTTGAATAAGGGTGATTTAAACTGATTCTTTTCTGTTTAAATCCTGTATAAATTCAAATGTCTGAGTAAAAATTCACACGCCTAAATAAGGATGATATTAAATTGATGTTTTTCTGTTTAAAGCCTATATAAATTCAAACGTCTGAATTTGAATTCAGACGTATGAATACCTGTAATAGGCTGTTTTATTCGAACAACCAGTTTTTAATTTGAAAAGTCGTCTTCTTAATCAAGTGTTGTGTACTCTCTCATGGTTATTTCTCTACAATAAAGACTTTTCAAACACTATATAAAGATTCTTTTTGATCATTTGAACACAACTTTGCTCACACTACTCTCTCATGCTTGATTCTCTAAGATTTCTAAAAGTTTTCAAAAATGATCATATGCCTTCTATTTTCCACATATTCAATTCACAATATCAAAGGAAATTTTAGAAAGGTGTACCAAAAACTGACTTATTAGTGTTATATAAGAACACATCAAAGTCAGAGATTAGAATTATACTTTTATGTGAAGTCCTGTTATAGATCTTCAAACAAGGAGTTGAAGTCATGTTTAGTTATTCAAGCAGTATTGTAGATACCCGCTCCACCAGGTCAAGAGATGGTTGTTCAGTGAAATTCCAAAGGAGTCTGGGACTAGACGTAGGATGAAAAGTCCGAACCAGTATAAAAACTGATGGTGCACTTGTTTATTTACTTTACTTATTGTTCTATTCTGCTTGCTCATATTATTAGATCCTTCGCATACTTTTACATCGTTTCACTAAACAAGCATAATTTATCATTGCAACTTATGTTATTCATGGTTTATCGAAAATATAATGTTAAAAATCATTAGTATGAAGAAAGATTAATCCAAAGGTTCCACAAGATTACGTGGAAAGTTGATGTGAATGTGACACCTGTGCACAATAGTATAAGTACATCAAAAAAAAATAGAATGTCATAGCATGTGATTAAAGTAGAGATGCTTCGGTTGCTACAAGATGAGGCTGATGTATATTTTAATTTGAGTGTACCATTACTTGCATTTTAATAAAAAATCTATTTATTTTTCTCTTTCAATTGAGCATACTTTTAATAGATAATTGTTCGCATTATGTAGTTATTAAATAGTTATTTTTAATTATTTAAAATTAAATATTGAATGTTAGTTAATACATATGTTTTATTTCATAATTTACAACAAGTCAACAAGTACTAACAAAATACACTATTATTAAAAAAAATTAAGGAAAATGGGTGATCCTTAAAGGGAGGAGAGCGCTTATATAGTTTTATTCTCTACTTAAAAAGAAGCTAATAATAAGCCTATCAAGTAGCAAATCCCCCTCTTCCAATACAGTGAAGAAATTAAAAAACCCACCTAAGTCTTAATAGTATATTCATGTAATTATGGTAAAACTAGATCAAGAACTAGAATTTAACAATAAACATGTCTAGAAGTAACTATAGAGTAAAATATCAACAACATAAAGAGAGTCGAAATATCAACAATATAAACTACATCATCTATTGGAAGACAGAGAGCACGATTATAGGTGCATGTAACATCCCCTATTTTGAGGTCCGAAACTAAGTGCTACAGCTGCTGTAGTCATCTATAGTATTAATTTTCGGTGATAAAATGCGGCCTTGTTAATGGTATCCATAATATGAGTAGCACAAGAATATGAAATAATTTTAAACACAATTTCCAAAACAACTTTCACATTTCATTTCAAATATATATTTCATATTCATTACATAATCCCAAAATGTTGCTTAAATTCAGATAAAACATAATTATTACAAAATACTCTAAGAGCAACATATGAAGATGCCCCTTTGGTTGATTTGAGTTACTAAATAAGCAGATACATAGACTGTCAATACATACAAAACTGACATAACACAGCAGATAATAGTAAATAGATAAACTCCTACATAGCTAGCTTTGCCTCATGCGCATCTTCGAAAGATTTATTTTCCAAACCTACTTAATCTATAAAGCCCTTACTCCCGATCTACTCAAAGCAAATTTTGAGCACCTAAGAGTTTAAGGGGAAAACATAAACTTCAAGTCAGACAAAAAGTCTGTTGTGAACAATAATATGCTATCTTGGTTTATAGATATTAAGTGAGACTACGCCGCTAAGCGGAACGATCTTTCCCCTCACTAATATGCCTTTTTAAAATATATCTTTGCAAATCAATACCTGCAACCATACTGGTTATACGAAACAATATAACACTAATTTGCATGCATGCTACATGGGCAATCTTAACTAGTCAAATCAGTGGACTCCATCCTAATGTTTAGTTTTCACAGGGAAACGAATAACCTACATGGCTAACTTGGGCCTACCAGATATACTAAATTTTCTAACTGACTGTTAGAAGGGCGGTCTGTCATAATACACTTAACATACTGTTTACCTGACTATGTGTCAATCTCATAGTTTTGCTACACTTACTATAAACCTAAAGGTTTTGCAGGCTAACGTAAACCTATCTCACCATTATGTATTCCTTTATATGCATAAACCTACTTTTTGTCTTACCCTTAACAAACCCTACACAATGGAATTTTGGACTTTTATCACCTAGAGAATAAAAAACAGAAGTATAAGGTGCTACCCTATACCAGTCTCATATGGTTTTCTAATCTCCGAGTCAATTCATCCTATCACGTTCTATCAAAAGTGATAAGAATGACAATTTCTTTAGTAAAATTCTAGGTTAAATATCCCATTCTATTTTCTTGAAAACACTTTCTTTATAAATGATTTAACCCTTGAAATCATACTTTTAAAACAAGGAAGATATAGCCGTTTACTTTATTCAAAATAATTATGACATGATATATACTTTTATAAGATTGTGTAGGTGAATCTCAAAACCACTTGGAAGTTAACTCACTTCGATACCATAGGCCATTGAGTCAAAACAACATAAAACCTTTATATTGATAACATCGACGAGGATATAAGGGTTTTCGCATCTTAAAACATAAGCTGCCAACTAAAGTTAATAAAACCATTTAATTTATAACGTCAAAGCGACCTTATCGCCAATAAGGGTCTTCTCCCTTCTTTAATATAAAATATATTAAAGCCTTTCACTTTTAAATCATAAGGCCAAAAGGCCGATAACATGGACATCGCACTTCATAGAGTGTCGACATCGTAGGATATTGAACATAGTTTGTATAGTTTAAGGTCATAAAAGAATAAAGTTGACATAGTTAAATCTCGACATCATTACCTTAAAGAAAATTAACGGATTCACTAGAGCCAAAGTCATTAGGAGTGGCACCCTAACCATCTTTGAAAACATATAATTTTGAATAAAGGCAGCATCGTCATCAACGATGTCGACATGGGTAAAAGCAGCATAGTTGCCTATATTGTCGAAGTCAATAGGTATAAAATGTAATGAATCACCTTTTCAACCCTTAGAAATCAACACTAATACATTATGGTATTCACTTGTCGAATATCTAAATGCCGAAAAGACAGATTGTTGGGGTGAAAGAAAAAAAAAGGAAGAACAGAATCTCACATTATGATGAGATAAATATATAATATATATAAGATCTTTACAAAAATGAATCATCTTATATATGCATACATAACACAAATCAGAGCCTACTAACCTATGTCATCCTGGACAGTTATAAGAACATCTCATTACAATTACTGATGAACACATATAGAAACAACAAAATAACAGAAAATATAAGATACTGAATACGGCTTGGAGAATCCAGCTCATCGGTTGAAAGGTCCAAAGTATCCAGCTAAATCTGGAAAATAGGCTCGGGCTTACCCAAACATTATAGGACAAACAACGTTCGTGACAGTCTGGTAAATCCAGTATGAGAAACACAATCAAATGGATTCTTAATGTTTAAATAAACCTTTCAAAATAAAGGTATCTCTTGAGACCACACCGCACATAAACACGGACGGGTCTTACCTTACGATAAGTAAAACATTTATATCAGAAAATCCAGTGATATTATAATAATGTCTAAGAGTGAAAATAATAATAATAAAGTAGCTGTGATGCTCATGAGTGTACATCACAACAATACTAGGTATATAATCAAAAACCAATAAGGCACATTCGCTAATTGTGTAGGATTCCATGGAGGTGCTCTCGGTACTTTGAGAAATGGTCCTCCTGCATAAGGATCAGAGATATCCTTCCGAAGCAGCATATATTCCTAATGATGTACCATAGGAAAAACATAGCTGGTCTTGCTAGGTAACGTCTAGGTGGATATGACTGCACCCTATAGGTTTGCGAATTATATTTTCTCTAAACGTGGTTTGCGAATTGTGATTATATAATGGAATTGAAATCGAATTGTGAAATGAAATGAGAAAATTTATTTTAAAACCGTGTTGAATTTTCCATATTCATATGTTTTTGGTATCATCAAAATGATTAACATAGCCGCTTTTTATCATCGGAAATTAATAACTATGGATGGCTACAGCATCCATAACACTTAGTTTCGGACCTCAAAATGGAGGATGTTACAAATCCAAATAGCCTCACTGCCTTTCCGACTTCTAGCCAACCCTTCATCAAATCCATCGAAATATGTTCCCACTTCCAAGTCGGAATTTCCAAAGGTAATAATAATTTCACCAGGCTTTCCTTGCTCACTTTCTACATTCTGATATGTCAAACACCTAGCAACAAACTCAGCTATGCTCTTCTTCATTTCCTTTCTCTTTGGATCAACTTTCGATGATTTTTTGGTAAACTGAACCACGGTTCTTTAGGAAATAAATAGTCAAATATAAGAGCGGAGATCACCTTCTAACCGTTAGTGGACGGATTTCCTTATCGTTATCCTAAGAGAACGAAACGAAATTTATATGCACAATACAGCATCATCGGAGATGACTGTGCCATATAACTCAAGTATTCTCCTAGATATTTCCAAAGTCACATTTGGGTCTAATTTCGATAGTCGGTTATTTAACTATCGATTCACAAACATTCAATCAGGGGATATAATTCCACAGGGAAAATCAACATTGGTTAAGCACATAAGCGATCACTAGCCTCCTTTAATAAATCTTTCATTCACAAAAATCATTTTGTAAATAACTTGTATATAAATACCTCTAAAAAGATATACTTGCAAATCTCTGTATTTCAATATTTAGAAAATATTCATATACTTATGTCAACGGTATAAGTATATTCATAAAACTGGGAAAGACTTTCTTTTATTTCGATTCAAAAATCATTCATGAACTCCTTATAATTCTCTAAAACCATTTGTAAACCATTCTATAAAACTCCTGGAACAATTTATAAACTTCTTTTATCTTTGAACCAATCTTCCTTTACATTTTCGAAAATATATTATAAGATTCCTCTTATAATCCACATCTATTTATAAACCCCTATTTATGAATCCCGAAAACATTTAAACGTAATTTCCAATCATTTACTTTAAAACACTATTATATAATAATAAAAATTATAAATAAATAAATAAATATTAACTTTAAAACTCTTTAAAATAATAATTAACAAATTTCAAACATTCTTAATAAAAATACTAATTTATCTTCAACTTTTTTAAAACAATAATAATTAATATCCAATGTCTTGCTAATAAATAATTAAAATTAATTTCACCATATTAATAAATTTTAAATAATAACTTTGCAAAATATTAAAGTATGGATAAACAGCTTTTACACACTATTAATATTAATAAACAACCTTTAAAACATAAATATATTTCCTTGATAAAAATCTATACTTCATTCAACATAATCATTTCCATTTTTATAAACGATGTTAATAAATCTCTTCCTATTTTATAAAACTTTCCTTCATAAAAGTTCCTTTATTTATGAACCCATTTATACCTCTATCCCTTTATAAGTCTTGCTTATTTATAAAACCCATTTAAAACATAATTTCAGCAATTTTAACCTTGCTTTCAAAGGTATAAATTCCTTTTATAAATTTCTTGCAACTTATAAAATATCATTTTATGGATCCCAGATTTTTCCTCATCTTAAATTTCAAAAATAGAATCAACTATTTTCTAAAATATCATTCCTTGTCTTATAATAAATTCGATGTTCGATTTATTTCTCCAATCTATTAAATACTAATAGTTTCCTTTTAGTTTATAAAACAACATTTATAAATCTATCTCTCTATAAATAAATATGAATTTTCAAAAATCTTAATTTTATTTGTAAAATGTCACTTTATACATTATCGCCTTTATAAATCTCCATATGTATAAATAAATCTTAATATTTATATACGCTATATACATATTGCTTCATAAAAATGGTTAATAATTATTTCTACTTTTCTTTTTGAAAACCGTAATCCTTTATTTTAAAACTCGAACTTATTTCCATGGTTTTAAAAATCTTTGTTCATAGTTCAAAATCTCCATTCAAAATATTTTATAAAACCATAAATTTATAATCTCTAAAAATCAAACTTTAATTTTAGAAAAATTATTAAACCTGAGAAATTTCCAAATAATTTTGAAATCCCATTTAAATCAAACCATTATTTTATAATTTTTAAAATACCAAAAATAAGGCTCGGTGCTACTAAAGCACTAAATAAACAAAATCACATTCATATCATCCAATATAACATATATCACTATATATATGTGTATATATGAATATATGAAAATAAAATCAATAGTGTGAGATCCCTCCAACCTATCCCCCTGCATCACATATAGTATATAATCAAATAATATAAAAAACAACCGCTTCGAGGTGGGTTCGTATATAAGGGTCATCCGCTCTTACACGGGAATGTAATAGGGTCTCATCCGCTCCATGGGCCGGAATATATCCAAACCAACAGTATAATTTAGTATATTATCCAGGCAATCAATAACAATCAGAAATAAATATCCAAACATCCAATAAATAATATTTATTGACTATATAAAAATTTTGATTAATCAAAAGGTGAGGTTGACTCGCATTGATTTTAATAGTCGCAAAAACATTCCATTTTGGATTAAAATTGAACGGGCGTTCAATTTTAATCCAAATCTCAACTAGCTCTGAATTCGTCTAATCTAACTCTATAGCGTAGTACTCCTTTGTACGAACGCAATGCAACTTTTTGCGCTCGAAACATACCTCGTACGAGAAAGTTAAAGATTATTTAACATTCGAATATAATTAAATTATAATTAACAAAGTAAGTCAACAATTAATTTTAAAAACTTACTCCCTCTCTCTCCTTTCCTCTACACGTTACTTCCCAGGTCCACACGCGTTCATTTTTTATTTCTTGTGCTCAACTGATTGTCACGCTTCACGAACGACGCCGCAACCAGCCACCCACGTTGTACACCCCAACACCGCCTCGCGCTAGCCAAGCCTCCTCCATGCGCGCGTACGTGCAACATTTGCAACCGCAAACCCATGTAAACTACTACAAACATGAAAACTTTTCTGCCACCTTGGCGATGAATTGATGATCCGCCCATTGGATAGCTTCGTCTCGACGTGCTCTACATTTCCCCAGTTGAAATAGTTGGCTAATTTCGCCTCTAAAGGCTCCGATCAACGTCGGCCATCAGATTGTTTAGTTTAACGGTGGCTGAAAATAGAAGCTAAGGTTTTGGTATACCAATGAATAAAAGTCGAGGGCTGTTTATAGGAAATTTTTCCAAAATACTATTTACCCGTGAAAATTCCGAACTCCAAACGAAGCATGCCGCGTAGCGTTCTATATGTTATACCCTTATTCCGAATATAATAAAAATATATATTGTGAGCCAATTCCATCGTATACAAAAGATAGCTTTTCAAAATCAAATTATTTTAATTTAAATTCTAGAAATTAATTTCTACGCATTTCGATCTCGCATGCCCAAGCAATACATCCAATTGCCAAGAATTTTGACGGTGTACTATAATTTATTATTACGTATCCAATGGAACTGGTTCAATCGAAATCCGAGATAGTGTCCTGAAAGGCTATTTTTATATGTTAAATAAAACGAATTGTTATAAAATCTAGATCATTCACTTTTATTTTAAATATAAAAGTTTACTATCTTCATCTTTGTCAAAATAGAATTAAATAAGCATTGAAATCATTTTTATCCAATCAAATCCATGCTTTAATTACTTTAAATATTTCCAATATTAAATTCAACAATTTAATTATCAAATAAATCGCTATATTTGAAATTCAAGTTATTAAATTACAGAATTAACTTTTCAATATTTAAAATCAATTAAATATTCCAAATTTAAATGATTGAAATTCTGGGTCGTTACAAACTCCAACTATCTCTATTCATACATAGCACTCAAGGTAGCGTGCCTCCGGCTAAGGGTGTCAGTGACTATGTTCCCTTTTCCATGGGTATACTGAATACTAAAATCAAATAATGCTATATACTTCATCCATTTCTACTGCCTAAAATTCAAATATTTTTGGGAATATAAGTATTTGAATTAGTTATGATCAGTGAATAACTCAAACTTTTCTCCCCAGAGCTAATGCCTCCACATCTTTGAGGCAAAGACAATAGCATCCAATTCCAAGTCATGCACTGATATCTCTTCTCATGATCCTTTAGTTATCTACTGGCATAAGAAACTACTTTCCCTTCTTGCATTAAAAATACTCCTAACCCTTTGCCACAAGCGTCTTAAAAACCGTAAATAGTTTGGTTCCATCGGGAATATGAGCACATGTGCACTAGTCAATGACTACTTAAACTTCTCAAATGCCTCAATGCATCTATCATCCCAAGAAAAGGCGGGGTTCTTCTTAGTCAATTGGGTCAAAGGGGCCACTATTCTTGCAAAGTTCTTGATGAACTTTTTATAGTAACTTTCCAACACTAGAAAACTTCTAACTCCAATGCATTCTTAGGAGTCTTCCATCCTTGAACAGCTTCCACTTTTAGCGGGGTCTATAGCCAATCCTTGCTCCGAAAAAATACACCCAAGAATCTAACTTCACTCTTCCAAAAGGGGCATTTAGAAAATTTAGCCCTGAGTTGGTGCCTCCTCAAAGTCTCCAATACCTCCCTAAGATGGTTCTCATGCTCCTTCTTCCCTTTGGAGAAAACCAAGTTATCATCAGCAAACACCACGAAGAATTTATTGAGTTGCCTCCTAAATACTCTACTCATCAAATCTACAAAGTATGTTGGGGCATTCAATAATCCAAAAGGCATGACTTCCTCCTCACATAGCCCATCTAGACTCCGAAATGCAGTCTTCGACTTTCTTTCCTCTATTATCCTTAACTGATGGAATCTGGTTGCTAGGTCTAATTGAGAAAAGGCCCTAGCTCCTACAAGATGGTTGAATAAGTCATAAATACTAGGTAAAGGGTACCTATTCTTCCTTGTCAACTTGTTCAACTCACTATAATCGGCACAAAGCCTTAAAGAAACGTCTGCCTTAGTAGCGAAAACAGCAGGGACTCCCAATTTAAAAGTACTCCTATGGATGAATTTTTTCTTCAATAGCTCTGAGATTTTCTTATCCAACTCCCTTCTTTATTTGGGGGCAATATGCCTTAAAGGTAGGGCGATGGGCCTTACATCCTTCTCCAAATCGATTCGGAACTCAATCTTCGTATAGAGTGGGAGACCCAAGACCTCCTTGAAGACATCAAGAAATCCACAAACTATGGGAACGGATGATGGCTCTCCAATAACAGATAGACTTAGTGAGTATAAATGGCTTAACTCGACTAACTCTTTGGGTGTGTAAAGAACTTCTAGGTCATGGCCTCCACGGCTCCTTAATCGTACGACCCTCCTTCTTAATCAAGAATGGCCCCATAATATGATAACCAATCCATACCCAATATCATTCCATACTCCTCAAAATTTAGAACGTACGCGTTATATATGAAATCAACATCACAGATGCCTAACACTTCTTTGCAAACAAGAGAGAGATGTGTCGAACCCCCAATAGGATTAGTAACCTCAATTGGGCTATTGAGCATTTGGATTTGAAGGTTTAAAAAATTTACTATAGTCTTGGCTATGAATGTAATGCCCCTGAATTAAATAGGGTACGAATGGTAACCCCATAAACAAGAGTTATACCTTCTAGAGCTGTTTTCCCTTAATCTCTCGGTGGCCCATAAGCAATAGGGATGACTTCAATAGCATAGGCATGTCCACTTGATCCTTTACCAACTTAGGACATTGATTCTTGAGATGTCCTTCCTCATGGTAGTTAAAGCACTTCCCTTTAAAGGCTTCCTTAACCAGACTAACCCTACGATCTTTAGCTTCATGACCCTTCTTTTAGCATATCTTGCACACCTTACCATCCTTTTTAAACTTCCCGTTTGACTTATTTTGACCCAAAAGCTTCTCTTCTTAGACCCTCCTTGCTTTTAGGACGATGCGGTCTTCTCCTTTTCTACTCCCTTGTCTTTCTTATTGGCCATATGCAACATTTCCATTTCCATCAACATCTCATATGTGCCCCAACATACACTTGGGTCAACAACATTTCTCTTAGCGGGTAATTTAGACCCTTCATAAACTTCATGGCCTTTTTTATAGGTGTATCCGTAACAACCCGCATATTTTACGATTGAATATTTAAATATTTTATTTAAATATTTTATCGTTAGTCGGATTTTAGTCCGAACAATTACTTTTTGCATACGGTCGAATTAGGACTCGAAACCACTTCCATTGGGTCCAAAATGCTGTTTGCGATCTTTTTGAGTATAAACTTTGATGTGTTTGGAGTTGGTGGAATTTTGCCACTTTTTCACTTTGGACTTTGGGTTTGGTTTAGCCCATTAGCCTAAGCTATTAAGTCTAACTCAACCCCCCTTCTCTTCATAACTTTACTTTCATTTCCTAACACTCAAGCTACATCAAAAATGGAGGAAGGAATGGGAAATTAAAACTCCAAGCTCAAGTTCATTTGCAAATCCAACATCTAACTCCAAATTCAAAGAGAAGCCATTGATTCTTCCTTGCTTTCAAGCTTCTTCTTCATTGATCTTGTGTAAATGTGAGATTTTTATCTCACATCTTTGTCTATAACTATCTTTGATTGTTGTTCATGTGCATTTGCTTTTGGTTTGGATTGAATTGGTGAAAATCCCAATTTTTAGTGTTTTGGGTTCAAATCTTTAAAAATCCAATCTTTTGATGTTTAAACACGTTTTTGGTGATGCACCGAGGAGCCAATACGACCGAGAAGCCTATGGGCATAATCCCCTAGCGTCCGTGCTCGATCGGTTGCAAATTGGGTGAGTTTTGCACTCCAAAACCCTTAGGTCGCTCTGCCTGCACACATCAAATTCTCGGCCTGCAGTTAGCTCGCGCGCAGTTAGGTCGCGTGCAGTTACGTCGTTCGGCCTTCTCATATGCCTTAGGTCGTTAGGTCGCTCGGCCTTAGGTCGTAAACATAGGTCGCTAGGTCGCTCGGCCGTCTTCACTTCCTTAAGCCGCTCGGCATTGGTTAGGTCGCGTCGTGCTAGGTCGTTGCTCGGCCTTGTTACCCCTTAAGTCGTTAGGTCGCTCGGCCTTGTTAAGTCGTTAGGTCGCTTGGCCTTCCCACTAGGTTGCTCGGCCTCCTTTTATCTTTTTGGTCGTTGCACCCCTTGGTCGCTCGGCCATGTTATGCCGCTACCCCTTTAGGTCGCACCCCTATGGGTCGCGCTATGTCTTAGGTCGCGCCTTAATTAGGTCGCACCACCTAGGCCGCATGCTAGCTCCCTAAGCCGCTCTTACCTTAGGTCGCTTGGCAGTTAGGTCGCGCCATTTCTTAGGTCGTTGACCATCCTTAGGTCGCTCGGCCTGTTTGCACTGATAGGTCGCGCCACACCTTAGGTCACGCCATTCCTTAGGTCGCATGCACTTGGGTCGCGCCACTCTTTTAAGTCGCCATGCATGTGTGCCGCTACCACTTAGGTCATTTGCACTGTTAAGTCACACCATTCCTTAGGTCGCTCATCTACTAGGTCACGTCGTGACGTGTAGCAATGGTATTTCCACTTTGATGAATTTGGAATCGAATTCTTTGGATTTCATTCACGTCTTCGTATGTGAATTTTTGTGATTGATCGTTTCTACGATCATTTTTGTGATTTGTCATTTTAAAAATATACAAACCTTTACCTCACTCGTACGAGAAATCTAATTAAACGGCTTCGTAAAACAAGTGGTATGAAACGCTTGTGTTTACTTCGTCGGTTAATTCTTAAACTTGTTCGATTGAATCTCTTGTGATAATTTTTGAGTGGAGATCTACAATTTGTTCGTAAATATTTAAGTTAAGCTAGTGGTTATGGGACATGAGGCTAAGCTCATATATTTACTAACTTATTTTAATTGGCACTTCTTGATGATCGATGATGATCATTTTTGTGATTATGACTAGCGATATGCTATGTTTCTTTGTCCACATAGGGGACGGTACCTCGTCTTATTGAGTTTCGTCTCATTTCTTTTATAGGTTAACGTCCTATGTATTATTTGGAGTTTCGACTCAACTTTTATGGGCTAGCGACCCATGTTCTTTTATGGAGTTCGGTCCATCGGGGGTACCGTTGTACTACGTCGTTTTTCCGAACTGTTCGAGTTTCTGGTTCCTCGGGCGTACCGTTGTACTACGTCGTTGCACCGGCTCAATGGTTAGCGACCATGGGATAGCGTCTCGTTTGTGATACACATGTTAGTGAGCTTTCAAGCTCCTGTTTTGTGATAGGCCTCCCACTTTATGTGATTTCTGGATTTCCATTGATGATTTCTAGAATTTGTGTTTCACCAATTTTCGTGATTTGTATTGATAAGTTTTATCAATATTTGTGCATTGGTGAATTTTGTGTGTCATTGACTTTTGTGATTGGCATTGATATTATTGTCAATACTTATGATTTTGGTAAATAATAATATAGAGTATGACATTCCTTTTGATCTTTGAGAAGATTCTTGTGATATTGATTAATCCCTTGTTGATTTTCAGTTACATACTTATCGCAGTATGGCTTTATGGATTGTCATATATTTATGTCGTATCCCTTATTCTATATCATTTTGACTGATATTTATAGCTAAACTGATCCGTTTATTATTTTCTTATTAAATAATACTCGGGTCAGACCGAGATGTCACAGGTGCTTCTGCTTGACTTCACTTCTGGGATTATCATCCTGACTTTTGGCTAACTACTTAAATTAGTAGTTTTTGTTGTATACCTTTGAGATATAGACTCCTTGATGTATACATATTCTTTTATCTAACACTTGTAACCATTCTTTTGTGATATTGTGAATCTTGTTTGACCACTACTCTGATGTACACTTCCATGTGTAATATTTATATCTATTTCCGCCTTTGTGATATGGATGTCTGTGACTGATTTATGTTATGCTTATTTCTATATTTGTTTCCGAAGACATTATAGCCACTGTGTAGTAGCTTTGGGTTTGTATCGGTATGTCGGACTTATGTTTGTTGTACTATCTGGCATATCGGTGCTCGCTCAAAGCAATTACACGGATGGTCGCTCCTCAACAGCCTAATTCTCCGTGCTAGTTGACGGCATTACCCCGTAGTGTCCTTGGCTAGCGTGGGTATAGAGGTGGGGCGTCACAGCTTGGTATCAGAGCCAATCTTCGAAACAATGTACAATAATCTAGCATGGATCATCGTCCTAAGTCCATCTTATGAGTCGTGCTTTAGGATTTAATTCGAGTCTTCGTACCGAATCATCCTATTTTCTTTATGATTCCTTGTTTATCTATCAAGATTGCTTCATACTCATTTGGTGAATAACTTTTTTCTTCTTTCTTTCTTTCTTAAGGAAGAGAAATGGTTAGACCTGGCCGTCCCAGCGCCGGTCAATCTCGTGTTACTCCCCAAGATGGAGTATTTATGTCTGCCCAGCAGCTTCTTGATCTAGTAAAGAATGCTCAAGTAGCCGGTTCTAAACCGGAGTCTTCTCACCCTAAGTTTGTATTTGCACGCTTGTGCAACGATTACACCAATTTGGGTGGGAAGCCATTCAAAGGTTCTGAAACCATTATTGAAGTCCAGTCTTGGCTAAGAATGTGCGATCGAATCTTTTCTCCCATGAATCTTATTGACCTTCACCGTGTTCAGGTGGCCTCTAGTATGCTCCAAGAAAGAGCATTAGATTGGTATGAGCTTCTTATTTCTGAAATAATTGAAGCAGATCTTACTTGGAAGAAATTCCCAGAACGATTCGAGTTAAAATTTGTGCCAGAAGCTGAGAAGATGACATTAGCTCGTCGGTTCATAGACCTTGTTCAAGGTGAATCCTCCGTGGCAGACTATGTCGAGTCTTTTGAATCTCTTCCTAAATACGGGGTTGAATACATTAATACCCCATTGAAGAAAAATCAAAGGTTCGTCTATGGCTTGAATAAAAATCTCAAGAAGCCATTACTTCTAAAGCTAGAAGTTTCTTTTGATCAACTTGTTGATATCGCTCTTCGACTTAAAGAGGCAGATAAAGAGAGTGATGCTGATGTTGTGGGTGCCAAACCAAAATTCAACAACAACAAGAAAAGGACTATTAAGTTCAAAGGGTCTTATCCCAACAAGAAAGGGAAGCAAGCAATTCCGATGGCAAAGGCTTCTGCCCCTAGTAGTGGGCAATGCTACAATTGTGGTTCTAAAGACCATTATGCCAATAGATGTCTGAAACCTCTCTTTTGTCGCTATTGCAAAAGTTCGGGTCATTTTTTATCTTCATGTCCCAAACTTCAGGGCAAGAAGGAGGGAAAGCTTAATCTTGCTAAATCCCCTGGAAACACATCTCGTGGTCAAGGTACTCTTCATTCTATCCTTGATGGCATTGTTATGTTTCATAATCCACCTATTCAGGTTCTTTTTGATACGGGTGCATCCCATTCTTTTATATCGAAAGAACTTGTTGATACTTTTTCTTTAAGTGTTGTCGCTTTAATGACTTCTTTGAGAATTGCGAATCCGGTTGGTGGATCCACAACAATCAGTTTGCTTTGTAAAGATGTCGATTATTTCGTGTGATTTTTCTTTCCAAGCCGATTTGCACGTTATGCGCTACTTAGGCTTTGGAATGATTTTGGGAATGGATTGGCTTAACCGCTATGAAGCCCAAATCCTATGTCCTGAACGGACTATTCATCTTCAACATCCTCAATCTATTAAGCAGATTTCTATTGACCTTAAAGATTCGAATTCTAGCTTGGTTGCATCTTTATATTCTTTAAATCCTCATGATGACGGTAATGATGATGAGGAAGATATTATTTCTCTTATTCATGTTGTTCGTGAATTTTCCGACATATTTGAGCCCGTTTTAGGATTACAACCTAAGCGAGCAATTGAGTTCAAAATTAATCTCATTCCTGGAGCGCAACCTATCACTCGTCCTCCTTATCGCATGTCCAATACGGAAAATGAGTAGATGCGCAAACAATTATCCGAATTGGAGACGAAGCAATTTATTCGCTCTAGTTCCTCTCCTTGGGGAGCTTCGGCTATTTTTGTGAAGAAATCTGATGGTACACTTAGGCTTTGCGTTGACTACCGCAAGCTTAATGATCTTATTATTAAGAATAAATATCCTTTACCTCAGATTGATAATCTATTCGATCAACTTAGTTGTGCTAGAGTCTTTTCACAATTAGACTTAGCTACCGGTTTTCATCAGCTTCGTATTGCAGAGGATAGCATTCCTTTGACATCATTCCGTACTCGTTATGGATCTTATGAATGGCTTGTTATGCCATTTGGTTTAACGAATGCTCCGGCTTATTTCGTCGACCTTATGAATAGAGTTTTCGAAGATTTCCTCGATCGGTTTGTTCTCATCTTTATTGTTGATATTCTTGTGTATTCAAAAACAGAGGAGGAGCATAAAAACATCTTCGGATTATGTTGGAAACTCTTAGGAGCAATCAATTAAAAGAAAAATTTTCTAAATGCCATTTTTGGCAATCTCGTGTGAAGTTTCTCGGTCATATTATTTCCGAATCCAGAATTTCTATGGATCCTTCAAAGATTGAAGCGATTCAAAATTGAAAGAGACCGGAGAGTGTGACGGAAATTCGTAGTTTCCTTGGATTGGCAGGTTATTATCGCCGTTTCATAAAGGACTTTTCCAAAATTTCCATGCCTCTTTCTAGTTTGACAAAGAAAGGTGTTAAATACATTTGGTCGGACAAATGTGAAGCTTCTTTTCAGAAATTAAAAGAACTCCTTTCCAATGCTCCTATTCTTGTTATTACCGAGGGAAACCAAGATTTTATTGTTTATACCGATGCTAGTCGCGTTGTTTGGGTGCCGTCCTTATGCAAAGGGAACGTGTTATTGCTTATGCTTCTAGGCAATTGAAGCTAGCCGAGACTAGATATGCCACTCATGATTTAGAGCTCACGGCTATTGTTTTCGCCCTTCGTATTTGGCGTCATTATCTTTGGGGAGAAAAATTTATTCTTTACACCGATGATAAATCTTTGAAGTATCTATTTTCTCAAAAGGAACTTAATTTGCGTCAACAACGTTGGCTTGAATTTCTTGCAGCATATGATCTTGATATTCTTTATACTCCTGGAAAGGGTAATCGTGTTGTCAATGCACTTAGCCGTAAGCAACAAGCGGTTGTTTCTATGATGATATCCGAATGGAATGATCTCGAGATTTTATCTATTTGTGAGATTCGAGATCGTGTTTCCGATTTGTGTTCATCTCTTGCTTTATGTAGTCTTGAGGCTCATCCTTCTCTTTTAGACCGCATTCTTGAAGCTCAAAAGCTAGATCCCGAATTGGCTCTTCTTGGCCAAAATTTTAGGGATAAAATTGATATTGAAAGTTTGAAAGACTTTGATATTGATTCTCGTGGCAGTATTCGAAAATTTGGTAGACTTGTCGTGCAAAATATTAGTAATCTTCGTAAAGACATTTTAGAAGATTCTCATCGTTCTAAATTTACCATTCATCTCGGTAGTAGTAAAATATACGCGGATATGAAGCGACTTTATTATTGGGAGGGAATGAAATCTGATATTGCTAACTTTGTTAAGTGTTGCATGACTTGCCAACTTGTCAAGGCCGAACATCAAAGGCCTAGAGGGTTACTGCAACCTTTAGAAATTCCAATTTGGAAGTGGGATCAAATTTCCATGGATTTTATAAACGCCCTTCCCCGTTCTCGTTCGGGTCATGATAGTTTATGGGTGATAGTTGATAGCTTACTAAATCCACCCATTTTATTCCCGTTCTGTCCAATCGAACCATTTCCTTTCTTGGCCAAACTCTTTATTAAAGAAATTGTAAAATTGCATGGAGTTCCTTCTTCTATTGTTAGTGATCGTGATCCATTGTTTACTAGTGGATTTTGGAAGAGTCTTTAAAAAGCTTTGGGAACGAAGCTTAATTTTAGCACTGCTTATCATCCCCAGTCCGATGGACAAACTGAGCATGTGAATCAAACTCTTGAAGATCTTCTTCGTGCATGTGTTCTTGATTTTGGTGGAAGTTGGGAAGATCATATTTCTCTTGTTGAGTTTTCCTATAATAATAGCTTCCAATCTAGTATTGGTATGGCACCTTTTGAGACACTCTATGGAAGGCCATGCTGTTCTCCTTCTTGTTGGCTTGAGGTCGGTGAGAGGCTGGTTTTAGGTTCAGATTTTATTCGTGATTCCACAGAAAAGATTGATCTTATTCGTCATAGGATGAAAGAAGCCCAGAGCAGACAAAAATCCTATGCCAATAACCGGAGAAGGAAATTAGAATTTTCTGTGGGAGATCTTGTGTTTATTCGTGTTTCACCTATGAAGGGTGTTGTACGTTTCAGTCGATCGGGAAAGTTAGCACCTCGATATATTGGTCCATTTCCTATGACCGAACGTATTGGTTTCGTGGCTTATCGCCTTCTATTACCGGCTCAATTTTCTGCTATTCATGACGTGTTTCACGTTTCTCAATTACGGAAGTGTCTTCGAGATTCCTATTTTATTCGTGAGCCCGGTGTTGTGGAAGAAATTGAAGTTTCACCTAATTTAACTTACGAGCAACATCCTATTTGTATTATTGCTTTGGAGGTCAAACTGTAACGACCCTGAATTTCGAATAATTTAATTTGAAAATATTTAATTAATTTTAAATATTTGAATGAGGGTTTAGATTGAATTTTCAATATAACTTTGAAATAGGCAATTAAACTATAGAATTTAATCTATTGAGAGTTGAATAAAAATTTGAATCTTCAATTTTAAAGCCGATTAAAAATATTTCAAAGGCTTGTAAAATTCATATTGATAATACTGAAGATAACTGAAGCTTCAGAATTGAATTTTAAAGTGAATTGTTCAGTTTTGAAATTTAATCGTTTGAATCGATATTCAAAAATAGCCGTCCGAGGCACAGTCTCGGAATTCGACGAAACCAGTTCCATTGGGTCCGTAATATTGAATTATTCTCGGATTTCAAAATTTCGTATTTTTCGGAGTTAATATGTGAGCACACGACACATAAACGCGTCGAAATTTTCAACGATTAAATTTAAATTTAAATTTAAATTTTAGTCAACCTCAACACGTTCTCCTTTTCTCACGCCAAAAATCAAGCAGAGAATCACGAAATTGATCGTGCAACCCATTCCTCCATCCCCTTGTTAAAACACGAAGCCCCTCCCCTTCTCTCATTCGAAACCGAAAAAAAAACATCAGAAAATAAAAAATAAAAAAAATGGTGGCCGAAGCCCCAAATTCAATCGCGTGCTCGCGTGAGGGGAACTGCGGCGGCGCTGACGCGCGATTGAAGTGGGGGGTCGGCGTGGTGAATTAGGGATCGCGATGCGCGATAGCGGTGGCGCGCGTGTCAGTGGTTCGCGAATCAATGAGGGCGACGACAATCTGGAGGAGCACGCGAGGCGACTCACGGCGGCGCGTGATTGGGGAAGTGGAGTGGATGCGCGCGATGGTGGCGATGCTAGGGCAGTGGGGTCGCGTTCGAGGCGCGCATGCTTGCGATGTAAGGAGGCTCGTCATTGTTAAGGATTCATGCTCGCGACAGTGCGACGGCGACATTGAGGTATAAATTTTATTTTGTTTTAAAATTTAATTCAAATATATATATATAAACTGGGATTTTAATAACAGTAAGGTAATTAAATTTAATTTTGTTTTGATCTTAGTTAATATATATATATATATATATATAGGTATTATATATATATATAATAAAATTTGTAAAGTTTCGTCAGTAAGTTAAATACAGTATTATAGATAATAAAAATAAAATTTATAAAGTTATAGTAAAGAAATTTGTTTAACCAGTAAATTTATTATTAAGGTGAAATGATTTATGTAAAAGGGATCAATTCGAATTTTAAAATTTTAGTTAAAATAAATTTATTAAACAAAGAAAAATAATTTTATTTAAAGAAAAAAAAAATTAGTTGATTTGAATTTATAAAAAGGAAATTAGTCAAAATATAAAATTTTGATAAGAAGAAAGGAAATTAAAAATTAGTTAAAATAAATTTTGTTAAAAGAAAAATAGTAGTTCAAATTATTTTATTAAGAATAAAATTTCAGTTTAAAAATATAATTTTTAGTTAATCAAATTTATTAAAATAAAAGGATTCATTGTTAGAAATGATTAAAGAGAAAATTTGATTTTTGAAACTTATAAATTAGTTTAAAATAACTTTTTGAGTTAATTAAATTAAATTTATAAGATAGAAATTAACTTGTTCAATTATTTCTTTTACTAAAAATAATTTATTAAGATAACTTATGGGGTTAATAAGTTTATTTTAATTATTAGTGGCCAAATTTATTTTTAAAGGGAAAATTAGTTAAAAATATAATTTTGGTAAGTAAAAGGAAAATTTATTTATAACAAATGAAATAGTTAAAACCAAATTGTGTTAGTTGATTTAATTTATAAAAAGGAAATTTAGTTCAATTGAAAATTTCTAGTTAAAATTTTTTTAAAGGTAAAATAATTAGTTGAAATAAATTTATTAAAGTAAAATAATTAGTTTAAATAAATTATTAAACGAGAAATTGGTTTAAACAAAACTACGAGTTAATTTAACTATTAAAATGAAATCACCAATGAATCGAAATTATCAATTGAAAATTTATTTTTCGATTGATTCGAATATTAATAAATTGTGTAAATATTTATACAAGGTATAAATGAAGAAAACAAGTTGAATTGGAAGTGGATGGCAAACGGGAATAAAGGTGAGAACTTCTCACTCAAAAAAAGGAATTGTTTATTTAAATTTTAAATAGTTAGATTTAAAATTTGTTTGACTGTGTTGATTGAATGATTGAATGATGATTGTTATATATATAAATATTGGATGTGAATAGACCCTATACGCCGTTAGTAAGCGGAGGTTATTTATTACACACATATACCGCGATATTCCACCTTGAAGTGAAATTGGTATTATATTATATAAATAGCAATATATATATATTGGCATATGTATATATTGCAGTTGATTGATTTCCCGCATTTTCTTTTAGCGGATGAGACCCTATGCGCCGTTAGTAAGCGGATATATATTTTATAAAATCCCATATACCGCGATATTCCGTCTTGAAACGGAATGGTATTGTGCTAATGTCTGTGGATGCAGGGAAACAGGTTGGAGGGATCCAACTGGATTCCTCACAAATATTTATTGATTTTAAATATTGTGATGTTTGATTGTTTATCATATCGATATATGATATTGGAAAATCGTGATTGACTATTTGATGTGTTGCATCATCGGATCCAATTTTTGAAATTTAAAAATAACGATTTTAATTTCAAAAAGGATATTTGGAAATATACGTTTATTAAATATTTTTGGAATTGATCCATTATAATTAAATAAACGTTATAATTTTTAATGTTATAAAAATTATATTTTTGAGAAATATAGTTAAAAAAATTGATTTTTTGAAAATATGGGATTTATGATTTTATAAAATAGTTTAAACTGAGATTTTTGAATCTATTGTAAAAAAAAGTTTAAATATAGGATTTATGAAATTGGATTATTTTATAAATCAAAATGATGGAATTCTAAAAGAGTTTAAAAGATGTTTTAAAATAATAATACAAATTCATTTGTATTAAAAGATTTATAAATTGATATTTGTAAATTTAAAAAATATTAGAAGTGTAAAACGAACTTTTCTAAGTGTTAGAAAAAAATTGTAAATGAATTTCATAAATTGGAATTATAGAATTATAACGGTGAAGTTATAAATAGAATTTTATAAGCAGTAGGTTTATAAAATTTATAAAGTCATTAAAGGAATGAGTTGGATAAATAAATGAATCTTATAAGTTATAAAATTTATAAATTTGAGAAGTTCAAAGAAACAATTTTGTAAATAAATAAATTATAAGTATTTGACTTATAATATGAATTTTTAATATATCACTGTGATATGAACTGAGATAGGTTAATAAAGGAAATTTATAAAAGGAAGTTGTTATAAAATAAATAGAAATAGAATTTATAAACGTTGTTTTATAAATTCGAAATGACTTATTTTGATAAGTAAAATTGTTGTAGTTTATTTATAGAGTTATATTCATGTTTTAAACAGTGAATAATTCCTTAAAATAAAATGAATAGAAAGATGAAATTTGTTAACGTAATATATTCACGTTTTTGAATAGTGAATAATATGTTAAAGGAATTATTTTGAACATGATGTTTTAAATAGAATTAAAACGATCTAATGATGTTTTAAAATATATTGAGATTCGAAATCATAGATTTCAACATTCATTGTTGAAATAGATGTTTTCGAGAAATAGAAGAAAATAGTAGATTATAACACTGTTGTTATAATAGATGATTTCCGAAAGGAAATGTTTTTGTATAGTATTGGGATTTACATATCTATTTTAATTTCGAATCCCTATACTAGTGATTTTGGGTTGTCGTAACGATGTTTTACGCAACATTCGTTTTGGTCCAAATAAATATGATTAAGTGAATGATTTCCTTAAAGAATGAAATATATACTTAATTTCGATTAGAGTATATGGAATATTTTCCAAGGTTGAAAATAAATAAAATTTGTGGATTACTTATAAAATAAATAAGTATGGAAATTGTTTTTCCAATGAGAAATGGAAAGTTTAGAGAATTTATCTTTTTGAAGATAAATTGAAAATGAATATTTGAAATCGTATATTCATAAATATTTTGGAAATATAAATTCAATATGGAATTTATAAATGGAATTGGGAAAATAGGTTTAAAAATAAATATTGATTTATTTTTGAAATATGGAAAGTTATATCTTCTAAAGATATTTTTGGAATTAAATAATTTGGAAAATTATTTGGATTCTGGTGATGTTGGCATATCCATTGATAGTTCAATAACCGACTATCGATATTTACCTTGAACGGTATTTGTTGTGAATTTGTTTGAAATTGAATGCCACACTTATTTTTTAAAATAAGCGCTCACTATTCGGGTTAACCGGGAAAGGACCATGGGGTCGTATAACCCATTCCGAATATGTGATACGTCGTTATGAATTGCATTCGAAGACCGGTGTTGAAGACCGGATATTTTCGAAAACGAGAGGGTTTCTTGTTGATTGTCTCTGCACTGGCTGATCCCCGGTATAGAGATCTCCATAAGTGATGGGAAATCCGAACGTGATTAGAAATTATTCGGATTGCAAGGACTTCTTTGTAAGTGCCTTCGGTTCTGTTCGAGCCCGGAACAGACTTGTATGGATTGTATGTCTGACATTACAAGTTGAGATATAAAGCCGATTTCTTTCAAATATATTTCTGAGGTGGCGGAGAATTTATTCTTTTAGCTTAACACCCTTCTCTGAGACGTACGAGTTTAGAGGTTATATAGTTGAAGTTATCAGCGATATATTCCCAGTTTGGTAATGTGACATGCTGAGTGATGCTGAAATGATCATTGTGTTGATTTTTTGTGATAGGATCATTTATTCGATCGTCTATCTTAGTGATCATTGTGTTGATCATTTGTTGACCCAAAGCATGGCTTTTGTATAAAGTATGTTTTTGTGGACGTGACTTCGTCGAGCCTCACATCCCGGAAATGGTCAAAACAGGAAAGAAGCAGCAAGGTTATGAGGGGTAGCACCCTTTAGGATATGTGCATTTCCTTCTGGAAAAGGGTGGTATCATGGTATGGAGCCCAGATACTTACTCATGTTGAAAACACTTTATGATTGTGTGAATTGATTACGAGCGCTCGGTTGATAAAGGTCCCAAAGGACCGGGGGATGGCATATTCGGTCAGTTGTTACTCAGTTAGGAGTAACCCGGCCTTGTGTTGGTAGAGATCCGGTTTGGTTCTCGGGGATGTCCATCCAGAGGCATTCTCATGTGGCAATGGGAAGTTCTTTGGCCTGACCATTTGTTGGAAATCCAATTCTCAATACGAAACTTGTACGGTATTGGTTGTAGAACCTGCTATTCACTTATGGTGGTCACCACTGTTTGGATAGTAGCTATAGTAGGCATACGATAATGGTCGTATGTTGGCTAAGATTTATATCTTTATTTTAGAAATGAATTTTCCTACACTATGCACTAGTAATAATATCAAATGTTATTTAAAATGCGTATCAAGCATCTTTGACTACATAAGGAGAAATCTCCTCCGATTCTGCGTTTGCATGTGTGTGTGTGCGGGAGGCCTTATGGTAGTCTCATTTTTAAAAGCATTGCGAATTGAATTTGAAAATATTCCTCTATTTTGATTTTAAAGTAAATAAACTGTTTTGAGTTCTCACACCAGTCACATGACTGACTCGGAGTTTATTGTTTTCCTTCCTAAACTCTGGGTGCCCACCAATTTCCACACGGGCAGTCAAGAGTTCAGGTTTATCAGGATATTCTGGATATTCTGGAGTTGCTGGAGGCAAGCTGGATGGCGTAGCACATTACTAGTATGTAGTATTTCTTTTTCCGCTGTTTAAAATTGTTTGATGTTGTACACTCTGATGATTTGATGTAATGTAATATAATGTGATGTAATAACTGATATAGTTCTTTGTTTAAAGATTATTCAATTATTATTATATGTTGTTCCGCTGCGAATTGTGAGATTCTGATATTTTTAGTAGTTGTTCTGTTCTGGTCTATTTTTCCTTTCTTTCTCTGTTTTTTTTCCTTTTCTCTTCTTCTACCTCT
This sequence comes from Allium cepa, assembly GCA_030765085.1. Classification (NCBI taxonomy): domain Eukaryota; kingdom Viridiplantae; phylum Streptophyta; class Magnoliopsida; order Asparagales; family Amaryllidaceae; genus Allium; species Allium cepa. Next base: position 923,364,008 of record CM060931.1, on the reverse strand, counting down.
TTCTTCTTCTTAAAACCCATAACTATTCGGTTTTTCGGCAACGAAAATCCGAAACGTTACATTTGGTATCAGAGCTGTTGGTTAAGCGACAACCATGGTTCTGTAGGGTCTTACTCGTTAGAGATAGAGTCAGCAGTACTCTAGAATGAGTTTGAGTGTAATAATAGATATGAGCGCGTATTTGTTAGTGAATATAAAATTGATTTATATTATAAAATAATTTTTGCCCAAAACTATTTTTGTATAGAAAAGAAATGATTTTCTAGGGATTATTATAGTATATGGTTGTATGATTGTTAGAAGTGATACTATTGAATTATTATCATTAGTGTATGGAATTAAATAAAAATAGATTGAATTCGAGTAAATTAACTTAATAATTTATTCATTTGTGAAATAATTTCAAGTGGAATGAAATTTGAAATGCAAAGTTGAATTGAGTAATTAAGTGAAATCAAGATGAATTGAAATAGTGAAAAGAGTTAGTGAATGAAACTAATTTAAATTAGTAATATGAATTACTAAATGAAAGTTAATCGATAGAATTCAATATTTAGAATTGAGAATTAAATTCGAATGAAATTTAAATTGAGAATTTAATTCAAATAGATTTGAAATCGTGAATTGAATTGAAACGTGAAATTGAATGAAATTGAATATGTAACTTCAATAGTGAAGTAAAAACGTATAAGAAGTATATGTTGGAAATTTTGTAATAGAATTTGCAAATTTGTTTGAATGTTGGTTTTGGATGCTACTACCAGCAGATTATACAGGTTATACAGGTATTATAAAGGAATTGAAATTTTGAATTCGAAGATAAAATTAAATGGCTCGACAAAAAGGTACGTATTTCAATTTCAGTATGAGATTTGATGACTTTCTTCTCTAGCCACTTGGCTTTTCTCTTTTCTTTTTGATTCTGAGGGGCCGTGGTGCCATTTTGTAGTCGTACCGAGCTAGCCGCGCAAAGGAAACGCTGGCGAAATTTTTCAAAAATTTAGGGTGTTAGAAAAATTTTGAGAAAAATTTAAAAGTTTGAAATTTGAATTTGAATTTAAATTTGAATTGTTAGGAGAACAATGTTGTTTGAAACCTATAAATGGAGTTGGAAAGATAGTTGAAATGATAATGAATCTCTAGTAAAAAGATTTAGGCTAGTAAGTTGATAAAACTATTTGGATTGTGAAAAATAATAGAAGGGATAGGGGCATTCTTCTTAACTTGTAATTTCGGGACGAAATTCTTTTAAGGGGGAAAGATTGTAACGACCCTGAATTTCGAATAATTTAATTTGAAAATATTTAATTAATTTTAAATATTTGAATGAGGGTTTAGATTGAATTTTCAATATAACTTTGAAATAGGCAATTAAACTATAGAATTTAATCTATTGAGAGTTGAATAAAAATTTGAATCTTCAATTTTAAAGCCGATTAAAAATATTTCAAAGGCTTGTAAAATTCATATTGATAATACTGAAGATAACTGAAGCTTCAGAATTGAATTTTAAAGTGAATTGTTCAGTTTTGAAATTTAATCGTTTGAATCGATATTCAAAAATAGCCGTCCGAGGCACAGTCTCGGAATTCGACGAAACCAGTTCCATTGGGTCCGTAATATTGAATTATTCTCGGATTTCAAAATTTCGTATTTTTCGGAGTTAATATGTGAGCACACGACACATAAACGCGTCGAAATTTTCAACGATTAAATTTAAATTTAAATTTAAATTTTAGTCAACCTCAACACGTTCTCCTTTTCTCACGCCAAAAATCAAGCAGAGAATCACGAAATTGATCGTGCAACCCATTCCTCCATCCCCTTGTTAAAACACGAAGCCCCTCCCCTTCTCTCATTCGAAACCGAAAAAAAAACATCAGAAAAAAAAAAAAATGGTGGCCGAAGCCCCAAATTCAATCGCGTGCTCGCGTGAGGGGAACTGCGGCGGCGCTGACGCGCGATTGAAGTGGGGGGTCGGCGCGGTGAATTAGGGATCGCGATGCGCGATAGCGGTGGCGCGCGTGTCAGTGGTTCGCGAATCAATGAGGGCGACGATAATCTGGAGGAGCACGCGAGGCGACTCACGGCGGCGCGTGATTGGGGAAGTGGAGTGGATGCGCGCGATGGTGGCGATGCTAGGGCAGTGGGGTCGCGTTCGAGGCGCGCATGCTTGCGATGTAAGGAGGCTCGTCGTTGTTAAGGATTCATGCTCGCGACAGTGCGACGGCGACATTGAGGTATAAATTTTATTTTGTTTTTAAATTTAATTCAAATATATATATAAACTGGGATTTTAATAACAGTAAGGTAATTAAATTTAATTTTGTTTTGATCTTAGTTAATATATATATATATATATATATATATAGGTATTATATATATATAATAAAATTTGTAAAGTTTCGCCAGTAAGTTAAATACAGTATTATAGATAATAAAAATAAAATTTATAAAGTTATAGTAAAGAAATTTGTTTAACCAGTAAATTTATTATTAAGGTGAAATGATTTATGTAAAAGGGATCAATTCGAATTTTAAAATTTTAGTTAAAATAAATTTATTAAACAAAGAAAAATAATTTTATTTAAAGAAAAAAAAAATTAGTTGATTTGAATTTATAAAAAGGAAATTAGTCAAAATATAAAATTTTGATAAGAAGAAAGGAAATTAAAAATTAGTTAAAATAAATTTTGTTAAAAGAAAAATAGTAGTTCAAATTATTTTATTAAGAATAAAATTTCAGTTTAAAAATATAATTTTTAGTTAATCAAATTTATTAAAATAAAAGGATTCATTGTTAGAAATGATTAAAGAGAAAATTTGATTTTTGAAACTTATAAATTAGTTTAAAATAACTTTTTGAGTTAATTAAATTAAATTTATAAGATAGAAATTAACTTGTTCAATTATTTCTTTTACTAAAAATAATTTATTAAGATAACTTATGGGGTTAATAAGTTTATTTTAATTATTAGTGGCCAAATTTATTTTTAAAGGGAAAATTAGTTAAAAATATAATTTTGGTAAGTAAAAGGAAAATTTATTTATAACAAATGAAATAGTTAAAACCAAATTGTGTTAGTTGATTTAATTTATAAAAAGGAAATTTAGTTCAATTGAAAATTTCTAGTTAAAATTTTTTTAAAGGTAAAATAATTAGTTGAAATAAATTTATTAAAGTAAAATAATTAGTTTAAATAAATTATTAAACGAGAAATTGGTTTAAACAAAACTACGAGTTAATTTAACTATTAAAATGAAATCACCAATGAATCGAAATTATCAATTGAAAATTTATTTTTCGATTGATTCGAATATTAATAAATTGTGTAAATATTTATACAAGGTATAAATGAAGAAAACAAGTTGAATTGGAAGTGGATGGCAAACGGGAATAAAGGTGAGAACTTCTCACTCAAAAAAAGGAATTGTTTATTTAAATTTTAAATAGTTAGATTTAAAATTTGTTTGACTGTGTTGATTGAATGATTGAATGATGATTGTTATATATATAAATATTGGATGTGAATAGACCCTATACGCCGTTAGTAAGCGGAGGTTATTTATTACACACATATACCGCGATATTCCACCTTGAAGTGAAATTGGTATTATATTATATATATAGCAATATATATATATTGGCATATGTATATATTGCAGTTGATTGATTTCCCGCATTTTCTTTTAGCGGATGAGACCCTATGCGCCGTTAGTAAGCGGATATATATTTTATAAAATCCCATATACCGCGATATTCCGTCTTGAAACGGAATGGTATTGTGCTAATGTCTGTGGATGCAGGGAAACAGGTTGGAGGGATCCAACTGGATTCCTCACAAATATTTATTGATTTTAAATATTGTGATGTTTGATTGTTTATCATATCGATATATGATATTGGAAAATCGTGATTGACTATTTGATGTGTTTCATCATCGGATCCAATTTTTGAAATTTAAAAATAACGATTTTAATTTCAAAAAGGATTTTTGGAAATATACGTTTATTAAATATTTTTGGAATTGATCCATTATAATTAAATAAACGTTATAATTTTTAATGTTATAAAAATTATATTTTTGAGAAATATAGTTAAAAAAATTAATTTTTTGAAAATATGGGATTTATGATTTTATAAAATAGTTTAAACTGAGATTTTTGAATCTATTGTAAAAAAAAGTTTAAATATAGGATTTATGAAATTGGATTATTTTATAAATCAAAATGATGGAATTCTAAAAGAGTTTAAAAGATGTTTTAAAATAATAATACAAATTCATTTGTATTAAAAGATTTATAAATTGATATTTGTAAATTTAAAAATATTAGAAGTGTAAAACGAACTTTTCTAAGTGTTAGAAAAAAATTGTAAATGAATTTCATAAATTGGAATTATAGAATTATAACGGTGAAGTTATAAATAGAATTTTATAAGCAGTAGGTTTATAAAATTTATAAAGTTATTAAAGGAATGAGTTGGATAAATAAATGAATCTTATAAGTTATAAAATTTATAAATTTGAGAAGTTCAAAGAAACAATTTTGTAAATAAATAAATTATAAGTATTTGACTTATAATATGAATTTTTAATATATCACTGTGATATGAACTGAGATAGGTTAATAAAGGAAATTTATAAAAGGAAGTTGTTATAAAATAAATAGAAATAGAATTTATAAACGTTGTTTTATAAATTCGAAATGACTTATTTTGATAAGTAAAATTGTTGTAGTTTATATATAGAGTTATATTCATGTTTTAAACAGTGAATAATTCCTTAAAATAAAATGAATAGAAAGATGAAATTTGTTAACGTAATATATTCACGTTTTTGAATAGTGAATAATATGTTAAAGGAATTATTTTGAACATGATGTTTTAAATAGAATTAAAATGATCTAATGATGTTTTAAAATATATTGAGATTCGAAATCATAGATTTCAACATTCATTGTTGAAATAGATGTTTTCGAGAAATAGAAGAAAATAGTAGATTATAACACTGTTGTTATAATAGATGATTTCCGAAAGGAAATGTTTTTGTATAGTATTGGGATTTACATATCTATTTTAATTTCGAATCCCTATACTAGTGATTTTGGGTTGTCGTAACGATGTTTTACGCAACATTCGTTTTGGCCCAAATAAATATGATTAAGTGAATGATTTCCTTAAAGAATGAAATATATACTTAATTTCGATTAGAGTATATGGAATATTTTCCAAGGTTGAAAATAAATAAAATTTGTGGATTACTTATAAAATAAATAAGTATGGAAATTGTTTTTCCAATGAGAAATGGAAAGTTTAGAGAATTTATCTTTTTGAAGATAAATTGAAAATGAATATTTGAAATCGTATATTCATAAATATTTTGGAAATATAAATTCAATATGGAATTTATAAATGGAATTGGGAAAATAGGTTTAAAAATAAATATTGATTTATTTTTGAAATATGGAAAGTTATATCTTCTAAAGATATTTTTGGAATTAAATAATTTGGAAAATTATTTGGATTCTGGTGATGTTGGCATATCCATTGATAGTTCAATAACCGACTATCGATATTTACCTTGAACGGTATTTGTTGTGAATTTGTTTGAAATTGAATGCCACACTTATTTTTTAAAATAAGCGCTCACTATTCGGGTTAACCGGGAAAGGACCATGGGGTCGTATAACCCATTCCGAATATGTGATACGTCGTTATGAATTGCATTCGAAGACCGGTGTTGAAGACCGGATATTTTCGAAAACGAGAGGGTTTCTTGTTGATTGTCTCTGCACTGGCTGATCCCCGGTATAGAGATCTCCATAAGTGATGGGAAATCCGAACGTGATTAGAAATTATTCGGATTGCAAGGACTTCTTTGTAAGTGCCTTCGGTTCTGTTCGAGCCCGGAACAGACTTGTATGGATTGTATGTCTGACATTACAAGTTGAGATATAAAGCCGATTTCTTTCAAATATATTTCTGAGGTGGCGGAGAATTTATTCTTTTAGCTTAACACCCTTCTCTGAGACGTACGAGTTCAGAGGTTATATACTTGAAGTTATCAGCGATATATTCCCAGTTTGGTAATGTGACATGCTGAGTGATGCTGAAATGATCATTGTGTTGATTTTTTGTGATAGGATCATTTATTCGATCGTCTATCTTAGTGATCATTGTGTTGATCATTTGTTGACCCAAAGCATGGCTTTTGTATAAAGTATGTTTTTGTGGACGTGACTTCGTCGAGCCTCACATCCCGGAAATGGTCAAAACAGGAAAGAAGCAGCAAGGTTATGAGGGGTAGCACCCTTTAGGATATGTGCATTTCCTTCTGGAAAAGGGTGGTATCATGGTATGGAGCCCAGATACTTACTCATGTTGAAAACACTTTATGATTGTGTGAATTGATTACGAGCGCTCGGTTGATAAAGGTCCCAAAGGACCGGGGGATGGCATATTCGGTCAGTTGTTACTCAGTTAGGAGTAACCCGGCCTTGTGTTGGTAGAGATTCGGTTTGGTTCTCGGGGATGTCCATCCAGAGGCATTCTCATGTGGCAATGGGAAGTTCCTTGGCCTGACCATTTGTTGGAAATCCAATTCTCAATACGAAACTTGTACGGTATTGGTTGTAGAACCTGCTATTCACTTATGGTGGTCACCACTGTTTGGATAGTAGCTATAGTAGGCATACGATAATGGTCGTATGTTGGCTAAGATTTATATCTTTATTTTAGAAATGAATTTTCCTACACTATGCACTAGTAATAATATCAAATGTTATTTAAAATGCGTATCAAGCATCTTTGACTATCATAAGGAGAAATCTCCTCCGATTCTGCGTTTGCGTGTGTGTGTGCGGGAGGCCTTATGGTAGTCTCATTTTTAAAAGCATTGCGAATTGAATTTGAAAATATTCCTCTATTTTGATTTTAAAGTAAATAAACTGTTTTGAGTTCTCACACCAGTCACATGACTGACTCGGAGTTTATTGTTTTCCTTCCTAAACTCTGGGTGCCCACCAATTTCCACACGGGCAGTCAAGAGTTCAGGTTTATCAGGATATTCTGGATATTCTGGAGTTGCTGGAGGCAAGCTGGATGGCGTAGCATATTACTAGTATGTAGTATTTCTTTTTCCGCTGTTTAAAATTGTTTGATGTTGTACACTCTGATGATTTGATGTAATGTAATATAATGTGATGTAATAACTGATATAGTTCTTTGTTTAAAGATTATTCAATTATTATTATATGTTGTTCCGCTGCGAATTGTGAGATTCTGATATTTTTAGTAGTTGTTCTGTTCTGGTCTATTTTTCCTTTCTTTCTCTGTTTTTTTTCCTTTTCTCTTCTTCTACCACTTTCTTCTTCTTAAAACCCATAACTATTCGGTTTTTCGGCAACGAAAATCCGAAACGTTACACAAACGCTGTAACGACCCAGAATTTTAGAAATTAAAATTTGAATATTTAATTAATTTTAAATATTAAGAAGTGAATTTATAAGTCAAATAAATTTTATTTTGAATTATTGGATTTAATTGGATAATTAAATCAATAATTTAATACATTAAATTATGGAAATAATTGAAAATTGAGCTAAATATGATTGAAAATGATTTGTAAAATTTTATTTTATCATATTGAAGTTAGAATGATATTTTAGAACTTTTAAAATCGAATTAAAAGTTAATTTGTGAAAATTGAATATTTTAATATTTAAATCGACTAGTGAAAATAGCCAAATTTTGAACAGTCTCAGAATTGAACGAAACCAGTTCCATTGGATCCGTAATAGTTAGTTATTGCCGGATTTCAAATTTCGTGTCAATCGGAGTTATCGTTTGATCGTGGCAGCTCGAAACGCATCGATTTATTTTTAATTTTAATTTAGCGAGTTAAAATAGCCATTTTTCAAAAAGTCTCGGATTTCGACGAAACTAGTTTCATCGGATCCGTAATTTGATATTATTGTAAGGTTTCAAATTTCAAGTCAATTGGATTTACCGTTTGTCCGGTACAAATTAAAACGCCTAGAAAATCGCTTAAATCGGTTTAATTTAAATTGAGCGTTTACAGCCATAACTCGCACAGATGTCCGAATTAGCTTCCGAAACTGTTCCATTGTGTCCGGAACGCGGGGTAAACCTTAGAAACGCTGGTTACGGCGCGTAAATCGGAGTTCGGAATTTCCGGATGAATAGTATTCGATTTTCTTCTATAAATATGCACCCTACCCTTCATAATAAAAATAAAAATAAAACCTAATATACTAAACCCTAGCCGCCATCTCTTAATTCGATGGTCAGAAATGAACGAAGTTCTTCCACTAATTTTTCAAAATCCGTCAACAATTATCGAAATCATCCAACTACAAACTTCTAGATCTAGGAGAGAGCTTCGTATCCATGTGGATATGATCATGAATGGAGGCTCGAGGGGGGAGATACAGGCCCGCGTCCATCTGCAGTTCACATACGTGCGCGAGCATCAGGGAGTGGCCGAGCTCCTCCCTATTGTGGTCGAAGGTGGGTGATGGAAGGGGCTACGATATGGAGCTCCTGGATCGTGTCGAAGTTGAGTGTGGAGAGTCGCAAATTTAACCCTAGTATTTGCTATATGGGTTCGGCCTCGTTTGGTTTTGCTGTAGATAAAAACGTGAAGAGGGAAGATGAAAGGGACGGTGGAGATGAGGGGTGTGCAGGATCTAACGGCCAGAAATAGTGTAGGGTTTTAATTAGTTAATTTATGTTGAAATTTTTATATATAAATTTGTGTAATGTTCAAAAATCAATATCTTTTTCATACGAGGTCGAAAACGCGCGAAACCAGTTGCGTTGGAATCGTATGGACGAGCATTACGCGATGGAGTTGGTTTGGAGTCGTTTGGAGTTAGTGAGAATTTTGGGTAAAATTAAACGTCCGTTTAATTTTATTCGAAATAAATCGCTAAAACGGAATTTAAAATCAAGGTGAGAACTTCTCACTCAATCGAATCAGTTTCGATTTTATTTTAAATAGTTAGATTTAAAATATTTGAATGCATGTTTGAATGTTGATTGTTATCTATTGATTGTTAAAATAGACATTATACGTCGTTAGTAAGCGGATGTTATTTAATAAAAACATATACCGCGAATATTTCATAAACAGTGAAATTGGTATTATATATAATAGCAATATATATATATATATATATATTGGCATATGTATATATTGGAGTTATTGATTTTCCGCATTTTTTGTTTAGCGGATGAGACCCTATTGCGCCGTCTATTAAGCGGATAATATTTAAATCCCATATACCGCGATAATTTCGTACTGGAGCGAAATTGGTATTGTGCTAATGTTTGTGAATGCAGGAAAACAGGTTGGAGGGATCCAACTGGATTCCTCAACAGATTTTATTTGATTTCAGATATTTTGATATTTGATGGATTTTCATATTGATATATGATATCGTTGTTGTCGTGATTGACTATTTGGTGTGTAGCATCATTGGACCCAAATTTTGGGATTTTAAAATGATTTTAAAGTGATTTTAGAAAGTATACGTTTTATAAAATAATTTTGGAATTGATCCATTTTAAATAAATAAACGTTATAATTTTTAATGTTATAAAAATTATGATTTTTGAGAAAAATAGTTAAAAACTGATTTTTGAGAATATGATGCTAATGATTTCATAAAATAGTTAAATCGGAATTTTAGAATTTATTGTGAAAAGTTTAAATATAGGATTTATAAAATTTAATTATTTTATGAATCAAAATGGTGAAATAATAAAGGAGATTAAAGTCGTTTTAAAGAATAATATAAATTGATTTATATTAAGAGATTTATAAATGGATATTTATAAATTGAACTATTGACATTATAAAACGAGTTTTTATAAGTGTTTGAATGAAGTGAAAATAAATTTTGTAAATGAATGGAATTTATAAAATTATAAATGGTGAAGTTATAAATGAAATTTATAAATAGTAAGATTTATAAATTTTGTGAAGTTATTAAAGAATATATTTGGATGAATAATTGAATCTTAAAAGTTATAAGATTTATAACTATGAAGTTTAAAAGAACGATTTTGTAAAATAATCGTTTTATAAGTATTTAACTTATAATATGAACTTTTAGTTTATAATTGAGTTATAAACTGGAATAGGTTAATGAAAGAATTTATAAAAAAGAAGTTTTTATAAATAAATAGAAATGGAATTTATAAACGTTGTTTTATAAATTCGCAAATGACTTATTTTGACAAGAAAATTTGTTGAAACCTATAAATGGAGTTATATTCACATTTTTGAATAGTGAATAATCCTTTGAATTAAAATGAATAAAAGGATGAAATTGTTAATGAAGTATATTCACGTTTTTGAATAGTGAATAACACGTTAAAGAAATTGTTTTGGATTTGGATATTTTAAATAGAATTAAAACGATCTAACGATGTTTTAAATGTGTTGAGATTCGAAACCATAGATTTCAACATTGATTGTTGAAATAGGCGTTTTCGAGAAAATAAAAGGAAATGGTGGACTATAACACTGTTGTTATAGTAAATGATTTCCGAAAGGAAATGTTTTGTATAGTATTGGGATTTATATATCTATTTTAATTTCGAATCCCTATACTAGTGATTTTGGGTTGTCGTAACGATGTTTTACGTAACATTCGTTTTGGCCCAAATAAATATGTTTAAGAGAATGATTTCCTTAAAGAATGAAATATATACTTAATCTCGATTTAAGTATATTGAATATTTTCCAAGGTTGAAAATAAAAAGATTTATGAATTACTTATTTAATAAGTATGGAAATGTTTTCCAACATGAAGTGAATATTTAGAATTTATCTTTTTGAAGATAAATTGAAATGAATAATTGGAATCGTATATGCGTGGATATTTTGAAAAATAAATTCATTATGGAATTTATATGTGAAAGTGGAATTGGTTTAAAAATAAATATTGATTTATTTTTGAAGTATTGAAATTATATATCTAGTGAAGATATTTTGGAAAATAAATAATTTGGAAAATTATTTGGAAACTGGTGATGTGTGCATATCCAGTGATAGTTCAATAACCGACTATCAATATTTCCCTTTGAATGGGTAATTGATGTGATTTGTTTGAATGTGAATGCTACACTTATTTTTAAATAAGCGCTCACTATTCGGGTTAACCGGGAAAAAGGACCATGGGGTCGTATAACCCATTCCGAATATGTGATACGTCGTTGTGAATTGCATTGAAGATCGGTGTTGAAGACCCGGTATTTGCGAGAGCGATAGGATGACCTGTCGATTGTCTCTGCACTGAGTTGCAGCGGTATAGAGACTCCCTAAGTGATGGGAAATCCGATCAGGATTGTGAATATCCGGATTGCAAGGACTTCTTTGTAAGTGCCTTCGGTTTTGTTCGATCCCGGAACAGACTTGTATGGATTGTATGTCTGACATTACAAGTTGAGATATAAAGCCGATTTCTTTCAAATATATTTCTGTTGGTGGGAAGAATTTATTCTTTTAGCTTAACACCCTTCTCTGAGACGTACGAGCTCAGAGGTTATATAGTTGAAGTTATCAGCGATATATTCCCAATTTGGTAATGTGACATGCTGAGTGTTGCTGAAATGATCATTGTGTTGATTATTGTGATAGGATCGTTTATTTGATCGTCTATCTTAGTGATCATTGTGTTGATCATTTGTTGACCCAAAGCATGGCTTTTGTATAAAGTATGTTTTTGTGGACGTGACTTCGTCGAGCCTCACACCCCGGAAATGGTCAAAACAGGAAAGATGCGGCAAGGTTATGAGGGGTAGCACCCTTTAGGGTATGTACATTTCCTTCTGGATAGAGGTGGTATCATGGTATGGAGCCCAGATATTTAACCTATGTGGTTACTGCGAATTTATTACTTTGTGGTTGTTGGTTTTCGGGATCCCGTGAGAAAGGTCGTTTACGATCGGGGAATGGCGTGCTCGTGTCAGTAGTTACCCAGTTAGGGGTAACCCGGCCTTGTGTTGGCAGAGTTCCGGTTTGGTTCTCGGGGATGTCTTTCCAGAGGCATTCTCATGTGGCAATGGGAAGTTCCTTGGCCTGACCATTTGTTGGAAATCCAAAGAAACAATACGAAACTTGTACGGTTTTAGTTGTAGAACCTATCATTCACTTATGGTGTCGCAACACTGTTTGGATGGTAGCTATAGTAGGCATACGATAATGGTCGTATGTTGGCTAAGATTTATATTCTACTTTCGAAATGAATTTCTTCTACACTATGCACTAGTAATAATATCAAATGTTATTTTAAATGCGTATCAAGCATCTTTGACTATCATAAGGAGAAATCTCCTCCGATTCTGCGTTTGCATGTGTGTGTGTGCGGGAGGCCTTATGGTAGTCTCATTTTTAAAAGCATTGCGAATTGAATTTAAAAATATTCCTCTATTTTGATTTTAAAGATAAATAAACTGTTTTGAGTTCTCACACCAGTCACATGACTGACTTGGAGTTTATTGTTTTCCTTCCTAAACTCTGGTTGCCCACCAATTTTCACACGGGCAGTCAAGAGTAAGGTTTATCAGGATATTCTGGATATTCTGGAGTTGCTGGAGGCAAGCTGGATGGCATGGCGTATGACTATTATATAGTATTTCTTTTTCCGCTGCACTATTTGTTTGATGTTGTACACTCTGATGATATGATGATATGATGTAATGAAATGTAATGTAATAACTGATATAGTTCTTTGTTTAAAGATTATTCATTTATTATTATATGTTGTTCCGCTGCGAATTGTGAGATTCTGATGTGATTTTATTGTTTTCTGTTCTGTTCCGTTGTTTTCTCTATGTTCCTTTCTGTTCTATTTTCTATTTTCTATTCTCTCTATTTTCTACCTTCTTCTATCTTCTTCTATCTTTTTCTCTTTCTCTTTCCTTAAATCTTTCTTAAAAAACCCTCAGTGTTCGGTTTTCCGTCGTTCGATTCCTCGGCAGTCGATAAAGTGAGTGTCGATGTCGAATTTTCGGAAGACGAAGAATCGTGTCCTGACAATGTGGTATCAGAGCATATGGTTAAGCGACAACCATGGTTCTGTTGGGTATAATTCATTAGAGATAGAGTCAGTAGTACTCTAGAATGAATTTGAGTGTAATAATAGCTATGAGAGCGTATTTGTTAGTGAATATAAAATTGTTTTATATTGTGATGATTGGTTTGTTGAGTGGCATATGAACTTTCGTCAGCGTGGTCCGCAAGACTATGCCGAAGGGGTTTCTAAACATTTGAATAGAACAATTCGGCACAATATTGATTTTAAATTGGGTAAATGAAATAATTTTACCTTGAGTATATTTTATGTATGAAGAAATAATTTTTCAGAATTATTAAAGTATATAAGTTGATTGTTTAGTTGTTTGAATAATCTAAATAAAAGGATAATTGTATAAATAAAAGAATTATGAGAATTAAATTATAATTAATGTGATTTACAATTGTGGAATAAACTTATATATATAAGAAGTAAAATTATATGAATATGAGTTGTAAATAATCAAGTGGATTAAATAAATATGACTTAAGAGTTATATAAATGGAAATTCAACTGTGTAAATGAATTGAATGAATGGATTAAATGAATCAATTAAATGTAAATTTAAATTGATATGAAATAATGAATATAAGTGTAATTCATTAAAATCTAATGTTATTAGAAAGTTGAATAATTGAATGAAAATCAATTTAATTTAAACCAATTGATAAGCAAAAGAATTTGGTTGTAATTAATATACATTGATTGTTATATGATTGTTAGTTGATTGTATAAAATTCATTAAGTATTAATGAAAGTGAATTAGTGAAATTTAAAGCTATGTAATTGAATTCGAATTAGAAGTAAATAAATTTGAATAGAATTGAATTTGATTTGGAAGTGAACCAACTTGAATATGAATTAGTGAATATAAACTAATTGAGAATGAATGTTAGTAAGAAAATCCAACGTAATGAATCAAATGTGATTAAATTGAAAACCCAATTCATTAAATATTAATGAGAATATAAATGAATATATATTGATTATGAATTTGTTGAATGCTAGTTGGTTGATGTTTGAATATGTTGCATTTGCTATGTGACATATATAGTTGTTATGGAGATATATGTTGTATATTGATACTATTGTCTATATACATGATTCTCATGTTGTTTGTTGAGTGATTAGTAGGTGCGGATCGCGTTTGCTTCGCATTTGGAGCTCGCTTTTGCGCTATATTAGCCATATATGCTTGCTAATAGAAATATAAGGTACATATCTCGGATTACATATCGTACTTTTACACTTTTTTCCCTGCGGGATGCCTCATTACTTGATGAGATGTATATTTGTGATATATATACTGTCATTTTTTTTTCGGATCGAGCCGCGCAAAGGAGACTATGGCGAATTTTTCCGGAAATTTAAAGCGTTAGAATTTTTTTTGAGAAAGTTGGAAATTTTTTGAAAACTTTAACTTTTATTTAGAATTGAAAGTTAAACAATAGTAATTGTTTTTGAAAGGATAACTAAGTATGATTTTGAAAACTTAGTAAAGTTATTGTAAGAAGTTTAACTATGAATTTTGGAAAGTTAATAAATTCTGTAACTTTTCTTACTTGTTAATTTCGAGGACGAAATTCTTTTAAGGGGGAAAGATTGTAACGACCCAGAATTTTAGAAATTAAAATTTGAATATTTAATTAATTTTAAATATTAAGAAGTGAATTTATAAGTCAAATAAATTTTATTTTGAATTATTGGATTTAATTGGATAATTAAATCAATAATTTAATACGTTAAATTATGGAAATAATTGAAAATTGAGCTAAATATGATTGAAAATGATTTGTAAAATTTTATTTTATCATATTGAAGTTAGAATGATATTTTAGAACTTTTAAAATCGAATTAAAAGTTAATTTGTGAAAATTGAATATTTTAATATTTAAATCGACTAGTGAAAATAGCCAAATTTTGAACAGTTTTAGAATTGAACGAAACCAGTTCCATTGGATCCGTAATAGTTAGTTATTGCCGGATTTCAAATTTCGTGTCAATCGGAGTTATCGTTTGATCGTGGCAGCTCGAAACGCATCGATTTATTTTTAATTTTAATTTAGCGAGTTAAAATAGCCATTTTTCAAAAAGTCTCGGATTTCGACGAAACCAGTTTCATCGGATCCGTAATGTGATATTATTGAAAGGTTTCAAATTTCAAGTCAATTGGATTTACCGTTTGTCCGGTACAAATTAAAACGCCTAGAAAATCGCTTAAATCGGTTTAATTTAAATTGAGCGTTTACAGCCATAACTCGCACAGATGTCCGAATTAGCTTCCGAAACCTATTCCATTGTGTCCGAAACGCGGGGTAAACCTTAGAAACGCTGGTTACGGCGCGTAAATCGGAGTTCGGAATTTCCGGATGAATAGTGTTCGATTTTCTTCTATAAATATGCACCCTACCCTTCATAATAAAAATAAAAATAAAACCTAATATACTAAACCCTAGCCGCCATCTCTTAATTCGATGGTCAGAAATGAACGAAGTTCTTCCACTAATTTTTCAAAATCCGTCAACAATTATCGAAATCATCCAACTACAAACTTCTAGATCTAGGAGAGAGCTTCGTATCTATGTGGATATGATCATGAATGGAGGCTCGAGGGGGGAGATACAGGCCCGCGTCCATCTGCAGTTCACATACGTGCGCGAGCATCAGGAAGTGGCCGAGCTCCTCCCTATTGTGGCCGAAGGTGGGTGATGGAAGGGGCTACGATATGGAGCTCCTGGATCGTGTCGAAGTTGAGTGTGGAGAGTCGCAAATTTAACCCTAGTGTTTGCTATATGGGTTCGGCCTCGTTTGGTTTTGCTGTAGATAAAAACGTGAAGAGGGAAGATGAAGGGGACGGTGGAGATGAGGGGTGTGCAGGATCTAACGGCCAGAAATAGTGTAGGGTTTTAATTAGTTAATTTATGTTGAAATTTTTATATATAAATTTGTGTAATGTTCAAAAATCAATATCTTTTTCATACGAGGTCAAAAACGCGCGAAACCAGTTGTGTTGGAATCGTATGGACGAGCACTACGCGATGGAGTTGGTTTGGAGTCGTTTGGAGTTAGTGAGAATTTTGGGTAAAATTAAACGTCCGTTTAATTTTATTCGAAATAAATCGCTAAAACGGAATTTAAAATCAAGGTGAGAACTTCTCACTCAATCGAATCAGTTTCGATTTTATTTTAAATAGTTAGATTTAAAATATTTGAATGCATGTTTGAATGTTGATTGTTATCTATTGATTGTTAAAATAGACATTATACGCCGTTAGTAAGCGGATGTTATTTAATAAAAACATATACCGCGAATATTTCATAAACAGTGAAATTGGTATTATATATAATAGCAATATATATATATATATATATATATATATATTGGCATATGTATATATTGGAGTTATTGATTTCCCGCATTTTTTGTTTAGCGGATGAGACCCTATTGCGCCGTCTATTAAGCGGATAATATTTAAATCCCATATACCGCGATAATTTCGTACTGGAGCGAAATTGGTATTGTGCTAATGTTTGTGAATGCAGGAAAACAGGTTGGAGGGATCCAACTGGATTCCTCAACAGTTTTTATTTGATTTCAGATATTTTGATATTTGATGGATTTTCATATTGATATATGATATCGTTGTTGTCGTGATTGACTATTTGGTGTGTAGCATCATTGGACCCAAATTTTGGGATTTTAAAATGATTTTAAAGTGATTTTAGAAAGTATACGTTTTATAAAATAATTTTGGAATTGATCCATTTTAAATAAATAAACGTTATAATTTTTAATGTTATAAAAATTATGATTTTTGAGAAAAATAGTTAAAAACTGATTTTTGAGAATATGATGCTAATGATTTCATAAAATAGTTAAATCGGAATTTTAGAATTTATTGTGAAAAGTTTAAATATAGGATTTATAAAATTTAATTATTTTATGAATCAAAATGGTGAAATAATAAAGGAGATTAAAGTCGTTTTAAAGAATAATATAAATTGATTTATATTAAGAGATTTATAAATGGATATTTATAAATCTAACTATTGACTTTATAAAACGAGTTTTTATAAGTGTTTGAATGAAGTGAAAATAAATTTTGTAAATGAATGGAATTTATAAAATTATAAATGGTGAAGTTATAAATGAAATTTATAAATAGTAAGATTTATAAATTTTGTGAACTTATTAAAGAATATATTTGGATGAATAATTGAATCTTAAAAGTTATAAGATTTATAACTATGAAGTTTAAAAGAACGATTTTGTAAAATAATCGTTTTATAAGTATTTAACTTATAATATGAACTTTTAGTTTATAATTGAGTTATAAACTGGAATAGGTTAATGAAAGAATTTATAAAAAGGAAGTTTTTATAAATAAATAGAAATGGAATTTATAAACGTTGTTTTATAAATTCGCAAATGACTTATTTTGACAAGAAAATTTGTTGAAACCTATAAATGGAGTTATATTCACATTTTTGAATAGTGAATAATCCTTTGAATTAAAATGAATAAAAGGATGAAATTGTTAATGAAGTATATTCACGTTTTTGAATAGTGAATAACACGTTAAAGAAATTGTTTTGGATTTGGATATTTTAAATAGAATTAAAACGATCTAACGATGTTTTAAATGTGTTGAGATTCGAAACCATAGATTTCAACATTGATTGTTGAAATAGGCGTTTTCGAGAAAATAAAAGGAAATGGTGGACTATAACACTGTTGTTCAATTGAATCTCTTGTGACAATTTTTGAGTGGAGATCTACAATTTGTTTGTAAATATTTAAGTTAAGCTAGTGGTTATGGGACATGAGGCTAAGCTCGTATATTTACTAGCTTATTTTAATTGACACTTCTTGATGATCGATGATGATCATTTTTGTGATTATGACTAGCGATATGCTATGTTTCTTTGTCCACGTAAGGGACAGTACCTCGTCTTATTGAGTTTCGTCTCATTTCTTTTATAGGTTAACGAACTATATATTATTTGGAGTTTCGACTCAACTTTTATGGGCTAGCGACCCATGTTCTTTTATGGAGTTCGGTCCATCGGGCGTACCGTTGTACTACGTCGTTGTTCCGAACTGTTCGAGTTTCTGGTTCCTCGGGCGTACCGTTGTACTACGTCGTTGTTCCGAACTGTTCGAGTTTCTGGTTCCTCGGGCGTACCGTTGTACTACGTCGTTGCACCGGCTCTATGGTTAGCGACCATGGGATAGTGTCTCGTTTGTGATACATGTGTTGGTGAGTTTTCATGCTTCCGTTTTGTGATAGGCCTCCCCCTTTATGTGGTTTCTGGATTTCCATTGATGATTTCTAGAATTTGTGTTTCACCAATTTTCGTGATTTGTATTGATAAGTTTTATCAATATTTGTGCATTAGTGAATTTTGTGTGTCATTGACTTTTGTGATTGGCATCGATATTATTGTCAATACTTTGGTGAATAATAATATAGAGTATGACATTCCTTTTGATCTTTGAGAAGATTCTTGTGATATTGATTAATCCCTTGTTGATTTTCAGTTACATTCTTATCGCAGTATGGTTTTATGGATTGTCATATATTTATGTCGTATCCCTTATTCTATATCATTTTGACTGATATTTATAGCTAGACTGATCCGTTTATTATTTTCTTGTTAAATAATACTCGGGTCAGACCGAGATGTTACAGGTGTTTCTGCTTGACTTCACTTCTGCGATTATCATCCTGACTTTTGGCTAATTACTTAGATTAGTAGTTTTTGTTGTATACCTTTGAGATATAGACTCCTTGATGTATACATATTCTTTTGTCTAGCACTTGTAACCATTCTTTTGTGATATTGTGGATCTTGTTTGACCACTACTCTGATGTACACTTCCATGTGTAATATTCATATCTATTTCCGCCTTTGCGATATGGATGTCTATGACTGATTTATGTTATGCTTATTTCTATATTTGTTTCCGAAGACATTATAGCCACTGTGTAGTAGCTTTGGGTTTGTATCGGTATGTCGGACTTATGTTTGTTGTACTATCTGGCATATCGGTGCTCGCTCAAAGCAATTACACGGATGGTCGCTCCTCAACAGCCTTGTTCTCCGTGCTAGTTGACGGCATTACCCTGTAGTGTCCTTGGCTAGCGTGGGTATAGAGGTGGGGCGGTATCTATCAGGCTCATTCCAAATATAGCTAACTCAATAAACTTAGCTATGTTTTCCTTAAGAGCAGAATCTCCTTGCCTTAGCTGAATAAACTTTTCCAATTATAGGCTCACTTCTGTCCTAGACATAAACCTCATCTCAAATCTGTCTTTGAATTCGTCGTAAGGGAATATTCTTCCAAGCTTCTCATCAGTCATAACGTTCCACTAACCCAAAGCTTCTCCCTTGAGGTGCCAAGCCACTATTCTTCTTCTTAGTCGATCATCCTAACCAAGCTCTCTAAATATTTTCTCTAACCCATGCTTTAGCTTTCGAATATCCTTCAGTTATAAATTATGTCTTCCCTCCCATATTAAGAAAATCCTTACATAAGTTCGAAAAATCAACAAGACGAGGTACTACATCGACAGGCGGGGGAGCGGATGCCACTGGTGCAGCTGGATTATTAGGAATCTGCTCAATAGTCCTAAGATATTGTCTAAACCATTCGGGAATTCCATAAATGGATGGTCTTCCAAGGGTAGGGTCCCTTATCCGGAAGAAGATTGATCATCGACCATATCAACTATCTGTAACTTAAATCTTTAGTGACGATTACTTTAGATTGTATTTATATATTGAAAAAAAGGGTTCCATAGTGTGCATGCATATGTTCAAGAAAATAGGGTGTGTGTCTATATATATATATATACACACACACACACACATAGTAAGAATTTTGAAGAAAAAAAATTGTAAACCTTTTCGAAATAACAAGTACATCTCTCACACGTATAGTTTTCCCCGTTGATCGGGTAACTTTGGCTCTAATACTAAATGTAACAACCTACCCCGGAACATGCCTAAATTTTGAATAAGAAAAGATGCATCGAAATTTAGATCCATTTTGAGGAAATCTGTTGGTTGGAAAAAGAAATAACAATACAGAGCTATAGATAATCTTTCAGAGCTCACAACCAATGAAATAAAATATAATAGCCAAGTGTACCTATTTATTTCAAAACCATAAAATGCCATAACACAAAATATCATAAAATCATATCATAAATCCGTTACAGCAATTGTCTAAATACATGGGTATATATAAAAGCAAGTAATAATGATAAATACTGCCAAAAGCCAAACTTCTCTATCTTTAAGCATTTTCGCCTCCATTACTCCATCCTTAACCTGAGTCATAATGAGGAGGGAGTCAGAATAACAAGTATTTAGTGGATAAAAACCTCGAGTCTTACTTTTTCAGTACCTGGGCAGTATATTTCAAAATAAGAATATGTCTATGGTCATAAAACAATTAAGTACTTCTTATAAGGAAAGGAGGCGGGTCCTCAATTAACCACTTATTACCTTCCATTCTAAAAGCATATTTCTAAAATCTCATAACCCAAATCCCATGTCATAAATAGCTAACAATGCAAGAGATAGTAGCCAAGCCACTTAATACCTTTTATTAAAAAATAGGCAGACTCTGGTCATTTAATACCTTAATTAAGGCAGACATCATCCTTTAATAATTACTTCCAAGGTATGCTCCTCAATGGTAACTATCTAGGTAGCATCCCTTAAGTCACTTAATACTTCTTTATTTAGAAGGTGGACCCTCAATCAGTCACTTAATACCTTATTTAGAAGCGTGACCCTTGTAGAGATAACACCTAACGTGTCCCCTAGGCTATTTAATACTTCATTAGGAAAAAAAGGCAGACCCTCAAACAACCACTTAATACCTTAAGACCTCGAAGCAAGCCCCTCATATGATGGCCTATACTCATAATGACTTCGCATGTTAGTTTGATTATTCATAGGAATTAGTAGCAAAATTATCTAGGCAGATTTCCCTTATAGAATTTCGGACCAACCTCGCGTCATCATAAATATTTATCATAAAGATATCTCACATCAACATATTTATCATAAAGATATCTCACATCAATAGGAAGTGTATACAACTACTGGCAGCCTCAAAGTGAAGGGCAGGCTTCCGTTATGTAGCTATATTGACCTCGCATTCTTATAAATTAGCCATAAATTAATTACACTTCATATATGTATAATAATCATCTCTCCATTTCATAAATAAAGCCTTATTAGGAATCTTCCTAACTACGCCTTAGAATAATAATTAGGCTAAATAAGAGTTTCCTCTTATTTTCGCTTAACAATCAATTATATTCCTAATGGAGGAATAAATGAAAATAAATATCTAATTAACTATGCCATATACATAATAATTATATATTAACTACGCTAATAGAGATAAATAAATATTCACGCCTAATAAATTCTAAATGCATAGATTTTATGCCCTAAAATAGCGTTAGATGTCAATTACCTAACAAATACTATTACAAGTCCTTTTTCTTCAAATACCCAAGATTTCAACAGAACAAAATATGAGATTCTAGTATCCAAAACTGAGAATAAATATTCATAACCAAAACTACAATAACAAACTTGTAAATAAAATAAAATTCAATTTATTACTCTAATTCAATGGAATATCCTAAACAATAGGAATTGCAATCTAAACTCCATATTCAGCTCAACTTCTCTTTTATAAAGAACAAAGAAGAAGGAGAAGTGGAATAGACTATAAAATTGTCAAAAACTGCATAAATAAAAAAAAATCCCATCAAAAATGTAAATAATTGAGAATCTCAACATAGAATTGACATTTTGAAATAAAGAGGAATTTTAAGGGATTTTATCTATTGTATTTTCGCAATCCCAAAATCTCCACGGCATATTCAAATCCATAGAGACAGGCTAAACAATTACTGAAAAAGAATACTAAGATTTCCACACACGGAACAACCTTAGATTCGTTTTCCATGGATTTAGATGCCTTTCAATTTCCTCTAGAATCTCTCTATTTTGGTATATACACAATACGAAAGATGTATATATTTTTATTAGATTCAGAGCGGGTGGGGAAATAACAAAATAAGAATAAGTTGGAGGTAGAAGAAATAAATGGAGAATGAATTAAATTCTTATATAAATTCTCTAGGGAGTTTCTAAATCTAATGTGAAGAGACAGTTGAGCTCCCTAAAATAATATGAATAAAAAGTAGAGAGGGTATGGTTCTATTTATAGGGGTTGAAACGCAGCCGAACCTTAAGTTGGAAGTAGGTAAGAAACAGATAAATCTGGATTGTACAACTCAATATAACATAGCATCAAACCCTAGCTGCCACTGACAACTTTCATTGCCAAGCGTTCGACCGCCAATGTTCAACCGGTCGACTACTATAGTCGACCGGTAGACATATATTGGTCGACCGCTCCTCTATTTCGAGGAACGTTTATTTTATTCCCTAATTAACTTTTTAACGTTAAACGTTAATTAAACTATCACTTAGCCCCAAGCTAATTTTTGAAATTTAAACCTTAAGTTTAATTTCTTATTTGAATTTGAATTCAAACTAAATTAGTTTAAATATGGAATCTTCAAATGCTCATAAATTCTTGGATAGAGCTCTGTTATCAGCATAATGTATATGGAAATAGATCATAATTTCGCCACGAATGCAACAGAATAAATTTCATGGTCAAATTTTGATTTTTATAAAATTTCCTTATTCTATCTTACAATATATAATTCATTTTAATCCATTTAATTATGGTTCATTTTACAAGGTGTTACGGTCTCTCTCATCGTCGCTCCACTGGACTTTTACTGATCTACCTGTCTTGTTCCTCAGCTTCTTCTCATCGTCGCTACAACTCGAACTGGTTGTCTCACAAAAGCCAGATCCATTTCTACTACTAAATCTTCTAATGCGGTCAGAGTTATAATAGTTTCTAGATCTCCAACACATTTCCAAAGATGAGAAATATGGAAAACGCTATGGACTTCTGGTAAACTGCTCACTAACTCTATCATGTAAGCAAGTTTCTCGATCCTCTTTATAACACGGATTGGTCCAACAAACCTAGATGTCAACTTCCTTGATTTACCAAATCTTACTACATCCTTCATCGGTGATATTTTGACAAAAACATGATCTCCAACTGAGAACTTTAAGTTTTTCCGTCTCTTATTTGCATAACTTTTCTACCTAGATTGAGCTTCCTTCATTCTAGCTCGAATTAACTCATTCTTTTCTTTGGCTTCTCTTACCATATTCGAACCAAGAACTAATCTATCTCTGATCTCTGACCAACAGACAGGTGATTTACACGCCCTTCTGTATGAAGCTTCAAAAGGCACCGTTCTTATACTAGTCTGATAACTATTATTATAGGAAAACCCAACCAAGTGAAACTAGTCTTCCTATGGCCCGCTGGAATCTAGTATACATGCCATCAATAAATCTTCAATTACCTTATTGACTCACTCTACCTACCTATATATTTATAGATGATAAGTGGTACTTGTCTTAACTTGGTCCTAACATATCCTATAGACTCTTCTAGAATTCACTAGTGAACAAATCATCTCTGTCAGTAACTATACTATTAGGAATCCCATGCTGTCCAATAATATTCTTAATAAACGACTTGGCTAATACATATGCCATCCTGGTTGACCTAACGGGAATGAAATGTGCACTCTTGGTCAGTCTATCCACTATGACCCATATAATTTCATTTTCCTTATTTGAACTTGGCAATTTTTTAATAAAATTCATGGATATCGAATCTCATTTCCAAACTAGTATGTCTAGAGGTTAAAGCAATCCACTTGGCTTTTGATGTTCGACTTTCATTTGCTGGCAATTCAGACACTGTTTTACCCATAAGCCTACATCACTTTTCATACCCTCCCAAAAGAAACTTCTCTTCATGTCCTGGTACATCTTAGTTCCTCCAGAATGAATAATTAACTTCAATCAATGGCATTCCCTAAGAACTTCTTTCCATATGTCATTAACATCTGGAATATGTATCTGTCCTTTCTTTCTCAACCATCCATTATGGTCAAATTAAAAATCCTTCAAACCATCAACTCCGTTCTACCTTCCAAACTTCTAATTCTTTCAGCTAGCAATAGATCATCTCTTTGCTTAAAAGCAATTCTTTCTATCAATACTGATCGAAGTTCCAAACAAGATAGCGTTGTGATACTCTAATTAGAACTGGTAATCAATGTTAACTGCACACTACAAGTAGTCAATGATTTCAAATCTTTCCAATCAGCCAACATAGCTAACACCACATTTTTATGTTTCTTGCTAAGCTCATATGCAATTTTTTTTCATTTTTCCAGTGTGTACTCAAGTCCAAAATCATAAGCAGGTAAAAACTCCAACCATCTCTATTGTCTCACATTCAACTCCTTTTGAGAGAATAAGTACCTTAAAGACTTGTGATCCGTATACAACTCAAATCGTTCTTCCAAAAGGTAATATATCCACACCTTCAAGGAAAATGTTTTGGCAGCTAACTCTAAGTCATGAGTCGGATATCTACTTTTTGCAGTCCGAGTTGTTGAGAAGCATAGGCAACCACTTTACCCCTCTACACTAACGAAGCTCCTAATCGAGTTTCACATGCATCTGTATACACTACCAAATCTTGATTTCCATTTGAAACAACTTACACGAGCGCATTGGTCAATACATGTTCCATCTTCTAGAATGCCTCATTACATTTATCGGTCCAAATATACTTCACGTCCTTCCTTGTTAGTTTAGTCATTAGTACTGCTATACGAGAGAAATCCTTGATGAATCTTCGGTTGCAGCAAGCTAGATCAAGAAAACTTTCTATCTTAGTCATCGTATCGGGTCTCTTCAATTGTTAATTGCTTCTATCTTAGCTGGATCCACTGAAAACCCTTTTTCTAATATTATATGACCAAGAAACTTCACCTCATTCTTCCAAAAATGACACTTAAAGAACTTCGCTTTTAGCTGATGTTGCCTCAGCGTCTCAAGCACCATTCTAAGATGAATCTCATGATCTCTTTCATCCTTAGATTATATCAAAATATCGTCTATGAATACCAACACAAACCTATCCAAGTGCTCTTAGAAAATATAATTCGTTAAATCTACAAAGAAAGCGGACCCATTGGTACATCCGAATTGCATTACTAACCACTCATAGGAACCATATCTTATTCTAAACACCGTCAACGAAATACTATCTTCTGCCACCCTGTTGATGAAACCCTATCACCAAATCCAACTAGAAAAATAATTTGGCTCCACTTAATTGATCAAATAAATTATTATTTTTGGTAGGGGATATCGGTTCTTTATCGACTTTTCATTCAACTTTCGATAATCAATACACAATCTTAACGACCTATCCGATTTCTTCACAAGCACCCCGACCACTTCCCAAGGCGAACTACTTGGTCTAATAAAACCCTTTTCTTCTAAGTCCATTAGCTGCACCTTTAACTCCTTCATCTCGGTAGATGTCATCCTGCTAGCTGGTCTACTTATGGATTCAGTTCTGGGTAAAAGATCTATTCAAAACTCAATAGCTCATTTTAGCGGCAGTCCTATAACAAGCTCAAAACATCTGCGAATTCTCTAACCATGAAAACCCAATTCAACTCATCTTCCTCCTCTATTACACCCAATAGAACATAGACATCAGAACTTGTACTCTCTACTTTGTATATAATTCAGTCGCTACTATTAAGGAATCTTAGTGATATTTTCCTATATTGGCAAAATATGCTAACATTATATTTACTTAACCAATCTATACTCAAAATAATTCCAACGCCCACGAAATCAAACACATGAAAACTGCAGGCAAACATATAAGCAAATAATGCAAAATCTTAATGGTCACATCTCATCCCTAGAGTTGCATACCCTCCATCGGATTTGCAAACCTTAAGGAAGTAACTAGGTATATGGATTTTAGGTTAAGATTACCTACCAAACAATGAGATATAAAAGAATGTGATGTAGAAATATCAAACAATACTCTAATAGATATACGGTGAATCAAAAGTGTACCTCCCATCACAGCTTTCCTTTTCTCCTCAGCTGTTTGTCTTGAGGTAGCCAGTTCCAAAGCAAATACTTTTACATTTTCCGCCTTGGCCACTTTCAGACATTTGTTCTTATAATGTCCCACTTAGTCGCAGTTAAAGAACTTAATGTTCTTCTTTCCAATGACTTCCTTTACCTTGCCGGTTCGAAACTCATGAGCATAATGTTCCTTCCTGTCACACTTGTAACACACGAACTCAGACTTCCCTTTCTTGGCATCTCCACGCTTCTAAGCTCCCTTCTTTTGGTAAAACTTTCTCTTCTGATTCTGTCCACCTTGCCCCTCTGCTGGCTTGTCATTAATGAACAAGACAAGCATCTCTTCATTTCTTAAAGCCATCTCCACGACTACATCATATGGATCCCTAAGATGTGGTAAAGTTTCCCTAGTAAGCTCAGGTCTCAGTCCACGAATAAACTTCTCATACTTTTTGATCACTGTATCCGTGATAGCATACCCATGTCGACAACTCCTCAAATCTGGTTGCATATTCAAGCACCATCATATCACCTTGCACTAACTCAGAAAACTGCCTCAACAAATTTGACTTAGCAATCTTAGGCATAAATCTTTCTTCAAACCTCTATCTAAACTCAGCCCAAATCAAAGTTTCCTCTACTACTCTAACAGTAACGTTATTCCACCAGTACAACGTAGGTCCTTGCAATTGCCTGAATGCCAATCTCCTCTTTTGTTCATCATTCAAACCAAGATTAGTGAAGATCCTTTCATAATGAAGCAACTGATTCTCCACTTCAATTGCATTCTCTATTCCAATAAATGGTTTCACTCCAAGCCTTGCATACCCTCTTCTTAGAGAAGCATAGTTATTGACAACCAAAACTTCTTGATTAACTACTCCAGCATTTCCACCAACTAATCCAGCAGTAGCTCTTGCTTGCATCACATTGATAAAGAACTGATACATTGCTCCCATATCAACTGATGGTGTTCCTGCACCAACATTAGCAGCTGTCTATCGACCTATATTTCTCCTAGTATTGGGCTTGACATTTTTGTTAGTAGTGGTGCTTCCTCCATCGAGATTCACTCTTCCATTTCCTGCCCCAATATCTTACTTCCTTGAATCTGCATCCGAACCTTAGTAAGATACGGAAGAAAGAGAGAGGAAGAATAAAGATAAAGTGCATACGTATATATAGCATATACAAGTACATTACTATAGCATTTTCCCATACCCTAATCTTAACCTCTGATTCATTCGAATTTTTTTTCAAAACTCTTTTTAAAGTTAAAAATTCTTTAGTTTTACTTAAACGTATGCTCTGGTATCAAGTTGTAATATCCTCCATTTTAAGGCCCGACGCTACAGGTGCTATACTCATCTATAGTATTAATTTTCGATGAAAAAATGCAGTCATGTTAATGGTATTCATAATATCAGAAGCACAAGAATATGAAATAATTTTAAACACAATTTCGAAAATAACTTTCACATTTCATTTCAAAGATATATTTCATATTCATTACATAATCCCAAAACGTTGTCCAGGTTCAGATAATTTTTTTATAAAATACTCTAAGAGCGACATATGAACATGTCCTTTAGTTGATCAGAGTTACTAAATTGACAGATACATCTACGGTCAATATATTCATACAACCACTGATATAACACGTCAGATAATAGTAAATAGATAGGTTCCTATACAGCTATCTTTGCCTCCCATGCATCTTCGGAAGCTTTATTCGTCAAACCTACTTGACCTGTAAAGCCCTTACTCTCGACCTACTCAAAGCAAATTTTTAGCACCCGAGAACTTAAAGGGAAAACATAAACTTCAAGTCAGACAAAAAGCATGGTGTGAACGATAATATGTCATCTCGGTTTATATTAAGTGAGACCACACCGCTAAAAGAAACAGGTTTTCCCCACACTAATATCACTTTTTAAAATATATCTTTTGCAATTCAATGCCTACAACCAAACTGGTTATAATAAACAATATAACAATAATGTGCATGCATGCTACATGGGCAATCATGATAATCCTTCAAATCAGGGGACTATTCATCCCAATGTTTAGTTTTCACAGGGTAACTACCAACCAACATGGCTGACTTGGGCCTACCATATTACCAAATTTTCTAACCGACTATTAGAAGAAAACTGGATGGTCTGCCCTAATACACTTTTCCTAATGTTTACCGACTATCTGTCGGTCTAATAGTTCTGCTAGGCTTACTATGAACCTAAGGATTTTGCAGGCTAACTTATAACCTATCTTATCATCATGTATTCCTTTTTATGCGTAAACATCTTTTTGTCTTACCCTTGACAAAGCCCTGCACTTGGAATTTCAGACTTATATTGGCTAGGGGCTAATAGCTGAAGTATAGGACGCTACCCTACACCAGTCCGATTTGGTTCCCTAACCTTTGAGTTAATTAATCCTACCATAATCTATCTAAAAGTGATAAGAACAATAATTTCTTTACTAAAATTTTGGGCTAAATATCCTTTTCTATTTCCTTGAAAACACTTTCTTTATAAATAATTTAACCTTTAAAATCATACTTTCAAAACAAGGAAAATATAACCCTTTAATTTATCCAAAATAATTATGCCATGATATATACTTTTATAAGATAGTGTTGGTGAATCTCAAAACCACTTGGAAGTTAACTCACTTTGTAACTATAGGCCATAGATCAAAAACAATATAAAACCTTTATATTGATAATGTCAGTGAGGATATGAGGGTCTTCGCCTCTTAAAACATTAGCTATCAACCAAAGTTAATAAAACCATTTAATTTATAACATCAGCAACCTTATTGCCACTAAGAGTCTTCTTCCTTATTTAATATAAAAATATATTAAAGACTTTAATTTTTAAAACGTAAAGACGATAACGGGGATGTCGCACTTTATAGAGTGTCGACGTCATAGGATATACAACATAGTTTGCATAGTTTAAGGTCTTAAAAGAATAGAGTCGACATAGTTAAATCTCGACGTCTTTGCCTTAAAAAAATAGAGGCTTCATTAGAGCCGAAGTCATTAGGAGCACCACCATAGCCATATTCGAAAACATATAATTTTGAATAAAGGTGGCATTGTTAGCAACAATGTCGATATAGCTAAAAGCGACATAGTTGCCTATATGTCGAAGTTGATAGGTATAAAACATGCGGCACCATTATCACCACTATAAACCACTTTGAAACCATTAGAATCGACGATGTTGTAGACAACATGCAACATAGTAAAAAGCGGATGAATCAGTTAAAGCAAACGACCTCATCCACTTCAAAGATCACGATGTCGATGTTGTAGTTGGCTTCCTACTTCGATCAAGCCAATGCATTCCTAATCAACCTAAGTTAATACCCTATGCATTGCTTTTGGTCGATGTCAAAGACCGTAGAGGCGATGAGATAGGGTGACATCATGAACTTCAGCATGGCAAGGTCGTAATTAATGAAAAAACTGTTTTATTACCATTGGAAGTAGTTTCTTTTCACCAAACCCCAATTATTTGTCAAAATCATATTGGGTAACACTTCCTTTACCAAAATCTTTTCCAGAAACTGCTAAAGAGAAGATTTATCATTTTCAAAGTACTTAGCAAACTTTGCATTTTATATTAATATTTAAGTGTACTAATTAAGCCTTTCTAGCTCAAGTAATTCATATTAAATCATAAACATTTGGAAAAAATCCCTAAATCACGATAAATCCAATTTATTATTTTCTTTAACATTTAAAAATTTCAGGCCAAAAACCTAATTTAATTATTTACAATAATTAAAACCCGAAATAAACCACTTTCCAATCTTTGGAAATTCACCAAATATTCTAGTTAAATTCGAAAATCATGAAATTAAAAAGCCACTTTCAAATTAATATTTCTAACATTATATAAAAATATCAAGTCATTTGGGCGTCGTATGATAAGTTTTCTAACTCAAACTTGTCAAATAATTTTATAAATAAATGAAATAAATTCACCAATAAGCATATAACCATTCAAACTATCACAGTATGGCATAATATAAGCCAAAATTGGATCTATACTTAAACATGCAAATAACACTTAAAACATGAGATGCATATCTTATTGTTTACCTTGAATGGCTAAAGAAGGTTGAGATTTGTATTTTGATTTGTTTCCCCTAAGCTTTGATCTTATTTTCTTTAGCTTTACTTCCCTTGAAACCCTTGTTAATGGCCGGCCTTGACTCTTTGATTTAGTTTGTATCAAATGAAATGAAGGAGGAAATGAGAATGGGTATATTTGTTAAGGAAACATGCTTTTTTCCATTTTGCCCTCCTCATATACCCTTTTTTTCATTAATGTTCTAACTAATTCCATTAGCTCATTAATTAAGGCTCGACCCATTCTAATTACCAAATTCCAATCTCCTTATCCATTTACATTATTTTATTTTATTTATCCAACTAAATCTCTTAAATAATGTTAATTAGAATTAGAGTTGTTACAATCCATATAAGCAAAAAGGAATTGTCAACGCAGATCAAAAGAAGTAAATCAGTAGAAGCTTAAATCCCTTAAATTCCCAATGTCATAAGCGGAATCCAAAAAATCAAAAGCCTTGACGAGCCAAGTAAAATTGACTGATTCTAACAATCAAGTGTCCTCAATCTGCCAGCAAAAGCAGTCCAATCTACAACAAATACAATTTTTTTTAAAACCTAACTAAAATGTGAGTCCTACACACACACAAATATATATATATGATATTTAAAAATTATGCACATATATCTGCGAGAAAAGCAAAGCAAAAACGTGAAGTAAAATTGAATTAGTTCTCAATCAAGAGAAAATGTTCAAAGAGTTATCTTTATTATAAGGCTCCACTAAATCGTCACTTAAGGCCATATTTTGTCTCCCACTATTGTAAATAATTTTTACCTTCAAGATGTCAATAAGATGTTTTACCTTTTTAAGGAAATCCCTGAACAAACAATTTTGGCTAATTTATAACTGGGATCTGCGACCCAATTACAATTGAATAGCTCGATAACGTATACCAAGTTATCAGAATAAGTATTAGCATTATTGAACATTCTTTAGTTCCTTTCAAACCATATATACCAACAAATAACAGTGAACATCGTATCAAGTAAAAATCTAATACCTTTAGCCAACAAGTAAAAATCACATGAATATTTTAAAATAGTAACTGTAAAATAATTTTCATTATATTGTATAAAATTGTATGTTTTATGCATATAAATGATATAAAATACAAGATGTTCGAAATAATGTACGTCTTGTTCATTTTTGTTTGGTTTCACTGTACCTTGCATTTTAGACTAGGGCTATTATGGTGATGGTAAATTTGCCATTAGTAATTGGTAAGAAATATCGAACTACATTGGTATACTAATGCTGTTGGTATGGTAACGATAAATTTATTTCACATTGATGTAAATAACTTGTGATAAACTAAGAAAATTTCCCGGGTCAACAAAAATAAGTCAAAATGTTTATATAAACAATAAACAAAATCAGGAACAAAATATTTACTTTTTCATCTCATCAAAAAATTTATGCAATAAATTTTTAATAGCTTTACGTATCGGTAAATTTACCATTACCAGTCAGTGATTTACCATTTTATCGGTATACCAATGAACATTTTATCAGCGGTAACAATAAAGTATCGGTTGTCGTTTTAGACTTACCAATAGTATCGGTATGATAACGGTTTTTTTGCATTGGTTACCATTAACATAACAACCATATTTTAGAATGTGTAAGGAAACGACATAATGGAATCTTTGCCCCATTGCACATGATCTAGACAATTTGATCAGACTACTAATTTTTTGTCATAATTATAAATTGTGATTTTGTCAATCATTAAATTTAGCAACTAAATTTACAATATGAAGAAAAAAAATCACAATATAGAAGGTGTATATTAGTTTTTTTTTTTTTTTGAAATGGTACTTTATATACAACAAATCATTGGGACAACATATCCCATGTCAATAAACGTTCGAAAGCAAGTTTCGAACTTGTGACCTCTTGCACCAAAGCCGAATCAATTAACCACTTGGACAATGGTGCTTGTCTATTAGTTTATTTTTGTTGCTGTATAAAAAGGTTTTACCAAAAAAGCATACTATAAATGTTATAGAAAGATTTGCTACTACCATAATTAAGAAGAACAAGACAAATTTCAACATGATTTTCAGGTGAATGAATGATATATGTTAGATTTTTTTTAATACAAAATGGATTTACCTAAACAGGAAATTTTCCTCAAGGACACGTTTTAGGGCTTTTTTTGGATGTAGAATGGCCCGCTAATATTTTTCTCCAAAAGACATATTATTGTTTTTCCCTTCTAGCCTAATTTCGCACGCTTATTCTTCTTCGTTCTTTCGATCAACTTTCTCAGTCGCGATCAAATATCTTTCTCGCAATTAAAAATCGATCAACTTTGTTCGTTTATTTCAATTTCCTCCTTCTAAAAATTGTACTTCATCGATCATTTTTTTCTTCCGTGGGTTTGTTGATCTCGTTCTTTTCATATTTGTACCATGATCTCGTTTTTATTAGGTATACTTATATTATTCTATTTTTTCTATTCGAGTTAAAAATATTTGTTCGTGATTTCTAATTGTATTCATTTTTATGAATGATATGCGGTATTGTTGTTCTCATTGTTTGTTCGTTCGTCGATGGAAAATTGTGCAAGTAGCAGCAGGTTTTTTATTGTTATATTCGTTTCTTTATGCAGTGTTGTCATCTAACTAGCTTTTCATTTAATTTTTCTTACATTTTCTTGCATTAATGTTGAGATGATTGGAAAAGTATCATTGCTTGGGTAGTATTTAAAGTTGTGACGGAGTGGAAAACTATCGTATTTTAGGTTCAGTTTCTTGGTATCATTTTTATTTTTTCTTAGTATCATTTTTTTATTATCAGTACGTAGGTATCGGTTTTGTCTACGGTAGGTATCAGTTTTGTTAAATTGAATAATTACTGTTCTGCATTGAAAATATTTTTACTAATGTTTTTTTTGGCAGTGGGTATAACAGCCTTCTTTGTTTGTTTGTGTTGAATAATAACACTTTTAGCACTCGATTGTTTATTGATTGCCCATTGTATGATTTGAAGAATGAGATATGTCGATATTGGTCTCAATTAACTCCTTCTTCTATTCAAATTTCTTATGTACTTGAGGACAAAGTTATTATGGTTGACACTGATTCAGAGCATAGTTTGTTATCAGTTATACAAGAAAAGTTCTTTCTATGGTTATACTGTTAAGGTTAAGGATTCGGAATAGGAAATTATTGATAGTGCTTTTATTTCAACTTCATCCTATGTTCATGCTTCTTCGTCTTCTACTGTATCTGTCTGTTCAAATGTTGTTGTTAATGGTAAAAGTTATTTAAAAGATATGTTAAGGAGAGGGTCAACATTAAGCATTTCCGATTTTGTTGGTTTTTGTTTTGGAGGAGCTGAACATTTTAGAGAGTTTTTGATGGCATATCAACTTCAAAAGGGGTATGAATTAGTTTTTTTTAAAGAATTGTGCTACAAGAGTTACTGTGATTTGCTCTTCATATAAAGATGGTTGTCTTTTCAAAGTTCATGGTTTCTATGATTCTGGAGAATTAAAAAGGTTCTTTATGAGAAATTTGGTTCCTGATCATTCTTGTGGGATTGGTCTTAGACATGTGAATAATCCACATATATCTAGTTCGTTTGTTAAATCGATGATTACTGACGAGATCCGTGATTGTCCAAGTAAAAAGCCTAAGGATATTATACTTGATTTTAAAAGAGAATACAATTTTCAGTTGTCTTATGGTTATACTTATCATGGGAGACAACTTGCATTGATGGAGTTGCACGGTAATGATGCTTTGTCATATAATGATTTGAGTTGGTATTTGGAAGCAGTGAAGAAATATAATCCAGATAGTTATGTTGGTATGGATGTTGATCTTTGTAGTAATGAATTTGAAAGGGTGGTTATTGCTTTGGCGCTTGTTTACTTGGTTTCAAGTTTTGTCGTCCTATGATATTCTTAGATGCTACTCACTTGAAGGGACGTCCTGGTGTGTTGATGGGTGCCACTGCAAAAAATGGTGATCAATGTATGTCTTTGTTTTCAGATTTGAGTTATTGTATTGAGATCATAATACTTGGCATAATCATTCATATACATTTTTTATCATAATTTGTTTTATGTTGGTATCAGTTTTAAGAATTGTAGTTTATAAGTAGCAAGTTTCTAGTATCAGAATTTTCATTGTATTGAATTGTAAGTTTGTATTTGGTATAATAATTTCATACTGCTACACAGGAGATTAGTATCAGTTTGTGTATAATGTTAGTATCAGATTCAAGTAATTATGTTCATATATGGTATCATTTATAGTTTTGTAGTATTGATATTTCCTTTATATCATAATATATGTCAATTTTTGTTTCTTTGTTGTTTTAGAATGAAGATTAATGTGCGTAATGTTGTGGTTATCAATATTTTTATAATGGTCATTTCAGGTTTTAGGTATCAGTTTTGTTACTGTCAGTATCAATTTTGATGAATTGTTTTATATTTATGGTTGTAATTACTTTTAGTTTTTTTTTACTAATTATTTTGGCATTTGCAGATTTCTTCCCTTTATTTATGAGTGTAATTTCTGTAGAAAATGTGGATAACTAGACATGGTTTTTGAACCATTTAAAACAAATGCTTCAAGAAGAGTGTACTTTAGTTTTTATGTCAGATCGGCACCAAGGTTTGCTTTCAGGTGTTTGTGATGTTTTTCCTTCAGATTATCACAGTTATTGCTATTTGTATATGGAGCAAAATCTTCTTTCAACAGTGAAAGCCAAAAATGCAAATGTGTCTATCGTTGATCTATTCAAAATGTATTCTAGAGCTTCTAATCTATATGAATTTGAAGGAGCATATTCTAAGTTTTGTCAAATCGGTGGTGTTGCTGGTGTGAATTTTTTAAAGGATAAGCCATTTGATAAGTGGGTTGATTTATTTTTTCCAGGGAAACATTATGGTGAATATAGTTCCAATGTTGCAGAAAGTTTTAACAATTAGATTTTAAATGAACGAGCATTGCCTATTACTTTGTGTTTAGATGGTATTCGTGTTAAGATTATGGAATAAATGGCTAGAAGAAGAGAAGAATGTCGTTTGTGGAGAACAAGTCTTTGTCCTTCTATGGAGTTACGTTTAGATGAATTGATTGAATAAGGATTTGGATGGGATGTATATAAATCTTCTGATTTTGCTTTTGAAGTGAAATCTCCAAACTCTCATTGTGTTGATTTGAAGGAGCGGGTTTGTAGTTGCAACCAATGGAAAATTACGGGATTTCCTTCTGCTCATGCTATAAAGTGTATGAACAAGTCTAAGTTGTCTGTATACGATTTTATTGAGAATTATTTCACTGTTGATGCTTATCGTTGTTATTATGCCAATGCTATAAATCCTATTCCAAATTATGATAGGCCTATTGTTGATGGTAGCATTCAAGATGTTATTAAACCACCAAAGGAGAAACGTGGCGCTAGTAGACCATCAGTGAAGCGCAAAGGAGGATTTTCGTATTTTTATAACAAGTAAAATAGATGTGGCGATTGCAAGCAATTTGGTCATAATAAACGGAATTGTCGAGCTTCAAAGAGAATATGATTTGATTTTACATTTTAAATTTGTTTAGAGTAATAAGTGTATGTGAGAGTTGTTTCAGTGGTCTATAGTAATTGAACCTTTTTTTATTAATTTGTATTTAGTATAGCATATTATGAAATTGATTTTAATTTCAGCTATGTTAGTATAGATGATAGTATCAGTTCGGTTGTTTGTTTTTACAAATTTTGGTACCATTATCATTTTTATAGTATCATTTTTTACAGTAGCATTTTTTATAAGTTTTTACACGTATCGGTCTTTTTAAGTTCTGGTATCATTTTTTACATTTTTGGTATTAGTTAGCTTTGTTGGAGATAATGATTGGTTGATTGGATATAAACGGCTATATTATCAGTTTTGGTTTGTTGTTAATATCAGTTTCGTGTATTATAATACATGCTAGAAGTGACATACTAAATAATTAGAATGATATCTGGTGCTTGCAAAACCCAAGACCTGCACTTATTGTTATTTCATAAAGTATGTTGACTGTAAGTTTTAACAGAACTGATACTACAAGTCATAAGAATTGATGCCCAGTTACTGTTTTGTTTTGAAATATTATATGAAATTTCATAATATCATTATACAACTGATAGTTGCATCATAAAACTTATAATATTATGTGGGATCCATAGCTGGATGATAGAATATACAATAATTAATCTTGTTATAATATAAACAATAGGAAAAGAAAAGAACATCAACCATAGCATATCATTTCAGGAGATCAGTATTATTTTTACAAGTAAAAGCAACATTGTTTTAACAACAGAACAACGTTACTTCATAAGAATGAAATTGCAACCGAACATCATTACTTCACAAGTACACATTTCAACAGAACAATATTACTTCAGAAGTACATATTGCAACAGAACAACATTACTTTTCAGGTACCAAATTTAATTGTGAAATAACGCAATGGGAATTCAGTTCTTTTCTTTTCTTTGTTCTTCTAGGCTTGACATGTATTTCGACAAACTCCAGCAGTGTTCATCATCTGTTAATATTGCATGTGCAATCCTTGCTCTTGTTGATAATACTTCTTTCTTTTCATTTTTTATTGGTATCCTGCTTCTGTTTAGCGAAATGATGAATATCATTACAAATATCCCACAGTCAAGCCTGTTGAAACCAAAATGTAATATCAGTATCAATTTGCATTTGTTGTATTAACAGGTTTATAATTAATACAAAAATTTGAATTTCAGAGATAATGGTACAAGCATATAGTATGCTTTGAATTAAAATATTTAGCAGCTGTACTAGCACACTATGTATTAATTTCTGCAGGTATCAGTTTGTTTTTTGTAGGTGTCAGTTTTTTTTCCGTAGTTATCAGTTTCTTTCATGTAGGTATCAATTTTCTTCCTGTAGTAACTGTTTATTTCTGAATTAAAATTTTATTGAATTGAGAGATAATATTTCAATATTTTTATTAAGAATCAAATTCAATTAAATATAAAAGGTAAACAATGATGTATAGAAGTATGTATGGAAAATTATAATGCAAAAACATAGATAGTTTGAATAATGAGGAACTATTAATTGATTATGACTAGTAGTTTCAATTGTATTGTTTATTGTGTTTTCAGTAGATAACATTTTTATGAAAAAGAAACTTACGTGTCTTCCGCTTGCTGGGCACACTTTATTTGATGGATATCATATTGTTTCATCACCATGTCTGTTATGTTATTTCTTTTCTAGATTTCTTCGAGCATGTCCTCTATTTGATGTCTCTAAAACAGGTAATATATTAAAAATTTAGGTCATATTCACTATGATAAGTATTTTTTTTTATAAGAAAGAGTAATCTCATACCAATTTTGTAGCCGGAATTGTTTCTTACGTTTGATCTTCTACGGCGGTTCGAATCAACATGACACCATTGCGTTGTTAGGTATGTTAAAGTGACTAATGTCCAGTGGTTCTCACAATGCAAAGGAAAATATATACTTTCAGCAAATTTATCTTGTACAATAGATTCTAGCATAGGGAGGACAAGACTTTTTTTATCACACCCTTTATACTACACACAACTGCTTTCTGTTTAATATGAAAATAAGTTATGATTTAATAAATGAAGCAATTATTATGTATTTGAATATTAAAGTTTTATTTACCATCATTGTAGTTGTGAAAGCATAGTTGTGTTCTTCCAGTCCACATTTTGAAATATACCAATCTATAATCTGTATTAAAATCAGAAAAGTATAAGTTTTTTTATTGGTGAAGCAATATTAAATTGTTAATAGTATCAGTAATGTTAATAGTGGCTATGTATGTTGATTGGTATAAAAATAATAAAGCTCAAGTGAATTTAAGTATGCTGTGGATTTGGGTATCATTTTTGTTTTTATTTTGGTATTAGTGCTGATGTTAAGAAAAGAAATATTATATACCTGTCTGTCTGTGTCATTTCCTTCTAGTAGATGTTTTAGTGCATTCTTTGTTATGACACAACCTCCTCTTATTGTGTCATTGTCTTCCCATGCCACTACACTATTTTGATAAAAACAATTTGTATATGTTAGATAAACTTAATTTCATATTTAAAATTAATATATATATATATATATATTTGTACACTTACTTTTCTGCTGATATCGTTAATGAAAAGAAAGTTTTGATCACATCTTGTTGTTCGATTTTTAGATAGATCAAACATTTGCAATGTCCAAGGCCTATCTCTGAAAGTGTTGGCTCTATTATTGCAAGTGGCTTTGGACGGTTGTCTTGTTCACTTTTGTTTTCAACATCTTTTTCTTCTTCAAGTTTTGATTTATTTGCAACTATTTTTGTTTCATCCCATATTCAAAGCTATCACGTTGTTTTTTTACTCTTGTTCTTGCCTTCAATCTTTGAATATAAGAAGCTGTCCTTTTTTGTGTTGCTTTGATTTTTTTGTCCCTTAATTTTGTGACTGTTTCTTTCTCTTTCCTAACAGCTGGTTGCACAGGTTGTTCTGCATCTTTTTCTTCAGTTTTTTCAGTTTCGAAATCTTGTGTGTCGTAAAGTTTGAAAGATGAAGGGGTGAAGTCAAGCACTGAAATGACGGATGGTGCATTTTGATTTTTTACATCTATATCCTCTTGAAGATGTTGAGTATCTTCTGTTTTGTCTCTCTACACTTGACTTTCTTTTTCCAACTCTTCTTTTTGATACACTTCAGTTGGAGTTTGTTTCTTTTCTTCCTGTTGACATTATATTTCTTCATTGTTTTTTTTACCCAATTCACTTTCTATTTCGTTGGGCATATGTTTCTCCATTTCTTCTGTTTTATCTACTCTTTGTTGTACACACTCTTCAGCTTTTGTTTCTTTATTTTCTTTATTTCTTCCAATTTCCATTTCTTCAAAAGTATATGCATTTAGTTCAGTTTGTAGAATGTCGCTTTCTACATTGAAACTTTGTTTTTTATTTTCGCCTTTTTTTCAATGTCATTCAAATCATCTTCACATTTACTGGTGTTGTCTTCCTGAGATCTTTTCTCTTCATTATCTTTCAGCTTCAACTTAATTTCTTTCAACTCTTCTTTCAACCTGAAAACTTCTTGCTTTGCTTTAATTCTTTTCTTTTTTTCTACTTCCACTTCTTTTTTTGTTTTCTTTGTTTCTTCTTCCAAATCTTTTATATGCATTTTGAAGATCCTAATGCTTATGTCTTCCTCAAATGAATGTGCACTTTCTTTGGTTTCTTCAAACTTTCTTTTCTTTCCATGCTTTTCTTTTTGAATTATGGGGAAATTGTGTTCAACAGTCTCTGTTTGTGATTTTTCGAATTTTCTTTGGGGAAAACACAATTTCTTTGGAAAATCACAAATTCTAGTTTCCATGCTTGAACACAAATTCGAAAAATCACAAATTTGTGTTTTCTTTCACCTAAAAAATTGGTGTTGGAAAATTTGTTTCAGTTTTAAGATATGATTTCAAACAACAATGATAATTGAATTTTTACTGTTATGAAAAAAGGAAATAGTATGCAATAAAACTAATAGCGATACTATTAGTATTAGGTTTAATCATGTAAAACTTCGGTATCATTTTTCGAATTCTAGTGTCAGTTTCTAATAATATTAGTATCAGTTTCTTATAATATTAGTATCAGTTTCAAGGATGTACAACTATGGTATGAGTTAATGGATTGTAGTATCAGCGTAAATTGTGAAGTTATAAGGTATCATTTTTTGGATTCTAGTATCAGTTTTGAACATTTACACAATTAGTTTGTAGCATGTAATCATTTGGTATCAGTTTTTGCAATTTTTGTATAGTTTATGACACTATTAGGATTTGTTTCAAGCAAGTAAACATATGGTATCATTTTTTTGGATTCTATTTTTTGTTTTTGATGCTATTTACTATGTAATGATATGGTATCAGTTTTTGAGCACTGTAGTATCAGTTTTATGTTATAGAAGAGAGGATAGACAATTAAACTTTATTCTACATAAGAGTTAAAGCATATTGATTAACAAAAATTAAATGGAAGTTTTACTTACATCGCCCTCTTTCACGTTGTCAAAAACTGCTTTGAGTGCTTTGTCTTTGAGTTTCCTTAAATCCCATTTTGCAAATCTTGGTAAATCTGGAGTATAATATTGTCTTTGTTGAATGAGACTCAGTTTCTCACAAATGCAATACTGTTAACGTAAAAAGAATCGACTATATGTTTGTTAAAAAAAATTAAGCAATAAATCTTTGATTAAGTTATCTTACCAATGGAAACATGGAGCATCCCGACATGTTTCTTGGATTATGGATGAAGTTCTTAACAAATTTATTGAAATTCTTTTCTATTGTTAGTGGCCAAAAAACCAATTGCATTGTCTCTACATTAATTAAGTATGGTAGAAGTCCCCATCTTAACTTTTGCTGGTTGTTTGGAAAGAAGAATGTTAATAGTATTTCAATTACTATTAACATTGGCAAGTCTTCTTCATGCTCTTTTCTTCTTCGCAACTTCTTGCTTTATTCTTTTTTCAACAACATTTCTTGTTATATAAGTGCAATTGCCGAAGTTTCTCTTTGCAAATTCCCTACGCTGCATTGGAATTGTTCTGTTTGTCATTTTCTGAGTTGGCTCAATGTTAATTCCTTTTAGTGGTAAGCCAAAAATCAAACTTATATCCGTTGCTGTAACTTTCATCCTTTCTTTGGAAAATAAGAATGCATCTTCCACAACTGAGTAGCATTTGTATAAAGCATCCAAATTGTGTTGATGCTTTTTGCATTCTTTCATCAAAATTTTCTCTTCATAGAAAACTTTAAAGAAGTTGTAGAAAGGAGTGCTCTTCATTATGTCCATCTGCTTCTTGGATAGAGCATTTTTCTGTTTTATCAGTTTTACCGTTTTGAATACAGCCTGCAATCCACATCTGTAAGCAGTTTCATGCTTTTTATCTTCAGTTTGCTGTTTTGTTTGTGACCTTTCTTTTATGCATTTTGGATGTGGATCAACAAAATTATCATCATCCTATTATTTCAAAATAAAGACTATAAGTTATATGTGAAACAAATTATGTTTAAATATGTAACAATTTAAAGTTTGTAACAATTTAAAGTTTGTAGTAACTAGGTATCAGTTTGCAGTAACTAGGTATCAGTTGGTACTAAGTAGGTATCGGTTTTCTGTAAGCAGGTATCATTTTTTCAAGTAGGTATCAGTTGCTTTGTGAATAAGTATCAGTTCTTTTATAAATAGGCATCAGTTTTTTGTTTGTATCACATTTCAACTAAATGGTACTGACTATTATTTTATCAAACAATTTACGCTTAATGATACTGAATATTATTACTTATAATTAGGTATCAGTTTATCACTACAACAAAACAGTCTTTTTACAACGGGCAATGCCCGTTGTAATATGGTTTTCGCAACGGGCATATGCCCGTTGTAATAGACCTCGTTGTAATAGATCCACCACATTTTACAACGGGCAAAACACGTTGTAATACAACTTTTTACAACGGACAATGCCCGTTGTAATACACCATTTTACAACGGACAATGCCCGTTGTAATACACCATTTTACAACGAGCAATGCCCGTTGTAATACATGATATTGCAACAGTTTCTGACCGTTGCAAAATAAAT
This sequence comes from Allium cepa, assembly GCA_030765085.1. Classification (NCBI taxonomy): domain Eukaryota; kingdom Viridiplantae; phylum Streptophyta; class Magnoliopsida; order Asparagales; family Amaryllidaceae; genus Allium; species Allium cepa. The sequence goes on along the minus strand of CM060931.1, from coordinate 923,321,995 downwards.
GCAAACTTTAAAAAAAATTACAGCAGCATACATCAATACCAATAATGAATAATTTAACGAGTAATAAATATTATCATAAAACAACCAAAATCACATACGAAAAAACTAAAAGCTAGAGTCATAAAATTCCAACACATTCTAAAAAGTTAGATAAGTTCACATTGACATAGTTCTAATATACACACGACGACTAGTTTCATAACAACCGTTGAGAATTTCAGTTGTCAACCTACATTGAGATTCTTAATCGCGTAGATCCATCTGCCTTCGTTTTGTTTGAAAACCACAATGCAGACGCTGCAGCAATCGCCTCTGCAACTGGTTCAGTGAGATTAACAGGTTCACCTTCTACACCATCAACAGCAACCCCTCGAATATCACTGTATACATCAATGGACCAATTTAAACTTTTAATTTATGTTACATAGTTTAAAGCTGCAATAATATTTATAATAAAACCTTTGTTAGTAGAGCTATAAATTATTTACTTTACTACAAACTGTTACCACAGACCACAATCAACCATCTCTGGTCATATTCAACCAACATATACAAACAACAACTGCTGTTCACATACCCCTACCCACTTCTGCAATTGCTTGCTCTTCACAACTGAATGTAATCAAATGATAATGCAATTCGTACCAAGCAAAATCGAATATATGGTAATATTTAAAATATGCAGATCAAAAAAAGAATTAGAACTTCGTTTGTTAAAAGGATAAAGAACTTACAATGTTCCCTGGTCAAGTTTGCATAATCTGGGCCATAAATACTTCTGGACTGACTCCAGAATTGGGCACTTTTATTAAGTAGTAATAAGATGGTTTACAATTAATTTGTTAAATCAAAAAATAAAAATAAAAGAGCAATAGCAAATAAGAAGGTAGTCCCTGAAACAATATATAGATGTTTTGGACTCAAATATTACACACAGAAAGTAAGCATTTTTTTTGTACATGGATGGAGATGCCACAAAACAAATAAGAATAATGTTCGTGACTGGAAAATAAAATAAAAAAGGTTCAATGTCTTACTTAGCCTTTTCTGGAGGAACATCCCTTTTTTGCAATGGGTATTTTATTTGTAGCACTAGAAGAGCAGAATCAGAATTTGGACAGATCAAAATTGGAACCGAGAACGAATTCTATCATGATCATCACTAGAATAGGAATGGAACAATCAGAATTCCAACATTCCAAGGGAAATTCTCAGCTAAAATAAATTCAGATACTGTTACACTGCACCCAAGACTGGTTGTTTTCAAAATTTCTTCCTCTTTATGCTGTAAACAAAAAAAACAAAAACAAAATTCCACTTTGGTTACTAAAGTTTTATATATTAATTCAACTTTAAATATATTTTTCCACTAAAATTACCACCTCAAATTTCTAAAATCTGATTCAAACAAACTCCAGGAAGCCTAAAACAATTCATTATGATCTGAATATCATCCTATGAACATACAATGGTAACATTTTCTCACCACGTATCAAAACATCTTTTCGATCATAACACTTCAAGTTATTATGTCTTCTCTCCACTAATATAATCAGCATAATTGACACAGAAGCATTTGAAAATCATCTGTCTTTTTTGTTGCCGTTTTTATTTTTAATTAGTATACCTGTATTAACAAGTGTCATTTTTATTACTGCCATTAATGTTTGAAGTCATTAAAAACTCTTGATTCAGCGGAAGATTAAAAAATATGAGATAGATCAAATATGGTTTTATCTTTTAGTATAAGAATGTTAAAATTTAGACAATAACACTCCTAGAAAGGTCCAACTTTCATAGACTTCTGACTGTATAAAAAGATGTAGGCACTGCTCAATTTTGTAACTGGTTTATAAATAGATCAAAAAATGAACAAGATGGGTTGGTATGTTTGCATTTATTCGAAAAGACATGTACTAGTTCTTAGCGAGGACATTTATTTCACCCCTTATGTTTGTTGTGCTTAATCTAAGAATCAAATAGACACTGGAGTGCTTTATCAATTTTACACACTTCTAGACTTCTTTTGCTACACTGATGACTAATAACAAATTAAGAAGCTTAGTAGTCTGGTTTGAAATGAGGTCATCAATATCCTAAAACTGTAATATGATAACTGAAAAGCATTGCAGACACCAATCAAAGTTTTCTATTTGATTTAATCCACATCAGACAATGCAACTACTAGTCTATTATACTTACTGAAATAATTGATCAATGCTTCCATGATCTTTAACTAAGCGATTCAGAAAAGCCTAAAAATAAATAATAATAGTATATAACTGGTAATAATTCAACTAAATAACAACATGTTTCTATCACAAATAATAATGTAGAAGAAATATGTTACAAGCAATATGATTGCAGTTATAATACAACTAACTAGTTGAAATTTACGTAGTAATGCACTTGGTTAAATTTGAATTCTGAGGGCCAGTGACACGTAATTCTACTCAATTTCAGTTATCACACAATTAAGCAATGAAAATAAGTGCAGGCTTCTGCATTTCTCATGTTATCTAGTCTTATCAACATATAGCACAATAAGGTAAAACATAAAAACGAACCTTCATTCCCTTTGCAAGCATTTTGTTCATCCCTCTTTCCCGAATCACGAGAGATATATCGTTCACGTCAGCTTGCCTCAATGCTTCATAGTCTAATGAATCCATCGCGTCAGATCTCCTCATTTTTTTGTCACGATTTTTGCATACATTTCTTCTCAAGCTATCCCAATCGAAAGCCTCCAAAGTCTTCCTTTTCTTCGCATCAACTTTTGGTGCATTGTTGCCTTTTGATAATTTTTTTTACTGTGAATTTATTGCCGATTTCTCCTTGAACTTATGATTAAGGCTTCCTGCTTCGGCCACCTGCCATCGCGTAGGATTGTGGTTTATCGATTAGGGATTTTGTTACGAAGCAGCGATTAGGGATTTGTGGGTAAATATGGATTTGGGGATAATGGTTTGAGTAAAAGTAAAGGCATAGCGTTTAATGAAGACTTCTAGCTACAGATACCAAGAAATGCTTATCGATCAACCTGCATGCTTGTTACAAGTGACGATAATCAAATAAATGGTTGGAGACGAGCGGCGATTTTAGAGTAAAGAGGTTTTTTTTTTTGAGATCTGATTTCATTTCAGTGTGAAGGATAAAAGAAAATTAGGGATTTGAAATTGAGAAACATACTTAATTTAGTTTCAGTTAGGAATTTGCATTTGAACGATAAAAGAAAATTGCTGAAAGGAGAAACACAGACGAGTTTCAATTAGGGATTTGGAGTTGAGAAGGAGAATGAAAAAGAGATTGAAACGAACATCAGTTAAAATTTAGGAGGGATGAAAAATAAAATTTGTTTAGAGCCAAAATTTCATGGTTGGAGCCAAAAAGTTTGATTGGAGACTAAAAGAAAATTGTATACTTTGTTCCAACGGGAATTTTGCGTTGTAAAATTTGCATCTATTACAACGGGCAATTTGTGAACGTTGTAAAATTGGCATCTATTACAACGGGCATAAAAGGACCGTTGTAATAGCATTCTATTACAACAGGCATTCACTGCCCGTTGTAAAAAGTGCGTTGTGTAGGAAATCTATTACAACGGTCCTGAAAGGACCGTTGTAATAGTCTTCTATTACAACGGGCGGCAAATGCCCGTTGTAAAAAGGGCGTTGTAATAGGTTATTTTTGTTGTAGTGTATTGTACTTATTAGCCGTTTATTTTACCAAATGATTTATAGGTAATATTTTTGACATATTTATCATGGTATAAAGTTATGATGTTTTTTTTATTTTACCGAATTGAGTTGTTTTTCTTCTGATTCTTCATTTGCAACTGTTTTCTCTTCTTTTTTCTGAGATTTTTCCTGTTTAAATTTTTTTCATAACATTAGAAAATATTAACAGTATGAAATTATTAGTATTACTTTTATAATTTTGCAATTTCAGTTACATCTGTTTCTTTTTGTATTTTGTTCTGAATCATTTTTTCATTCCTTCTTTTTGTTCTTTGTTCTCTTTTTTGCATATTGTTTTCAACTTTTTTCTCTGTAGATATTTATTGCTGCATGTTCTCTTCTTCGTTTTATGCAAAAAAATTCAATGTTACTGTAACAATATTATACTAACTTTGTTATGTTTGATTTTACATTATCAGTTACCTTCTTTGGCATGCTTTTGCTTATATCTGGTCTGCTTCCACTTGCTGTAATTTTTTCATGTCTTCTCTTTGTTCTTTTTTCTCTATTTTGCTTTTCCTCTTCTGTTGATGTAGGTTTTCTAAGCTTTAACTTGTTGCTTTTTGCTTTTACTGCCGTCGCTATCGTTTGCGCTAGAGGTAGGTTTTCCTCTTCTATCATTGCATTTTCTTTATCAACATCTTCTGCCGGAAGTGATTGGACATTTCGATTTTCGTTTTGTTGATTCACTTCCGACTTACTTAGGTTTTCATCGGCTGTCGATTGTTGTGCTCGTTGCTCATCTACCGTCGACTTGTGAGGTTGTGTTGGAGATGTAGATTTGTTTCTGCTTTGCGGTGTCATTTTTTCTTTCGAGTAAAATTTCGTCAAATTTTGAATTGAGGAAGGAGGACGAAGACGAACAGAATATTTTGTTTGAAACTGTATTTGGATTTTGGGCTTTTTTCTTACGGTAAAATTTTTATGCGCGTGTCCTTCTGACTAAATATTTTCTTTAATTTGTCCTTTGAAATTTTTTTCCCTAACCTAAAATAGTAGGGAGCGCTTAAACAAAAAATCCCAATTAAAAGTGTCCTTAAATTTAAATCTAAATGCATTTAATTTATACATCAACGACCTTATTGCCACTAAGAGTCTTCTTCCTTCTTTAATATAAAAATATATTAAAGACTTTAATTTTTAAATTAAAGCCGATAATGGGGATGTCGCACTTTATATAGTGTCGACGTCATAAGATATACAACATAGTTTGCATAGTTTAAGGTCTTAAAAGAATAGAGTCGACATAGTTAAATCTCGGCGTCTTTGCCTTAAAAAAATAGCGCCTTCATTCGAGCCGAAGTCATTAGGAGCACTGCCATCGCCATATTCGAAAACATACAATTTTGAATAAAGGTGGCATTGTCAGCAGCGATGTCGACATAACTAAAAGCGACATAGTTGTCTATATTGTCGAAGTTGATAGGTATAAAACATGCGGCACCATTATCGCCACTATAAACCACTTTGAAACCATTAGAATCGGCGATGTCGTAGACAACATGCAACATAGTAAAAAACGGATCAATCAGTTAAAGCAAACGGCCTCATCCAACTTCAAAGATCACGATGTCGACGTTGTAGTTGGCTTCCTACTTCGATCAAGCCAATGCATTCCTTATCAAACTAAGTTAATACCCTATGCATTGCTTTTGGTCGACGTCAAAGACCGTAGAGGCAGTGAGAAAGGGGTGACATCATGGACTTCGGCATGGCAATGTCATGATTAATGGAAAAACTGTTTTATTACCGTTGTTGTACGAAAAGGTTTTACCAAAAAATCATACTATAAATGCTATAGAAAGATTTGCTACTACCATAATTAAGAAGAACACGACAAATTTCAAAATGATTTTTCAGGTGAATGAATGGTATATGTTAGATTTTTTTTTTAATTTTTTTTTAAAATACAAAATGGATTTACCTAAAATAGTAGGGAGCTTAAACAAAAAATCCCAATTAAAAGTGTCCTTAAATTTAAAACTAAATGCACTGAATATAAAAGATATTTGCAGCTCTCTATTTTCAGCGGCCCTTGTAAAATGAAGATAATTCTGATAGACTACCCTACTAAATTCATAAATCATAAATATTCTGAAGTCATTTCCAGTCCTTTAGCCAATAATCCCAGCTTGGTACCCTCCGCTCTTTGAAGAGAAAAAACATAGCCAAATCCGAATCTTCGCCATGGAAAATTCCACAACGCAAATCCCAAACCCTAGTTTCAAGCGCCCACCACTAAGATTAACCACTGAATACGATAGCGAATCCCAGCTATTCTTCAACAAACTCAGCTCCAAGCTCTTCGATGGAATCGCCAAGCTTAAAGTTTCGTTCCAAAACGACCAGAATGGAGAGATTTCATATCCGCAGTTGGGGTTCTTGACCAAGCATTTTTCTCTTTTATACGATTTGGAGTCGAAAAATGCGCTTTTGAGTGGAAATTTTGATGTTAACAAGAGATTGCAAGTCAAAGCTACACATGACGTTAAGGTATGGGCTTTTGTGAGACACCCTTATCTCTCAAGTTTAGAGCTCGTTGATTTCATTGTATTAGCTGACTGATATCTTACTCTGAACAAAAATACACTGCAATAGTGTTTCATCTCTATTTGAGTCATTCCAGTTCTGTGTGAATTACTAAGGTTTTGTGTAGTAGTCTCGCGATATTAGTGAATAATATCTTCATATTCTTTTATAAGATATTCAATTTCAGAGTGGTTGGATTGGAGACAATGCATATGTCCATATAAGCTGGTCAACAAATAGGTTATCGTTGTCATGCACTTCCAATAACAGGAATTCAATTAAATATAGCATTTCCATGGCTAATGTGTTCCAAATCAAGTATCACACTGAGAAGGTGCGTTCGCATTACAATAAATGTCTATTTAGATTACAGAAATAAGCCTAATCCTTATTCACACTAAAAGAGTATTTGAGGTATCCCATTGTTGCAGTTTGAATGTGAAATTGTGAAGTTTTATTCTCCAATGCTCATGATTTGAGCTTGCTCGAACAAGACAGATAATAATATATACTTCTGGTTAGCAGTAAGGAAAATTTTCTGATAGTTAACTATGTTTTAAACCCTTTGATAAACTAAAATGTGAGTTCTGATGGTAGGGAGGTAAAGGTAACTATTTCTATGGTTTATGCCTTACATTTCACTTCTTTTTTTCTAGCATTATACACTTGAATTGATAAGTTTGATAATCATTTTTCTTTTTTATTTGTTTTTTGTTTTTTTGCATTCTACATGTATCAGGAACAACAAGGAGTAGTGTCAATGATAACAAACTTGACTGATCCTGCATATAAACTCGAGCTGTCATCTAATGTTCCATCCATAGGATTGGTGAGTGATCTTTTAGAATGTAAAACTATACTGTAAACATACTTTATAACACATTGAAATATGTCCAACCCTTGTTAGCTTACCTCTGAATCCTGGCTTGGAAATAATTTTGATGAATGCTATTGATTCATGCTGCCATTTCATCCTCAGAAGCAACCTACTCTGTGTGTGTGTTCATCCAATTATGAAACAATATTCCATTGATATGATAAAGAAGATATAAACCGACATGAACATAGCTACATAATGGTTTGCAAACAACGTAATTGTCCCTTCATCGAGCAAGCACTCGCTTCAACTGCGCATAACAACTGAGAATATAAATATTTCCATTTCTTTTAATCTTAAACAATTATTCTTCTGTTTCAGCCAAGAGCAACTCTGAAATTCCCTAATGGTGAAGTGTCAGTTGAAGAAAAGGAAAACGAGGACCTTAAGAAAGAGCTGTCTCTTAATGCAATATTGAAAGGCCAACTTATGAATGGAGTTTGCACTGCCATCTACAGTGACAATATCTTGAACTTAAGATATGCATATAAGGTGATTAACCGGCAAGCACACTCATGTTTTCTAAAATTCTACCAAAATATATTTCACATGACAAATTTTCATTCCAGGCCTCTGAAAAAACTTATTTCAAATTTAACCCTCGTTTGAAACTTATTATGAAAATATGGATGTTATTAAATATTCGGTGTTTTATGCTTGGGTATTCTGAAAATGCGCGCTGACAAAATTTTATTTTGTACCTGCGCAAATTCAAAGTGCCCAAGTATATTTATAAAAATTATACATTCACATTTTCAGATTGTACTTGTACAAAAATGTTGTATAGTGAAAAAGGGACCTATTTTCATACAAGTATCGAATGAGACCTAAAATGGAAATAAGTTTTCTTCAGATATCTAGAATGAAAATTTGCACTATTTTGCACCATCTATTCCCATGACAAGCGATATGTTTTGACGTTTAAATTTCTTTGCTGTCCTGGTAGGATGAAGAATTGTCATTGATCCCAAGTGTTTCTCTTCCTTCAAACACGTTATCTGTTGCATTTAAACGTCGCTTTAATCCATCAAACAAGCTAAGCTACTGGTATCATTTCGATTCTAATGCATGGAGTACTGTTTATAAACACACTGTTAGCAAGGATTTGAAATTTAAATCCGGATATGATTCTGAGGCACGGCTGGGCTGGGCTTCTTTATGGGTAAGTTAACTGTTTCTAAGTGGATTTTAATAGTCTACGTGATCTCTATTTTTAGAAATGTCATTAAGGCACCTAACCAAGTTTTGTTCAAAACTGTATTCATTTGGTAGGTTGGAGATGAAAGTGGCACAGCAAAGTCTGCTCCTATGAAAATGAAGGTACAATTCATGCTTCAAGTTCCCCAAGATGATATTAAAAATTCAACCATTATGTTTAGGGTCAAGAAAAGATGGGATATTTAAGATTTTCTGCCTAGATTTATGTTTTGTTGTTAGTTGGTTCCTTTTTCATAGTGGTAATGAAATCTCATAGTACAATTCAAGCTTTTTTCTCTACTAAATGTTTTTCTACATATATCCCAGTATTACATGATATTTTATCTGAATGTCTCCATGCTTGGTTTTATTGTTATTCTGGTAGGATAAAGCAATTGTTATGGGTGTAAAGGGTTCGGACCGGACATACATCCGTGTCATGTCCTATAATAGATTCGGATAGACATGGACCGAATCATGTTTATGTTTGGATATTGTTCTTACGAGCCGGATAATGAACGGACAATGTTCGGACAATAGAAAAACATCAGACATTTTTGAACGGATATATTTTCATATCTTTTTTCTTGTTATAATTCGAGTTTTAAATGAGATTCATACGAATATGAATCAGACGTCTTACAGTTTCGGATCGAGCTAGACATCAAACAATCGTACAAAATTTACGTTCTTAGCAATTATGGCAGGGGAAAATACAAAATTTAATATAGTTTATTTCCGAGAAGGCACAATATTTGGAAAATTTAGTAACATAGTTGGTCTGTTATGGTAATGGTTATCGTTATCATTTTGTAAATACCGTTACCGTACCTTTTTTACTGGTAAACTAAAATTGTTTACCGTTACCGATTGACTGGTATACCAATGACGGGTATACCGATAAACTGGTATACCAATGACGGGTATACCGATAAACTGGTAACCGTTACGCTGGTAACGGTAAATTACCGTTTGTCTTGTAAAATAATAAGTTGATACATTTTTACATTGAATGATGCTTCATTATATATCTCATTGGATCACTCAATAAAGAACATAGAAAGAAGTGTATTTATCATCGTTTGAGTTGAATTACTAAAATAAATTGAACTATTTTCTTGCTTTTAAATGCCCATAATACAACATCTTATATGAATATCAATGTATTATGAATGGACTGGTAAATTACCGTTACCGCTGGTTTTGAAAAAAATATTACCGATATTTTACCATTACCATACCAATTATACTGGTTTATCGACTTTACTTTAAAATGGTAACCGATTGACTGGTAATGATAATTTACCGTTACCATATCAGCCCCAAAATAGACCATATCTAAAAATATAAACAAACAAGAAATATGGCCAACTTATATTTGATGTGACATTAAACAAGAAACAGGGCTAACCTTTTGCAGCTGTCCTGTCTGGTCTAACCATTCGTTATGAATGTATATTAATGTGAGACCACTTAGGTTAAGAACAAATTCCAATGCAGTTAGTTCGAAGATGTATGAAAACTTTATGACCAAGGTACTAACTGCATGCGGTGAGATTAATGAGCTCTCAGATAAAGTTACAATACGGATAAAGCTCTCAGATTAATAACAAGGAAATTTAGAAGGATACTGTGATGCATTACGTTGATTGATACTTGAAAAAAAGATTTTAGAACATAGATTAGAAAATTGGGGAAATGCACTAGAATCAGAAGATTTTACCGATAGTAGGATTAGAATGGGGTGTTTGCCATGCAATTTTGGTAAAGAAATTAGGAAAAATAGCAGGATTAAGATACATGATCAAACGGCTAACAAAAATTATATATATATTTACATATTTAGGCTAAATAATAAACGAGGAGGAAGAGATTGAAGAAGATGGAACAAATTGAGTCAACATAGGTTGAATAAAACAAAGACAAAACTAGTGTCATTTTAAGTGACAAGCGAATAACTTCTTTAATTAAACGACGATTAGATCTATTATATTGTATGGAGTAGAATATTAGTTTCAAAAAAATAAACATGAAAATAAGTTAAATGTTAGGGAAATGAGAATGTTAAGAGGGATGATTGGAATTAGAAGGAAAGATAGAGTTAGAAATGAGAGAGAGAGAATTTAGAAGTGGTGTCTATAAATGAGAAAATTATGAAAAATTAGAGTTAAATGCATGATCATATATAAAAAAAAGACAAGATGATGCACCATTGAAGAGAGGACATAATATTTATGGTGAAAGAAATAAAATATAAATGATGATTTAAATTGACATGAGAAGAAAGAGTAGAAATGACTTTAAAAAAACGGTTAAATTTGGCTAGTAATACGACTCAAGATAGAGAAACTATAGGAGTTGATAATTCACGTGGCTAATTCGAATCATTCGAGAACATGCTAGGATGATGATGATAATTACTACACTCATGTTAATGTCGTAATCATATACTCATTCAATGCATATTAAAGGAGCTAAATCATATTAGAGGAATGATCTATGGTGTAACAACTCACACCTTCCGGCACACCGATCCATAGTCTAATGTAACTTTCGGACACACGTCACGCCGAAAAATATGAGCTGTTGGGATTTTAAAACCTTAGAGAGCATAATTATAAGGGTAAGTTCTAAGACATTCTACACTTTCAGATCTCACAGCGGAAAGAACTAAAATATAAGTACATAAAATAGACATCTCACAAAAACAGTCTTCAAAATACTTGTTTTTATATATACACTATCTTCAGAGTGAAAATTAAGATTCACATGCATTTATACAATAGGTGACTACAAAAGAATTAACGAATGATATGAGAACTGTAAGACACACACGTCAGACTCAAACCATACAGAAGGTCGGATTGTTATGGGGTAAATAAGAAAAAGCAGAGAAAGAGAGAAAAAACAAAATAGAATCTTGCAGCGGAACGATAAAATATAATAATCAAATAAATAGTTTATGAAGCTGTTTTACAAAAACATTTGATTATACTTATACAATACACATCAGAGTTACACCTACCAGAGAAATAATCAATAACAATGCAGCGGAACAATGTGATGCAGTGAATACTAAGGGTGTGCATAAAACGCACCGCTATACGGAAACCGCCTGCACCGGACCGCAGAATCGGTGCGGAAATCCGCACCAAATCTGCTAACCAAAGCTGATACCCCAAACCGAACCAACTTGCATCGATACGGTTCGGTTGCGGTTTGAACGATTGAACCATCCATATTAAACCGGACCGAAAATTTATATTAGTAATCTTTTGATAAAAATATAAGCAGCTCCTATCTTATTTTAGATTTTATCTATGTACATTCTATTTTTAGCGTATGTTGTTATATTAATAATAATCGCTGACATAAAGGAAGAAGTTATAGTTTGGTATAATATTTTTCATCTCATTTTGTTTGTGAATAAATGATAATTATAATCTTATTCTAGTCATTTTCATTAATGATTATATATTGATTAATGTCGATATTTGGTTAATCTACCCAAAAAAAATCTCAGCTGTAGGTAAATGTCAAATTGAAATATTCATACAATTAAGAATTAATCTTTTATTTCAGTATAACATTGTGTGTTTTAACCTTCAAATGTAAAATTTTCACACAGTTGCCTTTGTAGATTGATTACTGATGGAAGTAATTCTTTTATTTCATATTTACTACGGTTTCAAACCGGACCGGATCGAAACCGAACCGTTTTACATTCATACCGGACCAAAACCGAACCGTTTAAAGGATTGGTATAATGGTTTATATTTTTGATTAACCGTTTGATGCGGGGCGGAAGTGGTTTGAACTCCAAACCGCACCAAACCGACCCACGCCCACCCCTAGTGAATACTAAAATAGATAGTAGTAATAATATCTTCGTCTTCGTCCTCCAAAATAAAGTCTTCAAATCCCGTAATGCTCAGACTGACCCGAGCGAATTGAAAAGACAAAACACTCGAGTCGGAACTAAAAGATCTTATGTAAGTTAAATCAACTGAAATAAATATGACTGTAACGGCGTCAGAGATGTTACGGGATTTGACATCTCCTATCCAGTGTCCAACGTGAGTGCAGTAACTTAGGAGATGCTCGGGATTCACATCTCCTAAGAATCCGTTAAACTATTTACTATGTAGTAATATTTCATTATTATAATAATGTCTATTAGTGAAATAATCTTACTTTAAAATAGCGTTAAGGGGTTACCCATATAGCCCTTAACATGTAATAGTGTCAGTAGTCTATACAGTACCTGCATATCTCCTGATCGGGAGACTACGAGAAGATACCCCATAGGTACGACACAAATCAAACTCGTAGTAAAGCTCGCTAGGGTAGGTGACACGGCACACAAGGCAATACCAGTGTAGATATACCAATTACGCACACGGGCTGGTGGTGACGCATGACGCGCAGCTACCGCCCACCTCGAGCAACACCCCCAAAAATCAAAGGGCCCAATCCACCACAGAGTAATAGAATGGTATCGAAGGAGTGTGTCCGATAAGAGGGGCTACCTCACTGATCCGAGTTCGCTCCTATTTTAGCCACCTTAAGCCAGCTCACGGGAGTCGGGTCCACGTTCATACCTCAAAGGAACGCCGCCACCATCCTACTTCATTCTGGAATCTCCACCGTGTACACGGTTGTTAAAGTGGTTTTCGAAGTTGGCAGAGGGTATGACAACATCCGATCCCGGTCTCTTTAACAGCCAAACGTTATTATAACACCACGGTCATTTTCAAAATAGTTTATATTTAAAACCAAAATATCATTGCCTTTTCAAAACAAATCAATACGATATCAATTTCACTTCAAATATATTCTTTCTAAAATCATAACACTTTCAAAGTTATATACTTCGAAACCAAATTACTTAAGATTATAACACTTCCCAAAATTTTAGATTTAACCAAATCTCAAATCATAAATTCCCATTTCAATTCAGTTTTCAAACGAACCATTCCAAATTATATTGATTCCAAGACAGATTTGGTTCACAAAATAAACTTTAAGTATTTTTCAAACTTTAAGCATTCAACAATTTCAAAACTAAGTTTGGTAATTACGGTTCAACGATTTACTTTTCTATTATTTAGTTTGAAATAATTTTACGTAATAAATCCATTATCATCTAAGTAAACTCAATTTAAAAATAACTTAAACCTTCCCTTCAATTTGTTTATACTTGAAATATTCATTTAATTCACCCTAAACCCAAAATAAAGTTATAAAAATCATACATTTAAAATTCAAATTTAATAAATTTTACATCAACTTATTTGAGTTTAATTCTTAAATAAAATCAACTTCAAATAAATTTCCAATTTACCTTTGAACCTTAATTTATTTAAATCATTATAACCTCTATATTAAAGTATGATTTAAACACTTAACCATATTTTATTTTAATAAAATCAAACTCCATTATTAAACTTATTTTTATTAAACAAATTTATGCATAGCTTAAATTCAAGAATTTAACTATATAAAAATAATATTTATGTAATATCAAAAATCAATATTTATTAAACCGTATATTTCCTTCCAAAACCATAGAAACCATTCTCAAAATATTTATATATAGACCACGGTGTTTGTATATAATTTTCTACCCTATGGTCAAGTGATACGGATATTTATCATTTCAATCCGTAATTTAAAATAAAAATACGATTATATATCATTTCAAACCGCAATCCCGAATGAAACAAAATGTATGACCACTTGCAGTTTATAACAATATAAAATACAACATCCACTCATTCAATATCAATCATCAAACATTTATCACGATCATCATCCAATTCAGACAATAACATCAATATAGAACATATAATAAATAACAGGTATTTACTGGCAGTTATATTCAATAATAAATTAAATAACAATTTTATTCAATAAAATTCAATTTAACTGGAATAATGATAAAAATATGTCAAATAGTCATACATAAATTTCTTATCACATCGGAAATTAATTTAACACACATAAGAAAATTTTGAAGTTGTGAGTGGGTTAAAACACTCACATTTTGAATTTAAATCTAATTTAAACCCATAATTTGAACAGTCTCAGAATCCGTCCAAACCAACGCCAAAATGTCCGGAATTCCAATACGATCCTAACAAAAAAACCGCACGTGAAACGGACCTTGTACGTAAAAGTTATACGCATTAGAACACATGATTTAAATTTTTAAACAAAGAAAATAAACTAAAATAAACAAACACACGTCACCTCTCTCTCTTTCTAGATAGATCGAACGCGGCACGACCGAACCCATCAGCCCCACGTTTGACCACTTACGCGCGCTACCAGAAGCTTCGATACGCCGTTCCACCACCGCCAAACTCCACGTCACATCACCTTCTACACGCGGCCTAACTCCGGCCCCCTCCGGTGCACGCCGCCGCCACCACGGCTTGGGTTTGCCGAAACCCTAAAATGTCAATTCAAGCCGCCACAGGCTATGCTAGGTCACGAGACCACTACCTATCGACTTCCCCTGACGAGTTCTCCAGTACCCATCCCTCAATTTCCCCGATCGAAGCCTAAATCGAAAAGTCCCAATATTGCTTAGGGTTTCGAAATTTCGTGGCTTTGACCACTATTTCTGGATGCCTCGAGCACTATTTCAGACAACGGACACAAGACGCTGATTCATATTGATGAGATCTTTGATATATATTTTCTTGAATTTTTTTAGGAGGTTAAATTTTTGGAATTGAATTTGATTTTGAAATTGCAATTAGAATTAGGTTTTGATTGCCATTGAAATGAGGAGGTGAAAAGAAATTGTACGCATAGACAAATGATAATGAGAAACAATTAGGGTTTATAACAGGGTATTTATAGACAATGCTAAAAATAAAATAGATGGACAAGATTGATTTTCACGTTGAACGATAAAATGGCCCAAATAACCCGTTTCGACTCCTGAACGGAATTGGGTCAACCCATACATCAAAATAGATGTTTTTAAATATTTTAAACACAATGGAACAGGTTTCAAGTCCAATTTCCATCGTATGGAGACGTTATGCTAAAATCAAGTTATTCCAAATTGATTTTTAGGCATTTCGAGTCAGTATGATCAAACGACGAGTCTGATCGCTACGAAATTTGAAATCCTACAATAATTCACCGTTACAGATTCGATGAAACTGGTTTCGTCAAAATCCGAGTCAGTGGCCAAAATGGTTATTTTCATATTGGTTAAATAAATTAATAATTAATAAATTAAATCAAATTTTCAATTTTATAATCGACAATTTTAATCATTTTTAAATTTCTTTATCATTTATACTAATTTAAACAATTTGGATGTCCCTTTAGAGTTAATTAATTTATCAATTTCAGTGTTAAACTCAATTCATTGAATTCAAAATTTATAAATATAATTCCCAATAATTCCATTTAATTAAATAAATCAATAATTATTCCATTCATTATTGTCAAATAGGTGGATTTAACATTGAATTCAAAATTATTACATTAATATTCTCACATTCCATCTTAATTTCAAATAACGTAATATTTAGATATTTTAATTTCATTTAATTGCAATTAATCCAATTATTATAATTCAAATCACAATAAATTGATAAATCTTTATTTCCATTCTTTTAAATTCCACAAATTGTCCTATTATAAATAGAATTAACATTATTCCCAGTTATTTCCATAATTTACACTAACATTGATTTTATCAAATTATATTTTATTACGTATTAATTCATCAATTAACATACTTTGAACTTATTTTCCAATTTATTAATTGCAATCAAATATAACTTTACAATTGGTTTCAATTAATTGGGATTGCACTAAATTAATTGTTATTCACTTGTATTAACACTATCACCTTTAATTTAGTGATTTCATTATTAAATTACAAATTTTTATTTTTTCTTTCCGAATTAAATTACCAAAACTAAATAAATTAATAAAATTTAATTATCGAAAATTTTGGCTGTTACACTCTGCCCCACTTAAAACTTTTCGTCCGCGAAAAGGAAAAAGAAGGAATCGAGTAAACAATACATCTTATTTAAAAATATTAACTTTATAAACAAATAAATTTACAAAATTAATTGATTTAAATAAAATATACCAATTTATACCCATTAAATCTTTTTATACTTAAATTAATAAAGTTTGAAAACATTTTCCAAAATTTTTCTGAGTCCAAAATTTACGGAAAATTTTGGCAAAGTCTCCTTTGTACGGAGAGGCTCGGGAGAAAATATAACATCAAATATAACAATATGTACATATATTTTTCAAAATAATATATATCCCAACACGGAAAAAACAATATAATAACGCTATAAACCGTAATCCGAAAACGTTCCTATTTGTCGGGCAATTTATGCTTATTTTATGAAACCAAAGCAGTAGCAATTGCTTCCATAACCTGTATTTCACTTATGTAATCCAAAAGGGGTTAATAATTATATAAGATGAAATATTAATTTTTTTTCATCCACTAGCAAGCAAATCCATATAAACAGCAATCGCTTGCAACATAGTATACAACCATCACATAAAATCAACACAAATCAGTTATCCATCCATAACAACAAAACAAATAGTTGTTTCGGTTCTAAAACTTTAAATTGTACGGAATGAAAAATAAACTACTAAGTGCATCTTTTACTCAACAGTCTTGGATGAAACTAAATAGATTATTCATACATCCAAACAAATTTAAAGTATCCTTACCCAAACAACCATAAACCAAACAAACAACAATTCTAAACAATAGATCCAGTTAACTTTTATCAATTTCATTTCATACATTTATTATTTCATTCCTTTTTATTTATAATGATTCATCCTTTAAATTTTCATTTACTTACAAACTTTTACTTTTATTCATTGATTCAATGTTTATTTCATTTATTACTTGCAAATATTCGTTTTCATTTATTAATGTCATGTCAGTTTCCTCTCTATCGCATTATTTTTATTCATTCGTTCATTATTACATAATTCCATTTATTAACATTCATTTATTTATAGTATTCAAATTTTACATGTAACATTTCCCAATACATTTTCTTTTAACATTTTAACTTTTTATAGTTGGTAAGTTATATATATGTTAAAGAATGCAATTGAAAATTATACAAGTTTATCCTATCTCTTTTAAATTAGTTTAATGTTCAATAATCCTATCTTTTGTTTTTATAGGTTACAAATTTCAACTTTATTGTTATTTCATTTATAACCTAGCATTTAATCTCTTATTTTAAATTAGAGGTTTCAATTATTAATTAGTTACATTCAACTTCACTACAATAATTGAAACTATTAATTAACGAAAACTTAAGAATTAGATACCGGGTTAAATTTCAAGTCATTTTAAAGTAATAGATAAATATATACTTGCAACTTATATATCCAATTATATTTAAAACAATACAAATTTATATTTGTTTATTAAAATAAATCTGTAGTAAAATACTACAGTGGCCTTCCCACTTCGAAACTCAAAAATGAATGTCGATGATGCGTGCACTCATCACCGAAATTATTTTCCAACAACAGAGAGGGGAGTACATAATTTATTTCTTTTCAAAGTTTCTTTAAAACACTTCCTTCAAATTATATTGAATATTTATATATATAAAAAATACTTCTAAATACTACCATTATTATATTCCAAAATCATTTGAAAGAAATTTTCAAAACCCCGGACTCAAGTTCTAAATTTCCAGTTTATTCTCATTTATTTTTCTTTCAAATTTAATTCCAACCAATATCTATAAATTTCACTATCTAACAACCAATATATTACAACCAAATATAATCTTTAAAAAAAATTATTTTATATATAGAAAATATAATAGGCGAAATTATTTCATTCACCTATATTCAAAACAAATATTGTGTCGGTCTGTCCTATTAAGTGTTTAGAAATCCCTATTGATGTCATAGCGTCCCATGCACCAATCAGAATTTATAAATACAAAATGGAACAAATTAACACAATATTAAAACCTTTTGTAACACTAACAAATATGCTTTCTCATATATATACGCTCAGCGACTCATCACAGGGTATTACTACACTATTGATAAAGAGTCAGACCCCACAAAGCTAAGGTTTATCGCTAAACCAAAGCTCTGATACCGGATGTAAGACACACATGTTAGACTTAAACCATACAGAAGGTCAGATTGTTATGGGGTAAATAAGAAAAAGCAGAGAAAGAGAAAAAAAACAAAATAGAATCTTGCAGTGGAACGATAAAATATATAATCAAATAAACAGTTCATGAAGCTGGTTTACAAAACCATTTGATTATACTTATACAATACATATCAGAGTTACACCTACCAGAGAAATAATCAACAACAATGCAGCGGAACAATGTTATGCAGTGAATAATAAAATAGATAGTAGTAATAATATCTTCGTCTTCGTCCTTCAAAATAAAGTCTTCAAATCCTGTAATGCTCAAACCGACCCAAGCGAATTGAAAAGACAAAACACTCGAGTCTGAACTAAAAGATCTTATGTACGTTAAATCAACTGAAATAAATATGAGTGTAACGACGTCAGAGATGTTTACGGAATTTGACATCTCCTATCTAGTGTCAAACGTGAGTGCAGTAACTTAGGAGATGCTCGGTATTCACATCTTCTAAGGATCCGTTAAACTATTTACTATGTAGTAATATTTCGCTATTATAATAGTGTCTATTAGTAAAATAAACTTACTTTAAAATAGAGTTAAGGGGTTACCCATGTAGCCCTTAACACGCAATAGTGTCAGTAGTCTATACAGTACCTGCATATCTCCTGATCGGGAGGCTACGAGAAGATACCCTATAAGTATGACACAAATCAAACTCGTAGTAAAGCTCGCTATGGTAGGTGACACGGCACACAAGGCAATGCCAGGGTATATATACCAATTACGCACACGGGTTGGTGGTGACGCATAGCGCGCAGCTACCGCCCACCTCGAGCCACACCCCCAAAAATCGAAGGGTCAATCAATCACAGAGTAATAGAATGGTATCGAAGGAGTGTGTCCAATAAGAAGGGTTACCTCATTGGCCCGAGATTGCTCCTGTTTCAGCCATCTTAAGCCAACTCACGGGAGTCGGGTCCACGTTCATACGTCAAAGGAACGCCGCCACCATCCTGCTTCATTCTGGTATCTCTACCGCGTACGCGGTTGTTAAAGTGGTTTTTGGAGTTGGCAGAGAGTATGACAACTTTCGATTTCCGGTCTCTTTAACAGTCAAACGTTATTATAACACCGCGGTCATTTTCAAAATAGTTTATATTTAAAACCAAAATATCTGTGCCTTTTCAAAACCAAATCAATACGATATCAATTTCACTTCAAATATATTCTTTCTAAAATCAAAACACTATCAAAGTTATATACTTCGAAACCAAATCACTTAAGATTATAACACTTTCCAAAATTTTATATTTAACCAAATCTCAAATCATAAATTCCCATTTCAATTCAGTTTTCAAATAAACCATTCCAAATTATATTGATTCCAAGACAGATTTGGTTCACAATAAACTTTAGGTATTCAACAATTTCAAAACTAAGTTTGGTAATTACGGTTCAACAATTCACTTTTCTATTATTTAGTTTGAAATAATTTTATGTAATAAATCCATTATCATCTAAATAAACTCAATTTAAAAATAAATTAAACCTTCCCTCAATTTATTTTTACTTGAAATATTCATTTAATTCACCCTAAACCCAAAATCAAGTTATAAAAATCATACCTTTAAAATTCAAATTTAATAAATTTTACATCAACTCATTTGAGTTTAATTCTTAAATAAACTCAATTTCAAATAAATTTCCAATTTACTTTCCAACCTTAATTTATTTAAATCATTATAACCTCTATATTAAAGTATGATTTAAATACTTAACCATATTTTATTTTAATAAAATCAAACTCCATTATTAAACTTATTTTTATTAAACAAATTTATACATAGCTTAAATTTAAAAATTTAACTGTATATAAAAATAATATTTATATAATATCAAAAATCAATATTTATTAAACCGTATATTTCCTTCCAAACCACTGAAATCATTCTCAAAATATTTATATACAGACCACGGTGTCTGTATATAATTTTTTACCTTATGGTCAAGTGATACAGATATTTATCATTTCAATCCGTAATTTAAAACAAAAATACGGTTATATATCATTTCAAACCGCAATCTCGAATGAAACAAAATGCATAACCACTTGCAGTTTATAACAATATAAAATACAACATCCACTCGTCCAATATCAATCATCAATCATTTATCACAATCATTGTCCAATTCGAACAATAACATCAATATAGAACAGATAATAAATAACTGGTATTTACTGGCAGTTATATTCAATAATAAATTAAATAACAATTTTATTTAATAAAATTCAATTTAACTGGAATGATGATAAAAATATGTCAAACAGTCATAAATAAATTTCTAATCACATCAGAAATTAATTTAACACACATTAGAAATTTTTGAAGTTGCGAGTGGGTTAAAATACTTACCTTTGAATTTAAATTGAATTTAAATTTAAACCAAAAATTTTAACAGTCTCATAATCCATTCAAAGCAGCGCCAAAATGTCCGGAATTCCAATACGATCCTGAAAATAAAACTGCGCTTGAAACGGACCTCGTACGTAAAAGTTATACGCATTAGAACACACGATTTAAATTTTTAAACAAATAAAAAAACACACGTCACCTCTCTCTCTCCAGATAGATCGAACGCGGCATGACCGAACCTATCAGCCCCACGTTTGACCACCTACGCGTGCCACCAGAAGCTACGATACGCCGTGCCACCACCGCCAAACCCACGTCACATCACCCTCTACACGCGGCCTAACTCCGCCCCAACCCCCCCCCCCCCCCCGGTGCATGTCGCTGCCACCACGGCTTGGGTTTGCCGAAACCCTGAAACGTCAATTCAAGCCGCCACAGGCCATGCCAGGCCACGAGACCACTACCTATCGACTTCCCCTGACGAGTTCTCTAATACCCATCTCTCAATTTCCCCGATCGAAGCCTAAATCGAAAAGCCCCAATATTGCTTAGGGTTTCAAAATTTCGTGGCTTTGACCACTACTTCTGGATGCCTCGAGCACTATTTCAGACAAGGACACAAGATGCTGATTCCTATTGATGAGATCTTTGATATATATTTTTTTGAATTTTTTTTGAGGAGGTTAAATTTTTGGAATTGAATTTGATTTTGAAATTGCAATTAGAATTAGGGTTTGACTGCCATTGAAATGAGGAGGTGAAAAGAAATTATATGTACAGACAAATGATAATGAGAAACAATTATGGTTTATAACAATGTATTTATAGACAAAGCTAAAAACAAAATAGATGGACAAGATTGATTTTCACGTTGAACGATAAAATGGCCGAAAAAGCCCGTTTCGACACCGGAACGGAATTAGGCCAACCCATACATCAAAATAGATGTTTTTAAATATTTTAAACGCAATGAAACAAGTTTCAAGTCCAATTTCCATCGTATGAAGAAGTTATGCTAAAATCAAGTTATTTCAAATTGATTTCAATTTCATTGATTTCTAGGCGTTTCGAGTCCGTACGATCAAATGACGAGTCCGATCGCTACGAAACTTGAAATCCTACAATAATTCACCATTACGGATCCGATGAAACTGGTTTCGTCAAAATCCGAGTTAGTGGCCAAAATGACTATTTTCACATTGATTAAATAAATTAATAGTTAATAAATTGAATCAAATTTTCAATTTCAATTTTATAATTGACATTTTTAATCATTTTTAAATTTCTTAACCATTTATATTTATTTAAACAATTTAGACATCCCTTTAGAGTTGATTAATTTATCAATTTTAGTGTTAACCTCAATTCATTGAATACAGAATTTATAAATATAATTCCCAATAATTCCATTTAATTAAATAAATCAATAATTATTCCATTCATTATTGTCAAATAGATGAATTTAACATTGGATTCAAAACTATTACATTAATATTCTCACATTCCATCTTAATTTCGAATAACATAACTTTTAGATATTTTAATTTCATTTAATTGTTATTAATCCAATTATTATAGTTCAAATCCCAATAAATTTATAAATCTTTATTTCCATTCTTTTAAATTCCACAAATTGTCCTATTATAAATAAAATTAACATTATTGCCAATTGTTTCCTTAATTTACACTAACATTGATTTTATCAAATTACATTTTATTACGTATTAATTCATCAATTAACATACTTCGAACTTATTTTCCAATTTATTAATTACAATCAAATATAACTTTACAATTAGTTTCAATTAAATGTGATTGCACTAAATAAATTATTTATTCACTTGTATTAACACTATTACCTTTAATTAGTGATTTCATTATTAAATTACAGATTTTTATTTTTCTTTCCTAATTAAATTACCAAAACTAAATAAATTAACAAAATTTAATTATTGAAAATTTAAGGTCGTTACAAGAACTCCAATGCAAAGCTCTTCTCCATGTACTATGCCAAATCAACTTCTAATCTGTCATCCTATGCTGGAGAAAATGAAAAGAAAGGGAGTGAGTCAAACAAAATTCAGGTGAATAAGTACAAGTTTAATATGTGAGGATCATATGCAGTTAGGTTCAAAACTATTCTTGATGACAGAGAGTATGTAAATGCGTGAATTTCTAAGGTCCTTTTCTTAAACGTTTTTGTTTAATACATACATACATTACAACTTGTAGGTTACTATAGGGTTTAAGCTACGTATCGAACGTCTTAATCATTGATCGACGACTGCTTCTAGAGCTATTCAATATGAAATCATTGCCTGTAGGCTGTTGTGGAAACCCCTTTTCCCCTAATACCACAGTTGGAACTGCTCTCCCATGAATACTTATAAAGCATCACTATGCTTGGGGTGGGAGAACCCGAAATGCACACTCGCCGATGAGTCTCATTGCATGCACCCGTGTCCACCTCCCGATTATAGTGCCAAATGCTTCTTATTGTACTACGCCAGTGTTCGACTGTATCACATCGTTTAAGCCGTGCATACAAGAACTCCCGTTAGTACCGTGCCACTTCGTCTTATATTTCCACTTATCGTACAACGCCAGTGTCTACCTGCATCACGTCACATAGGTAGTGCATACATGGTTTTAAATCTCCTATATATCGCCCGAGATCTCCTTTTCACACTTAAACGAGATGAGCCATCAAATCTCCTTCATATCTCCCTTAGCACTCATCTCGTCTGAGATATTCAAATCTCACCCGAAATATGGATCAAAATCTCAATCCGAGATCTCACCCGAAATTATACATTTTTCTTATTTTGTATAATATTTTTTTATTTTCATATTGATTCAAAAGAAACTTCTCAATCCAATTATAATTTACCAACTTCTTGAACATATTCTTTACTTTTTATCTTAATGAGTCATGATGAAATGTTTCACTTTTTTATTATGTTCAAATAAAAGGATATTATTCAATCATTACCAAATAAATTAAGCTAATCAAGCTACTACTCCTCTAAAATATTCCTTTTTCCATGTAAATCAAGTATGTCACCATTTTTATTTTTATTAAGAAAGTTATAACCGCTAAATAAATTTTTGACACATCAATTTTAGACACATTAGTACATCCGAGATATTCCCTAAATGCATTATACGACTCGAGATGTCAATCCGAGATGTACACCTGATATGTACTCATCTTGTCCGAGATCTTTCCCGATACGAGATAACTTGTGTAAAACTTCCAAGATGAAACGTGACCGAAATCTTATATTTAAAACCTGGAGCGCATACATGAACTTCTGCTACTACCGGCACGCTTCATCCTAATTGTAACTTATTGTACATTGCCGGTGTCGACCTGTATCACGTCACGTAAGCCGTGCATACATGAACTCCCCTTAGTACCGGGCTCATTCAACCGGCGTCTTCAGTGTTGTGTGTCCACCGCGAAACTCCTCTCGAGTGTCTGCGAAATACATTGCCCTGGTCGACTCTCAACTCCCAATCTGCGAAATACACCACCCTAGTCGTCTCTCGATTCTCAATTGGATATTTAACTATCACCTAATACCGCGAGACCTACTACCCTCTACTGACTTCCCTACTATCCCTAGCACACGTATTTAGCCAAAATAGGCTCGAACAAACAATTTCCATTTATATAATTTTAACTGAAGTTATATAATTTTATCATCAATCTTGAGCCTTAGGTCGAGGTTCAACATTTGCAGTTTTGTCATTAATGATCGACTGCTTGACCTCTTCGGTCGACCGCTACTGGTTGACCGTTAGGGTATTGGGTCAACCGACCGCGTAGTAAAATTTGGGTTTTCTAAGGTAGTTCGTTGTCGATTTTTAATTAATGATTAATTACTGGTTAATTGATGTCGTTAGCAGTTTTTGTTGAACCCTAATGACTAAATGACCAGTCTAATTATCAATTTGCAATTCAATTTAAGGTTTGTAAATTCAAGTATAAAAAGAGGTGTATACAACAATATCCAACACCAAAAGCAGAACCCCGTATCTCTTCCAGAGAATCTCCTAATTGTTCAAGAGCAACTAGAAAGAGATTCTCTAACAAAAAAGAATTCAGTTACATAAGCTCGAATGACCCCTTCTCATAATAAGAATGTACATAACCCTATTCATGTCTGGTCCGGTATGGAATGAACTTATAATCTGATGATCGAGTCGATTCCACGATTAATGGATGATGAGATTCCATTGTTACAGAGCCAATTCCAATAGACTTTTGAAGGTTCCCATTGACGTGCATCCAGCAGGAATTGAACCTACGAATTTTCCAATTATGAGTTGGGCGCTTTAAACATTCAGCCATGGAAATCGGGAAGAACACCAATGGCGAAAGCGTACCGCTGGGCTGACACTGACACTGAGAGACGAAAGCTAGGGGAGCAAATGAGATTAGATACTCCACTAGTCCTAGCCATAAACGATGGATACTAGAAGATGCAGTTTGTTGTAATTCTTATTATTAGATTATATAGATTTCAAGTTAGAGTATTACATATTCAATTTGGATTTCTAACATCCTAAATCAATTAAAATAGTCTTATTCTAACTGTAATAATCATCTTATCAAAGTTGTTCTCACTCACCATAAGTCTAAGCTCTTCTTATCCGCTTTGCCTAAGAATCACCTCTTCGATTACTAGCTCCTTTGTCTCCTTTATCTCCAATTGCTTGTATTCTTCTAGGTTGCTTTTATTTTTACTTTAAGAATTTTAGGGTTTAGGGAAGATGAAATTTTGGTAGAGTTTCGTTACTATAAAGGTTGTGCGAGAATTAGGGTTACATTAGGCTAGCATTTATTGGGCGCAAACTATTTTTGGCCGTTGGATTTATGATGGTAAATGTTCTCTGAAATCAGGTTTGTTTATCAACAGCTTGCTGACAAAGCAATCCATCAGGTCCGTTCGACCACGTCACGGGAAAACTAAAACGTTTGATTTTACAAGTCTCACGGTCGAATGCTACCCTCCCTTGGTCGACGGCTATTGGTCGATCGGTTCCCATGTAAATTTGTGGAATTAAAATTTTATTCTTCTAACGTCCGTAACTCTTACATATTAACTCCGTTTACGATGTGTTAAATATGAAAGTCGTCCAGAAAATCGCTACGAACGTAATGGTTCAAATTTCTTATCCAAATTTGGACGTCGATGAATTTTTTAGTTCTTGTTTTAATTGAATTTATTTTTCTTATTAAACTTCCATTAAAATTTCTAATAAATTTCCAGGATGTTTCGTTCTCCTCTTTTAAAAGAATTTCACTCCTGAAATCTCAAAGGACGGAAAAATGTAACTTATACACACAGCAACTAATAGCTACATTCATCTACTCATCCATCATCCACAAGCAATCATTGTTCTTAGAAATTTTCTAATACAATATGTACATATACATGTAATGTTAAATGCATGTGAACCTATACTAATGTAAACAAGCAGAAGGTCTACTGATCCATGTCGACTTCCCGGCATGCAAATGCTCATGCTATGCATTCAAATGTATGCAACATCCCAAATAAATATATTTGCAATTCTATATATATACGCAACCATACAACCTATATGCAACATCCACATGCATGACATGCATTATCACAGCAATAATCCAACATCCGTACATATCATATCTTTCTAGCTAGAAAATAAATAAGAGATAATGTGAATGTGCATGTAGTACTTAGAAGATATACTATCCTAGACATGTAAATAAATACAATCCAAACAATACATCGAAATACATCCATTAGCGTCCATCATCCATAACATGTCATATTTACACATTGCAACCATTCCTACCGTCAATGATCTCTACCTAAACTAGACTTAAATACAAAGGTAATCTATCTTTCCTAACCCATTTAATTTTCCTAACTAACATGGTCTAACCATGGTAACTGCACTACATAAACATTTCCACAAGTATCTGATGACAGCTTTCGGACAATTAGGCTGTATTTTATCTTGCCATGAGGATTTTCAACTTGTCTTCTTTTTATTGTGGACTCAACTCCACGGACTACCACATGTTGCTCCTGATAGTACTTGCTTTCTACCTATCCGGAGCAGTCCTTACTCTTCTGTGATCAAATCTCGACTACCCTTGCCAACTTCCATTACCGGCATTAAGTTTCAATTCAATTATATGTGCATCAATAATCTTTCACAATCTTCGCTACTAACTCAAATAATGTCGTCTTGCACCATGCAAATAACTCAAGCATATGTATGCTCCCACTAACTGTGGCTCCATAAAATCCTCAATGCACAACCTATTGCCCTGACTCCTCCAGTGGTATGTCTAATCACCTCTACTCCTAGATACTAAGTGGGGAAAATCAAAAGTGGACAGTGTCTCCTCCTATGCTACTTCCTACTTATCTCTTTGCTATATCTCCATTTTCCTCATAGCTATCCAAACCAGTGATTCCCCAAATTTTAAAAATAGTAAAACTTCTTTTACAATTCAGCTGAACTTAAGTCATCTTTCTTTACTTCCAAACTGTTTCTAAATCTCCAAAAATCATGGTACCTCGGTACCATGTTTATGGTCCACATGGATCTATAAGTTCTAGAAGTGAAAGTTTGGTCTATCTTCTCATTCAACTTTAACAATAAAAGCCTCAAATTAATTGGAGTTATAATCTAAAATCATTCTAGCCGTGATCATAACCACTTAAGGGGTACCTCATTCGTTTGCGATTGCTATGCACATGACTATGAAAATTCTAAGTTAGTCTTCCATGAATTTTCTTAAAAATTAGTCTTCCTCCAATCCAAGGGATGAACAAGAAAAATCTTTTTTTTTGAATCTTAGCGAAACTTTCTGATCTTCTTTTATATGAAAATCGAACCCGCATCCTTAATAAGGATGTGTGCAAGAAACCATATCTTTCTCTTGACGGAAATCCATATCCTTGAATTATCCATCCATTACAAAATCTTGACCGTTATTTTATCTAGGATGCCTCTTGAAATTTGAATTTCCAAAAAATTTCTTCTTCTATTCCTTGATGTCATTCTATGAATGAGACCTTTTTACCAAACGTAATCTCTCGTCACTTTATTCCAATTATTTTTATGTGTTTCATGGCTAGGGCAACTTAATGTGGAATGATGTCTTGCTATTTTAACCCAATAGACATAATGATCAATACTTTGATTTGTACTTGGAGATTTCTGCATTTCAATGTATTGGACTACACTTCCCCAAATGGGATGTGAACGTTGTAACTTTCCATAAATTCTTTAAAAGAGGATTTGTGTTATGTTTGGAATTACAGTGAATTATCTCTTCCGTTATTATTGAAATGGACAATACAAATATAGTGACTGTTCCTATTTTGTACATCTAATAATCCTTGTTAATCCAAACAATACACTTTTTATTAAAATCGAATAATTTATAGAAATATACATTGTTACACACTTCATCCTAATGAATTAAAATAATAATTAAATCCCATTCCTACTTTTTAATAACTTCCAATTTGTATTTACTAATCAATATCAATTATCCAACAATTTACTATGATGACTAATATCACATTTTCAATTGCTTAAGTGATTTGAGTCTATCAATCTCGAGCTATTACATAACCTATAATTTTTCGAAATTACTTCTACCCATTATTTTCCATACTCAAGTATGTGCAACATTTAACCCTACAATTTCAATATTCACTTCTAGGTATCCATGGAGCACAATTGTTATGATAAAAATCCAAAATACATATATTAAATAAATACTTTTCCATTCTTGTTCGCCTGATTTTCCCATAGCCTTCATGGGACGATACAACACCTAGACTGCCCATAGCTTATATGTATCTTATTTTCATCTATATGGTACTAACAAATATCTAGTTGCCATAACATTAAGCTTATACTTATCATTCCATTTAGGATTGTCTAATCTAATCAAGGAAATGCATATTTATTAAGTAGCACTCCTAATATAGATTGAAGTAGATCATATTTGTCCCTTCAACACTTCAAACCGAAAAACTTCTTGCATCCGCAGTATTCTTTGATACAACTAAAACATGACTTACTCTTTCCTTATTCTGAAATGGGTTTACTCAAGTCATACTTTTCAATGTTCCTTACATAAAAGACTCTATGGCTTAAACCATACTTGCATGAAGAAGCGCAAGGTGGTGCTCACATTTCACAACTATAGGAAGTTCGACCTAGTATTCCGTCCTTTCAATTTGACCGTTGATTGAAAAGGTTGCTAAATTCTCACGTTACTTCTTATCTCTGCCTCAACCATTTCAATGATTCTAATTCCATAGTAAATTTTATCGTAGTAAGCCATCTAATTCTATTTATCTAACTCTAACCTGTTTCCTACCCTTTCAAGTTTTAAGTGATACTCATAATATTTTCATTTTACCTTTTTGGATCAGAACCTTTGATTTTATTTTTTTCATTACTACAAAACTAGTAAGTTTTTAAAACTTTAAAATCTTTGTTCATTTTTTAGCAACCATTTCTTTTTACTAGTGTCACTGTATTTTCTTTAATTAAATTATCAAAAATGATTAACTTAACTTAGTAAAAATGTATATAAAAACACACCTTTCTACAATCTTCTTTTTTAAATAATAAAATTTCATAAGCGTATTTTATATTATATTTTTTCCAAAGAAAATATCGTATTTTTAACTTATTATTATTAGTGTAGAGTATAACAGAAACACTTATAAACATTTTCAAGTATAACAATATGCCTAAATACAAAACAAAAGCTTCAAAGCAGTTATTGAAAAATAGCTTTTGACCAAATTCTTTAATTTTGCCTTTTTAAACAAATCTCATAATGTTTATCTGACTATTTTATATAAAACTATAAACCAAATTTTTTCTATTTAAAATATTAGAATTCTACTGTTTAACATTTTCATTGGTTTACCATTACATTGTAGTAGACAATATCAACTAATTACTTAAACCCACTTATATCTAACAATGCTTTAAGTGTATAAAGTTCTGTTTTCCTTTTCAAAAATTATAACTCAAGTTTATTTTTCAATACAGTGTCCAACTAAATAAGGAAATGTTCCAGCCATACTTTTATGTAAATACGAGTTCTTGCAACTTCTACAAATATAAAAATAGGGTTTCTACTTTAACTGTGGGAATTTCTCTTAAGTTTGCAAAGTCCTTTTTCATATTCCGCTTACGCTTTGTTGACATGTTGTACTATTATATTGCTCCAGGTACAAATCTTCTTCATTCACCCCTAGTTCCATAATATGTTTGTTATTTCTAGTTTGTATTGAAACCTCTACTAGCACTTCTTTATGGGGTAAACCACTATAAAAGCGAAATATTTATCTTTCCACCTCAACTGTTATAACCTTATCGTTTATTCTAATTCAGAATTGTTTTCTTATTTAAGGGATATGCCAACAACTACCTTATGTGCCCACCTGTATATGGTGTCATGTATTAATGCACATGTCAGAAAATCATAATTACGCTCTCCTACTCAGATTTGGCTCATCTTATCTTTCATTTATGGATACCTACGGAACCATATAGAGATGTTCATGCTCGGTACCTTAACTGCCTTATCTTAGCCACTCCTCTAGGACTTGTACTCATTCTCACTATTTGTGTTTGGGAATTATTTTCAACTTTCCTACAGATAGTATAGGAATTAAAGAAAATTTGATATATAGATGAAATATTTTTGAAAACTTATATATATATATATATTATATATGTGTGTGTGTGCGTGTGTTTATGTGCGTGTATTTTCAAAACCCACTTTTTGAAATGTTTTTTTTGGAAAACATTTTGATAAACCATATTTTTTTCAAAAAAATTTCAACTACATTCACTCAATATGTGCCTAAGTCCTAAGGAATACTAAATCTAAGCTCTAATACCAAATATAATAATGCGCACCTTCTCACACATCGATCCGTAATCTAATGTGACTTTTGGACACACGTCACGTCGAGAAAATGAGTCGTTGGGATTTTAGAACCTTAGAGAGCATAATTACAAAGGTAAGTTCTAAAACATTATAGACTTTCAGATCTCACAGTGGAAGAAATTAAAATATAAGTATATAAACTAGACATCTCACAAAAAGTCTCCCAAAATATTTGTTTTTACCTATGCAAATGTTTTTCAGAGTACAGTTTAAGCTTACAGACATTTAATTCAACAAGTGACTACAAAGGAACAATGAATGATAGGAGAACTTCAATGTGAAGCTCCTTTCTCTATGTACTACGCCAAATCAACCTCTAACCTGTCATCTTGTAGTGGGAAAATGAAAATAGTATGGGTCAGATAAAAGTCTGATGAATGAGTACAACTTGTATTGGTTGCTACAACGACTGAGTTATGTGTCGTACCTCACAGCTAATGATCGACCACTGCTTCCTAAAGTTATCCAATTTGAAAACATCACCAGTAGGTCGTTATGGAAACCCCTTTTCCACTGATACTATGGTGGGAACTGCTATCCCATTTGATAAAGTTATGGGTACGCCTTATGGGCAATTATGTAATTTGTTACATATATCTAATTCGATAATCAATCTTGTTCAAAATAAAAGGTGTTCTCTTTCAATTATATACTTGATATAATGTGGTATATATTAATTAATTGACTTAATTAAAGGTATATTTAATAGAAAAATCCATAAATGGTATGTTTTGTGATAGTAGTTACAAAATGTTGTAACAATGAGTAATTATCACAATGAAAATAAATATACCATTGTAAATATTCTTAGTCAAGATTTATCGAGACTGGATATATCTATTGAGACTAAAGTACGTAACACTCTTCAAATATTGGGCAGTGCATTAATCATGACTACTAGGGGCACCAAGATGTTATGTACTGATAGTTATTGGATAACTAAGGAATGAGTCACTCGATAGTTTTCTGTTGGTTAATATAACTAATGTCAAGAAGAAAATATCTATGTAACTAATTTATACAGTTCTCTCGACTTAAGAATAATGTTGATCTTCAATGTGAAAGCTTCGCTTTGATTATAGTTAAATCGTAGCATGGTGTTCATCGAAGGACTATAGTTGGGTCGAGTGAAAACGTTAGAAGTGAAACACTATTCTAGAGAGGATTCGTCTCCTTAGTTATATGAGGTTATTATCATGGTCAATTAAAGTCAACTCAAAGTCAATGTCTCTGGCCACAGTAGTTCGTTTGATAATAATTGTTATAATTGAACCAAAGACTGTGTTTGGACTATAAAGTTTAATGTTGACGATATTGGAATTTTGACCATTACCAAAATTTATAAGTCTAATGTGATATAGTTTTGACGAAAAGAATTGGTGTAAATAGTTGACACTACCGGGTACCGCTTAGAATAAGTAAAATTAGATTTTACCTATAGATGTATAAGCGATAATTCAGCCAAAACGTCACACCACTAGCTAAGGTGACGTGTGAACATTAATATTCGAATTATTCAATATCAATCGCTGATTATATTTATCTTTAAGTCGCACAACCGTAAAAAACCAAATGATTTAATTAATTTATTAAACGTTGTAAATTGATTAAATTAATTAATATTTAAGACATATTAATTAATATTTAATTTATTTGATGTTTGGAAGTTGTTTGTAATTATTTGAATGCATTCATAAAAGTTATATTTGCACGCATTGATATACGATATCGATATAATTTAAAATAACAATTGCATGTAGTGATTTGTGGGAATTTTGTGTCATTTAATAGTATGTAATTTTGGCCATATCATGTGAAAAGAAAAGGGTGGAGAAAGAGACAATCAAGGGAATAAATTTGGGAAGTTTTAATTAAATAATGAGAAATGTTTAATTCTTTCAAATAAGACATATTCTTCAATTCGTTCTCTATGTACAACTCATTCTTTCTCATTCATTCTTTTTCTCTCTCCTCCTAACTTTTAAAAGAAAAATCAGATTTTCCAAAATCTTTGAACTTCAAATAAAAACATTAAGTAAAATAAAAAAAAATGGTTCATCCATTTCTTGCAATCTCTTGCAAGGATAAGATTAGGATCTTGAAGGTCTGAGGAGATATATCATTCAAGGCGCGACTTTTAGACAACATCTTAAGAAAAATTTCTTTTGAAGGTGTGCTTTGGTAATAAGGTATGTATTCATTTATAGATAATGACATTTTATGTAATGTTTGATGAAAGGTAAATTTGATTATCAAAATCGTACGTACATATCGTTGCCTCATTTAATTTGAAAATTGTTTATGTAGTTTGAATTTTTTGTTGAATGAATTGATTGGGGTTTCAATTTGATAAATCGAAACTAAAAATTGCGTATGTTTAAATACAATGTTTTAGAACTATCTTCTAAACACACAATTTAAAGTCTAATTTTTAGATCTGACATTTTGTATGTTCAATTCATCAATTGGGTTCTTATTTTGTTAAGTTAAAATTAAAATTTGTGTATATTTAAATATAATGTTTTATTATAGATTTATATTGTAAACATTCAATTCAAAGTATAATCCTTAGATAAAACTTTGTATATTCATATAATTTTGATTGTATTTACTTTCACAAATTAAGCTGAAATTTGTGTGTGAATAGTGCAATGTTTTATCGAAGATTCATGTTTTAAATCATACAAAACAAAATGCAATTTTAGATTCGAAAGTTTACATGAATGTATTTTGTTTTTGTATTGTATTACAAATTAAAAAAAGGAGGGGGAAGATGTATTGGAAATAAATCTAGATTTTTTTTTGATCACTGTAAATCTCTAATTTGTATTAATAAGAGAGATTTGACTGAATCTATGCACACAAATAATATTTTGACAATAAACCTATATTTAAATCGATTGCTATAAATATATAATTTGTATTAATTAGAAAGATTTGATTTAATCTTATATACACAATTAATTTTATATGTATGTTTATATATATTATTTATCATATGTATTTCATATTTTAAAACGATGAATTAGATTTCTTTCCAAAAAACAATTTAAAATGAGGCTTTATATATAAGCATATAAAATTATTGTCGACTATTTATAATCACTGGCACTTATTAATTGTCATTTAGATGCCGCACTAATTGAGTTTACCAAATGGAAGTTGAATCAATCATCGTTTTTACGCTTTATTTATTTCCTTTTTTCTTTATATGATTAACTACCTATTTATTTCTATCTATATGTCAACACCTTGTCTTCAATTGGCAGCACCTATCATATATTGCACTTACACAATTTACACTATAATACACACACACACTCTTACATTTATGCCATATATATGTTGCTAATTAATGACATTCAAATAATCAATCCATTTAATTAAAGAGATGGAAATAAAAGCTTTTCTCTGCATATAAATAAAGTTTCCTCTCATTAATTGAATATGTTAAGAGAATGAAATTAAAAGTTTCATTCTCTAAATTACATAACTTTTGGTCTAAATTTACTCATATAAGTAATTGTTGGGTGTATTTGAGACACTACATATTTAAGTTTAAATTAATTAAAATTTTCTTTTGTTCAATTTTTGAATAAAATAAAATTTTATTTGAAAACTTTATTAGATTGGATATAATATATCTTTAGGCTTCATAGGCCCAAAAGATTTAAAATGGTAATTTTTTTAAATTCACTTATTTCTTCTACCACAGGCTGGTCTAGTTCTAACAATGATATTAAAGTTCAATAGCATATGCTATAACGACCCGCCCTTTCGACCTTGAAAAATCGACATAATACGCTCATTGTATAACATGCCGAACGATTGAGTGCCGGAAAAGACAGATTGTTGAGGGAAAAGAAAATAGGTGGAAGGAGAAGAAAATTAAACAAAATAGAATCCCATAGCAGACTGAATAATATACAATATACATAGTTCTTTACACAAATCACCTGTAATATACATATCTCACATCAGAGTACACAAACCAATAATTACCAGCCTGGATAGCTATAACAACCTGTCCTCACAATTGCTGGTCATTTCAATAAACACTGCAATGGAATAAAATCAAATATGAGTAATACGTCTCCGCCATCCAGCTCACCTCCTGAGCTCCATAGCATCCTAACCTGAACCTGTAATACTCGGTCTGACCCGAGCATTATAATAAAATAACACCTAAATCAGTCTGGAAAACCGGCGTGAGAAAGCACACTCAATTTGGATTATTAAAGTTATCAAATACTTTGAAAATCAAAGATATCTCGTAAGACCATGCCACACATAAATACGACAGGTTTTTACCTTACGATAACTAAAACACTTCATATCAAAATCCAATGATATTATAATAGTTTCTAAGTACATATACTTATTAAAATAGCTGAAATGCTCGCATCTCATGTTTCAGTATAGTTGGGCACAATCAAAACGTACGGCGCTTATTGGAGAATGGATTCCATACGAATGACTAGGTATTGGAGTATCACCTGTCACCGTACACGTCTAGAACATCGTACCGAGGACCGTGCTGGGATCCCCTACTACACAAGCCCAGACTATCCTTAACCTGGATAGACCGAGTATGCTATCATCCTGGGTGATCCCACCCTTTTCAGAGCTCCTTCCATAAATCGTAGTAATAATATCCGAGGGTATCTAGAAAGGTGATAATCATACTCTAATTGGGTGCTACCCACTTTGCCTTGCTGCATCTCCCCTGCTTTTCAGTCATTCCCAGTTGATGAGGCAAGAGGCTACGATTACCTTTTAAGGAATTTTCACTTATAATGCTCATTATCCTCCAATGACAATGTATTGATAGCATTCATCCATACAAGTCCGTTTTGAATTCGAACGGAACCAAAAGCACTATTCCTACTACATCTATTTTGGAATCACCGTCATGATTAATAGCGATTAGCCCTTGCACTTCACTGCTCCATCTTCGAATCCATACTTTTGTCTTCATTTTGAAAACGTACTTGTTGGATCGAAGATGAACGTAGCTATAAATCTTCTCCAAACGATGACGATAACAAAATTCCACCGTTGAGTGTATCGAGCTCGGCAAGCTCTATACTTTTGTAGTTGGAAATTTTTGACGATATTGCATGGATGGAGAGATCAGAGGGAAAGAAGAGTGGGGCGTTTCGGCCATTAAAATAAAGAACATCGGCTAAGAAGTTTCGATTAGAGTTTACTGTGGCATGTGTATATATACGCGTATAAACATTAATTTCGTATTATTTTTCACAATTTACATGATTTTTTCGATCGAACTCCAAACTAGACGTGACACCTAGCATTTATAATGTTTTATCCCTATTCCGAACACAATGGAACATGTTTCAAGGCCTGATTCGATCGTATGTGAAAGATAGCTTTTTGAATCGAATTAAAATATTACATTTTCAATATTTATTTCAACACGTTTCTATTCCGTACGACCAAACGGTGAATCCAAACGCTACGAAATTTAAAACTCGATAATAATGCACTATTTTGGATCTAATGGAACCGTTTTCATCGAATTCCGAGACTGTGTCCCGGAAGGCTATTTTTAACTCATCGATTATATCGAGCGATTTTCAAAATAGGCAGGATTGCTTGAAATTCGAATTTTAGAATCTTGCTGACTCATTTATAATTCAAATAGAATTTATATCCATATTTAAAATCATTCTGATTCATTTCAAATCAAAGTTCTATTATTTACATTATTACTATATATACACATTAATTTCCTCTATTAAATTAATATATAAATTTCAACTTTAAATTTATTGAATTTTAATTCCTCACAAAAGTCTATTACCATCACTCTAATTCTAATAGAGTTCAAAGTCACTTAGAAGTCATCTCCATTTCCATTTAACTCCAGTTTCACATATTTACCCAATTTTCAAATATTGAATTGCCATTTACCGAATCCGTTAATTGCTATATTTGAAACTTCAAACCATTTCACAAATTCTTCCATATTCAAAATCAATTAATAATTCAAGTCCAACATTTAGAAATGAATTAAATGTTCAAAACCAAACGACCAGAATCCCAAGTCGTTACATTTCTCGCTCCTTATAAGAATTTCGTTCTTGAAATTGCCAAGGTAGAAAAAATGCTACCAAACCCATTAACTTTTCTAAAACCCACTTGATTAAAATTCTACATTCACTTTCCTACCCCTTTTAGTTTTATCCAAAACAATTAGCTTCATTTCTATTTTCAAAAGCCTTGATTTCTAATATGATTCAAAAATCAACTCTCTAGTTAACAAAAATCCAAAAAATTCAAAAAAGTTCTAACACCCAAATTCCCGAATTTTTTTGACACTCCTTTGTACGGAGAGCCTTTTACAAAATGACATGACAGATAAATATATATACATTGACATAGACAGTCAGAAAACAAAATATATATTAATATATTTTTCATTCTTTATTTTATTGCGTAGGCGTACCTTTATCTACGGTTTTAAGCAAGCGGCTTATTTTATATGCATTTACGCAATCCAAAATCAATCCAACAGCTCCTTATACCTGTACTTACTAAAAATAAGCACATAAGCTTTCATAAACATGAAATTTTATAACATTTCATTTATCTAACTAGTTAAAGATGTAAACTTCATAACCCAAACATGCCAATTATATATTACAAGCAGTTTTAAGATACACTAATTAAATTTCCTTCCCACGGACCATATACCATTTCATTAAATTTGGAATGATTTACAACCAAATTTATTGAATTCAGTTCATGTTTACAACAACAACAAACTCATATTGTGACGACCCGGAATTTTAGGCAATATCAATTTAATAATCTGTATGATTTGATAATTTTCCTTTATAATTTTAATTTAAATTGGTAAATTTAATCTTTTAAAGGTTAATAAATATTTAACCTGGCAATATTGGTCAATATCTTTCTAACAATTTTATTCAATATCTTTCTAACAATTTAAAATTGATAAGATTTATCTTTCAAAGCTAATAAAAATTATATTCTATTTATAATATATATATTTGGTATATATTTTGTGAATAAGAGGTCTTTTGTTAAATAAAAGATGTATTTTCAAATTGTAATATATATGTATGTATATGTTAAAATTTGAAGTGGTTTTGAAATTTAATATAATTTATTGATAATATATATGCATGTATATACATTATAATAGGAAGCTTTGGTTAAAATTTAATAAGAGAAATATGTTTTCAAATTATAATATATATTGTGATTTGAAGCTTTGTTCTAAATTTAATATTTTTCAAAAGCTAATTTAAGGTTAATTCTATATTTTCAAAGTATAAGATAATTATTTATTTTTAAAATGTGATAGTTTAAATAAGATTTATTTTATTTTGTTTTCTTTAAAAAAAATACTAAACTGAAATGGTTATAAATATATATATATATATATCTAGTTTTAAATAAGCTTTCTTTTTTAAAATATCTCTTAAGCTAGAATAGTTTGTAAACATAAGTAATATATAAATAAATTACTAAATTCACATTTACATAAATATAAATACAAATTCATATTGTACAATTTAAACGAAAACATATAATACATTTATTTGATTTAAAAACATAAGCTATTTATAAACAAATGTTTACAAAATTTCACACTTATTTATTTATTAAAATTTAAAAGCTTATTTATGAGAAGACAAACATTTCTTATACACATAAATATACTTCATAAATACATTTATAACTTAAATGAATTAATAGAAAGAAAGTTAACACTTGTGAACAATTTAAGCTAGCTTTTGACATTTGTAAAATGATAACAATGAATTTAAACATGTGTAAGCTAAGGGTGATTTGAATTTACAAGTGGCAAAGCAATTTTGTTCATTAGAAACTAAATTTTTACTAGTTAGTGTTTTGGTAGAAAATCTGATTTCAGAGAAATTCTTTTCTACCTCAAATCATTTTCTTCTCATCTTTTCAAAATTTAAAAACAAAATAAAAATAGGAGAAAGAAGTTGGAAAACCTGGAAATCAAAGTAAATAGAAAATCAAATTCCAATACTTCAGTTTCAAAGCTTCAAAGCATGTAAAGAATCAACTCAGCAAGTTTCGGCACTTAAATCATCAATTAACAAGCATGCAAAGAATTCAATCTCAATAGCAAAGCAATCAAAGCACTTTCCAGATCAAAATTTAAGCCTGGGAAATACCTTTGTTCTCTGCTAATTAATGGTGAGTAATTTTTTTTTAAAACAGTTTAAGTTGTGACTAGATCTAAAGTATGTGTTAATCTATGAATTGATATCGATGTTGCATGAAAATCTTTCAGTGTTTATATAATTAAATCGGTAGATATGTATATATGTGTAAATAGGTCTGTATATATAAATACCCTATTATCTATTGTTTCAGGCCAGGTTTTAATTTCAAAAATTCAAATTTCCCAATAACATCATATTAGGCTTTGATGATTAAATGGAAGTTGTTTGTTAATGTATGATGGTAAGTTTAAAAATAGTTTCTGGAATTTTGAATTAACAAACAATTTTTAAACAGGAATAACAGTAGGAAATGAATAATGGTCAGAAATAAATCATCATAATTTCTAAATTTGATTATATATACAGATTAGTGATAGGAAATAATGATTTTAGATGATGCAATCATGATTTTAAGGTCAGTATTCATTGTGATTTTCTAAGATGATCGAAATTGGCACTTTCGCCAAATTTCGACGAACGAAGAGGTATTGAGCAATGGGTTTTGGTCTGGAGGAGGAGGGTAGATCGGCGATCAGAGGAAAAATGGTCGCATGATTTTTAGTGCGACGTGGAGGTCGGAATTAGTTCAGGTAGGGTTATGAAGGTTTTGAGCTCGACGTGATTGTTGAGTAATTTCTGATGCGGGCGAAGGTTCGGAGTTGATCGCGTGAGGGAATTTAGAAGCGTGGCGACGAGACGATGCTGGGGTGAGGATGACGTGGTGCATCAAGCTTTGGCGCGTCGGCGATGATCATTTTTCTTATGAGGTTGGCTTCGGATATTGAACCTGAGCATTCAAATTTTGATTGGATTGCGTGATAGCCGATCTGGATGCCCGTTTGTAGTCGCGTGGGTTCGTATGGTTGTCGAAGGTAGCCACAATGACCTACGATGGTCGGAGTTGATGGGGTATGTGCACCACGTGCACGATGTATCTGGGAAGATGGAGCTTGGGGAAGATGAGGGTCGACTCGGTGTGGTGCTCGCGATTTTTTGATGTCGACTCGAAGCTTTTAGAGTAGGTGGAAGACTCGGGGAAGGCTCGTGTTGATTAGTGTTCGAACTCGAGTTTTTAGGTGGTAATGTAAATCTGATTAAGTAAAGCGAAAACAAATTTTGGAAAAAAAAAATCAAGTTTTAAATTATAAAACAAGTTTTTCTAATGAATGGAAACCAAGATTTTGGAAATATTTAATTTAATATGTGTCAAGCTTTGAAATGTTTAAAATAGTTGATTTCAAAAGTAATTAACTAAATTTGTTTTGAATTTTAATTCAAGATATTTTCAATTTAAAATATTAGATCAAGATTAAGAAAGTTCAAATGAGTTTGAAAAATAAAATAAAGATATATCCAAGGTAATTATAAAGGAATGTTTACATTAGATTTTAAAATTCATTTTAAATGAATAAGTTTAAAGGATATGAAAATTTGGATTTTCAAAAGTTAAATAATTGTTTAATCTAATTTAATATGTTTGAAAGGATATTCAAAGATTTCAAGTATATTCAAATAAATTGTTTGAATTGTTTTGTTAGAAATAAAACCCTCTTTTAAATTTATTTTAAATTGGTTTTAATGAAGTAAATGATTTGAGAAAATACTTAATAAATGCAATGTTTATTCTTAATTAGTTAAGTAGAAATTAATTAAGAATAATTAGTTAATAAAATAAATTTAAGCTTAATTACTTATGGGTAATTAAGAATAATTACTTAATGAAGTAATTAGTGGATGATTAATGAATAGGAAGTAAGTGATTTGTTAATTGGATAATTAATTAATGTAATTAATTTTAGGTTAATTAATTAGTCTAACTAATTTAAGATGATCACTTTATAATTAATTGAGTAAAATTACTTAATGAAGTAATTAATGGTTAATTACCGAATGTAACTAAGAAAAGAGAAATTACTTATGGAAGTAATTGAATGGAAGTGATTAAGGGTTAATCACTCGATGATATTAATTAAAGGACTAATTAATATAATTGATTTGAAAGTTAATTAATTAAAGAGCGATTAATTAATTAAAGAATTAAGGTTAATTAATGATGGAATTAATTACTTGTTAAGGTAATTAATTAAGAGAGTAATTAACTAATGAAAGTAATTAGAGGATAATTACTTATGGAAATAATTAAGGGCTAATTACTTAGTAATTTGGCTAATTAATTAATGTGATTAATTAATTAATGAATGTGATTAATTTAAGATTAATTACTAAATGTAATTAATTAAAAATGTGATTAATCAATGAAGTAATTAATTAAGGATTATTAATTAATGTAATTAATTAATGATTACTTAATAAAATAATTAAAGATTAATTAATTAGTATAATTAATCAAAGATTGATATAATTAATTAAGAAGTTAATTAATTAAGATAAGTAATTACAAGTTTGTTAATTACTATTTATGATTAATTAAGACTAACTAATGAGATGGTTAATTACAAATTAATTATTTAATTAATCAAAGGGTTAATTAATGAATAAGGATCATTAATTCATATAATTAATGAAATTAATTAAGGTTGATTAATGAAAGTGATTAATTAATTAATTAATTAATGAAAGTGAATGGAGAATCATTAATTAATGTAATTAATGATAGTAATTAAAGGTTAATTACTATAATTGGGTAAGGATAATTAATTTGTGTAATTAATTAAAGGTTAATTACTTGAATGTAATTTAAAGTATAATTAATCAAGGAAGATTAATTTAGGAAGATCATTAAGAGACGATTAATTAATTAATTTGTAATTAATTAATGTCAAGTAAGCAGGATTAAGGTAATTTAATTGATTATGTAAGAATCAAACCTGCTTATAGATGGTTGATTGATATTGGATGATTGAATGATATTGGATGATTTGGATGTGATATCTCTGATGTGTGATATATGCTGCTTGTGAGATGATTGGATAATTTGAATTATCTATTGTGATAATGTGATTCATCTATTTGTTAATATTATTCTGAATATAAGTTTAAATGTTTAAACCCTTAAACAACTTGGACATTTAAAATGGCATTTGGATTTCGGTGAGACCGAGATTGGGTTTCCATATTTGGATATCCGAAAACCACATCGATCCAAATTAAACGTTAGGTCATGAATCCAAGAGAAGAGCTTAGTGAAGACTCGAAGTGTAAGAACTATTCGTCAGTATTACTCTGAGGGTGATTCCGAGATGAGTTTGACGGAGATAGTACTTTCAGGTTCTAGATGGAGATTCAGAGTGCAAGGGCTATGGTCGTTGACTCTGTGGGTGATTCCAAAATGAGTGCAACGAGATAGTGCCTTCGGTTTCGTTTGAACCCGGAACAAACTTGTATGGATTGAATGCTTTCATAACATCGTCAGGTGGACGATGAGCATTCTAAGATAGATGTGTTCTATAAAGGTAATCGCAGTCTCAAGCCTCATCAACTGGGAATGGCTAAAACGGGGGAGGTGCAGCAAGGTTAAGTGGGTCATGCCCAAGTAGGACGAGATTTACCCCTGTCTAGAGGTCCCTTTCTATTTCGGTTAGTGTGTGGTTGGTCACGCCAACCACGGGGTGGTCTTGTTCGGGACTGTCCAGTAAGGGATGATTCCGACCTTGTGTTGCAGGGGAATGGGAGTAATCCTCGGTACGGTGATCTAGGCCCCGTACTGTGACGGGCGGTACCCCAGTAGCCCTGCCATTGATGGAAACCCATTCTTCCTACGAGACCCTACGGTTTTGATTTGTATCACCCACTTTTGTGGCTAGTAGCTGGAATTTAATAGATGTAACAATTTCGGCTATTTTTTATTTACTTGAAAACCCTAGACACTATTATAATATCACTGGATTTCCTATCAAATGTTTTGGTTAGCATAAGGTAAAAACTTTTCCATGTTTATGTGTGAGAAGTCTTACGTGATACCTTTTCTTTCCAAAGGATTTTCTAAAGTTAAGAAATTTTAAACGTTTACTCACACCAGACCCCTCTCTGACCCAAGTGTTTATTTTCTGTTTATTAAACTCTTGGGTACTCATATTACGTATGAGTAGTCAAGGGATTCAGGTTAGCTTGACGAATTCTGAAGGAGATTTGGAGCAGGAGGCCGCGTGTAGATATATTATGGTTCCGCTGTGTTAGTGTTATGTCTATATTGTGTTGATGTACTTGGGTTGTATGATAGACAAATGTTTATAACTTTCTAATGTGAAATGTATAGGTTGTGTAACTCTGATGTATATGATACTATGTAATATTTTATGTGATATATTATATTTCATTCGTTCTACTGTGAGTTTCTGATGTAGCTGAGTTTCTTCTTTTCTATCTTAAATCATGATGCATCTTTCTGGTAGATGGAAGACGGGTCGTGACACATATCCATTCCGAATTGATCTATATGTGCTTTTACTTGCATAAATTCACTTCTATTCAGTTTCAAATTGATTTATAATCAATTTTATTTTCATTCCATTTATATTCACTTCCATTATATGCAAATCCATTTTATCAGCTTCAATTTATTCCATTTTAAATTGACTTTAAATCAATTTTTCTATTTTCCATTTGAGTCCCACTCATGTTATTCACCCAACCTTGTTTGCGTTATGTTATATTAAACAACATTCCAATCCATGTTAATTTTTTCATGAATCATTCCATAAATAATCACTTAAGTTAAGTTTCCATTGCAACCGAATTCCATTTCTCCTTTAAATTGATTTTTATTCAACTTATTTTCTTCCAACTACTTGGTATATCCAATTTACACTATTTCACTTGGGGATCATTTCATATAAACCGATTCTCGATAGTTCATTATATCACAACATGGTTCAGGCACTTACATTCATATTAATTCCATTCTCAACTTATATTAGACCTTTTCCATTCACTTTCATTTGATTCACATAGATTTATTTACCTCATTTTATAGTGAACGACATTGCGTTTCATGCTAATTTATTTATAAACCATTTCACAAAATTATTTGTAAGGTTTTTTTTATAACATTCCATATTGCCACCTAAGTTCATATCCAGCTTTATAACTTAAGTTCATACCCCTTTATACTCCAAAATCATATTCAATTCGTTTACTCTTAAACTGAATTCATTCCTTGTTATCTATTGCTTAACCATTTTAACTTGGTCATACTTGTGACAGCCCGCAAATCCGTACCCCTTGAGTCAACACTATTCTACCTAAATCAACTCAAGTTGTACAGAATACGAACCATTTGGGTTAAAGAAGAAGAGGTAGAAGAAGAAAATAGAAAACAACATCAGAATCTAACCATCGCAGCGGAAATAAATATAATAGAGAATAAATAATCTTTACTCAAAAATCAAATATATCTGTTATACATTACATTATCAGAGTACATCATAAGAGTTCACACAACGTCAATAGCACACAACTAGATACACAACTACTCAACACAGCGACATATACATATAAAAC
The DNA here is from genome assembly GCA_030765085.1 of Allium cepa. Lineage (NCBI taxonomy): Eukaryota > Viridiplantae > Streptophyta > Magnoliopsida > Asparagales > Amaryllidaceae > Allium > Allium cepa. Next base: position 923,277,372 of record CM060931.1, on the reverse strand, counting down.
AAGTACGAGAATACGCATCATCGTCTAGCTCGTCTCCTGAGCTCCACAGCATCAAAACCTGTATCCTATAATACTCGGTCTGACCCGAGTATTACAGTTAAATAATACCCGAGTCAGTCTGGAATACCAGCGTGAGAAAATCACACCCAATTGATTATTAAAGTTTCAAAAATCCTTTGAAAACAAAAGCATCTCGTAAGACTACGCCACAAATAAACATGTCGGGTTTTTACCTTACGGTAGCTAAAACAATTCTTATTAAAATCCTCTGATATTATAATAGTGTCTATAGAAAGTAAAATAGAATCTAGCTGAAATGCTTGCATCTCACGTTCCAGCAATAGTTGGGCACAATCAAAACCGTACGGGCGCGTAGGGAAAATGGATTCCAACTAATGGCTAGGCACTGGGGTACCATATGTCACAGTACCTGGTCTAGATCAGTGTACCGAGGAGCCACCCTAACTCCCTTGCAACACAAGACCGGAACCATCCCTTACTGGATAGTCTCGAGAAAGATCGCCCGACGGTTGGTATCAGCAACCGCCCACTAAGCCGAAATAAAAGGGACATCTAGACAGGGATGACCTCACCCTCCAATGGGAGCTACCCATGAAGCCTTGCTGCATAACACTAGATTTTCAGCCATTCCCATTTGATGAGGCTTGAGGCTAAGTGTTACCTTTTTAGAATATATCCCTTTGAATGCCCATCGTCCACCTGACGATGTATCGCAAGCATTCATCCATACAAGTCTGTCCCGGGTTCGAACGAAACCGAAGGCACTATTCCTACTACATCCATTTGGAAATATCCTCAGGATTAGTAGCGACTAGCCCTTGCACTTCACTATTCCATCTTTGAATCGCAAATCGTTTTTCATGAAAACATACAAACCGGATCGAAGTGGTTTTTGAAAAATTAATCTCGATCCCGGTCTCTTCTAAACGATCAACGCATTTAGCCATATTAATAGTCAGTGATTTAACTATCAATTAATATTCACAAACAACCATCAACCAATAAATAATTTTCCAAATTATTTATTTATCTCAAAATATCTTCACAAGATATATTTCTATTTTCAACCCTTTAAAAACAGTTTCAAATCATCTTTCTCTTCAAAATAAACTTCCCAAATATATTTCTATCTCCACTGAAATCACCAAGCACAAAACTAGATTTAAAAAATAATTTAAAAACACTATTGTAAAATATATTAGAAAATTTTACTTTAATACTTAATTTAAAACAATGCTCTAGAAATACTAAAATAATATTACCTTATAACTATACATTAGATTTCCTTCTTTAAATTACCAAATCATTCTTTATATAATTATTACGATAATAGATTAAAATAAAATACTTACTTTAGAATTTAAATATTAGAAATAATAAATTTTACAAAACATACTTTTTAAAACAACTTTAAAATATTTTAACTTATATTTAAAAATTTACTTTGAAAACGTACTTGGTTATCCATGGAGAATTTCAAATCTCAATCATTTACATCAATTTCCCAAATTGATTTCCAATTTCTTCCATTTGAAATAAATTTCTTTACTTATCTGTTCATTTCAAAATTCATTAGTTATGGACTTTATAATTATTATTTTTTGTTTGATTTCAAACCCTTTTAACTGAAATATACAAATTTCAGGTTATTCCCAAATTCTTCTTTATTCTTTCCAATAATTTAAATCCTGAATTTTAAATAAATGTTTTGTTCTTTTTAAATAATAACACTGAATTTTCAAATCCATTAACTTCCTGTTTATTCAAATTTTCCTTTCTATACTCACAATTTATTTATTAGAAATTTAAAGTCACTTTATTTCTTCTCCAATTCATTCTTAAATTTATTCTATAATTACTTTACTTACAGATTCACTTCTTTTATTTTCTTCAAAAATCCAATTTTTTATACGTATTATTTTGGTAATTCATTATACCCAATTATATCAACCCAGCCATAGCATTCAATACTTCCACATAATTCATTATAGAATATCAAATAATCGGAACAGAGAATACTAAATAATTTAAATAAAAGTTGAGGGCTCCAGTTGGATCCCTCCGACCTGTTTTCCCTGCATCCACCGACGTTAGCACAATATAATTCCAATTCCAAAATATACCATACTATAGCACATCAATCAATTTAACCATTCAAACAATTATTTAAATTTAATCATTAAATTTAAATTTAACTGAATGAGATTAACTCACCTTATGCCTAAGATTGCCATTCACCTCAAACTCGTCTTGTTTCCACATTTTTTTAACCTTGTACAAACCAATTTTACAATTTGTTAATATTCGAAATAAATTCGAACCATTCAATTCACCATTTTAAAATTTAAATTCAGTTAATAATTTAGTTTTAACTTGATGATTAAATTAAAAATAAATTTCCTTCCAGATAATTTTCCTAGTGACAAAAATAATTTTGAATAGTTTCTAATAGAAAAGATTAATCACCAAACTCTAAATTTTAAAGATACTTAAGCAAAATTAAATATGTAAACGTATATTTATCTCTTTACAACCATATATAAAAATATCATATATATAGATTCCTAAAACCTGATTCTTCTAAACTTCTAAAATTACATCCTTCTTTTTAAAAAAATTCTTTTAATTGTTTATAACTAAGTTTACGCACATTTTTAAAATTCAATTCGGAATTAAATTAAATTGATTAAAATTATGTATGCCTTATATTTTCTTATCTCATTTTTTCTATATAATAACAACAACAGTATTTTATTGTAAATACATAAATCTTTAAATCCCCTTTTTTTGTATAAGCAAAACATGATTTTTTTTTTCTGTACTGAGTATATACATACACACACACACATATATATATAAATTAATTTTGATTAAAACAAAAATATAAATTATACCTCACAGTGAATTCGAGCCATCTCCTGTCAACTACCATTACTGACATCAACTGCCTTGCTGCCGATCTTTGCCCTAACCCTCAGATCTATTCATTCGAAATCGCGCAACCCCTAAATCGCGAGAAAAATAGACGAACGCCTATACTCCCCATCGCGATTATGATCGCGTACAACTCGACGAATCTCCCAAAATCGCGTGCTCAGGGTCGAGCAACCACGGTCGATGCCATTACCGAAATTGAGCTCGAGCTCACCACCACTCGAATCGAATGATTCGATTTTAGAAGCAGGAAATGGGTTCGGTTTTGTTCACCATTATTTTTATTTTGAATTCGTGACGATCGATCTGTATAGCAGGGAGAAAGAAGAGAAATTACGCGAGGGCTAGATTTGCCGAATTTAATTTATTTGAGTGAGGGGATTTCGGCCATGTTCTTGAATGAGATAATTCATTATCCCCCTTTTTTTTTGAAATCCAACTACTACGATTTTGAAAGAGTTGAAATAAGAAGACGCGAGAGAGAGAAAAGATGGGGAATTCGGCCATTAGCTTCTGATGGAAGACAAAGGTATCGTGCTTGAAACAAAAAGGGAAGACAACTAGGTCCACGACAATCAGATGCTAGGGTGGATACTGGTTTAATATTATTTTTCATAAAAATATCGATTAAATTTTCAACGCGTTTACTTAACGTACAAGCAATCGATTAAATTTTCAACGCGTTTAATTAATGTACAAGCACACAACAACTTCGATCGATACGAAATTTGAAATCCGATAATAATTCAATATTACGGACCCAATAGAACCGGTTTCGTCTAATTCCGAGACTGTGCCTCGGAAGGTTATTTTTAAATTCAATTTAAATTATAAAATTTTAAAACTTAACTAAACATTTTCAAATTCAATTTTAACACTTTTACTATTTTCCATATTATCGATATAAATTTTATAAGCCATTAAATTATTTTTAACAGGCTTAAAACTCCAGATTCAATAATTTACCCAACTTTAAATTATTTAATTCAATAATTTAAGTATCAAATAAATTGTGATATTCGTAAATTCAAGTTAAAATTATTCTATTGAATATTTAAAATCAATTAAATATTACGATTTAAATTGCTTAAAAATTCTGGGTCGTCACATTCATCCCCCCTTAAAAGAATTTCGTCCCCGAAATTACTAGTTAGGAAGAATGGTCCAATACCCGTTTATCTTACCTCAAAACCAACAATTCAACATCTTACCAACAATCGTCTTATAGAAGGCCCATTACCATTATTATTAACTTCTCAACTCTCCCATAGTTTCGAACTATACTATTTGTTTAACCATTCAAGTTTCAATTTAAAACCAAATTTCGAATTATCAAAAAAATTTCTAACTCTCTAAATTTTCGAAAATTTTTGCCAGCGTCTCCTTTGCGCGGCTAGCTCGGTACAACTACAAAATGGCACTACGGCCTCCCAAATCCAAAAAGAAAACAAAAAGCCAAGCGGCTCGATCCAAAAACACAATCCAACTTCATACCAAAATTTAAATACATACCTTTAGTCGGGCAATTCATTTTTATCTTCTGAAATCAAAATCAATTTTCTTTTCCCTTTATATTACCTGCATATCCTGCGTAGCACTAATATCCAATCACAACTTTAAAAAACATTTTATCGACTTTCTTACAAAATGCCAATATCTATTCATTCCAATATTATCTTAGATTATATTTGTAGTATCAATCTTTCGTTTAAGAATTTATCATTCCCTCTTAAGTTAGTATAAGCATTTTATATGTTTCTTTTATTTATTCCCACTTTACCACTTTAGTTTATACCTAATTTTGTTCAAATTGATTCTTTCATTTTCATATGAATTCAATTTATCTTTAACTCTGAATATTTAAATTTATTTGTCATTTATGACTAATTTATGTCATTATTTGAAATTGGTTTCATTTACTAACTTATTTTAGTTTCCAATTTGAATTTGTTTGTCGTTAACAAAATTTCCAAAATTTTCAAAAAAATTCTAACTCCCAAAATTTCTGAAATTTTTTGGCAGAGTCCCCTTTGTACGGAGGAGCTTTTGCAATTTGACAATAGATATAAATATATATACATCGACCCACACGGTCGGAAAAATGAAAAACAGTTCATATTTCCTATTTTTATTGCGTAGGCGTACCTTATTTAGCATTTTAAGCAAGTAGCTTATTATTTTTAGCAACTAGCACAACCAAATTCATCCACACGGCTCCCAGGTACCTGTACTTACTCAATTTAAACATGTAAGTGCCAAATATATGAAGTTTAACGATATTTCACTTAGTTGCAATAGTTAAACACATGAATTCTAAAAGAAATTCACACCATTCTCTGTAAGCAACTTATACAATTTCCATACCAATTCAACTGTTTCAATTAATTTATAAACCAGTTTCATTCGATCGAATTGTTTAAAACTCAATCGCTTACATTTAATTTATTTTCAAGCAAACTGAACTAATATTTATTTCAGTTTTTCTCAAAACCAAATTACTTTACTCCTATCAATTCATAGAATTTTCATTACTTCCATTCACATCCATAGACAATCAATTCTATGCAATTTGACAAGATTTGTTGAGTCAAGATTTTTATAGAGTTTTGATTTCTGACAAAGGAATAAGCCGTGATCGACAAAAAGAAGTTATTCATTTAAGAAACACAAAGAGCTCCATATATTAGAGGTTGATTATTTGGTATGTTAGTAATTTATGTTAAAATCTATCCTCAAATAATCATATAACTTCAATCTTTCAATATATATACATATGCACATTAACTGTGCAAATTGGACTAAACCGGTCGACCGGTTGAAAATAAGGTGGTCGACCGTTTTTGCCCAGAATGCACAGATAACATGCACACATGCACATAACGTATATATATTTGAATTCCTGTCTACCGGTCCTTTTTTGACCTGTCGACCGTTTTTAAACAGAAAGCAACTTTTCCAAAAGACACTTCTCTTCTTCAAAGGTTGCATCTCCTATCTTTCATCAATGATCATAACTCTTAATGGCAACTGTTCACAAAGAGTTACGACTATTTTTCTCTATATATACTCATCTAAATCATTGATTCAAACATAAGTTTTTACACGATCATATATGCTCTCTAATCTAATCTCTAACACTCCTGCATTCTAAAAATTAATTTAGCTTATTGAATCATTGAAATTATTTCATATCTTTTGATTCAATAAGTAAATACCTTCTTTAATCTTTACAAAACATCATTCATATTCTTTGAGGATAAGATTATAGAAAGGGTGTACTACTAGTGACAAATCCGTGTTTTCAAGAACACAAGTTGTCAACAACAATTGTATTTGTTTTTGTTGAAGTCCTCGTGTTGTAAGAGGCAAGTATTGAAGTCCTCAGTGTATTAGAGGCGTGAAATCCCGTTCGGCTGTTCGGGTATTGTAAACCTGTTCCTCCGGGTGAAGCGAGGTAGTTAATAGTGAAAATCCAGATAGGAGTCTGGGACTGGACGTAGGACGGTGCTCCGAACCAGTATAAAAATCTCTGGTGTGATTTTTCTATTTTATTTTTACTTTGCTACTATCATCTATTTTCCACATTTGTATTGTAATCCATATTACACGATCCGTGTATACTATATTAGCACATATAATTGTATACACACCGCACTTTCAATTGGTATCAGAGCGAGGTTATCATATAACCGTAACACAGTTATTTGATATATTCTTGTAAAATGGCAAATAACGCAAGTACTAGCACTCAAAACACCACTTACACAGAAGGGCAATCGACACAAAGACCTCCATTTTTCAATGGTCTTAACTATAGTTATTGGGCAACACGTATGTCATTCTTTATGCAATCAAGTAGCTATGATGCTTGGAATGCTACTCAAAGAGAAATAGTGAATCCAACAACTGATTATTCAGAATGGACTGTGGCTGAGAAAACGGCAGCAGCCGTAAATGCAAGAGCAATAAATATGTTGTTCTGTGCATTAGACCAAAATGAATATAACCGTGTTAGTATCTGCACTACTGCATATCAAATTTGGCAAACGCTAAAAATCACTCATGAAGGTACTAACAAGGTTAAACAAGCCAAAATAGCCATGCTGAAAAGTCAATTTCAAAATTTCAAAATGAAACCAAATGAAACAATCAATGACATGTATTCACGGTTTCAAACTATTCACCATGCACTTATTGGGTTAGGACAAAAGTATTCTGATTTTGATGTTGTTTCAACAGTCCTACATTCTCTGACTAATGAATGGGAAGGAAAAGTATTAGCAATTGAAGAAGCTAATGACCTTTCCGTCATGAAGCCAGATGAATTGATAGGAAATTTAATGTCCTATGAAGCAAATTTGCAGGCTAGAAAAGAACAGAAAGAAGAAAAGAAAAATGTAGCATTTCATGTTGAGAAAGATGAAAATGAATCAGATTCTGAAGATGAAGATTTGGCATTCATTGCTAAAGGTTTCAAAAAATTCCTAAAATATCGAAAAGCCAGTCGCTACAATAAAAGGAAACCTGGATCAAATAAACCATCTTCATCTGCTATAGAATGTTTCAACTGCCATAAAAAGGGACACATGCAGAAGGATTGTCCAGAACAAAAGAAAAAGTCAGAAAATGACAAATTCAAATATAAGAAGGACAAATCAAAGAAACGAGCCTTCTCAGTAACATGGGATGATTCAGAGTCATCTTCATCAGAAAGTGAAAGTGATTCGGAGAATGAACAAGCTAATGTTTGTTTTATGGCAACAGAAGATGAGGTACAAATTCCTACATTTGATGAATTACTTGATATTAATGCTGAATTGATAGTCAAATATAAAGACTTAAAACGTCAATTAAAAGTAGTCAAAGCAGATTTAAGTAGAGCAGAGTTTGAACGAGATATGTTAAAAGATGAGAAGAAAATATTAGAAGAAGAACTTGAAAATATTCAAGAATCATCATCTAATGTTGACTCTCAAATATCTCTTTTGAGTCAAGAAATAGAAGCTCAAAAAGAGAAAAATAATGCTCTCACTACTGAAAATCATGAACTTAAAGCAAAAGTCAAAATTCTAGACCTAGAAAAAGCTAGTTTACAAACAAAGTTTGATGACATTACTCAAAATGTTTCTAACTTTAACAAAGGTCGAGAAAATTTGACTAAAATCATTGAAAGTTCACAATCTATTTCAGATAAACAAGGTTTGGGATATAACAAACATGAAACTAAGAAACATCTTAGAAATAAAAGGAAGAAGAAAGTACAAAAAACTGAAGCTAAGAAAAATCTTAGTTTATTATATTTCAAACCAAAACCAGTTGTGAAATTTCAAAAGAAAGATGTCAAGACTATCAAAATATGGGTTCCTAAAACAAATAACAATTTGATTAGGAACAAATACATTCAGCAATTCATGAATACTGTGCATCTTAATAATAATTATATATATAAAGGGGATACCGGACCCATATGGGTTTGGACTCCTAAGACCTAACTCTTAGGACCCTATAAAAAGTGGGTACCATGGACTTAATTCTATATTTTGCAGGTCCTACTTAAGAAAAGAGGAAAATGGATATTCTGGCTGATATACTCCTATATTATTCCATTATCTATTATTCCTTTTTGTCGATGACAAAGGGGGAGAAAGTGCTAACAATTATTTGCAGGAATATATATGTATATAAGACAAAATCTCAGGGGGAGATCACATATTCAGGGGGAGATTCAGAACTTCAGATATATGTTGTCATCAATCAAAAAGGGGGAGAATGTTGAGTCAAGATTTTTATAGAGTTTTGATTTCTGACAAAGGAATAAGCCGTGATCGACAAAAAGAAGTTATTCATTTAAGAAACACAAAGAGCTCCATATATTAGAGGTTGATTATTTGGTATGTTAGTAATTTATGTTAAAATCTATCCTCAAATAATCATATAACTTCAATCTTTCAATATATATACATATGCACATTAACTGTGCAAATTGGACTAAACCGGTCGACCGGTTGAAAATAAGGTGGTCGACCGTTTTTGCCCAGAATGCACAGATAACATGCACACATGCACATAACGTATATATATTTGAATTCCTGTCTACCGGTCCTTTTTTGACCTGTCGACCGTTTTTAAACAGAAAGCAACTTTTCCAAAAGACACTTCTCTTCTCCAAAGGTTGCATCTCCTATCTTTCATCAATGATCATAACTCTTAATGACAACTGTTCACAAAGAGTTACGACTATTTTTCTCTATATATACTCATCTAAATCATTGATTCAAACATAAGTTTTTACACGATCATATATGCTCTCTAATCTAATCTCTAACACTCCTGCATTCTAAAAATTAATTTAGCTTATTGAATCATTGAAATTATTTCATATCTTTTGATTCAATAAGTAAATACCTTCTTTAATCTTTACAAAACATCATTCATATTCTTTGAGGATAAGATTATAGGAAGGGTGTACTACTAGTGACAAATCCGTGTTTTCAAGAACACAAGTTGTCAACAACAATTGTATTTGTTTTTGTTGAAGTCCTCGTGTTGTAAGAGGCAAGTGTTGAAGTCCTCAGTGTATTAGAGGCGTGAAATCCCGTTCGGCTGTTCGGGTATTGTAAACCTGTTCCTCCGGGTGAAGCGAGGTAGTTAATAGTGAAAATCCAGATAGGAGTCTGGGACTGGACGTAGGACGGTGCTCCGAACCAGTATAAAAATCTCTGGTGTGATTTTTCTATTTTATTTTTACTTTGCTACTATCATCTATTTTCCGCATTTGTATTGTAATCCATATTACACGATCCGTGTATACTATATTAGCACATATAATTGTATACACAGATCGTGTAATATGGATTACAATACAAATGCGGAAAATAGATGATAGTAGCAAAGTAAAAATAAAATAGAAAAATCACACCAGAGATTTTTATACTGGTTCGGAGCACCGTCCTACGTCCAGTCCCAGACTCCTATCTGGATTTTCACTATTAACTACCTCGCTTCACCCGGAGGAACAGGTTTACAATACCCGAACAGCCGAACGGGATTTCACGCCTCTAATACACTGAGGACTTCAACACTTGCCTCTTACAACACGAGGACTTCAACAAAAACAAATACAATTGTTGTTGACAACTTGTGTTCTTGAAAACACGGATTTGTCACTAGTAGTACACCCTTCCTATAATCTTATCCTCAAAGAATATGAATGATGTTTTGTAAAGATTAAAGAAGGTATTTACTTAATGAATCAAAAGATATGAAATAATTTCAATGATTCAATAAGCTAAATTAATTTTTAGAATGCAGGAGTGTTAGAGATTAGATTAGAGAGCATATATGATCGTGTAAAAACTTATGTTTGAATCAATGATTTAGATGAGTATATATAGAGAAAAATAGTCGTAACTCTTTGTGAACAGTTGCCATTAAGAGTTATGATCATTGATGAAAGATAGGAGATGCAACCTTTGGAGAAGAGAAGTGTCTTTTGGAAAAGTTGCTTTCTGTTTAAAAACGGTCGACAGGTCAAAAAAGGACCGGTAGACAGGAATTCAAATATATATACGTTATGTGCATGTGTGCATGTTATCTGTGCATTCTGGGCAAAAACGGTCGACCACCTTATTTTCAACCGGTCGACCGGTTTAGTCCAATTTGCACAGTTAATGTGCATATGTATATATATTGAAAGATTGAAGTTATATGATTATTTGAGGATAGATTTTAACATAAATTACTAACATACCAAATAATCAACCTCTAATATATGGAGCTCTTTGTGTTTCTTAAATGAATAACTTCTTTTTGTCGATCACGGCTTATTCCTTTGTCAGAAATCAAAACTCTATAAAAATCTTGACTCAACATTCTCCCCCTTTTTGATTGATGACAACATATATCTGAAGTTCTGAATCTCCCCCTGAATATGTGATCTCCCCCTGAGATTTTGTCTTATATACATATATATTCCTGCAAATAATTGTTAGCACTTTTGGCGACCACACTTTCAAGATTTATGTGAATAAATAAGTGCTTATGTTTTATAGCCAATTTAAATTGATTTCAGCCCAATTTATACTTAATTCCATTCTATTTTTAAATTTATTTACAATTCATATATTCCCATTTTCATTGCATTTTAAATTCGAATACATTCACTTGCATTTCATTTTATTAACCAACTAGTTCATTTAAAACCATTAACAACTTAGATTCATCTTTATTACCAATTAAATTTCCTTTTTATTTTAATTCATTCACAATCATTTATTTAGCTCGACACATCCGAAGCTTGCATATTACTAACCATTCCTGAATTAATTCAACCAAGCTTTAGTTACTTCACTCAGTTTATTCCATATTTGTTTATGCCAAACTATTTTATTTAGCTAGAAACAATCTAGGCTATTCCTTCAATAATTATTACTCAACTCATTTAAACTACACTTCATTTTGAGTTCGGATTTTATTCAATACCTACTTAAGTCAATAACTTAAGTTCATTTCCATATCTTTTTATAATAAGTTCTACTTCCATCTTTCATTTGATTCTTATTTATTCTATCCATTTATTTATTCAATATAATTAGTTTATCCACTCAATCCATTTTGAATTTACATTTCCTTATATATTATTTATAACCCACCCAATTCTATTTCGATTCAAATTTATTTTTACTTAATTTAAATCCAACCCAATATCATTACACTTAGTTTTAAGTTGAATTCAATTCAACTCTTCTCCATTCATTTAGCGTAAGTTAATTTCCTTCAATTTTATTCAAATTTTATACTTAATCTCATTCTTATTTTGCAAATAAATTTCTCTTTTCAATTTAACTTGATTCTATTTTAATCCAATCCCATTTCAAACTACAAATTTATTTGATCAATTATTATACATTTTAACTTTTTAGATTCAGCTCATTCAATTTATTACAAGGCCATTTTCAATATATTTAATTTGCCAACACTTCAAGTCAAATTTTTATTTATAACTCAAGTTCTAAACCCACTATCCATTTTCAACTTACCACCCAATTTCATGAAATCCCAATTCAATTACTTTTACTTCACCAACAATTTAAGTCGAATTTAATTTATAACTTGAGTTTTATTTCCAAACTTCGTTATTATCTCACAATTCAGCTCTTATTTAACTGCATTGGGTTCTCATTACATATTTCATTATCTAATTTATTATCTACTTAGTTTTTCCTTAATTTATAATTTAATACTTGACTTTAATCTCAAAATCTCTTCATTTAAATTTTCTAAAGTTCAAATTTATTTTATAATTCAAGTTTTCATTTTTATTTTATTTTTCAATTCATCAAAAATATTTATTTTGGATTTTCTATCCCACTTTTCGAATTTTATAAGTCACAACTTATTATTTACACTATTCCATTCATTATAGGCTTGAATATATTCTTCTTTTATTTTTAACTCGAGTTTTACACTTATTTATAACTCAAGCATATTTTTGTTCCATGCATTTTTAATTCTTTTATAAGTTATTCTGATTTATTTATTCCAATTCCAATCCTTATCCAATTTATTTTCCATTTGTTCGGGTAAGAATTTAATTCCATTCATTAATTCAATTGAATTCTTATTCCAATTTAATTTAATTTTGACTCAGATTTATTTAGTCTCAATTCGATTTCAACCAAATTCGAATACAACTGGATATTATTTTCATCTTACTCAATTTATTTCAATTTAGTTAAATTTATTCTCCATTCCAAGTTAATTTCATTTTTTAATGTTTTCCCTTTAAATTTAAATTCCATCATTGAAAGCTTATATTCCCTTCCTGATTCAAAATCATCTCAATTTATAAGCTTACAACTTATCTCATCGGGATTTTTTAAACACCCGACTTTTGGGTTCAAATCATTTTGAAATCTCCAACATCTCAAGTCATACTTCTCAAAATTTAAACTAATCCTGGTTTTATTTCCAACAAATTTCCTTTGAAATTTTCAAAACGACTAGCTTTTCTGAACAAATTTATTTTTGGCAGTAATCTGTCACTCAGAAATTCGAAAATGAATACTGATGATGCGGCCGTCATCATCAGAATTATTTCTCAATAATCCAAGTGATTTCAATGCTATATCACTTTCAAAATCCATTTAAAACAGATTTCCATTCAGAATTATCTCCAAAACAATAATGCTATCATTTATCATTAAAACACTTCGATAAACATTTTTGAATCTCCGGGATTTTAAATTTCTAAAGCCTGCTTAAATAAATTTTAAATATAATTCATTTGTACACTTTATGCTTACACAAATTCTCATTTGATTATATTTCAATTCATAAATTACATTTATAATTCATATTTATAAATTTCATTTTATAATGAATTTATTCCTCTAAATTTTAGTTATATTTCAATTTATAGTTAAATTTTCACTTAACAATGATAATACTTTAATATTATCATTTCTAACATCCAAACATCCATATATTAGCTAAATAGTTTTCAAAAACTATTCTTTATATCAAAATATGTTTTGGGTAAAATTATTTCATTTACCTACATTTAAAACAATATCATGTCGATTGTTCTATTCAAGTGTTTAGAAACCCTTTCAATACAGTTGCGCAGACTGCGTCGACGAAGGTTCATATGCCACTCAATAAACTAATCAACACAATATTAAAACAATTTATATTCACTAACAAATACACACTCATATTTATTAATACGCTCAAACTCATTATAGTGTACTACGGACTCTATTTTAATTGAGTAATTTCCACCAGAGCCAAGGTTATCACCAACCTATGCTCTGATACCAATGACAGCCCGCAAATCCGTACTTCTTGAGTCAACACTATTCTACCTAAATCAATTCAAGTTGTACAGAAATACGAATCATTTGGGTTAAAGAAGAAGTGGTAGAAGAAGAAAATAGAAAACAACCTCAGAATCTAACCATTGCAGCGGAAATAAATATAATAGAGAATAAATAATCTTTACTCAAAAATCAAATATATCTGTTATACATTACATTATCAGAGTACATCATAAGAGTTTACACTACATTAATAGCATACAACTAAATACACAACTACTCAACACAACGGCATATACATATAAAACAAGTACGAAAATACGCATCGTCGCCTAGCTCATCTCCTAAGCTCCACAACATCAAAACCTGTATCCTATAATACTCGGTCCGACCCGTGTATTACAGTCACTACAACAAAAATATCCTATTACAATGCCCTTTTTACAACGGGCATTGGCTGCCCGTTGTAATAGAAGGCTATTACAACGGTCCATTCAGGCCCGTTGTAATAGATGCCCTTTTGACAACGGGCGATGATAGCCCGTTATAATAGAATGCTATCACAACAGTCCTTTCTTGCCCGTTGTAATAAATATTAATTTTACAACGTTCAATATTTCCCGTTGTAATATATAACAATTTTACAACGGCCAAAATTTTCGACTCCATCTATGAAATTTTAGGCTCGTTTGTGTTTTTATTACCGATCATTTCTTCCTCCCAGACCCTAATTCCCAAATCCCTAAAACTCGTCCTCCTAATCTCTCCCTCCTCCCTCCCTCCCTCCCTCCCTCCCTCCTAATTCCCAAATCGCTATTATCCCAAAACTTCACTAATTCAGTTCCGTTAAATACCCTAATTCCTACTTCACTGTTTTAAAAAAAGGAATCAGATAAAAAAAATTGAAAAACACGAAAGTAGAGGAAGAAAAGAAAAGAATATGTTGTGGTTCAGGGGAAGCGGGAGACGATTTCTGGTTGCGGTGATGCGGGTATGTTGATGAGGTCTCGGTAGTGAATCGATGGTCGAAAAATTAGAGATTTTAGGGGTTTGCAATTGCAGAGAGAGGAGTTCGGGTGCTTGGTGGTTTGTGAATTTGGCGATTGTTGTAGATGAATGGCAATTGTTCAGGGGTGTTCGATTAAAGTTGAAGAGTTTTGGGTGATTTCAGATTGCGGGTGGAGTTTCTGGTTTACTGAAGTTTCTGGTGATGGAATGGAGAGTTGGATTTGGTTGTCGGAGGAGTGCTTGTAGTTGGTGATGACGGGTTAAGTGTTTGGGATATGTTGTTGGAAGTGGATGATAGTTGTGATGGTTGAAGTCAGAGGGTGACTGAGGTGTGTATAGGAACAGCAATGACGCAGCAGTTTGTATGGAGGAGGAAGGTTTGTCGAGTTGAGGGGAAGTGTTGAAAGTGTAGGCAATGTGGTTTCAGATTCGTGATTATGGGCAGTTTGAAGAATGATGGAGCAGTGGGAGAGATGATGTATATGGCAGTGAAGAGAATGTTGAGGAGAAGGGATGGACTTGTATTGCTGGCGATTTGGTTGAAGGACGGTGAAGTCCTGGGTGCAGTGAGGTTGAGAGCATAATACAAGTACATAATAATAATAGTACATAATAATTAGGTGCAGTGAGGTTGAGTATCGTTTCAGGGAAGTTTGGTAGTTGATGAAATATGAGGAAGTGATATGCAGTTGATATGAATGCAGTGTGGTATTTAGGTTGCTGAAACTTGTAGGAATATGATGGATTGCAGTGGTAGGAGGAGGAGTAAAGCGGTTGTAGGTGCTTTGATGTGTAGGTTATGAAATAGAGGGGAGATGGTCGGGAAGAGTTGTGACAGAGGAGAGTAGTGCTGTGTTGATGATGTAATGCAAATGTACACAGAGAATGGCAGATTGAACATAGTGGGATTGTAAGGGAGGAATATGTGAACAGAGTGGGTTTGAACAGAGTGGGATTGTAAGAAGAATCTTTATTCATTATTTTACCTTTGGGCATTAGGAAGAGAAGCTAGAGCCATTTAGAAATATTTGCGACCCACGGGTTCGATTGTTAAATCGTCTGAATGCCAAGAAAAGAAAAGAGATGGAGGAGAAAAAACAGTCGAAGGTGATGATCTATGTCATTTGTTAATTTGCTGTCTTTTTTTGTTTTTGGAACAAGACCGTTCATTATATATCTTATCCTTTCAGAAGTCTATGTTTATATATTTATTCAGAATGCAGAAACTGAAGAGAGTGCAGATGTAGGCGGTGATAAACGTTCAGTTGATGACCTCTTATCATTTATAAATGGTGAAGATGAAGGTAAAACTTCGGGATATATCATCATGTAATAATTTATACACGGTGTTTGTTTTTCTGATTGCTACAGTTTATTACTAATATATGCTGAAATTGTCTAAAAATTTACAAATAAATGCAAAAAGGTTAAAAAGAATAAAAAGAAAACTAAAAGAAGGAAAGATCCACCAAAAGATAATTCTGGTAATGGCTCCAAAAATACACATGAAAAGGTTATTTGCCTTATCCAGAGTGCATTTTGAAGCCGCAAAATATTTATTTTGATGTACTTAGTTACATTCTAGGAGGCTTCTTGCAATCGTAATGATGATCCATCTTCCACTAATACAAGTAGAAGTTCAATGCTACAAGATTTTGCAAATATCGAGTTAGATGATGACGATGATGCTTTCAGCGACTTAGATTTAGAACCTGAAGAGAAGGAAAAATTGGACAGGTACACAGCATTTTGGCATTGTATTTTATAACAACAGTAATCAACATTAGCTTATCTTAAGACTTTCCTCTGATTTGTATATATATAAAATTTCTCACTGTGTGTGTGTTGTTTTTTGTTCTGTAAAGCCAACCAATTTTTCTGATTTGTTACTAAAACTAATATACCTCTTCCGGGATATGTAGGGAAATCGAAGAGTTTGCAAAAAGATTAAGTGATGAGTGATTGTCAAAAGGAAAACAGCCAAAACTTATTCCAAATATTTCTAGTGGTTCCATCCGACGTTTGCAGGTATTTTGTATTTGTTCATACATTAACTTAAATAAACAGGAAGTTTTAAAAATCCTTGATCTAAATGAATACTGCAATAAATCACTCTCATTCAATGCATGCAAACATATCCATCGATTCTTTCATAAATGACGCAGTTCGGTTTCATACAGATTCCAACAAAAAAGCGAAGGTGGGAAAATAAAATAGTCAAAATTCTCAAACAAAAATGCCTAACATATCTGTGTCTTTTCTTGCAAAATTCAACTGCTATGAAATTTAGAGGGTCTTAAAGCTCATTAATAGGATTGCATCAAGCCTAAATACTAAACTAAATAAGGGTCAATATCAGGTTTATGTCCGTCGTCAATTTGGCAATTAATGCACAACAAATCATATGTCATACATATGTAACAGAAGTAAATTGACCTTCATCAAGTAACTAAGTTTGACCAACATACGATAGTGATTTGAATCGGACAGGGGAAAAAAGAGAGTAAATGTGGAGACCGATTACTTTTCTGAATAACAGTGCAACTACTTAACCTTATGAATTAAAAGGCACCTTGTTTTAAGTATGATAATCCTCATGTGGGATAGATGCAGGAAATGAAATAAAAAAACACGCATGTGGAGTTGAAACTAATTAAAATAAGTAAACGATTGCATTTAGATGGAGCCAAACTGCTATAATTCATATTACCATATAATAATAAATCTCTGTATAAAGGGAAATGAACTGTACGGTAGACATGTGGGGAAAATATAACAAAGGGTGTCCAAAATTCAGAAGCTGCTGAAACGTTTTAAAAGACGAGTTTAAGAACAAGAATTAAGTTCTGATGTGAAAGACAATGACTGTAGCGTAAACTAAAAGTTGGAACCATGCCAGTGAATATTAGGAATTATTTGAAAAATACTTTTTATTATTGGCACTATATATAGTTGAACAGAAGATTTCGGGTATTAATGGAAGGCACTTGATTCACAGGCAGAACATGTTAAGCTGATGAATGTTCGGTGTCGTAAAACAAGGGGAAAGGCACAACACAAATATTAATCTTCTGAATCCACGATTTATGAATTAAATCTAGTTTTTATCTAACTTCTGAATTTTATGGATTACGATTTGAATCATATTTTGAAATCCTTATGCTTGGTTCCTTTCTTTTTCTTCCTTTTTAGTATATGACACCAGAAATTTGTATATAATACTTCTTTTTTCATAGTTTCTACTTCTTGTTTATCTTCTTCTTCTTCATCCTTTTTACTTTCAGGATTGAAGCGGAGATGAAGCCAAAGATCTCATGTACAAAATTAGCTAGTGCTGATTTTTCAAGCAGGGAAGGCCAATTGACTTCCATATAAAAAGTGGAGTTCCCTGTGCTCGACATAATCAAAGGTACGATTTTCATGTGGCATTTGATATGGATTCTAATTTAGTATTTGTTAGTGCCTACCTTACATTATTCACAATTAACTTACTTTCTTAGTCAACTATATTTCAATCTCCTTTTAACCTTTATTTTACTCACAAATTTAATGGTTGCTCAAGTGGATAGGCCTATC
This sequence comes from Allium cepa, assembly GCA_030765085.1. Lineage (NCBI taxonomy): Eukaryota > Viridiplantae > Streptophyta > Magnoliopsida > Asparagales > Amaryllidaceae > Allium > Allium cepa. Next base: position 923,259,016 of record CM060931.1, on the reverse strand, counting down.
TTACATGGCCATACAGTAATTTGGTTGAAAGGGTTTTTTCGAAGTAACTTCGCTGTAATTTTAAAATAGATGCTTAGAGTTTGTTCATTGTATAGTTCAAATTCAGCTCAGAGGCAAAGAAATTAACACAGTCAATTACAACAACAAAACATTATTATTTTAAAAGAATAAGAGTTTGGTTAGAGTTAAGTTTGCATGTAAGTTAATTGCGTACTTTAGTTTAATTATGGATAGCTGGCAAAGCGTGATGCTATGCATTTTGGATGGGGATAGTTTAATTACTTATTATTTGGAATTAATTTTTTATATTTATCATAGTGATGAAATTCATTTTGATGGAACCGGTATACTGTACGAAACATGAGCTTGATATAATACTCTTCTTTGGGTATTCGATGTTGCTGTTGAATATCGCAGTAATTACTACCTACTTATAGGGCTTAGGTGACTAGTAAGTAACAAAATCCTTCTTCTTGAGCAAGTTAATCGAATTGAAGTTGATTAGGGGACTCTGGAATATTATAACTAGAAGAGACAAAAGAGAGTAGAACAAGAAAATGGCAAGGGCGGGTGGTATCACAAATGCAGTCAACGTTGGAATTTGCAGTCCATGGAATTGCAGTCCAAGCCAATTGGGAGAATCGGGAGTTCATTTCCAACATTTCTCTCAATGTTCGACGCCTCTTTAAATTCCTCCTTCAATTTGGTACATTTTTATTTAATGCTATTAGTACCTCTTATGTTGGTGTTACAGTTTGGATATTAGAAAATTATCAAATGGGCTGCCTTCACATATCTGGTCATTTATATATAATAATGATAAAAACTGATACTTTTATGTGCTATAATTGACTTGGATATAAGTTTCTCTTCACTATATCTACTCAGATTATGTTAACTAATCCTACTGCTGCAGCGCTGCTGTAATTAGCCGCACTTCTTTAATTTTGTAGAAGGCAGTGGGGGTATGTTGAAGAGGGCAGGTAATGGTGCTGAAGTTGTTTGTAATGTGCTGTTGGTATGGGGATATGAATGGATGATAAAGTGGTAAATGAAGGGGTAAATGATCACAGAAGTGTGCAGTTAGTTGGTTCAGGTTGATGGTTTGTATGGTGGAGATGATGGTGCACAGTACTGTGGTGGTTGGGTGGTTTTGTGGCACTGTCAGTTGGATGGTGGAAGGTGGTTTGATGGTTGAACTGTGGTATAGAACTGTTACGGATATGTTGTTGGTGACATAGTGAAGTATGGTGTGGTTGTTGCGGTAGGGGAGATGTGATGGCTGATGACGCGGGTGGAGAAGTGGTGACAATGATGGAAGTTTGTATGGTGTTATGCATATGGGGGTAGTGTGTAGGTTGTACAGGTGGAGTGGTGGAGTGGTGAAGTATGGTTGAACTGTGACGACGGTATGTTGTTGGAGTAGGTGCTGCTTTAATCGTTTGAAGTTGAGTGCAACAATGGATGACAGGAGTTAAAGATTGATGGTGATGAGATGGGTTGACACACTATGTGGTTGATGGTAAGTGAATGTGAGTGAATGTATGGATAGTGGCAGAAGAGTGTAAGTTGTAGTTGCTGTGTGTACTGGTGTATGCACAGATGTGCACACTGTGTGGTTATGTGATAGCAAGTGTGGGTAGTATGTGACAGTGATGTTGAACAAAGAAGTTAATGGTGATGACATGATTCATGTAGTATTTCCATCCCAAACATTTCTTTATCGTCCTATTTACTATTTAGGACTTTACGAGAACTGATCTATGTAATCATGACTTTATGGGATCTATTGTATTTACTTTCTCTTGTGCTTGACCAAATTATTCATTATTGGTATGTATGTACTGCGTGAATGCTGCTGTAATTTTTTTTTTAAAATTTGCATTTAATTTGCAACGGTCAGAAATCGTTGCAATATCATGTATTACAACGGGCATTGCCCGTTGCGAAATTCATATTACAACGGGCATTGCCCGTTGTAAAATATCATGTATTACAACGGTCAGAAACCGTTGCAATATCATGTATTACAACGGGCATTGTTCGTTGCGAAATTCATATTACAACGGGCATTGCCCGTTGTAAAATCTGGTCGACCTATTACAACTAGGCCTAATACAACGGGCATGCGACCGTTGCGAAAACCATATTACAACGGGCATTGCCCGTTGTAAAATCGTTCTTTTGTTGTAGTGAGTTGAATAATACCCGAGTCAGTCTGGAATACCAGCGTGAGAAAATCACACCCAATTGATTATTAAAGTTTCAAAAATCCTTTGAAAACAAAAGCATCTCGTAAGACTACGCCACAAATAAACATGTCGGGTTTTTACCTTACGGTAGCTAAAACAATTTTTATTAAAATCCTATGATATTATAATAGTGTCTATAGAAAGTAAAATAGAATCTAGCTGAAATGCTTGCATCTCACGTTCCGGCAATAGTTGGGCACAATCAAAACCGTACGGGCACGTAGGGAAAATGGATTCCAACTAATGGCTAGGCACTGGGGTACCACCTGTCACAGTACCTGGTCTAGATCAGCGTACCGAGGAGCCACCCTAACTCTCCTGCAACACAAAACCGGAACCATCCCTTACTGGACAGTCCCGAGCAAGATCACCCCGCGGTTGGGATCAGTAATCGCCCACTAAGCCGAAATAGAAGGGACATCTAGACAAGGATGACCTCACCCTCCAGTGGGGGCTACCCACGAAGCCTTGCTGCATAACCCCTGATTTTCAGTCATTCCCATTTGATGAGGCTTGAGGCTAAGCGTTACCTTTTTAGAATATATCCCTTAGAATGCCCATCGTCCACCTGACGATGTTTCGCAAGCATTCATCCATACAAGTCCGTCCCGGGTTCGAACGGAACCAAAGGCACTATTCCTACTACATCCATTTGGAAATATCCTCAGGATTAGTAGCGACTAACCCTTGCACTTCACTACTCCATCTTCGAATCCAAAATCGTTTTTCACGAAAACGTACAAACCGGATCAAAGTGGTTTTCGAGAAATTAATCTTGATCCCGGTCTCTTCGAAACGATCAACGCATTTGGCCATATTGATAGTTGGTGATTTAACTATCAATTAATATTCACAAACAACCATTCACCAATGAATAATTTTCCAAATTATTTATTTATCTCAAAATATCTTCACAAGATATATTTCTATTTTCAACCCTTTGAAAACAGTTTCAAATCATCTTTCTCTTCAAAATAAACTTCCCAAATATATTTCTATCTCCACTGAAATCACCAAGCACAAAACTAGATTTGAAAAAATAATTTAAAAACACTATTGTAAAATATATTAGAAAATTTTACTTTAATACTAAATTTAAAACAATGCTCTAGAAATACTAAAATAATATTACCTTATAACTATACATTAGATTTCCTTCTTTAAATTACCAAATCATTCTTTATATAACTATTACGATAATAGATTAAAATAAAATACTTACTTTAGAATTTAAATATTAGAAATAATAAATTTTACAAAACATACTTTTTAAAACAAATTTAAAATCTTTTAACTTATATTTAAAAATTTACTTTGAAAACGTACTTGGTTATCCAGGGAGAATTTCAAATCTCAATCATTTACATCAATTTCCCAAATTGATTTCCAATTTATTCCATTTGAAATAAATTTCTTTACTTATCAGTTCATTTCAAAATTCATTAGTTATGGACTTTATAATTATTATTTTCTGTTTGATTTCAAACCCTTTTAACTGAAATATACAAATTTCAGGTTATTCCCAAATTCTTCTTTATTCTTTCCAATAATTTAAATCCTGAATTTTAAATAAACGTTTTTTTCTTTTTAAATAATAACACTGAATTTTAAAATTCATTAACTTCCTGTTTATTCAAATTTTCCTTTCTATACTCACAATTTATTTATTAGAAATTTAAAGTCACTTTATTTCTTCTCCAATTCATTCTTAAATTTATTCTATAATTACTTTACTTACAGATTCACTTCTTTTATTTTCTTCAAAAATCCAATTTTTTATATATATTATTTTGGTAATTCATTATACCCAATTATATCAACCCAGCCATAGCATTCAATACTTCCACATAATTCATTATAGAATATCAAATAATCAGAATAGAGAATATTAAATAATTTAAAAAAAAGTTGAGGGCTTCAGTTGGATCCCTCCGACCTGTTTTCCCTGCATCCACCGACGTTAGCACAATATAATGCCAATTCCAAAGTATACCATACTATAGCACATCAATCAATTTAACCATTCAAACAATTATTTAAATTTAATCATTTAAATTTAAATTTAACTGAGTGAGATTAAATCACTTTATGCCTAAGATTGCCATTCACCTCAAACTCGTCTTGTTTCCACATTTTTTTAACCTTGTACAAACCAATTTTACAATTTGTTAATATTCGAAATAAATTCGAACCATTCAATTCACCATTTTAAAATTTAAATTCAGTTAATAATTTAGTTTTAACTTGATGATTAAATTTAAAATAAATTTCCTAGTGACAAAAATAATTTTTAATAGTCTCTAATAGAAAAGATTAATCACCAAACTCTAAATTTTAAAGATACTTAAGCAAAATTAAATATGTAAACGTATATTTATCTCTTTACAACCATATATAAAAATATCCTATATATAGATTCCTAAAACCTGATTCTTCTAAACTTCTAAAATTACATCCTTCATTTAAAAAAAAATCTTTTAATCGTTTATAACTAAGTATATGCACATTTTTAAAATTCAATTCAGAATTAAATTAAATTGATTAAAATTATTTATGCTTTATATTTTCTTATCTCATTTTTTCTATATAATAACAACAGCAGTATTTTATTGTAAATACATAAATCTTTAAATCCCTTTTTTTCTGTATAAGCAAAACATGATTTTTTTTCTGTACTGAGTATATACATACATACACACACACACACATATATATATATATAAATTAATTTTGATTAAAACAAAAATATAAATTATACCTCACAGTGAATTCGAGCCATCTCCTGTCAACTACCATTACTGACATCAGCTGCCTTGCTGCCGATCTTTGCCCTAACCCTTAGATCTATTCATTCGAAATCGCGCAATCCCTAAATCGCGAGAAAAACAGACGAATGCCTATACTCCCCATCACGATTTCGATCGCGTATAACTCGACGAATCTCCCAAAATCGCGTGCTCAGGGTCGAACAACCACGATCGATGCCATCACCGAAATTGAGCTCGAGCTCACCACCACTCGTGTAACAACCCATATATTTATCGATTTTTATATTTAAATATTTTATTTAAATAATTTATCGATACTCGGAATTTAGTCCGAAAAGCTAATTTTTGCATACGGTCGAATTAGGACTCGGGACCACTTCCATTGAGTTTAAAATGCCGTTTGCGACCTTTTTGAGTATAAGCTTTGATATGTTTGGAGTTAGTCAAGTTTTGCTACTTTTTCACTTTGGGTTTGGGTTTGGTTCAGCCCTAACTTGTACTAAAATCTGAACCACTCCCCCCCATTCACTCTCACTTCCTCCTTTTTTCAGTTCTAAAGCATCAATGGTGGGAGAGATGGGAAATTAAAACTCCAAGCCCTAGTTTTCTTTTGCAAATCAAACTCTAGCTCCAAACTAATAGAAGAACCCATTGGTAAGCTTCTCTTCTTCTTCTCCAACTCATTCTCTTATCAATTTCAGAAATTCCTAAACTTAACTTTGGGAATGTTCTTCTTTTAAAGCTTAGAATCAAGCTTCTTGAGTTGGATTTGAAGAGTGGTTGATTCTCCTTTGCTTTCAAGCTTCTTCTTCAATCGTTTGGGTTCAAAGGTGAGATTTTTATCTCACATCTTAGTCTATAATTATCTTCGAGTGTTAGGTATGAATTCCTAACACTTATTCTTATGCAATTGATTTTGGTTTGGATTGATTTGGTGTATATTCCGATTTTTGATGTTTTGAAATCAAAATCTATGAAAATCCTATTATGGATATTTGGACATTGATATTTGAGGCGTATCGAAGAGCCATTTAGGCTGTGTTGCCGCTCGACGTAATTCCTTAGTCATCGTCGTTTGATCGATCGCTTCCGGTATCCGTTTGGCCATTTTTGGCCTAGGTTCAGGGAATGCCCTGAACCCTTCATTCAGACGTCTGAAACGTAATATTCAGATGTCTGAATATTGTTCTGGGAAGATATCTATTTCCAGATTCATACGTCTGAATATAAAGCTTCAGACGTCTGAATTGGTTCATTTGGAACCAGAAAGGAAATAGGCTAAAAAGTGCCTATTTCAGACGTCTGAATTCAAGGATTCAGACTTCTGAATTCTGTCTTTGGAAAATATTTATTTTCTAGATTCAGACGTCTGAATCTGTGATTTCAGACGTCTGAATCTGCACTCTTTTTGCCTATTTGCCTATTTGCTTGAGAATTCCAACTTTAATCGATTCGTGTTGATTCCCTTTTGTTATTATCACTTATTATCGACTTTGATGACATCTTCTTCGTGATTTGTGGGAATATCCATTTCGATGGATTCAGTATCGATTTCTTTAGATTTTATTCACGTCTTCGAATGTGAATTTTAGTGATTGATTGTTCCTACAATCTTATTTGTGATTTGTCACTTTAAAAATATAAAGGTTTCAATACTAGTAGTAAATATCAAAATTCTTTCATCAAAACGATTTCAACACTATTTTATTACAAAGCTCGTTTCTTAAACCGTTTTCCAATCTATTAGTATATACAAGCCTTTACCTCACTCGTATGAGAAATCTAATTAAACGACCTAGTAAAACGAGTGGTATGAAACGCTCGCGTTTACTTCGTCGGTTAATTCTTAGACTTGTTCGATTGAATCTCTTGTGACAATTTTCTAGTGGAGATCTACAGTTTGTTCGTAAATATTTAAGTTAAGCAAGTGGTTATGGGACATGAAGCTAAACTCATATATTTACTAGCTTAGTGTAATTGACACTTCTCGTTGACCTTGACGATCATCTTTGTGATTTAGACTAGCAATGTGCGATATCTCTTTGTCTGCGTGGGAGACTAAACCCCATTTTGTGGAGTTTCGACTCAAATTAGTGGGGTAGCAACCCATGGTCTTTGGGCCGTTTGTGGAGCTTCGGCTCAGTTTGTGATGGTTAGCAACCATGGAATTAGCGTTCCGTTTGTGATACACATGTTGGTGAGCTTTATGCTCCCGTTTGTGATAGGCCTTCCCCCTTTTTGTGATTTCTGGATTTCTTGAGATGATATCTAGAATTTGTGTTTCACCAATTTTCGTGATTCTCATTGATAAGTTTTATCAATATTTGTGCATTGGTGAATTTGTGTGTCATTGACTTTTGTGATTGACATTGATATAATCGTCAATATTTATGGTTTGGTGAACGGAATAAAGAGTATGACATTCCTTTTGATCCTTGAGTAGATCTTTGTGATATTGATTAATCTCTTGTTGATTTTCAATTACTTTTATATATCACAGCTTGGCATTGTGATTATTATATGTTTAGTCGTACCTCTTATTCTATATCGCTTCATCTGATATCTATAGTTAGACTGATCCGTTTATTATTTTCTTATTAAATAATACTCGGGTCAGACTGAGATGTTGCAAGTGCTTCAGCTTGACTTCTCACATGGAGTTGACTTCTCTGACTTTTGGCTAACTACTTAAATTAGCAGTTTATTTTGTTGTATACACTTGAGATATGGACTCATAGTTGTATTTCTTTGTATAGCTCATGTTGCTATTCTTTTGTATTATTGTGGATCTTTTTGACCACTATTTTGATACACACTTTCATGTGTTAGTTATTTATTCATATCTTCTTCCGCCTTTGTGATATGAATTATCTGTGACTGATTTGTGTTATGTTTATTTCTATATTTGTTTCCGAAGATTATATATAGCCACTGTGTAGTAGCTTTGAGTTTGTGTCGGCATGTCGGATTTCCTCTTGAGATGAAACGCATGTTATATTTTATCCGGCATATCGGTGCTCGCACAAAGCAATTACACGGATGGTCGCTCCTCAACAGCCTTATTCTCTGTGCTAGTTGACTGTATTACACCGTAGTGTTCTTGGCTAGCGTGGGTATAGAGGTGGGGCGTCACAACATGGTATCGGAGCGAAACTTCGGAACAATGTAGAATAATGTAGCCAGGATCATGTCCTAAGTCTTTCTTAGGAGTTATGCCTTAGGATTTATTCGAGTCTTCGTACCGATTCATCCTATTTTCTTTATGATTCCTTGTTTTATCTATTAAGATTTCTTGATATTCATTTTTTGATAACCTTTTTCTTCTTCTTTATTTCTTTCTTAAGGAAGAGAAATGGTTAGACCTGGCCATCCCAGCGCCGGTCAATCTAGTGCTACTCCCCAAGATCGAGTTTTTATGACTACCCAACAACTTCTTGACCTTGTCATGAATGCTCAAGCAGCTGGTTCTAATCCGGAACCTACTCACCCTAAATCTGGGTTTGCACGTTTGTGCAATGATTACACCAACCTGGGTGGGAAGCCATTTAAAGGTTCTGAAACTATTATTGAAGTCCAGACTTGGTTAAGGACATGCGATCGAATCTTTTCTCGCATGAATCTCATTGATCTTCACCGAGTTCAGGTGGCTTCTAGTATGCTCCAAGAAAGAGCATTAGACTGGTACGAGCTTCTGATTTCCGAAATTAATGAAGCGGATCTCACTTGGAAGAAATTCCGAGAGCGCTTTGAGTTAAAATTCGTACCAGAAGCTGAGAAGGTGACTTTGGCTCTTGTTCAAGGTGAATCTTCCGTGACTGACTATGTCACGTCTTTTGAATCTCTCTCTAAATACGGGGTTGAATATATCAACACCCCGTTGAAGAAAAACCAAATATTTGTCTATGGCTTAAACAAAAATCTCAAGAAGCCATTACTTCTAAAATTAGAAGTTTTTTTCGACCAACTCATTGATATCGCTCTTCGTCTTGAAGAGGCGGATAGGGAAAATGATGTTGAAGTGGTGGGTTCCAAACCAGGCTTTAACAACAACAAGAAAAGGCCTAATAAATTCAAAGGTCCTTATCCCAATAAGAAAGGGAAGCAAGCAACCCCTGTGGCAAAGACTTCTTCCTTTGGCCATGGGGAATGCTATAATTATGGTTCGAAGGACCATTACGCGAACAAGTGCCCAAAGTCTCTTTCTTGTCGCTACTGTAAAGTTCCGGTCATGTATATCTTCATGCCCCAAGCTTCAGGGCAGGAAGGAGGGAAAGCTTAATGTTGCTCAAGCCCCTGGCAACACATCTCGTGGTCAAGGTATTTCTCATTCTATCCTTGATGGTATTATTATATTTCGTGATCAACCTATTCGAGTTCTTTTTGATACGGGTGCATCCCATTCTTTTATATCAAAAGAACTTGTTGATACTTTTTCTTTAAGTGTTGTTGCTTTAATGACTTCTTTGAAAATTGCGAATCCGGTCGGTGGATCCGCAACAATCAGTTTATTGTGTAATGATGTCGAGATTATTTTGGGAGATTTTTCTTTCCGAGCCGATTTGCATGTCATGCGTTATTTAGGCTTTGGAATGATTTTGGGAATGGATTGGCTTAACCGTTATGAAGCTCATATCCTATGTCCGGAGCGGACTATTCATCTTCGACATCCTCAATCTATTAAGCAGATTTCTGTTAATCTTAAAGATTTGGATTCTAGCTTGGTTGCATCTTTATATTCTTTAAATCCTCATGATGATGATGATGATGATGAGAAAGATATTATTTCTCTTATTCACGTTGTTCGTGAATTTTCCGACACATTTGAGCCCGTTTTAGGATTACCACCTAAGCGAGCAATTGAGTTCAGAATTAATCTTATCCCTGGAGCTCAACCTATTACTCGTCCTCCTTATCGTATGTCCAAAAAAGAAAATGAAGAGATGCGTAAACAATTATCCGAATTGGAGATGAAGCAATTTACTCGCTCTAGTTCCTCGCCTTGGGGAGCTTCAGCTATTTTTGTGAAGAAATCCGATGGTACACTTAGGCTTTGCGTTGACTACCACAAGCTTAATGATCTTACTATCAAAAATAAATATCCTTTACCTCGGATTGATGATCTATTCGATCAACTTAGTGGTGCTAGAGACTTTTCACAATTAGACTTAGCTACTGGATTTCATCAGCTTCGTATTGCAGAGGATAGCATTCCTTTGATATCGTTCCGTACTCGTTATGGATCTTATGAATGGCTTGTTATGCCGTTTGGTCTAACGAATGCTCCGGCTTATTTCGTTGACCTTATGAATAGAGTTTTCAAAGACTTCCTCGACCGATTTGTTCTCATCTTTATTGATGATATTCTTGTGTATTCAAAACCAAGGAGGAGCATGAAAAGCATCTTCGGATTGTGTTGGAAACTCTTAGGAGTAATCAATTAAAGGCGAAATTTTCTAAATGCCACTTTTGGCAATCTCGTGTGAAGTTTCTCGGTCATATTATTTCCGAATCCGGAATTTCCATGGATCCTTCAAAGATTGAAGCGATTCAAGATTGGAAGAGACCGAAGAGTGTGACGGAGATTCGTAGTTTTCTTGGATTGGCGGGTTATTACCGCCGTTTTATCAAAGATTTTTCTAAGATTGTCGTGCCTCTCACTAGCTTAACGAAGAAAGGTGTTAAATACATTTGGTCGGACAAATGTGAAACTTCTTTTTAGAAACTAAAGGAACTTCTTTCTAATGCTCCTATTCTTGTTATTCCCGAGGGGAACCAAGATTTTATTGTTTATACCGATGCTAGTCGCGTTGGTTTGGGTGCCGTTCTTATGCAAAGAGAACGTGTTGTTGCTTATGCTTCAAGGCAATTAAAGCCGGCCGAGGCTAGATATGCCACACATGATTTAGATCTCGCGGCTATTGTTTTTGCTCTTCGGATTTGGCGTCATTATCTTTTAGGAGAGAAATTTGTTCTTTATACCAATCATAAGTCCTTGAAGTATTTATTCTCTCAAAAGGAACTTAATTTGCGTCAACAGCGTTGGCTCGAATTTCTTGCACCATATGATCTTGATATCCTTTATACTCCCGGTAAGGGTAATCGTGTTGCCGAAGCTCTTAGCCGTAAACAACAAGCTGTTGTTTCTATGATGATATCCGAATAGAACGATCTCGAGATTTTATCCACTTGCGAAATTCGAGACCGTGTTTTCGATCTATGTTCATCTCTTGTTTTATGTAGTCTTGAGGCTCATCCTTCTCTTTTAGACCGCATTCTTGAAGCTCAAAGGCTAGATCCCGAATTGGCTCTTCTTGGCCAAAATATTAAGGATAAAATTGATATTGAAGGTTTGAGAGACTTTAATATCGATTCTCGTGGCGCCCTTCGGAAATTTGGTAGACTTATCGTGTCAAATATTAGTGATCTTCGTAAAGATATTTTTGAAGATTCACATCGTTCTAAATTTACCATTCATCCCGGTAGTAGTAAAATGTACGCGGATATGAAGCGGCTTTATTATTGGGAGGGAATGAAATCTGATATTGCTAACTTTGTTAAGCGTTGCATGACTTGCCAACTCGTTAAGGCCGAGCATCAAAGGCCCGGTGGGTTATTGCAACCTTTAGAGATTCCAATTTGGAAGTGGGACCAAATTTCCATGGATTTTATAGACGGCCTTCCCCGTTCTCGTTCGGATCATGATAGCTTATGGATTATAGTTTATAGACTTACTAAGTCTGGCCATTTTATTCCCGTTCGGTCTAACTGAACCGTTCCTCTTTTGGTCAAACTTTTTATTAAAGAGATTGTTAAATTACATGGAGTTCCTACTTCTATAGTTAGTGATCGTGATCCATTGTATACTAGTGGATTTTGAAAAAGTCTTCAAAAAGCTTTGGGAACGAAGCTTAATTTTAGCACCGCTTATCACCCTCAGTCCGATGGACAAACCGAGCACGTGAATCAAAATCTTGAAGATCTTCTTCAAGCTTGTGTGCTTGATTTTGGTGAAAGTTGGGAAGATCATATTCCTCTTGTTGAATTTTTCTATAATAATAGCTTCCAATCTAGTATTGGTATGGCACCTTTCGAGGCACTCTAGGGAAGGCCATGCCGATCTCCTTCTTGTTGGCTTGAGACCGGTGAGAAGCTGGTTTTAGGTCCAGACTTTATTCGTGATTCCACAGAAAAGATTGAACTTATTCGACATTGGATGAAAGAAGCCCAGAATAGACAAAAATCCTATGCCGATAATCGAAGAAGGAAGTTAGAATTTCCTGTGGGAGATCTTGTGTCCATTCGTGTTTCACCTATGAAGGGTGTTGTACGTTTCAATCGATCGGGAAAATTAGCGCCTCGATATATTGGGCCATTTCCTGTCACCGAACGTATTGGTTTCATGGCATATCGCCTATCATTACCGGCTCAGTTTTCTGCCATGCATGACGTGTTTCATGTTTCTCAATTACGGAAATGTCTTCGAGATTCTGATTCTATTCTTGAGCAAGGTGTTGTGAAAGAGATTGAAGTTTCACCTAATTTAACTTATGAGCAGCATCCTGTTCGTATTATTGCTTCGGAAGTCAAACGACTTCGAAATAAGGATGTTCCGCTTGTGAAAGTTCAATGGTCTTCAAATCCTAAGGATTGTTCTTGGGAATCTAGTGAGTTCATCTAGCGATCGCATCCGGACTTGTTTACCCGTGCTCTTTAAGGTGAACCTTTTATTTCAAATTTCTTTGTGTTGAATATGCCTTTACGGTTGTTACTTTATATTTTCTTCTTAAATATTACGAGGACGCAATTTCTTTAAGGAGGGGAGTCTGTAACAACCCGCATATTTATCGATTTTTATATTTAAATATTTTATCGATACTCGGAATTTAGTCCAAAAAGCTACTTTTTGCATACGACCGAATTAGGACTGGGACCACTTCCATTGAGTTTAAAATGTCGTTTGCGACCTTTTTGAGTATACGCTTCGATATGTTTGGAGTTAGTCAAGTTTTGCTACGTTTTCACTTTGGGTTTGGGTTTGGTTCAGCCCTATGTCTAACTTATACTCAAATCTGAACCACTCCCCCCCATTCACTCTCACTTCCTCCTCTTTTCAGTTCTAAAGCATCAATGGTGGGAGAGATGGGAAATTAAAACTCCAAGCCCTAGTTTTCTTTTGCAAATCAAACTCCAGCTCCAAACTAATAGAAGAACCCATTGGTAAGCTTCTCTTCTTCTTCTCCAACTCTTTCTCTTATCAATTTCAGAAATTCCTAAACCTAACTTTGGGAATGTTCTTCTTTTAAAGCTTAGAATCAAGCTTCTTGAGTTGGATTTGAAGAGTGGTTGATTCTCCTTTTCTTTCAAGCTTCTTCTTCAATCGTTTGGGTTCAAAGGTGAGATTTTTATCTCACATCTTAGTCTATAATTATTTTCAAGTGTTAGGTATGAATTCCTAACACTTATTCTTATGCAATTGATTTTGGTTTGGACTGATTTGGTGTATATTCCGATTTTTGATGTTTTGAAATCAAAATCAATGAAAATCCTATTATGGATATTTGGACATTGATATTTGAGGCGTATCGAAGAGCCGTTTAGGCTGGGTTGCCGCTCGACGTAATTCCTTAATCATCGTCGCTCGATCGATCGCTTCCGGTATCCGTTTGGCCATTTTTGGCCTAGGTTCAGGGAATGCCCTGAACCCTTCATTCAGACGTCTGAAACGTAATATTCAGACGTCTGAATATTGTTCTGGGAAGATTTCTATTCCCAGATTCAGACTTCTGAATATAAGGCTTCAGACGTCTGAATTGGTTCATTTGGAACCAGAAAGGAAATAGGCTAAAAAGTTCCTATTTCAGATGTCTAAATTCAAGGATTCAGACATCTGAATTCTGTCTTTGGAAAATATTTATTTTCCAGATTCAGACGTCTGAATCCTTGATTTCAGACGTCTGAATCTGCACTCTTTTTGCCTATTTGCCTATTTGCTTGAGAATTCCAACTTTTGTCGATTCGTGTTGATTCCCTTTTGTTATTATCACTTATTATCAACTTTGATGACATCTTCTTCGTGATTTGTGGGAATATCCATTTCGATGTATTCGGTATCGATTTCTTTGGATTTTATTCACGTCTTCGAATGTGAACTTTAGTGATTGATTGTTCCTACAATCTTCTTTGTGATTTTTCACTTTAAAAATATAAAGGTTTCAATACTAGTAGTAAATATCAAAATTCTTTCATCAAAACGATTTCAATAATATTTTATTACAAAGCTTGTTTCTTAAACCGTTTTCCGATCTATTAGTATATACAAGCCTTTACCTCACTCGTATGAGAAATCTAATTAAACGACCTAGTAAAATGAGTGGTATGAAACGCTCGCGTTTACTTCGTCGGTTAATTCTTGGACTTGTTCGATTGAATCTCTTGTGACAAATTTCTAGTGGAGATCTACAGTTTGTTCGTAAATATTTAAGTTAAGCAAGTGGTTATGGGACATGAAGCTAAACTCGTATATTTACTAGCTTAGTGTAATTGACACTTCTCGTTGATCATGACGATCATCTTTGTGATTTGGACTAGCAATGTGCGATGTCTCTTTGTCTGCGTGGGAGACTAAACCCCGTTTTGTGGAGTTTTGACTCAAATTTGTGGGGTAGCAACCCATGGTCTTCGGGCCGTTTGTGGAGCTTCGGCTCAATTTGTGATGGTTAGCAACCATGGAATTAGCGTTCCGTTTGTGATACACGTGTTGGTGAGCTTTATGTTCCCGTTTGTGATAGGCCTTCCCCCTTTTTGTGATTTCTGGATTTCTTGAAATGATTTCTAGAATTTGTATTTCACCAATTTTCGTGATTCTCATTGATAAGTTTTATCAATGTTTGTGCATTGGTGAATTTGTGTGTCATTGACTTTTGTGATTGACATTGATATAATCGTCAATATTTATGGTTTGGTGAACGGAATAAAGAGTATGACATTTCTTTTGATCCTTGAGTAGATCTTTGTGATATTGATTAATCTCTTGTTGATTTTCAATTACTTTTATATATCACAGCTTGGCATTGTGATTATTATGTGTTTAGTCGTACCTCTTATTCTATATCACTTCATCAGATATTTATAGTTAGACTGATCCGTTTATTATTTTCTTATTAAATAATACTCGGGTCAGACCGAGATGTTGCAGGTGCTTCAGCTTGACTTCTCACATGGAATTGACTTCTCTGACTTTTGGCTAACTACTTAGATTAGCAGTTTATTTTGTTGTATACACTTGAGATATGGACTCATAGTTGTATTCCTTTCTATAGCACATGTTGCTATTCTTTTGTATTATTGTGGATCTTTTTGACCACTACTCTGATATAACTTTCATGTGTTAGTTATTTATTCATATCTTCTTCCGCCTTTGTGATATGAATTATCTGTGACTGATTTGTGTTACGTTTATTTCTATATTTGTTTCCGAAGATTATATATAGCCACTGTGTAGTAGCTTTGAGTTTGTGTCGGCATGTCGGATTTCCTCTTGAGATGAAACGCATGTTATATTTTATCCGGCATATCGGTGCTCGCATAAAGCAATTACACGGATGGTCGCTCCTCAACAGCCTTATTCTCCGTGCTAGTTGACAGCATTACACCGTAGTGTTCTTGGCTAGCGTGGGTATAGAGGTGGGGCGTGACAACTCGAATCGAACAATTCGATTTTAGAAGCAGGAAATGGGTTCGGTTTTGTTCACCATTATTTTTATTTTGAATTCGTGACGATCGATCTGTATAGCAGGGAGAAAGAGGATACGCGATGGCTAGATTTGCTGAATTCAATTTATTTGAGTGAGGGGATTTCAGCCATGTTCTTGAACGAGATAATTCATTATCCCCGTTTTTTTGAAATCCAACTACTATGATTTTGAAAGAGTTGAAATAAGAAGACGCGAGAGAGAGAAAAGATGAGGACTTCAGCCATTAGCTTCTGAGGGAAGACAAAGGTAGCGTGCTTGAAACGAAAAGGGAAGACAACTAGGTCCACGGCAATCAGATGCTAGGGTGGATACTGGTTTAATATTTTTTTTATGAAAATCTCGATTAAATTTTCAACGCATTTACTTAACGTATAAGCACACAACAATTCCAATCGATACGAAATTTGAAATCCGATAATAATTCAATATTACGAACCCAATAGAACCGGTTTTGTCTAATTCCAAGACTATGCCTCGGAAGGTTATTTTTAAATTCAATTTAAATTATAAAATTTTTAAACTTAACTAAAAGTTTTCAAATTTAGTTTTAACACTTTTACTATTTTCCATATTATCGATAAAATTTTTATAAGCCATTAAATTATTTTTAACAGGCTTAAAACTCCAGATTCAATAATTTACCCAACTTTAAACTATTTAATTCAATAATTTAAGTATCAAATAAATTGTGATATTCGTAAATTCAAGTTAAAATTATTCTATTGAATATTTAAAATCAATTAAATATTCTGATTTAAATTGCTTAAAAATTCCGGGTCGTCACAATACTTTTCCACTTTCTCAGTTTAATAAGTTATACAAACTTATTTGTTCACAATTTCCTGAATTTTCCCCACTTAAGTCTACTCACATCCAGCATTTATAACATGCAGTTATATAAACACTTCACAATTCATATTTACTTTCAGTTTACCCCATTCTATTCACTCTCTATTTAAAAATTCAAAATTTGAATTTCCACTCTTTTTACCATAATATCAAACCATTTTCATTTAGGTTTACTATTTTATCTCAATTCATAAGTTCAAAAACTTATTTACTTAAAATCCTATTTTACCTACATGAGTCCATTTATATTTTAAAATCCTAACTTTGGATTATATATATTACTTTATAACTTAAGTGTATCCATTCCATTCAATAATTATAACTTATAGTTATATAGTCATCTTACCTTTCAACTTTATATTCCATTCAATTCAAATACAATTTCAATTTTTATTTAACTTATCTTAAGATAAATTCCAGCCTATCTTATTTACTTTAATTTACTCAAGTTAAATTTTAATTGCAGGATCAAAATTTTCATTTTTCTTTCTTATTTATATCAACTTCAAATTACAAGTTTCATAACTGATTTCTCTAACTTTACAAATCATTTAAATGGAAATCCCAGAATTTAATCACCCAGTTTTATTTCAAATCATTTTGAAATCATAAATATACATTCATTCATTTTTTTCCATATCATACCATACCTTCGAAATATTTAACAACTTTTTTTTTCCAATTTTTTTTTCTCTTTGGAATATCTAAAACAAAACTTGTTTATCAACAAGTCCAAACAAATATCCACGACCAATCACCAGAATTATATTTCAACGACCGAGGTGAGTTCAGTGCTTCCTTACTTCCAAAATTCATTTTGAAACAATTTCTTTATTTCAGAATATCTCCAAAATAATATCACCATTATTCCTTTCAAACACTTTGGAAAACATTTCCAAAAGGCCCCAAGATTTTAAAATTTTCAAAACATTTAGTTCAAATCCAATTTAAAACATTTCTCAAAATTTACGAGATTTAAATTCTGGTTTAAATCAAAATTTAGTTATACTCCTTTGTATAAATTATTCTTATATAATTTTTATTTGGTTATATATATAACCATTTCAAATTTTATAATATATTCTGATTGTAATATTAACAACCAAACATTCCAAACATATACAATATAATAATTTAAAAAAATTATTCCATTTATAACAAAATATAGTTTTGGGTAAAATTATTACATTTACCGACTTCAAAACAATACTATGTCGTTACACCTTGTTCAAGAATTTAGAAACCCTTATCGATATGGTTGTACTTCCCGTACCGACCAGAATTCATAAACACTCAACCGATAAGTCAACACAATATAAAAACATTTTATATTCACTAACAAATATGCGCTCATATCCATTAATACACTCAACTCATTCTAGAGTAATCTATCTCTAATGAGTAATCCCCACCAAAGCTTAGGTATATCGCCAACCTAAGCTCTGATACCAACTGTGACGACCTGCCCTTTCGACCCTTGAAAATCGACATAAATACGCTCATTGTATAACATGTCGAATGATCAAGTGTCGGAAAAGACAGATTGTTGAGGGAAAATAAAATAGGTGGAAGGAGAAGAAAGCCAAACAAAACAGAATCTCCAACGGACTGAATAATATACAATATAAATAGTTCTTGACACAAATCAAAACTGTAATATACATATCTCACATCAAAGTACACAAACCCATAATTAACAGCCTGAGTAGTTATAACAACCTGCCCTTACCATTGCTGGTAATTTCAATAAACACTGCAGTGGAATAAAATCAAATACGAGTAATATGTCTTCGCCGTCCACCTCGCCTCCTGAGCTCCATAGCATCCTAATCTGAATCTGTAATACTCGGTTTGACCCGGGCATTATAATAAAATAACACCCGAGTCGGTCTAGAAAACTAGCGTGAGAAAGCACACTCAATTTGGATTATTAAAGTTATCAAATCCTTTGAAAATCAAAGGTATCTTGTAAGACCACGCCACACACAAACACGACGGGTTTTTACCTTACGATAACCAAAACACTTCAGATCAAAATCCTCTGATATTATAATAGTGTCTAAGTACAAATACTTATTCAAATAGCTGAAATGCTTGCATGTCACCTTTTAGCATAGTTAGGCGCAATCAAAACTGTACGGTGCTTATTGGAGAATGGATGCCATACGAATGACTAGGTATTAGGGTATCACTTGTCACAGTACATGTTTAGAACAACGTATCGAGGACCACACCGGGATCCCCTACTACACAAGACCGGACTATCCCTAACCTGGATAGACCGAATATGTTATCACCCCAGCTGTTCCCACCCTTTTCAGAGCTCCTACCATAAATCGTAATAAAAATATCCGAGGGTATCTAGAAAGGTGATAATCATACCCTAATTGGGTGCTACCAAATTAGCCTTGCTGCATCTCCCCTGCTTTTCAGTCATTCCCGGTTGATGAGGCTAAAGGCTACGATTACCTTTTAAGGAATTTTCATTTAGAACGCTCATTGTCCTCTAATGACAATGTACCGATAGCATTCATCCGTACAAGTCTGTTCTGGGTTCGAACGGAACCGATGGTACTATTCCTACTACGTCCATTTTGGAATCACAGGATTAATAGCGATTAGCCCTTACACTTCACTGCTCATCTTTGACTCCATGCTCTTGTCTTCATTTCGGAAACGTACTCATTGGATCAAAGTGGTTTTCCGATAACTTACCTGATCCCGGTCTCATTGAAACAACGTTCGATATTTTTCGGTTAACTCAACCCCGGTTCTTTATGAAATAAACAGACGAAGTAAGATCGGAGATTACCTCCTAAACGTTAGTGGACTGATTTTCTTAACATCGTCCTAGGAGAATGAAACGAGTTTATACGTACAGTATAGTACCTCGAAAGGTAACTGTACCATACAATTCCCGCGCTTCAACTTGATATTCCCAAAGTTATATTTTGGGTCCAGATTTGATAGCCGGTTATTTAACTATCAAATAAAACAATCATTCAACCAATATTCCATTTTACACTTAAAAGACTAAGTCTCTTTTTATTTTTATTTTTAAACACATTAATCTCATTATCCAAATTATACATACTTATCATATCGAAATTAGTAAATTTACAAACTATCTTTGTAAAAATATTTGAAAACCCTTTAAATTAATGTGGAAAGTACCACCGCGGTATCAAACCATGGATTCACAGCTCAAAGATTAGTCTCTATCCCAGGGAAATCCAAAACTTAACTGCAAGCACTCACTGCCTCCGATTATGCCATGCGAGTACACCATTGCTATAAATTATCTCAAAATAATGCTTAAAAGTTCAAAAATGAATTTCCAAGTTTGATCTAGATAAATATACTTAAATAAAAAGTTATTATACAAATCCATATTAATATTTTAATAACTTATTTTAAAAAAAACAGCAATGCCGACTAATTCTTAAATAATAGACAATAATAAATCTTCAACAATCATTATAAAGTAACTAATTTATAATTAAATATGCTTTAACAATTTAAAATAATTAAATAACTAATTTCTAGAATATTTTTAACACTTTTAAAGTTATCCAGTTAATAATTAAAAAAACCCTTTTTTTAAAACAAGCCTAATTTCTTGGCTCCAATTTCACTTCGTAAATTTGGAAACCTTACTTGAACTCCGCTATAACCAATTTTATACCTATTTCCAAATTCTCTATTTACAATATCCCGAATTTCTTAAGTATGAATTTCAAAACCATTTATTTTATCCAATTAATTTATCCAAACTCTACATAAATGTATTACTTCAAAATCCCATTTACCATCCTTTTCCAAATCAAACCATATTTTTATTGGTATTTAAAAATACTTAAATATATGCCAAAACTACCATAACATCCAATCAATTCAGATCACACTATAATCTAACCCAGAATTATCCAAACAAACATATATCATTATATATGAAATTTAATCCAACATTTTGAGGAATCCAGTTGGATCCCTCCAACCTATGTCCCTGCATCCACAGATGTTAATACAACATAAAAATACCAATTACACTTCGAGACGGAATATCGCAGTATATAGGGTCATCCGCTATTATACTGGGCGCACAGGGTCTCATCCGCTCTATATATGCGGTAATGCCAATCACTCCAATATAAATATGATACTATATATAATATCACATGTAACTGATAATAATTTATCAATTTAACCAATCAATCATTAATTAATTTTTAACTATTTAAAATTAAAGCCAACAGTCCAAAATTCAGTGAGATTAACTCACCTTGAGTTTTAATCCGCCAAATGTTCAAATTTTAAACTAAATTGAACACGTTCGATATAACCTAAAATTTTAACGCATCCCAATCGACTCCATATCTACTCCAGTGTGTAGCATTCATTACTGCGATTCCAACGCCGCCTGCTTCGTCCGGTTTGGACCTCGTATGACAAAGATACAAAATTTTAAAGGTTGGAATATAATTTATATAAATAAATTACAATTTTCAATTTTCTTTTAACCTTATCAAATCCTGGCCGTTGAATTCAATTAGAGAAATCTGGCCGCATCCGCCTCCTTTTCTTCACCTTCACGCTTCCGTTCGTTCAGTTTGAACAACCAAAGTCGCCTCCGTTCATCCATTTATCTCGACCGAACTACTTGCCTAGACGATGATCAGACCATGCCTAATGAAAGCTCCCACTCCACTCCAGCTACGACCGAAGACCATACCCTCAAGTATTCACCAGGCCCTAGGATTTTGTGCTCGAACGCAGATGAACGCGGCCATAAATCTCCTCCAAACGACGAGGATAACAAAATTCCACCATTAGATGTATCAAGCTCGGCAAGATCTACAATTTTGTAGTTGGAAATTTTTGATGATATTGCATGGATGTAGAGATCAGAGGGAGAGAAGAGTGGGACATTTCGACGATTAAAATAAAGATCGATGGCTGAGAACTTTTGATTAGGGTTTTACTGTGGCGTGTGTATATATACGCATATAAACATTAATTTAATATTATTTTTCACAATTTACATGATTTTTTCGAACGAACTCCAAACTAGACGTGTCGTCTGGCATTTATAATGTTTTACCTCTATTTCGAACACAATGGAACATGTTTCGAGGCCTGTTTCAATCGTATGTGGAAGATAGCTTTTTGAATCGAATTAAAATATTAAATTTTCGATATTTATTCCAACACGTTTCTATTCCGTACGACCAAACATTACGAAATTTGAAATCTGATAATAATACACTATTTTGGATCCAATAAAACTGGTTTCGTCGAATTCCAAGACTGTGCCCGAAAGGCTATTTTTAACTCGTTGATTATACCGACCGATTTCTAAAATTGGCGGAATTGCTTGAAATTCGAATTTTAGAATCTTACCGACTCATTTATAGTTCAAATAGAATTTATATCCATATTTGAAATCATTCTAATTCACTTCAAATCAAAGTTCAATTATTTACACTATTACTATATATATATATATATATATATATATTAATTTCCACAATTAAATTAATATATAAATTTCATCTTTAAATTTATCGACTTTTAGTTCCCTTCAAAAGTCTATTACCGTCACTCTAATTTAATTGGAGTTCAAAATCACTTTGAAATCATCTCCATTTCCATATAACTCCAGATTCATAGATTAACCTAAATTTTAAATATTAAATTGCCATTTACTGAATCCGTTAATCGCTATATTTGAAACTTTAAACCATTTCACAAATTTTTCCATATTCAAAATAAATTAATAATTCAAATTCAACATTTAGAAACGAATTAAACATTCAAAACCAAACAATCAAAATCCCGGGTCGTTACATATGCGGTCTAAATTAGTAATGTTTAGACTAACTAATTAAGCTTATCCACTTAACACGGGGTCTAGAAAGGTAATGTCTCGGATTGGAGTTAGGTAATCAAGTACCATGTCCTACTTGGTTATCGATCTGGCCTGAAAAGTTAGGTGAACCCACCCCTAATAGAAAATGCCCAAATTTGAATTGGGCCTTGGGATAATTTTCAATATAGTTTTAAAAATTATGACAAGATTTTAAATTTAAAAGTTAAATTTAAAATAAAATATGTTTATTATAAAAGGTTATAATATAACACAAATTTTAAAAATGTTTGAAATTATCTAAATATTAATTTCATAATTTAAAATTTATTAATAAGATCAGTAAAATAAATAAATTAAATGAGTTAATTAATTAATACCTATATGCATGTATTTTATATGTTGATATATGTTATGTTATTTTGAAGTGTTTAAGATAACCTAAGTATACATGGATGTATATATGAGATAAAATTTCAAATTAATACAATTTAATTGAATTTTTTAGTTAAATAAATAAATTAAAATAAATTAAGTGAAAAAATTAATTAAAGGTTAATTAATTAAATGATAGCGCGCATACATATATGATATATGTGTTATACTATAAAGGTTTTAGTATGTATGTGTGTGTGTATGTATTATGACATATGTGTTATAGTATAAAGGTTACAGTATTATTATAAAAGTTATGGTAGACATGTCCAATATCAAAGTTGTGTTGGAATACTAATATAAATTTAATTAAGGGTTAATTAATTTACATTAATTAAATAATATTTTATTAATACAATATTATGCACAAGGCTATTATATAAATAATATGAATATAAAAGTTATATAATGTTAACGAATAAATTCATTAACCCCAAAAGTGTATAGAAAACAAAGTTCTATCGAGGATAGGTTATAACAAGACTAGTTTAAGTCGTTGGCATGCCTTGCGATTAAGTTAATGCAATGTCGTGCACATTCGAAGTCAAAGTTTGGGTCATGCCAAGAATCATATTCATTCAATATTCAAGTCAACATACAAGTCAATATGCAAGTCTTAATCTAAAAGTTAAATTGTCAAATATGCTATGTAAGTCTCAAGTCGTAGACAAGTTTATACACAAGTTATGAGTCATAGTCAAATTGATATGCAAGTCACGTGTACAAATCAAGTCAATATGCTATGCAGTTGTTCAACATCCAATCACTCATATGTACAAGGTTCAAGTGCTACAATAGAAAAAAAATCCTCAAATTGATTTAGGTTTACAAAGTGAAAATGTAAGACATCTATAAAGAATGAATTCACCTCCATTTGCGAGCCTTTAGATTCATATTCATAGAGGTACAACGCTTCAAGATTCAGCTCTATCCCACCTCTATTGTCTTCAACATGCTTGACTTCGATGGCATCAACGATGGCATTAGCTTCGTCGTCGCATGGTTGTTGTTTCAATAGTAAAGTCACATGACCTTAATGATTTATGGTATTGATGGTTTCTATCATGATAGTTGACATCCTTTATAAGTAGGTGTCGATATCAATTTGAGTTGATGCAATTATGAAGCAATTCCAATAAAAGACGATATTGGTAGTTTTGGGGATATTGACGGCATCCACCATCAATATCACTTGAATAGATGCACGTCTCCCAAATATTGATGAAATGAGCTGTATGAAAGACGAAGTGAGATGTTGACCATTAGCAACATCAATAATGGATGGTGCTATCGTGCTTAGCGGTATCATTTAGAAGCGACATTGAACATTAATGATGAGCGGCATGAATGTTGAGAAATAATAACTTGCTTTAGTAAAGTACCGGCACCAATGATTCACGATGTCAATATTCAATGGTTGACGAAGTGCGGCAATAATAGATATGGATGAGTAGCAGCATATGATAGTGGTATTAATAATGAGCCGCTCTGATATGTAGTGACGTTTATTGGATGTGTTATCGACCTCAGCTTTGCTGATAAGGGATGTTACTTAAGTGGCAACGTCAAAGAGCAGTGATTTCGAATAGAGGTAATACTGAGAAAGTGCATTGTCAATCCTTAGCTATATTAATAATGGTCGATATAGATGATATGTGATATTATCTTAAAGCGACATAGATGGGATGCGACACCAATGAAGTACGAAGTGAATTTGCTCACGATGTTGCTCTTTTAGTTACTTCTAGCATTGTATATGTTTCTACTTCGATGAATCATGGTATTGTATCTTTTTTATGCTAGTCACCTTCATATCCCTGATGTTTATTATTGGTGTAACAAGTGTATGCTAGTCGCTTGTCTTTGAAAATAATGATGACAAATGACATGATCAAAGAGCGGTTCTACAACATGAAAGACGATACGATATTCGTATCCCATATTGCATATCTTCGAAGTCAATATTGGCGACAACGTTTGCCAACCCTAGTATATTAGAGTCATTGACTTTTCAAGTCAGTGTTGTCCGCATCATCTTCCCACCTATTAGTTTCTCTGTTAATTTTAGCCATTTATTTAAAGTGAATCAACAGTGCTTATTCACCTTCCTTTCTTCTATAAATAGTTAGGTTTCTCCCTCTCTCTTTTCTTATCTGCAATCAAAACTTTCAAGCAAAATATCAAATATTTCAGGGAAACTGTAACTTCTCAATTTTCAAGTAACTGACTTCTCATTCAGTATGATTTTTACACTGATCCAATTAACAAGTTGATTCGAATGATTTATTATTGAAGTTTCTATTAGGGTTCGTTTGGGGTTTTCCCAATTTTAAATTGGCCTTAGAGTTGAACCGTGAAATTTTGATGTTAATTAATTAGGGTGATAATCGATATAGATTAAATTAGCAATAGATTTAACTCTACATGTATGGATTCTGATGTCAATCGATGTAGGCATTATATTTGACATGCTCTAGGTTAATTGATGAAGAAATCGATCTATTAGACCCAAATCTCGTTACTGATTAACTAAGTCGACACTCATGATGCTGGTATGATGATGGACACTAATGGTCTGCGATGTTCTATGATACTTGAAATGTAATACTATCTTATTATTTCACAAGTTAATGTTTTAATATGAAGCTTTTATATTGCAAATAACAAGAGTGAAACATGATGATCCACTCAAAGTAACAAATTTCATGGTTATTAAGACCTCTAAATCAATTAAATGTGACATCAATAGTCTGGTATTAATTAAAGTCGATGTTGTGATACTAGCATGACCCACGGCATCAATAAAGCCCTATATTAACCCGTTTTCTCGATAACTCAACACCCTTATGTTATTAACAATTAAGATGAGATTCACCAATCTTTAATTGTCAAAAGAAAGTGTATATCAATTAGAAAACACGTCATCCAATCATAATCGATGCCATTTGCTTTCATTGCTAGTTTATAAAGCTTTAATTGATACTAGAAATCTTACCATTTGGCACAACTGTTGATATTATTGCTTATAATATTGTTATTTTACACATTATAAGTTGTTTAAATGATGCATATCAACATGTCATCATCCTTCACCGATGTCGACGACTCTCATCGCTTTGATGTTAGCCGTAACAGCGATATTTACAAATACTTATGAGATAAGAGCTTCAATATTCGACGTCGATAAGGTTCTTAATCTATCACCTTAATAATGCAAAACTCCTATACTTCAAGTGATTGAGATGAGATACGTTAACCTTTTACTATTAAATGCAACCTTACTCAATTATAAACGATATTATCTACTTTCATCGACGACATTCAACTTAACACCGACAGTCTTATTGTTTGCTATCATTGTAGCTATATTTAATATTATAAGTTAAGCTTCGTTTTGATATCATTTGTTTTCTAACTAGTACATTATCAAATCACTCCATTGTTACTTATTGACATCGACA
The DNA here is from genome assembly GCA_030765085.1 of Allium cepa. Classification (NCBI taxonomy): domain Eukaryota; kingdom Viridiplantae; phylum Streptophyta; class Magnoliopsida; order Asparagales; family Amaryllidaceae; genus Allium; species Allium cepa. Next base: position 923,232,631 of record CM060931.1, on the reverse strand, counting down.
ATCTTCCTTACTTCAACATTGGTTATAGTGGTGGTGTTCATCAAAGCTTCATGACATTTACCATTGTCATAGCCAATGACTTATCCTTGTTAACATCACATAACCATTTTTATTTAATTTTGACATAACTTCTTCATGGGACTCTCTCACTGGAATCGAAATTAATTTCGTTCAAGAGTTGTTATCTTATGAGTAGCATAAACTTTGTTTATTTATACAGTAGATGGATTATTTAGATAATAATTTTTAACTTGTCATGTGATAAATCTTTTTGTAATATGAGCATTATTCTTTTCCTAAATATGGAATAGTATCACTTGGTAGGAATATTGAAGGTCAACATATTAGTAAGAAGTCCTCCCAGAAGTCTAGCGAGGGGCCTAAATCTTCTCCTTCGATTAGCAAGAAAGGAGATAATCTTTCGAATCCTTCATATATAATGACCCAGGAAGAAATGAATTCCATTCTCGAGCAATTCGAAATTACTGGGATCGAGGCCATTCCTATTGACCCTACAGATAAAATTTTCAACCCGCCAAAAGGATATTTTGCTTTATCGTGATACACATTTGGCACACATGATATCTTCCTTTTCCACGTTTTCTCTTGAGATATTTCAAACCTTTGGACATTGCTCCTTTCAGTTCTCACGAAATTCTTATACATCTTGACTTGTTTGGATGTTTTGGCCAGTGAAGCTAGACTTCTTTCTCTTAGTGCTGGAATTCTTCACTCAATGGTTGGCCCTACTAAAATCAGTGAACAACAAGTTCATTATCTGTACCGAATTCATCTCCATCTGAATAGTATGATATTGAGACAATTAACAAGACGAGAAGATAGGAGACACAATTCTTCTTCATCAAGTGCTGCTCTAAAATCCGATGAACAATTTCCGCTGCTAGTTAGTTTCCCATCCTTGGTTACTCTTACTTGTTTATTATTCTTTATTGATGGGTGTTCTCTCTCAAATCCTGCATCTCAAAATCTAAACCCCGATGACCAAAAGATTGTGGTCTCCCTAATGCAGATAGGTGAGAATAGAAGAAATAGGCTCACACTTTTAACTCCATCAAAGTTCCTCCAGTATTATATCATCTTAGGTCATCATAAGATCTTAGGAAAGCTACCAATGGTCAAATACAATGAGCTCGTTGGTGATGGGCAAATCAGAATCCTTCACTTCTAACTCTTCAGTTCAGCCTAATTCTGTCGGTAAGTTTTAATACAGCCAAAAATGGAATTCCTAATGCCGTCGATTTACTAACTTTTCTTTTTTGCTTTAGGCTCATCTACCCTCCTCGTTGCTCTGAGGAAACAAGAGTCAAAAGTAGTGTTTCTAAAAAGAGAAAGAGTACAGAGGAAGCTTTTGCTCTGCCTCGGCCAATCAAATCTGTTTCTTTTAAAGACTCTATTGCCAAGGCCATCAAAGAGTAAGATGAAGAATAAATGGGTAGTGATGCTCTTAATGAAACTCCTTTTTATCCCCAAGGTAAAAGGTCCAAACTTGTGGGTGAGTTCACCCCTGTTTTTGTGGATGAGGAGGGGCATGTAAATATCGATCCAAGTCTCGAGGTAGTAAATTTATATAAAGCTCTAGAGAAAACTAAGGAGGCTCAGACTTGAAATCCCCTCCTAAATATTTCTTTTCGTACTTCCCCAATATCCATCTGTTGCTGCAAATGTACTGGTTTAGGTTTGCTTCTTTCTCCAACCGGTCCTCTTCCTTCGAAGACTCAGACTCGGTCTTCAATGATGATTTTTGTGGAATATTCTCGTTTGACCATTCAAACTCCCTCCATCACTTCTTTTGGATCATCGCAACCTCCAGCATACTCTGATGATCACTTTTTCCATAGTCTTAAGAAACTTTTATCGGTATGTTTTTCTATTTATTTAATTAACCTTAACTTTATGGATTCCATTATAACTTAGAAAGGTTATATATTCTAGGTAGAAAAGCACATGTTTCTTATTCAAGACGCTTCCCAAGGGCCTACCAATGAAGTGACCAAGCTTAAAGGAAAGATCTCTTCACTTAACAATAGTATGATCGAGACATCGCTGTAGCAAGAGACGAAACTATTCTTGAAAAGGACAAACTTGCTTCTCTCTTGATGACGAAAAGAAAGCTAAGTAGTTGTTGAAAAAGGAAATGAAAAGCTTGGAAGCTGACATTGAGTTGGCTAATAAATTCGATGTAGATCTTCAGAAGGTAATTGAAGAAGAGTCTGGGATGGCTAAGAGGAATAAGCTGTTAGAAGACCAACTGCAAAGGAAGTCTAGCATCTTTGTTTGTTCGAACAATATTGTCACTGATGCCAAGGAAAAAGTCAATTCCTTTCTTAATGTCGCACTTTCTAAAATCATTGAAAAGTGTTATGAAGAAGATTTGTATGTAGCATATGCTAACAACATTCGTAAATGTCCATATTTGGACTTTCCATCTCTTCCAGACCCGAATGACAAGTTTAAGTGGAATTTCAGTCTTAGGACTAAAAAAGACATGAAGAGTATTGAAGAAGAATTTTCGATCGAAGAGGAAATTGATGTTGAAAAATGCTGACATTCGACGATGCTCCAATAGATGTAAGAACAAAATCCAATCTAGAAGAAAACAATGACGATGATGGTGTTGATGATGATGATAGTGATGATAACCAGGGCAATGATCATGACGATGATAATGATGGCAATGGTGGACGTGATGGAGTGGGTCCTTCTTGAAACCTGATGTTAAGGATGGGTCTGATGATGCTAAATTGGATTCAAATGTCCAGGATACAGAATCTGTCAACAAATCTGGTCCTCCAAAGAAAGATTCTTCCAAGAAAGGCAGTGCTTCTCAATGCTAAAAATCCACGAAAAGGAAAAGATATCCGCCTCTTCAATTCTACTTTCATAGGTATGGATCTCTTTATTCAAACACTTTAAGTTACCAAGTAACTCTTATTTAATGGAAATAGACGATTGATCAAAGAATTGGATAGACACTTGAAAGCATATAACGACTTGTTTGAAAAATATAAGAACCTCGTAGCCAATGCATCAGAACCAAGATATTTTATAGAAAGGGAAGTTGCTCCCTAGATGAAGAGGGCACGCCTTCACCGTGAAAAAATCTTAGTGGAAAATGCAGAATTGATAACCCTTTTCTGGATGTTGATTGACGATAGGAGTGCATTGGAGGAGTTTCCCTACAAGACTTACTCTAGGGGTATATTTGTTGACTTTTCCTACCTCAGTGATAACTGCAGGGGTTTGCTAAGACGTTTCCATCATAGATACCTAGATGAGCATGGGTCCGATCCTTATCCCAAGGTGTGTTGGAGTCTTCTTAGAGTCATTTCCAATCCTCTTTATTCCTGCTCTCTTCCCCCTGAAAAACTTAAGTATAATAGGAAGAGATTTATTTTTGAAATGTACCAAAATCAATCTTGTATAAACCTGAATAGCTGTATAATTGTTATGTGTAATTCAAGTAGCTTATAAACATCTCTCCCCTTATTTTTCTTTCATTTAGTCTAATTTTTAAGTTTTGCACAGATTTAGAAAAAATTGAGTTGTCTTGTTTCTATGGAATTGTTGAATAAGTTTGTCAAGTTACAAAAGGATTTTATAGAGAAATCCCTAATTCTTAAGACATCGCAGTTAGCGAGACATTGCTTTCTTAGAGACCTTCAAAAAGTTTACATGAGGTTTCCTCACTTTTTCTTCAATTTCTTGGGTGATGAAAATGATAGATTATTAAGCCAAATTTGAACTTATTATGCTCAACTAATATGTGGTCGCACTAGCTCTCCAGTAGGGGAATGGAACTATCATTGTTTTCCTTCGGTTTATACTCTAGAAGGAATTAAAACTTCTTTTGATTCTGCCCTCCCCTTATCGGCCGGGTCATGTGAAAAGGCCAAAACTGTTTTTTCGAAGCTTTAAAAGCTAATTAAATATTTGAAAATAGAATTGTGATGTAATTCAAACTTCCTTATTATCTAAAACTTTTATTGTTACTAAATAAAATAACTTGCTTTTCACTTATTAATCCTTGTTTTGCTTGTTCTTAATATGAAACTAAGTTAGTGTGTACATCGATCCCCAAGAGGTTTTCTCACAAGTGATTGATATTGGAGATAGATTACTAGCTGATGTCGAAAAAAGAAAGTCTTCTCAAGTTGCTTCAGCTTTGTGATTTTCGAATAATCCAAAGGCGTTGACAATCTAGAGGCACAGGAGTGGCATTGGAAATATTATCAATTAAGATCGACATTCAGAAGGAAAAAAGAAGCAACCTTGAGCTTAGAGTATTGGATTGATGAGAAGATCAAAGAATCTCAAACATTTAGAGAAAAGATAGACACAACTTTAATTTCTAAACCCTCGGTTGAGATTGATGCTGAAGTGGCCAAATTATATCAACAAATAAATGATCCTAAAGTGGAATTAATGAAAAGTCAAGTATCTTATCAATCTTTGGAACTTATTGTGAGTAGAGGCTATTTTAGCCTTCCCACTCCTACTCGAGATGAAGGACAACATCTAAATCTCTTATTTGCCAAGAATTTCCTACTTTATTTAGCCCACCTCTTGTTTGAACAATGGAACAATCTCTAACTAGAGTAACTGAGTTAAATTTAAATGCATGCAATACTTCAACAGGAAGTGGAATGAAAAAGTATCTCGGTGTCTTAATGAATGTGAAAGCAAAGTTGAAAAACTTGAACATGATAAATGCTTTCTCAAACAAGAGATTAAAGAGTTAAAGAGCATGATTCAAATTTTAAGAGGAGCCAACAAAACTCTCTATCATGCTTTGAAGAATCAAATTGATTTAGTTGATGATGCAAATATTGTTTATAGGAAGGAAAAAAAATCAAAGAACTCCTAGATGTGGTCATTTACCAAATTACCGATCCTTTACTTGCCAAGGATTTGATGAAAACAACATGCAACCTTGAGCTTTAACAATGATTTGCTTTAAACAGAATTTTCTTTTATCTAATTTCTGTATCTGTAAACTTGTACATGATGTTTTAGCTTGTAAATAAATTTATATTTGAATGATTATTACCTTGGTTGTAGTTTCAACTCAAATACTGATTCTTACTTGAAATCACTCGATGATCAATATCTCGTATTTTCTATGTTTTGAGCTTTTGATGTATAACTTGATATATATAAATATCTGACTCCATTAATAGATATTCAACAATTTTTTTTGTAACAGAGATTCCTGTTAAATGAATTCAAATCCAAATGAAGGATTGATTTAGCAACTCCCTGCCACCAGAAAATCATTTTGGCAATAATTTGAATAGAACTTCAGAGAGCTACTCTGCTTGCATAGTAATAGAAGACCAAAACACCTGTCCGGCAAAAATGAAGATCAGAAAACCTTATTTGACAATAATAAAAGAAGACCAAAAATTCCTTATCTGACAATAAAAGAAGACCAGAAATCCATTTCTGGCGATAATAGAAGAATGCCAGAAATCCATTTAGGCGATAATAATAGAAGACCAGAAATCATTATCTGGCAATGCCAGTAAGAGACTATATATCCTTATCTTGCAATAATTTTAAAAGATCAGAAATCCATATCTGGCGATAATAGAAGAAGATCAAAATTTTACATCTAGAAATAATAATAGAAGACCAGAAATTCTTATCTGGAAATAATAGAAGAAGACTAGAAATGCATTTCTGGAAATAATAATAGAAGACAAAAAAAATCCTTATTTGGCAATAATTATAGAAAACTAGAAATACATATCTGGCAATAATAGAAGAAGACCAAAATCCATGTCGGATGATAATAATAGAAGACCGGAAATCCTTATCTAGCAATAATAATAGGTCAAAGTCTTTCCCATCCTCTCTCTAGGAGGCGCTTTAGTGAGGCCTTTGATGACGACACTAAAGACTGGTTCGGTGCTTTAGTGAGGCCTTTGATGATGGTACTAAATGCTTACTCAGTCCTCCCTCTAGGAGGGGGTTAGTGAGGTCTTTGATGATAGCATTGAAGGCTTGTTCGATGCTTTAGTGAGGCCTTTGACGGCGATAATAAAAGATTACTACATCTTCCCTCTAAGAGGTGCTTACTCCAGGAAATCTTAGAAGGGGACAAAGGCTTTAGCCCTTTACAACCATCTTAGGCAGTGGTTTGGCTTTTTATTATTTTAGAAGAGTTAACTCGTCAACCATGTAGATACACTTAGAGGATTTGACTTTATTGATGAATGACTTAACATCTTCATATTCACTCAACTCTCCTTGCCTTAGGAAATTGTTAATCAAGCCCTCCAAGCTTCGACATTGGTTTGTATTATGCTCATTGGCCTGATGATAATAGCAATATGTCCCTCGGAGATTCCTTTCTTTCTTTGGATGTTTCTTTTGCAAAGGTCAGTAGTTGGGTTCATCCTTAGTCAAGAGATAAATGTTTTCATAGGAAGTGGCAAGAGTGTAGTTATTTGAAAGCCGTGATTTTTTGGTAGTTGATCCTTTAGAATTCCTTTTGGCTCCTTTAAGCATAACAGGCTCCTTAGCTTCCATAATAAGCTTTCTTTATAAAGAGGCTCGAGTTTCATCTAATCCTTGAGAATGGTTCAGAATATTTCCCACCTCCTAGCGCAAGAGATTAGGTGCGTCCCGCCACCTATGGAAAGTTAGGATATGTGTTGCTTACCACTCGATTCAAAGACAAGTTGTAAAGTTTTTTCTACCACCCTTGGAAGTGCAAGTTGGTTATAATGAAATTTTGCATGGAGTAAAGGACTGGGTATAGGATCAAGAATCCAAACTAGTATGAAATTATTGGTATCTTCTCTTCTTTTCTTTTTACTTCTTTTACTTAATGCATTTATTATATTACTGCCTATGAATCTAATTATGTACTATTAATTTTGATAATCATAAAGTAAATCGAGAATAAGTTTAAAAACACTATTTACCCCCTCTATGTTATATTAGTCTTAAGATCCATTCAACACAATATTAGGATAGCGCATCACATTTCCCAACACTTGGTATTCGAGATTTTTGGTTTTCAAAATTTTGTAATCTAATTTTTTAAAAGTTTAAATGGCTAATAAAACAAATACCATTCTTAATTCTTTTATAAAAGGAAAATTTACTATTATACCACCGCTTTTTATGATAGTGTTGACTAGTTTTTTTATTCAAGCTTGGAATTAGACTAATACATTATGAAGAGCAAACGTACTTGCAAATCACTAGGCTTAAAATGGAAAATGAGGAAGAATCTAAACAGTTAAACTAAACAATGCAGAATAAAGAGTGGTTTAGAAATATCGTCTACATTCACTATGAAGTTCTCTTATTATATTTCTTCTTATAATATTAAGAAATCATAAGAGAATAATAAGAAAAAGGAAGCATTGAGATTAATGAGGTAGCTAACCTTAAGAAATCGTTGTGTGAAGAGCTCTGAATCGTGTGGGGTACCCATTTCTTATATCCTTCAGCCCTTTTGAAGTGACTCTGCATGAGGTATTTATAACAGTTGAAATAGATGGTCATTAGCTGAGATTGTGCCGTAAAATCGCAAAATCGACAGGAAGAGTGCCTGGCTATTGATCCGGTCCCTTGGAAAAATAGGAGACCGCTGTAAAGGTGCAACGAGATGTGTTGTTGGGTAATATACCAATTGCCCCTTTGTATTAAGCACATGCTTTGCGTTTAATGCATATTAAATGTTAATGTCTTGCTACAAGAGTATCCATCACTTTACCTACCTAGCTATTGGGATTCATACAGATTGACGGAGAGCTTCTCGTTTACTATTATGTTCTTATATGGAAATGCGTGCTGATATGGTTGGTCGATTGCCGAAGGCATAAAGGAGACTAAAAGTAGTTAAGGACCCAACTAGAGAGATAGAGTTAGGCCGGATGTGAGGTTAAAAGGTCAGCTGCTAGGGACCGGTCGGAGGAGGCTATATACCCAGGCAAAAGATGGGCCACGCTTGAGTTGGCTTTGTTATGTTTATTGGTTGCCTAAGGGTATGGAGTAGTGTCGGCCAATGACTGAAGCGATGCTGAGATAAGCGACTGAATTGGGTCAGACTAAGAGTGGGTAGCATGAGGGAGCTGATTGTCTTCGAGATAGGCCAGAATGGACCAGTTAGGGCAATACTTAGCTCTATTCTTATGTATGTAGCTGGCTTTGAAGGGCGCCTAAGGATAAGATGGTCAGACCTTATATTGATGTCTTGTTGGGTGTATGAGCTGTTCAAGACTAACTTGAGTCTAGACTGACATGAATGGGCCAGTCAAAGAATTGTCAGGTCGACTTTGGTTAGGCCAGATTGTGCCTAATCTGCTTGCTAATTACTTGCGAGAAAACTAAGCGACAGTTTCCCCTAAGCTCCTAACCGCATATGGGTGCAGGATTGTTAAATGATGAAGACCATGTTGATCGGCCACTCTTCCATGCATTTAATATGCTCTCCACATGGCATTGTACCATTGGTTATGTTGGTTTGCTTTTCAATATGTCGCATAAACGTATCACGTCTCCTATGTACGTGAAGTGGCACCATGCTGGTCGATCTTAATGGTTGAGATCCCTTTTACCCTTTGAATCCAACTCGTATGATTGAAGGAGTGGTTATACGAATACCCCAATTTCTCTTTACTTTGAATCCATAAAATTTTCAACCATGAAAATGCCTTAAAAGCTTCCAAATTTTCTATTGTTATGTGTTGATAAAAGTAGCTAACTTCATTTTCTCTTCCTCTTCTAGTGCTCTTGAAAACCTTTTTAGCTTGTTCTTTGTTATAAAAAATGTTTCTTAGTGCTGCTATTCAAAATGTCGATTTAAGATGGATCTTGCTTCATTGCTCATCCCGAGCTCACACTCTCTTACCATCTCTTCGATAAGATAGACCGTTGTTGTCATCTCAATGGTCTAGCTGATGTTGGTGGATTTTATCTCCATCTTGCTCTAGTAGTACCAACCATAGATTGGTCTAGATGCTTTAATTCCTTGTTGGAAAGTGTGGTGATTGTTGCCTCTAACTCTGACGTCACAATTAAAGTCTCTGACAGCTCCTACGTGTCGTTGACTAATAGCTTTTCGAGATATGTTGTGAGATTCAATGTGAAAGGATTCAAGGGTGGTGGGGCACCCGTACTTCCATAGAAAAATACCGATCGAGCGGTGCTAAGAGTTTGGGTCAGGCTACTATATCTGCTCATTTCTAGTTGGATCTTCTATACGTTCCATGATTCTTACCTTCTTTTTCTTCCTTTCAACCAGCTAGTGATAAAATATCTCTATACACCGGGAATTGTACCCTCATACTCCTTGACTGAATGAAATGTACCCTTTGTTGTGAATTTTAGTTTGAATAGCCAATAGTTCCTATATTTTTTTATAGAAACATCTTTTCAAGATAGATTAAATAATAGTGTGATAATAAGACGAATTGAGCACGGTCTGTCATATGAACCAAGTGTTGGCTGATTGTAGAGTGGCAGTTTGCATCGGCATGAGCTAATGCACATGTTAGCTCTTGGGTGACAAAGCATTTAGATGCAGAGTGGGGGAGGGGCACGAACCAGAGCATACGAGAGATGTGAGGTTCTCTTTGGTGACATGCCGCTAGTCGTAAAGCGACCGCTAATCTCGGTTTGAACCAGAGTGCATTACTAGATCAGGCACTCTTGTGTAAAATTGAGTTGCATGATGATGGGACAAGCCAGTATGCCTCCAGATCACAAGAACTTATAGGTAGAATAATTTTATAAATGAGAACTGATCTAATATGTAGTGATAGGCTGAGTTGAGGTGTTGATGTCCCTGGCTCTTTCAGATAAGTTGACCGGCTATGAGAAGGTAGGAGTGATTGTTGTTGATGCTTCAGAGTTGTCTCGGCATGAATCAGAGCTCTGGCTGACTCGATGGATCTCTCGAGAAATTTGCCGATGATTATTGAAAGCTCTTTCCGAAGTTGAAGAGTGAGATACCCTTCTTTGCATACCTAAGGGAAGTCCCTTAACATTCCCTTCTCTTTTGCTAATTTTCTTCAATTTCCCCTACCCCGCACGGAGAACTTCATGACGAAGGAGTTGTAGATGATGATGTCATCTAATTTGGCAAGTGTTAGTTGCCTAATTAATATATTACAAGAAGACAATCCATCAGTCACAATAAAGTTTACCTAGATCTTTGCAACAAGAGGCTCTCGGCTAAAGTTCATCATAAGTTAAGTACTATCTATAGGAACAATTCCTACATAGCCAAAGCTGTAAATTGGTAAGGCACACGGGGTGAGGCTAGTGGTAGGCAGCTTGAGAGACTCAAGGAACATGAAATTTACTAAGCTTGCCTCATCCATGAAGGCCAGGTGCAGGCTGGAGTTTTCCATTTCCAAAATGATGACTATGGGATCATGATGGAGGTATGAGACTGCTTCCCTATCCTAAGCAATGAAGTTGATCAACTATTTTGATGTAGTCGGGGTGCTTTGGATGCTAGAGACTTTTTTGTGAATAGATCTGACTGGCTATTCACCTGTCTTTGATACCAGGACTAATCCCCGAATAGCTGTTGACTACATATGAGCCTCCATATATGGTCAAGTCTTCGGTGACAGCTTGAACATTTTTTTTGTTGGACGGCCAATGTTGAGGTGGCTAGTTGTCATGGTTTGCCCTTTGCTCTACTTGATCTTGAACAAACTTGTAACGACCCTAGATTTTAATTTAATTTAAATTGATAATTAAATGAAATTTTGAATAAAAATTTATAAAATTAATTATAAATAGTGATGTGAGTTTCCCCGATCTCAAATAAAAATGTGTTAAATTATTTGAATTTAAATCTTATATTAATGGTTTGGAAAATAAATATTAAAGTATATACATCGACACAAGTATAAAAATAAATAAATTGATTTAAATTTTTTTTATAAATGATGATAAATTTGAGTTGTATAAAATTTATGTGTATATAGAGAAATGTAAAACGATAATTTTTAAAGTAAAATTTATGATAAATATTTAAACTAAAAATAAAAGTAAAATAAAAATGCAAGAATAAACAAAGCTCGAATACAAGCTAGCTAAAAGAATATAAAACTAAAACAAAGTAAAAATAACAAACAAATACGTAAGTATGCAAAAGAATCAACAAGTACAAAATTCAACATTTTAGCCAAAACAAAGATATAGCATCATGTAAACAATCCAATACAAAGGAAAGCAAGACAGTAAACATATGTTGGAATCTGCAAGCAAATTAAATAAATATACGTAGATATGCAAGGCTGAAGGACATATGAATGTATAGTGTGAAAGTGAAACAAAACCAAATATGGAACCAAAACAAAGTACAAGCAAGTATTAAACTAGTAAACTAAAAACAAAAGAAGAAATACACAGAAGAAAAGGTATGTAAACAAACTCAGCTCAATATAAAACTGCAAACAAATAAAGTATAGAAACAGCAAGTACAAAGTATCATCTATTAACAAATAGCATAGGCTATAAATCAAACAGAACAAGCATGTAGTGCCATCTTCTTAGCATGTACAAAGCAATATGTACTAAAGCAATTAAATACATTACACCTCAGCCATACTATTTTGTACAAACCATATCATCACCTGTACACCTTCCTTTTATATGTATCCACTTCTTCATTTCATCAGTTTAGTCCATCATGAACAAAAATAAAGTGGCATCATTTCAAAACTCAAACAAACTACAACCAGAGAAATCAAAGAAGGTGATTTCAGCTGGCAATTTCAAAAGCCTGGTTCAAATACAGGCTCTGTTCATTTCTCTGCAAAAATCTGTGAGTAACTTAAATTTAAATTTGCTTAAGTATATTCAGTTATGTTTCTTATGCGTGGAATAAGTATGTTTGTGTGTCTATATATTGATGCAATTCTATGAATATATGATACCTGTCTGTTAAATAGTCTGAAAACATCTCTGTTATAAGATTTGAAGCTCAGATTTAAAACAAAGATCATCTTTGCTTAATCTATTGATTGATAGGACTTAGTATCTACATAAAATATTTTTGTTTGATCATAAAGTAAATTTTAAAAAATCTGAATTCAAGTTAAACAAGGTGGAATTGCTTTGAAAACCTTAAAAACAGTTAAATGCTTAATAGGAGTGAAGTTTCAAACATCTTAAATTATTAATTCAGGTTTACAACTTGGATTCTCATCTAAAATTAGGATTTTTAAAAGTAAAATCACATTTTATAGCTAAGTATTGATTAGGCATTTCTTGTTTGATGGTTTTGGGGATTTTGGGTTGCCCTCGGCAATCCAGTTGACCTGGGAGTTTGTGGCGCTGCTTGGAGGTGCATGGGTGGTCGGGGTGCTTGGAAAAATTGTGTGGTGGATGATCAGAGGCCAGTGGGAAGTGCGGTAGTGGATTCTAGTTCAGAACCCTAGTTTATATTCAAGTATATGGATTTGATCGATGCTGTCTCTCTGGAGCACCGAGTGTGAAGCCGCTTTGGGGAATGGAAGCTGGGTCCATGAGGAGAAGGTGGCCGGAGTTGTAGCTCTAACGGTGGTCGGAGGAGTGGGATGTTGGCGTTGACAGGTTTTAGGGGCGAGGTCTGTTTGTGTTTCCAGGTTCGAGTAGGCTGCTCGATTTTCGTTTCGAGCTGCTGCGGTGGTTTTTGGGGGGTGTGATGTGGTCATGGGGTGATCGGCGATGGGAAGCGACGCTAGTGAGTGGTCGGCGGCGACTCGATCCAGTGTGCACGTGTACACGTTGGGTCTCGTGTCAGGTGGGGGTGCTCACGTTTTAAATGAAGTACTCTGCAGTTTATACTTAAGAAAAAAAGAAGAAGAGAAAAACAGAAGAAGAAGAAGGAACGCGAAAGGAAAGGAGAAGGGGGGAACTCGAGACGTGCTCGAGATTTTTGCAGGTTGGTCTCGAAGCAAGAACAGGGGTGTCTCGGGTCGAAAATGCTGTACAGGTTTTAACAGAACCTGTTTCTCTTTTTATTTGAATATCAACTGAATTTTAAAGTTCAAAAGCAAAAGTTTATCTATGTAGAAAAAAAAAAAATCAAAGCTTAACATAACTCAAGTTCAGGTTCGAAACTTAGTTTAAAAATTTTAATTTGTTTTAAATAAAAGAGTTTAAGCAATTAAAGTATGTTTTAAAGAATTTGAATTAAAAATGGAATTTGGAAATTTTAAGGAAATGAATTCTAATAAAGGTTTAATCAAAGTTTAAATCTGGAATTCAAATCTAAATTTGAATTTTAGTTTTGTAATAAAAGAAGTTTTTGAATTTTAAATTGTTCTGAATAACATGAATGATTAAGTGTATTTTTAAATTAAATTGAATTTAAATTTTAAAGTGCAATGATAGAAATACACTTAAATATTAATGAAGTCGTTAATAAAGAAATTAATTATCTTAGAGATAATTAAGGTAGTGAAAATAATTTAATTAATAAGGTAATAAAAGAATGATTTATTTTATTTATAAGTTAATGAATTAGCAATGATTAATAATGATTTTAATCTATGAAATTTCCTTAAGTAAGTAATTAAAGAAGTGTTATTAGTTAATAAAGACGATTTACTAAGGATTGTCAAATATTAATTAAGGTGATTAATTTTAATAGTTAATTGGATTTATTAAATCCAGATAATCAAAATTATAAATTGCAAAATGCAATTACTTAATGAAAGTAATTGAAGATTTATCACTTATTGAAATTAATTTTGGATAAATTGATTAATTAAAGTTAATTTATTTAGTTTAATTAATTTAAGAAGATCATTAGATATATTGGGAATTAATGATGAATTGTTATGAGATGATTGCTTTATGGTAAGTAATTAAAGGTTAAATTTCTTTAAATAATTAGGGTTAATTAATTATGAAATTGGTAAAAAAAAAAAATCAATTTAATAAATATGATTAATTAAGAATAATCTAAAAAATTAAGTTGTTTGATAAATTAATTTATATCAAATGATTTGAAATTAATAAATCAGAATTGAATAAATTTGATTGGAAATAATTGAATAAATTAGGATTAATCAATTGATTAATTCTGCTTATAAATGATTATTGAATACTTGACCTTACTTATGAATGATTGTATTGTATGAGATGCTTTGAAATGATTGTCCTATCTGATATGTGATATTTTGTTCTGTAGATTGTGGTATGTAAAATTTATTCATTTATGGATGATACATCTGTATATTATCTGTTAATCTGTGATGATTGAATGTAGTTGCACTATTGTGTGTTAAAACCCCTGGACCACACCATACACACACAAATATGGATTTCACGAGGAAATCGATTAAGTCGCAGATTTTTGAAATAGTTAAATTTGAATTTTTAAATTCAAATGTTTTGGAAATGGAATCGGAATAAATATGAAAAGCTTTTGGAATGGAATTTCAAAATAGAATTTATTATTTTTAAATTACTTGATTAAGTTTTGGAATTTAAATAAGTTGATTTAAATTTAAATTCAATACTTGAAATTGAATTCTGTAATTTGAAATTAGGGATTAATGATATTATACTAGTCATTATGAGTCAAACCATTTTTAAAGTATTATTTTTGGGAATTTGAATTTAACTCAAGGATTTCAACTCGTATAAATGAATCAGATTTCCAAAATGAAAACTGTTGTTTTCAAATGATAAATACTTTTAGATAAGAGCTGAGATTCCAGTTAATTAGGGGAATTGCAAGATTGAATAGAGAAATGATTTTCCTAAGTTATGAATGAATTCTTTTTGAAAGCTATGAATTAAATTTGTTTATTTTTAACAGATTTAAATTGATGATTTGTTTAAATCAAATTGAAATGAAATTGTTTTGAAGGCTATAAGTTAAATCTTTGATTTAAAGATTTAACGAGTTAAATCAAATTGAAATGAAAATTGATTTGGAAAATATGTGAATGAATCTTTTGTTTAAAAGATTTAAATGTGAAAATTGTTTAAACCGTTAAAGGTTGTGAAAATAAATCTTTTTGTTTAAAGATTGAAAATGGTAATTTGTTAAACCATTTGAAAGAAAGTTTGAATTATTAAGTTGTGACTTAATTGAAATCCCAATATCCATATGTTTTTGAACTATTTCGCTCACTATTCGGTTTAACCGGGAAAGGACCTTTGTGTCGTATAACCCATTCCGAATATGTGATAGGTCGTTATGGATAGCATTTGAAGACCGGTGATGAAGACCGGGTATTTGCGAAAGCGATAGGATGACCTATCGATTGTCTCTGCACTGGGTCGCTCCTGGTATAGAAACTCCCTAAGTGATGGGAAAATCCGATCGGGATTGTGAATATCCGGGTTGCAAGGACTTCTTTGTAAGTGCCTTCGGTTCTGTTCGAACCCAGAACAGACTTGTATGGATTGTATGTCTGACATTACAAATTGAGATATAAAGCCGATTTCTTTCAAATATATTTCTGTTGGTGGCGGAGAATTTATTCTTTTAGCTTAACACCCTTCTCTGAGACGTACGAGCTCAGAGGTTATATAGTTGAAGTTATCAGCGATATGTTCCCAATTTGGTAATGTGACATGCTGAGTGTTGCTGAAATGATCATTGTGTTGATTATTGTGATAGGATCGTTTATTTGATCGTCTATCTTGGTGATCATTGTGTTGATCATTTGTTGACCCAAAGCATGGCTTTTGTATAAAGTATGTTTTTGTGGACGTGACTTCGTCGAACCTCACACCCCGGAAATGGTCAAAACAGGAAAGATGCAGCAAGGTTATGAGGGGTAGCACCCTTTAGGGTATGTACATTTCCTTCTGGATAGAGGTGGTATCATGGTATGGAGCCCAGATATTTAACCTATGTGGTTACTACGAATTTATTACTTTGTGGTTGTTGGTTTTCGGGATCCCGTGAGAAAGGTCGTTTACGATCGGGGAATGGCGTGCTCGTGTTAGTAGTTACCCAGTTAGGGGTAACCCGGCCTTGTGTTGGCAGAGTTCCGGTTTGGTTCTCGGGGATGTCTTTCCAGAGGCATTCTCATGTGGCAATGGGAAGTTCCTTGGCCTGACCATTTGTTGGAAATCCAAAGAAACAATACGAGACTTGTACAGTATTAGTTGTATAACCTGCCATGGAATGTGGCGGTAACATGCTATTGAACATGGTTAGCTATAGTAGGCATACGATAATGGTCGTATGTTGGCTAAGATTTATATTCTACTTTCGAAATGAATTTCTTCTACACTATGCACTAGTAATAATATCAAATGTTATTTTTAATGCGTATCAAGCATCTTTGACTATCATAAGGAGAAATCTCTTCCGATTCTGCGTTTGCATTGTGTGTGTGTGCGGGAGGCCTTATGGTAGTCTCATTTTTCAAAAGCATTGCGAATTGACTTTGAAAATCTTTTGTTGAATGTTATTAATAAATAAACTGTTTTGTTGCTCACACCAGTCCCACGACTGATCCGGAGTTTATTGTTTCCTTCCTAAACTCTGGGTGCTCATTATTTTCTACACGAGCAGTCTAGAGTTGGGTTTTTCAGATAGTTAGATATAGTGGATTATCTGGAGTTAGTTCAGTCTTTGGACCACACCAGTCTTGCTGAGCTTGGTGATATGTTATTGGGAGTTCGAGCTATTGCTGGATTAGTTCTTGGAAATGGAGTTGCAGTTAGTTCTTGGAGTTCTCTTTTGAAGACTATCTTAGAGTTAATTGTTCCGTATGTTAGATGTCATCTATTTTCTTTCCGCTGCTATTTTATTGTATCATATCTCTGATGTATATTGATATCTATTGGATCATCTGTTGTGTCAGATATTGTATCAAAGCTGTATATCAATGTATTATTCTTTTATTCCGCTGTATTAATTACTTAATGATTGTTATAAGCTCCGACGAATCGGATTTGAACGGTCGAATCTATGGCATTCGAGTACGATTTGAAGTACGGATGTCGATTTTCGAGCGGGCAAAATCCGAGTCGTTACAAACTCCAAGAGTGTTCCTTACTGGATAAGTCCCTCAATTTCATCTTTAAGCCCCTAACACTCTACTATAGAGTGGTCGTTGATTTGATGGATCATGTAGCATTTTCTATTATAGCGAGGTTCCTCGGCTTTCCATTCCTGGTATTGTTGGGCCTATGAAAGGGCACCTAGTCTCAGGTGGTAAGATATTACTTGGTGATACCCCAATTCAAATTAGCATAACATTTGTACCTAGGCTTGTACAAATGGACAGCCTTCAGTCGCCTTCTGTTGTTATCCAGATGGCCATAATTTCAACAATCGGCTTGGGGAGGATGCCTTGATTCATTGTTGTTGGCCAAAAGATTAGCATCTTCCATTCATATCATATTGTCTGCCTCTTGATAAAAACCTACCAGGGATGTTGCTGGCTACTTCTGGCCCCTCTCCACATTCTAGACTTGTATTTGACACTTGAACATAGGGTCACAACCAAGCGATTCATGTCCGCACTCTTTGATGAACTAGATTCTTTGTTGAAGTTGTCAAATGTATGACCACAAGCCTTCTGAAGGAACCTGCATGAAGTTTCCTAGTTCACTAACCATCATGAAATGGGTTCTAAGTAATGAAACAGGCCTTGAAGTCTGCATACAATTAGGCCCAAAAACTGATGTTGCTCGAACGCAGATGTAGGAACAAGTGGGAGCCAGCCCTTTAAGAGTGATGGAAAGAGAAAACACTTTTCCAAGATAGAAAGATAGCCAATATGAATAATGGAATTGAAGGCATTAATGTGGTCGGAGGGTTTTGCACTCCCATCATACCCGTCAATAGGTGACAAGGCATACCATCAATGGATATAAGTGTTAAGAATTTCATTAGAGAATGGTTCTACGTTCTCGTTGTTGGAGAATGCTTCGTCCCTGCATTATGGGCCGACACTCTATTGAGTTGCTGGCGGAGGATATTCATTTCTTCCCTAGGGCAACATCGGCATATTAAGGGAAGTTCTAACCAACCATAGGCTAAGGACTCAAATTGCACATGGGCGGAGTGGGAGATCGACGATCAGATGGAATATGGTGATGATGGGAAGCGGGAGACCTATCCCTTTGCACGTAGAGCGACTTGGAATATTCGACCTACCCTTTTTCTCTAGATCTATTCCTGGCCACACCCCTATGAGATACGGCTTGTGCTAAGAGAGTTACATGTGCCCTAATGGTGGTAGAGGCACCACCATTGAGGAGTTGGTGGTCGTTCTACTGAAAGGGAACGATGATGTCTTGGCTTTATAGGCATAGCCCATTTGGGGCAGTATCAATTTGGCTAGGCATCCACGAAGCATGCCTTTTTGGTTGAGCATGAACATCTACAAGCGGCGTTTCAGGCACTTCCTTTTTCAGGCATTAGTAGGGTTCATGAGGTCATAGGTGCAAGTAACCATGGGCCTATGAGCAAGTAGGTCGATTAGGTCGGCCGTAGGAGGAGCTGGTGGGAATTTTTTTACAATTTCTTAGGTATCCAACCGCATCCTTAAGCCATTCACCTTGTAGGCTAGGTGACCCACATCTGATGCTATAGCAGCATAGTACACCACATTTCTTCATTAACTCCAGGATTGACTTGGACAGCATCGGCGGTAGTGTTACCATCAGTTTCATGCTTGTTTGAGGTATTACCTACAGATGGTGGAAGATTGTCCATGGTAACAAGTCAAATCATTTTTTAGAGAGGAGAGAAGTGAGAAAGGTGAGAGTTTTAGAGCGAGGCCCTCCTCTAGCTCCAAAATGTTAACCAAATTTTTAGCTAATATCAGAATAAGACTAATGCTTTGCGAAATGCAAAAGTTACTTTCTAATCACTAATCTTAAAATTAGAAATGAGGAAGAACGTAAGAAATTAAAGTAAATGATGCCAAATAATAAGTGGTTAGGCAGTATCTTTGTTAGATGAAAAATTGGTATAACATCCACGATGTTATGTCGAGCCAACATTTGTTCTAACATCCATGATGTTGTTCAATATGGTATTGTTTTGGAGGGTTGTGATGGTGATATTAAGTCAAAGATTGGCTCGTCATTCAAGATTTAGTACAATATGATAATTCCCTTTGGTTTTTGCTTTGTTATAGAATTGACCAAAAAACCAAATCACATGTCTAAGGGAAAAATATGCAAGTTACTTATATGTGCAATAGTCCTTTAATCTTTCATTAATGGAAAAAATAAGCAAGTTACATAAGCCACAATCCATTGTTCATATGTTTGATAGGCAAGATAGTCAACATGTGAAATTACATTAAATTAAACAAGGGCATATAGGGCCTTGTTCTATTTATAAGCCTAATGTCAAGCCCAAGTCAAAAGTTAGTCATATGTAAGTCAAAAGTTGAATTATAATCAAATATGCACAAATCGGAAGAAATAAGCTATGCTAAATTATTCATCCAAGTCTTTGTTCATAAGTCTCAAAGGTTACAAATCAATTCTTGATTTTTCCCCAATTCAATTTAGGGTTTACAGTCTTTAATTTGAGAAAGAGAGAAAGAAATGATCCGTCCCTTTTACAATGCCATGGGGTTCATATTTATAGAGGTTAGAGCTGGCGCATGGTTGCCATGTGGCGCTTTATGATGCTTGGCACTCGGAATCATTCGTCATGTTGATGGCATGCGGCATTCTCTTGTTCGTTGATGATTTAGGCAACCTTTAGTAGGCTATTGACGTATAATATCACCTGATATTTGATATTCTTTGCTGAATTGATAGCATGCGATAAGCTTCTGTATGCTGTTGGTATTCGACAACATCCTTCATTTACATTGACAGAAGGCGACATTCTTCATAACCCCCCGACATCTGATATCCCAAATGCATTATTGAGATATGATATAGTTAATTATGTTGATACCATACGACATCCTTTGGTATATAGCAGAATTTTGATATCTTTCTTTACATTGCTATCATATAAGATCCTCTTATGTATTATCCCACGAAGGTTGAAGTACTTCCACTTGTTAATATTCGACATTGGTTTTCATATTAATGAAGTGTG
The DNA here is from genome assembly GCA_030765085.1 of Allium cepa. Lineage (NCBI taxonomy): Eukaryota > Viridiplantae > Streptophyta > Magnoliopsida > Asparagales > Amaryllidaceae > Allium > Allium cepa. The sequence goes on along the minus strand of CM060931.1, from coordinate 923,212,599 downwards.
GCATCCTACCTTATGGACAATCTATGACATCAATACTCATATAACCCTCTTGCTTTGTCAATAATATACGATATTTACGTGCTTATGCTAATGGTATACGACATCATTGTTTTCTATTGTTTATGTTTCCTAATCTTTGTAGTTCATCATCCTTAGAGACCCGATATCCTTGTGTGACATACTTTTCATACTTTCGACATCACGGTTTGTAGTAACACCGTTGTAGGAGCTTATTATTTTCACCTTCATAAGTTCAAAATACTCTATATTCGACAACCTTATCTTCATAGGTTTGATATTGTATGTTTGCAATTGTTTTATGTTTATAGGTGTGATAACCCATATGGCCCTTGAGTTCATCATCCCTTTTTCCTTCAATTATAATATTCTTTCAGCTTTTAGATACGATATCCCTTTAATTTTGACATCCATGTGTTGGCGCTTGTCATATTATTAACTAGTAAGCCATATGATGGACTTATTAATTTGACATCATATTCTCTTGCTTCTCTGTTTATTTCCTTTGAAAAATATGTGGACAACATGCCTCCCTCCTTGTATAAGAGAAGCATTTTACACTTTAGTGTAAAACCAAGAATTTTCTTGCTTTCCATAATTCTTTGCAAGGTTTTCTTTCTAACCCTATTCTTTTGTAAAACATAAACTAAGCGATAATTTTCATTATTAACTTCGGATTTGATTTTGGGCAAACCCTTTTAGATTTGGTAAGGTCATGAATTAGCTTATCCTCTTTTTCCTATAAAAGAGGCTTTCATACTTCAAAATCAAATTAGATTAAGAAGACCGAAAATCTATTCAATAGAAAGTCTATAAATTCAATCTGGCAATAGTATCATAGCTCTATTTGAATAAGTGACCAGAAATGCTCTAGTAATAATAATCGGAGTAGAAGACTAGAAATCCATTCAGTATTAATCAGAATAAAAGATTAGAAATCCATTCTGGCAATTATCCGAATAGAAGACCAAAAACCATTTTGATAATAATCAGAATAGAAGACTAGAAAACCATTCTGATGGTAGTGATTTGAATAGAAGACAAGAAATCCTTTCTGGCAATAATAATCTAAATAGAAAACTATAAAAAACCATCTGGTAATAGAAGACCAGAAAATTATCTGGTAATAATAATCTAAATCAAAGAACAAAAAAACCATATAGTAATAATATCACTTGAATAGAAGATCAGAAAATTATCTAGTAATGATAATCTGAATAGAAGTCCATAAAAAACCATCTAGTGATTATAGACCAAAAAATTATCTGGCAATAATATCTAAATTGAAGACCAAAAACTTATTTGGCAATAGATTGTTCTTGACCCTCCTTTGAACGTTACTTTACCTTTATGTTGTTGCAAAATTAAATGTGTTAAACTATTCTTTCTATAGAAGATTGCTTTGATCCATCTTTAAGGTAGATTTAAACTTACTCGATTGATTTCTTTTGCTCCTTACCACTCTTTGGGTGGTGATTCAATCTTTAATTTTCTTTGCCACTTGTCGCTCTTTGGGTGATAATTTAGGCCTTAATTCTCTTCCCCCCTTGCCCCTTAATACTCCTCGGGTAGTGATTTCGGCTTAAGCCCCTTATTACCTTATAGGTAATGATTTAAGCTGGTTGGTGCGTTTGGTTTGCCATCTTAGGCAGAAAAAAGTCTACCCGTCCTTCCTTCAGGAGGCAATACGGTTAGGCCTTATATGCAGACCAAAAGTTGGTTCGGTGCTTGGCCAGGCCATCTTAGGCCAAAGACTTACTCAGTCCTCCTTCTAGGAGGCGCTCCGACCATTCCATGTAGGTTGGACCAAAGGATTGTAGTACTTTGGCCATGCCATCTTAGGAGCGACTAAAGACTTACTGTGACCTCCCTCCAGGAGGTGCTTTTATCAGGCCCATGTGGTGGGACCAAAGGTTTTTTTCGCCCCTTACTACCATCTTAAGTAGTTATTTAGGATTTTCATTTTAGTTCTTTTCTTTCATTTGACAATCCATTTTGTAGATATGCTTATCTCCATCTTCTTTATTCATCTATTGCAGGGAAGTAAGGTCTTAAATGTTTGGCAATTGCTATTATGTTGCTGTCAGGTCAGCATAATCGATAAGTTCCTGGTGGAATTACTTGATGAATAACAAGTGGACCTTCCTACTTTGGTCCAAGTGGTCCGTCTGATGGATTTTTGGTATTTGCCATGATTTTTTGGAGTACTAATTCTCCTTTTTGGAATGATCTTCCTTTAACTTTAGAATTATAATACCTTGATTTCCTTTGTTGATATTCGGTCGTTTGTATGGCCACCTCATCCTTTAACTCGTCGATCAAATCTAAGGATTCTTTCCTCAATTCTTTATTGGGATCAAATGCATATGCAATTCTTCGATGAGATGGAACCTCAACCTCAATTATAAGCATTGCTTCACATACATATGTTAAAGAAAAAGGAGTATATCCTGTCGTAATCTTAGTAGAAGCTCTATATGCCTAGAGCATTAGCGGTAGTTCTTCCATCAATTTTTTTTCTTTATCTAGTCGTTTCTTAAGAATAGTTTTATTGGCGGTTTCAACGGCTTCATTAGCCTTTGGATGAGCTATTGACGAAAAGCGTTTGATTATTCCATTTTTATCAAAGAATTTGATGAATTCTTCACTGTTCAATCGATTTCCATTATTGGATATTATCTTACGTGGTATTCCAAACTATGTAACTATGTTCTTATTCACAAATTTTAACAGTTTTCCCAATATTATATCCGGTAGTGGTTCTGCTTCTATCCATTTGGTGAAATAATCAGTGGCTACTGCTGCAAATTTAGCTCCACCTTTAGACATAGGTAATGGTCCAACTAAACCGATTCCACAAACATCAAAGGGCCATAGACTTGAAATGGGATTAATTCAGTTGGGAGCATATGTGGAATTGTAGAAAATTTCTAGCACTTCTCACACCACTTTACATGATCTACTCCATCGTTACTCATTTAAGGCCAATAAAAACATTGCCACGTTACCTTTTTTGCTAATTTTTTCCCATTAGAATGATCTCTACAAAATCTGTTATGTGCTTCCCTTGATAATCTTAAGTCGTTTTTTGGACTAACACATCGTAAGCATAGAAGCGAATATCTTTTACATAGATTATTCCATTCATCGTGGTAAATGTAAGGGCTTGGTGCCTTATCTTTCTAGCATCTCTTTTGTCCCTTGGTTGTTTTTTTCCACTATGTACTCAATAATAGGTGTCATCCAGTTGCTTTCATATTGACTATTAATGTCTTCATGAATGCTTCTTTCTTGGTTTTCTCTGTTGCCATTTCTCAATTCATTTTCTTTATTAGCTTGCTTAAGGGCCTGATATCTAGTCAATACTGTTGCCTCATTTTCTAACTCAGGAGTTTTTTCCTCTATACCGGGGTTTAGTTGGAAATCTATAAGTACAATTCAAGTTTCTGGTGCTCCTCGTGAGCTAGTAAGTTTTGCTAGTCAATCGACTTGAGAATTCTTCCCTCTACGAACTTGATGTATGGAAAAACCCTCAAATTAAGCTAACGTCTTTAGTATCTTCTTGACATAAAGGATTAGTTTGGCATCTTTTTCTTGATATGTCTGATTTAACTACTATTACTTGAGAGTCACTGAAAATCTCAATCCTTGGAATTTTTAATTTTAGAGTGAGGATAAATCCTGCTAACAGTTATTCGTATCCAGCCACATTATTAGTGGCGGGGAATCCTGACTTCATGGCATAATTCATTTGGTATCCGTTGAGGGTGATGATTACGTATCCTACATCGGCATTTGATGCTCCATTAACTAATAATTGTCACTTAGGCTTTAGATCTTCTCCCTTCTCTAACTATTCTTTGATGAATTATATGGATTCACTTATGAAGTCAGCTAGAGCTTGTCTTTTAACTTCCACCCGAGATTGAAACTTAATATCATATTGGCTAAGTTATGCTCCCTAATTTACTGAACTTCCTGATGTCTCGGGCTTACTGAAGACTTTTTTAAGGGGAAAGTTGGTTAAAACCTTAATCGGATGCACTTGAAAATAGGCTCTTAACTTTCGTGCGGGGAGTATTAAACAGAATGCCAACTTTTCTATGATCGGATGCCTAACGTCTGCATTCTTGGGCCTTTCGTTAACATAATATATTGGAAGATAAGTTTTATTTTCTTTCCATCTTAGAACGGAGCTTACTACATGCTCAAAAACTACCATGTAGAAATAAAAAAATTCCCTTCTACCGAGCAAGATATAATTGGAGGCTTTTCAAGATGATTTTTTAGTTCTTTAAAGGCTCTTTTGCAATCCTTCCCCCACTCAAAGGCTTTCTTCTTTTTGATCACATCAAAGAACGTTATGTATTTATTAGTCGCTTTAGAAATGAATCTGTTCAAGGCGTCCACTCTTTCGTTTAAGCTCATCAAATCTTTGCTTGTTTTTGCTACCATATCCCTAATCATCTTGATTTGGTCTAGATTTTCCTCAATTCCTATGGCGCTAATAATATACCCGAGGAACTTCCGAGATTGTATCCTAAAATTGCATTTTCGCAGATTCAATTTCGTCTTATACTTTCTTAATACTTTAAACATTTCTTTAAGATCTTTCATGTGATTGACTTCTTCTTGAGATATGACTAGCATATCATCTACATGTACTTCCATGTTTCGACCAACTTTCTATTTGAGTGTTTTATTTACCAGTCTTGATGTGTAGCCCCTACATTCTTTAGACCGAAAGGCATACCTCTGTAGCACTATACACCCTAGTCTGTTATGAAACTTGTGTGTTCTTCATCTGGAATGAACATGGGAATTTGATTATACCTTGAATATGCATCCATTAAAGGAAAATAGTTTATGTTCACTTGTCACGTCAACCAATTGGTCTATTCGTAGTAAGGGATAGCTTTATTCAAATTAGTATAGTTAAAGCATGTTCTCCATTTTTTTGAGATTTTTAATTTGTACGAGATTGGCCAACCATTTTAGGTAGAAAGCTTCTCTAATAAACCCCTTCAAACAACCGTTTGACTTCCTCTTTCAACGCATTAGCTCAAATCTTATTAAACTTCCTTTTCATTTGTCGAATAAGAGTGACATTTGGATCCATGTTCATGGCATGGCTCATGGTTGTTGGGTCTATTCCGATAATATCTAAGAGTGTCCAAAGTAAAACATTCTTGCTAGACTGAAAAATATGACAAGTTCCCTTTTGAGCTCGTCGTTTAACTCCTTCCCGATCTTTACTACCTTTGTTGGATTAAGAAAATCTAGGCTTACTTCTTTCGTTCTTCAATAGGCTTTATCCTTTCTTGCTTGCCTCTATAGTTTAATTTAGTGATGATTTTCTTGCCATTTATTTCTTCATCTATCAGGTTAGCCTATTTCCTTTTTCTTTTTCTTTCAAAAATGTTAAATCTTTTCACAACATTCTTAGCTTTTCAGTTGTTCATATCTTCTTATTTTCCTTAGATGGTTAGCATAAAGGACCATCATCCAAGGGATATTCAATTTTAATTTTGATTGATTCGTTTTTCTTCGAGTCATAATAGGAAAGATTTATCCTTTTGCATTGATCGAGGTTGCAAAATACGCTTTTGAGAGATGAATTGCTCTCCCCTTATCATTCCCCATCCTCTCTTAGATTCACGACCAGATACTTTAGCAATAAAAAACATCCACCTCATCCAGAGTTGGTCTCCTAAAGAAAGCATTGTAGTGGGAAGGTTTGTCCATTATGACGAATAAGATTTTGAAAGTGCTTGAACAGGTGGAATCCCCATTTGCACTAGAATCTTAATCAACCCTACGGGAGCGGTTCCTCTGTTATTGAACCTAAAGATATGCTTGAAGCTTGGCTATAGTTTTCTTTTGGAATTCCCATCCGATCAAAGGCATACTTAAAGATAACACCTACCGCACTTCCAATACCAACGAGAGTTTTGATCACTATAAAATGCCCGATCTGTATAGTTATCATTAACAAGTGATTTTATGGATGATGAAGCCCTCTCAACTCCTGCTGGGTTATTATTAAATTGGGCATTTGGAGCTAATTTTTGCAATTTTTCAGCGATGGTTCCTCCTGAATAGAAAATACTTTATCCCTTTCCTCTCTTATATACCTGCTTCTGGCTCCCTTGTTGCTCCCAGCCAAATGTGGCCCTCCATGGATAACGTCTATTCGATTAATTAGTGGAATAAATTATTGTTGAGAATCACTTTCCCCAAGTTCACGATATTATTTGGTAGTTTTTGGTTACTCTATTCAAGATGGGCAGGTTTCTGATTCTCTTTTATAAATTCTTTCAGGAGCCTAGATTGGATCATATTTTGAATGATTTCAGCTAAGACACAACATTTTTCAATTTTGTGTCCATTCGCCTTGGAGCAGGCACAATATTTTACTCCCCTTCTTGGCTTAGGTTTATTACTTGCCTTGAAATAAGTTCGGGAGTTGCCTCCATCCTTGCCTGTAGTAAAAATTTAGGAGATTGGTTTGTTTAAAGGTACGTATTTAGATTTTAGGATCTCCACCCATCTTCCTCTCTTACTCTCATTCCATCTTGGCTTCTTGTTAGGGTGATCAAAGCCATATCTTCCCACTTCCTTCTTCTTCTGAGACTTTTTCTTAGCATGAAATATCTTACCATACAGATAAATTTGGTAGCTCGCAAATGAAAATCCTAAAGGTCCCTACATCTATGGATGTAAACTTCCTTCCAAAAGGGGCTTGTTCAATCAATCTTGAACGCACTACCATCAACTTTTCTCTATCGGTTATATTCTCTGCATTAAATGCCTTCGTATTAAATCTTTTCAAGTGTTCGCGAAGTAGCTCTCCTAGTCTCTACTTAACATTGATCATCACACTAGAATCGATAGTAGGGTCCTTGCACACACAGAATTGTGTTGAAATTCATAAGAGAATTGCTTCCAAGAATAAATGGTTTTCTCTCTATAATGCCTATACCACTTTGTGGGTGCCCACAGCGTACGACTCTAGAAGCATTGTGAATGTTCATTTGGCTCTCGAAGGCTAGAAGATGATCATCATAATCGATAGCCCCTTTTTATCGTAGCGATGGAATCTTGATGTGTGATTGAATTTTGACTGACATTATTCTTTCTGTGAATGGGGCTTCACGAAAATTATTGTTGACTCTGGGATCAAGGATTCTCTTTCCTTTTACATCATCACATCCTTTGCTATTTTATGAGCTATATCTCTTAAGTAAGCCTCATCATCGTGGTAGTCACCTCTATAGGGCCTGTATTATTTGTGCGAGATTGAGCTTCTCGATTGGTCGTTAGACCTTTCTAGTAATTCTTTATGGCGATCTGCTTTAAACTTTTTACCTGCTAGTGATTTTGGAGAGAATGCTATAGCTCCAACCTTTTGGATTCCTCTTTTCTATGGAGTCATAATGATTTTGCCTTTATCCTTGCTTCTAAGCATGGAAGCATTTAGATTTCTCCTTGGAGATTCGGTCTCTTCTCCTTTAATTAGTCGTTTTGTTTTGAAAGACTTTTGTAAAAGGACATTCTCTAGTAACTCTTGCATTAATACCATTTGCTGCATGAAGTCTTTGATTTTGGCTTCACTAATTGTTGACTTTTATTATTATGAGGGTTGACCAGGCTATGCATTTTTTAGATTAAAGCATGGGTGACATTATCTTCAAATGTTGTTTGTTCTGTTATCTCCTCATTTGGAAAGTTAATTCTCTTATCTCTTCCCATTTTTTTGAAACAAAACTTCATGTAATTAATTTCTAGACAAAGGTAGTATGATGTCGGAGGTTCAGGCCCACCTTTTAGTGCCAAAAATGTTAGATCAAAATTGATATAAGATCCATGATTCCATGCTGAGCCAAAATTTGGTCTAACATCCACGATGTTGTTCAATATGGTATTGTTTTTGGAGGGTTGTGATGGTGATATTAAATAAAAGATTGGCTTATCATTCAAGGTTTGGTACAAGATGATGTCAATCGAAATTGCCCCATAATGCCCTTGGGTTTTTGGCTTTGTTATAGAATTAGTCAAATTGGTTGCGGAAAAGGTCATTACATGTGTCTAAAGAAAAATAGTCAAGTTGCTTAAATTTGAAACGGTCCGTTAATCTTTCGTTAATGGTCAAAATAAGAAAGTTACATAAGTCACAATCCATTGTTCAAATGTTTGATTGGCAAGATAGTTAATATGTGAAATAACATTAAATTGAATAAAGGCTTAAATGGCCATATTCTATTTATAAGCCCAACATGTAGTCCAAGTTTAAAGTTAGCCATATGCAAGTTCGAAGTCCATTTATAGTCAAATATGCTCAAATCAAAGGAAATAGGCTATGGTAAACTATTCGTTCAAGTCGTTATCCATAAATCTCCAAGGTTACAAATCAATTCTTGATGTTGCCTAATACAACTTAGGGTTTACTATCTTTTTTTTGAGAAAGAAAGAAACAAATGATTCATCCCTTTTACAATGCCATATGGTCCATATTTATTAGGGGATGTAGCTGGCGGCATGGCTTCCATGTGGCACTTCGAGATGCTTGACATTTAGAATCATTCATCATGTTGATGGCATGCGACATTCCCTTTCTCATTGATGATTTTCAGCAACCTTTAGTAGGTAGTTGACCTATGACATCACCTGATATTCGATATCATTTATCGAATTGATGGCATGGGACAAGCTTCTATATGCTGTTGGTATGCGACAACATCCTTCATTTACATTGATAGAAGACGACGTTCTTTATAACCACTGACATCTGATATCCTAAATGCATAATTGAGATTCGACATCGTTTGTTATGTTGATAGCATACGACATCCTTGGGTTTATAGCAGAATTCTAATATCTTTCTTTACATTGCTATCATTCGAGATCCTCTTTCATATTATCTCATGAAGCTTGGAGTCCTTCCACTTGTTAATATTCGACATCGGATTTTATATTAATGAAGTGTGGCATCCTACCTTATAGACAATCTATGACATTAATAGTCATATAACCCTCTTTCTTTGTCGATAATATATGATATATATGCTGCTTATGCTGATGTTATTCGACATCATTACGTTATATTGTTTATGTTTGATAATCTTTATAGTCTACCATCCTTAAGGACTTGATATTCTTGTGCAACATGCTTTTCATATTTTTAGCATCATGATTTGTAGCAACATTATTGTAGGAGCTTATTATTTTCACCTTAAAAAGTTCAAACGCTTTGTATTCGACAACTTTATCGTCATAGGTTCGATATCCTCTATTTGCAATTGTTTTATGTTTGTAGGTACGACAACCCATATGGCCTTTGAGTTGGACATCATTTTTACCAGCAACTATGATATCCTTCTAGCCTTTAGATGTGATATCCCTTTAATTTTGACAACCCTTTGTTGGTGCATGTCATATCAACTTATAAGTCCCATAATGGATATATTAATTCGACATCATATTTCCTTACTTCCCTATTTATTTTCCTTTGGAAAATATGTTGATAACAATCTCCTAAGTCCGCTGTAAAGTTCTCTTGCTATATTTCTCTCTTACAATTAAGAAATTTTTACAAGAGAGTAATAAGAATAAGGAAGCACTCAAGACTGATAAGGTAGCTAATCTTAAGAAATTTCTTTGAGAGGAGCTAAGAAATGTGTACATTGCCCAGAATTCTTATAACCTTTAATACCTTTGAAGTGGAAATGCAACAGGTATTTATAATAATTGAAAGAGATGATGTATGACTAAGATGTGCTACAAAATAAGAGGGAAGAACACCTGGCCATTGATCTAGTCGCTTAAGCGAATGGGAGACAACTATAATGGTGCAGCGGGAAGTGTTGAGAAATATACAAATTATCCCTCTGTACCATGCACGGGCTTTGCATATAATGTGCATTAAATGTTGATTGCTTGCTATAGGAGTAGCCATCACTCCCACTATCTAGTTGTAGGGCTTTATACAGATGAACATATAGCTTTTCATTTACTCTTATGTGCTTATGTGGTAATGCTTACTGATATGGCCGGTTGGCTACTGAAAGTATGAAGGAGACTGAAAGTAGTTGAGGACCTAGTTAAAAAGTTGGTTCTAGGTCAAATGTGAGGTGACATGGTGGGCTGCTTGGGGTCGGTCAAAGGTGGCTGTAGTAAATTCAAGCTAAGGATGAGTAATACTTATGCTGAATTTGTCAAGTATGCTGGTTGCTTGAGGATCTGGAGTAGTGTCGGTCGGTGATTAAAGAGATGTTGAGATAGATGGGTTGACTTAGGGTTAGGCCGAGAGTCGGTTGGTATGAGGGAGCCGATTATCTTCGATATGGATAGTCATCGACCGAGCAGGGCTATACTTAGCTTTGGTCCTATCTGAGTTGTAAGCTATGAAGGACCGGCATGAATGGGCCTGTCACGAAATAATCAGGCCAACTTTGATTAGGCTAGACTGCACCTTAATTGGCTTGCTAATTATATGTGAGAAAATTAAGCAACAGGTGGTAATTATGCTTTTTGGCCAGATACGATGAAAATTTATTTACAATCTAATTGTTTAGATACATGGAATATCACATACACCGAGCATACTGTGCCTCGGACTAATTTTGCATAATGGTCTAATGATCAAAAACCACAAGCACTCAATAGTTCAAGGCAATGAATATTTTATTTTGCACTTGGATAAAAATGAACTCAATAGTGTCTATTTGTAAAGTGCATATAAAGTTTAGAGGGCACTAGATCTAACAACCCGTTTTTGATAGGCATTTGATTGAGAATTTGATGATAAGGATTAATTAATTAAATGTATTCTAATAGAATAAATATAAAGTTATAGAGATGATTTGGAAATTAGATGAAAATATTAGATATAAATTATAAAGTATTTTAGAATTGATAAGTATTAATTTGGAAACTAATATGTTTTTTGAATTAGAAAGAAAAATAAATATATGAAATGAAAATAATTGAATGAGTTTTATAAAGGACAATTTTTGAAATAAATGAGTTTATAATTTATTTTAATAATGGATAGGAATTTTATTTTAATCAATAAAGGATTTTGAAGCAATTATATATGTATCAACAAATTTAAATAAATATTCAAGGAAAATGATAAATTAAATGGAATGAAATCAAAGCAAATAATTATATGAAAATGTGAATGATGTTGTTTGGAAGTTAAGAGAGGGAATATGATTTTATTTGATTAATTAATAGGTTGGATATATATATATGAGTATTTTTACGAACAACATCATTCAGATTTTCATATAATTATTTGCTTTGATTTCATTCCATTTAATTTATCATTCTCCTTGAATATTTATTTAAATTTGTTGATACATATATAATTGCTTCAAAAGCCGAGATAAGAATCACCTTCAGCCGCCATGATTTATGAACTCGAGAAAATGAAATGTTTGTGCTGTTTGTATTTGGTAAGGATTCAGTTTACGTGTAATGGTTCTTAATGTAATCCTTATGGGCTGAAAGATTGCCTTAATAAAATTTACCCATTTACAAAAAAAAAATACGAAGAGAAAAAAGAGAAAATGAAAATAAAATTTGAAAGTAGGCTAATTAAGCCTAAACCCATTTGGCTTAAGCCTAAACTCATAGAAATTAAGCCTAATCAACTAATCTAAATTTCCAGACACCTAAATTCCAGACTTCTCTACTCATTTTATAAAAACAAGTTTACATATATAGAAAGAACGTCTTGTAGCTTAAACTTCCTATTTCTGAATTATCTTTAGCTTCATTCTCTTCTCTTCTAAATACAAAAATCAAATCCAGTAAATTTTCAAATTCATGTACATTCCCCTTGACATCATTCTACATCGAGAGCTAATGTGGAATGCATGTTTTAATCATAAATAGCTGAAGTTGGAGACTTACAGTGAAGGTAAAGAGGAAGAAAAACAATGGAAAGATTGCAGGTGAGTATTTTTACTCACAAATCTATTTTTAAATTATATAATTCAATGTATATGTTTTTATTTGGATTGGTGCATGGATGAATAATGTTATGTGCATCGATTTAGAGGAGAAAACATGAAAAGGATGGAGGGGATGGAGCCAAAATTTAATCAAAAGATCAAACTAGTGCTCCTGGAGGTGCGACACCGGTGGACCTCTAGTGGTCGACTTGTGTGCACATTTTTTCTCTATTCAATTGAATATATATATATATATATATATATATATATATATATGCGCATGTATGTATGTATATATATCATCTAATCTTAGAAAATCATGAGATGGGCTTCTAAGTATTACTAATTAATTATAATTATTATGTTTTTGTTATGATCTTATATAAGTAAAGCAAAGGTTTTGTATCATATTCAATGATTTGAAATAAAAAGAAACTAATTTGAAGTTTAAAAATTTATTTTATATAGTATTTAGTCATGGGAATTGAGGAAATACATTTATTAATTATATATTTATTTGCAAAGTGATTTTGAGAGCTTTGAAGGTATGTGTATGTAATCTCTTTTCACATTATTAGAGCTTTGAAGTGATTTTGAGAGCTTTCAAATATATATAATTTTTTAAAAAAAGTCTTGTTAATTGATTATAATCTCTTTTCAAATTTATTAATTTTTTTATTAGTTTTCATTCTGTGCAATGAGGAATCTGAATAAATAGAGTAATAATACCATCTGGTATGGGCTTTCGGTAACATTTCTTCAGTTTTTTTAGACTTGTTGTATAGAATATGTTGGGGACTGAGTGTAGTTTATGAGTAGTGAATTAACGATTGAGTATCACGCTGTCGTATTGGACGCCGTTATGATATTTATTCATTATTCATCGTAAGTAGATATCACTCATGTGACGGGTACAGGGATGTTGGGATAATACTTATGTGAGGTGATGCTCTTGGTATTAAGAAAACTCATGGGTTTGAGCTTGGTGGATACCCTTATATGAAGATACTATGTGTCTTTTGTGATGACCCGAATTTTCGGACGTCTGTTAATCAGATAATTAACTAGATTAAACATTGGGAAATTAATTGATTTTAACTATTGAGATATTGATTTTATTAGTTAGATAAATATAATTTTTTTAATAAATATATCGGGACATATATAAATTGACTTAAAAACTATATAGGATATTTAATTATGAAATCCTTGGATATGATGAACTTTAAATAAATAAATAAATATAGAAACTCTACCATTTAAGTTAAGATAAACATCTAAAACTAATATATATATATATATATATATATATATGCCTTATGAAATGAAATATAGGAAAGTTTGTAAAAGTGTGGATATATATATATATATATATATATATATAAATAATATCAAAAATTCACATAAGATATTTTAATTGTTCCAAAGTTATATTTTTATTTTCAAAATCTTAAAATGTAATTTAAATTTAAACTCTACATTTTAAACTCTAGATATAAGTATATATGTGGCTATTAATTTAAAATATTAATAACTTAAGCTTAAAACAAAAATTAAAATATAGAAAAATTAGAATATATGTGTTAGAGATTGAAATATGTATTAAGTAAAATGTATTAGCTACCTATAGTGAAATAAATAAAAAGTTAAAATAAACAAATATATATATATAGGACATTTGTAGGCTAAGGAGAACATACTAATTCATCAAGTATACAAGTGTCAATATTTCTTCTTTAAATAGATTTCTTCATTTTCAAAAATAAGAAAAAGAAAAAAAGAGATTGAGTAGGTGTCGTGATCAGGCAGTTTTCCTCTTTTATACATATATCTTAAACTTCTTTCTTCTTTTATTTTTAGACAAACAATACCAGAAGAAAAATAAAAACTAACAACCTTATCACTTACAACTGAAACATAGCAATTCAAGTTCAACTAAAACAAGAAAGATCAGAGCAAAGATCAAATTGCAGTTCCTCAAAGCAAACTCTATTTCTCTGTTCAAATTGGTTTCTGTGAGTAAACTTTACCTTTTAAAAGCTTAAATCATTCTAAAAATCTATGAAATATGCTCAAAGAAATATTAGTACTTGATAAGTTGGGTATATAGAAATGGATGCATGTACATATATGTATATGTATATAGATGTCAAGCCTGTACCATAGCTTGTCTGCTCTGTTTCAAGAAAATTTAAGTAAATACCTAAACAAAGTTATTTCCCTTGTGTGTGTGTGTGTGTCAATGTTTAGGTGAAATCTTGGATCTGTTATAGAAGTTATGTTCCATTTCAATTGGTGCATATGCAAAGGTGTTTGGGAATGAAAGTTCCCCTGTACATCAAAAAGAGATTGTATCTTCTCTCTGCTGTTTTAAAACAGTTTTGAAAACTTAACTTCAAAAACCCTTATCTCATCATATAATTAGTTTTAAGCTTTGACGCCTACACGAGAAGTGTTTGCTTCCGGATATAGAATTTTTAAAATTTAGTCTCGTGTGATTTCATTAAGCATAGGCTAAGAGAAACGAATATAACAGTAAATAACTTCACATAGTCGAATTTCGATTTTAGTAATTTATGGATTGAATTTCATGTTTGGGTTCGTTGTTGAAAATCATGGATTCTGAGAATAGTTTTGGAAATTCAAGTTGAGTGTGGGATGAGGGAGATGACTGGAATTGGGCGAGACGGCAAATTCGGGTGGCGGGGTTGATTTGGTGGCGTAGTACTTGACGTGGAGGAGGAGTAGGGCATGAGGAACTCGAGAAAAATGGAGCTAGCGGTGATTTTTAGATGGCCGTAGAAGTTTGACGTGGGAGAAGTAGGGTTTTAGGGGTAGTTTTAGGTGGGTTTGGCTACGAGGAAATGGTGGCGAGAGAAGGGCAAACGAGGCATGCGCGTGTAGGAGAGAAGTTGGAGGTAAGTTCGGCGAACCTCGGGGCGAAGGCTGGTGGCGAACGGTGGGCCATGGTGGCATAGGTGAGGTGGTCTTGAAGATTAGGCTACGTTCAGTTTTTACGAAGGGGTTGAGTTTTTGATTCGTGGGGCTGGGACGTGTTTCAGGTGGATGGAGAGGACAGGAGGGTCGAGGATAGTTTCCGACCGTGGTCGGCGGTAGGGCACGATCAGCGGAAGGAGAGCG
This sequence comes from Allium cepa, assembly GCA_030765085.1. Taxonomy (NCBI): domain Eukaryota; kingdom Viridiplantae; phylum Streptophyta; class Magnoliopsida; order Asparagales; family Amaryllidaceae; genus Allium; species Allium cepa. Next base: position 923,197,480 of record CM060931.1, on the reverse strand, counting down.
CACGGATACGTGCATGACTTCTTGTACAAAACAAGTAGCTAGGAAATAGAACTGTAATGTTGAAAGAAAGGGTAGGAGAAGAAAGAGAAACGGGGCGTAAGAGTTGGGCCGGGTTTGAAAGTATGGGCCAAAAATAAAAAGAAGAAGTAAAAGAAAGAAAATAAAAAAAATAAAAAATGGAAATGTTAACATAGTTTTCAAGTAATTTCTACCAAATTGTTTAAGTTAAAACATTTAGGTCAATAAGTGTTGCAAATAGAATAATTTAAGCTAAAATTAGTTAAGCTTAAGATAATTACACATATATGATAGTTACTTAATTAATTTCTAAGTTATTAAGTAAAATAAAATAGATGAAATTAGTAAATGGTTAAAGTAAAGAAAATTATTTGAAGGATTAATTAATTTAAAACCTTAAGCTCTTATACAGGATAATAATTAATTAATTTCAAATATTTAATTAAAACGAAATAAATGGCTTGTAATTAGTTAATGTCAAGTAAGCAGGATTACAAGTAATTTTTTTTAAAATCAATTGGATGATTGTGGACTAGTCAATCTAGCCTATGAATGATTAAATTGGATTGAATGTTTTGGATTACTTAATATCACCAGTATGTAAATTCGTGATATTATGTGATATAAGATCCCCTGGTTTGAACTATTGATAAATGTGAGTCGTTTATTCAAATAGATATTAGTGATGGAATTTCTGTGTGAATATGACATTCTGAAATTTAAAAATGAATTGTTTTTACTTAGACAACTTGGCTTAAAAGATGGCATTTGGATTCGAAGAGATCGAGGTTGGATATCACCGATATTCGAAACCACTTCGATTAGTCATGACTATAATCTTATAGATTTTATTTTAGAATCAAATAGGCTGGAATGGAATAAATTAAGCAAACTTGGCCATTTAAACTAAGTAACGGTACTTATATATTATTTTGTGAAATAAATGTTTGGCTATAGTAAGATAAAACACGTAGTGATGAACGAGTTACTTGGGTTTTCAAAGCTATACCACTTAAGCATTTCATATTAAATGAGTTTACTCACGTTGGTTTCCATCCTGACTCTGGTGTTACTTTATTATAATTCTCAGGTCAGAACGAGTATTATAGATTTTAAAGTTTGGACGTTCTGGAGCTTAGGAGACGAGCTAGATGGCAGGGACATTGATTATTTCCGTTGCGAAGTAAAGATAGCCTAGACTAGATTTAGGGATAAGTTATTATAACTATCCAGTTTATTTGTGCAACGATCCTGGTTTAAGTCAAATTTAAATTGGTAATTTAATATAAATTTGGAATTTAATTGTGAATTAATTTGAAATTTCCAAATTAAGTAATATATGTTTTTTATTTGTATATATGTATATAAAATGATTGTAAATAAGAATATAAATTTGAAAATCCAAAAAAAAAAAAATATTTTAAGAAATAATTTAAATTTAAAAATTCTATATTTAAATTAAAATAAAATTTGTTTTAATTATAATATATATATGTAATATATATATTTTGGAAGTTATGATTTAAATTTAATATAATAAATTTCCAAAAGCTATTCAAAGGATAAATTCTAATATATATATATATATACATGCTTATTTATTAATGTACATATATAAATATTTATTTAAAGGCATAATAGTTTTAATTTAAATAAGATTTGATAAAAAAAGGTTTATATTTGCTTTTCTTTTAAATTTATAACAAATATAAAAATGATATATATATAGGGATATATTAACTTAAGTTTAAAATTTACGTAAGATTAATTCAACGGTTTAAAACACTTTTCTTTTATAAAAATATAATTTTTATATATAAATAACACATATATGTATGTAAAACAAAATTGTACATATATATACATTTATAAAAACATAATTATTAAATATATAAAAGTATAAACATATGTGAAAAATAAATAAAAATTTAACAAATGGGTTTAAACATAAAAATGGATATTTAAGACATTTGTAAAATGATTATACAAGCAATTAACAAGTGTAAGACATGAAGAAAGAAATATTACAAGTGTCATTTGTTTTTAAATTTTATTTTTATTTTTAAAGGATTATAAGATTTTATATATATACACATCCATTCCCTTTCTCTTCTCATTTGCTTTATGTATTCAGAATACATAAAATCTAAATCAAAAGCAAAAGCAAAACCAGAAAAGATTCAAGCAAGTACAAAAAAAATCAAAACATACAAAACCTGAAAACAGTGAACAAATGTTTCAAAATCCTGTTGCAACAAAAAACATCAAAGAAAATTCAGGATGCAATCTATATTCAACTCATCTTAAAGTTCAGACCAAACGATTTCCAGTCTTCAGTTTTAAAGCAAAGAATGAATTCAAACTGAAAGCATTATGAGATCAAATAACAACACAATCAAAGTCCAACCTAAAGCATTATCAAAGTAATCAGGCGAACTTGTTCTCTTGTTCAATCAAATTCCAGATTTTTCAAAATACTCTATCAACATGTTCCAGATCAAATACAACTACCAGATTTTCAAATCTACTTCTAGGCTCTATCTATCTCTATTATCATCAAAAAGGTGAGCAAACTTTCAATTCAAACCCTTAATCTGTCTGATATCCGAGTTCATGTGATAAAAATTTAAAGTAGGAATATTGCATGAATGTTTTGAAACTGGAAATGGTTGAACTCCCTTGTAGATATGGCGTGCATGTCTGTTTAAACACATATATACTTCTCTGTTTATATTACAGACTCAAGTTCACCCAATAAAAATTCATATCTCCTTATCCAAACAAATTCAGGCTATGATTTCTAAATGGAAAATGTTTATAACAATGTAAATTTATTTTTAAGAAGTGTTTCAAGTAGATATTCAAAAATTGAATATTACAGTGAAATCTCTTTGAAATGGAAAAATCAATGAACACCATTTCAAGTTTTGATTGTATGTTTGGATTTGTGGGAAATCATGATTGTTGATATAGATATTACAATTTTTAAGTTCGTGATTGATGAGAATGCATGAGATGACTAGAAAATGTATATTCCTCGAATTCCGACGAACGGCGAGAAGATGTTTGTCGTGCTCAAGACTGAAGGTTGCTCAAGTGTCAATGATCATAATAAAAATGGTGAGGGAAATTATCATTCACCATGGAGGTGTTGCGACGATGATTTAGGTTTTTAACCTAGTTTTTAATCGACGTTAGAAAGTGGGTTGCTACAGCATCCAAGTTGCATCAGAATCGTCCGATGGTGGTGGGATCGAAGCTCAAGTCTGTGGCGCTGCTCTGGGTAGGCTCGCGTGGTTTCAGATGGACGTTAGCGGCAGCACGAGGCACTACCTGTTGGTCGAGTTTGGATTCCAGTTTGATCGATATGCTCGATTTTGGATTTTGGTCTTATCGATGGATCTAGGTGGTCGAGATGACTTAGGGGAGGATCGGTGGCCTGTCGATGATCGGAGCATCGATCGAAGACGACTAGGTTGATCGTACATATGCACACATACATGTTTTTGTTTCTGAGATATTTGAGTTTGGGAAGACGAAGGTGGCTCGGGTCATAGCTCGAAGTCGGAACATGACTTTCTCGAAGAAATTAAAGAAAATGCATAGCTCGTAGTTGAGCTCGGGTTTATCTTGGGGGTTGCTCGGGTCTGGGAATTTTGGGAAATAACAAGTTTATAAATTTTAAAACTTGGAATAGTTTAAACAATTTTTAACCCGTTTCTTTTTGAATAATAAATGTTGATTTAAGTTGGGATAAATTAAGATTTTTAAACAAATTATTTTAAGTTTAAAGTGTATAATATATATACCTTATTTTAAAACTTATTTTAAATTAACTAAATTTTTTTGTAATTAAGTAAGTAATTAAGAAAAAAAATGAAATGTTTTCAAATCATTAATTAAACTTAAAGGTCTTGAGTTAATTAATGTATTAGTGATGATTTATTTCCAAAAGTCATTAACAAGGATTAAATGATAATTGTTTATAAAGGTTGATTAATAGGATTTTTTTATAACAGTTAATTGATCTTACTTATGGATGTTTGGATTGTATTGAATGCATGGAATTGTTTGATATCCGTGATGTGTGATGTGTTGCTATATGATTGAGCTGTGAACTATGATTCATTTATCTGCGATGAATTTACATATTTATCCATCAATGAATGAAGATAAGCGTTATAGGTTTATACCGCTTGTCGATATTGCTATGCTTGGATTGCGATGATTGACGGTATTGTATTGTTATGTGTAAAACCCCTGGACTACACCACACACACGCAAATATGGATTTCACGAGGAATTGGTTAAGTCATTGATATTTTAAATCTAATATTATTTTATTCAAACGGGGAAAAGTTAAAAGATGAATTTTGAATCCAAATGGTTTTGGAAATGGAATTGGGTTGAATATGGAAAGCTTTTGAAAAAGAAGTTTTGAAATTGAAATTTAGTTTGAATATACTATATCTTGTTAAATTTTTGAAATTAATTTGGAACTTATGGTTTGAAAGGGTTATATAAGTTATACAATATATATATATATATATATATATATATGAATTTAAAACTATTTTTAAATAAATTGTTTGGGAATTTGAATTTAACCCAAATAGAACTTGCCGGGAATATGGCAATTTGTTGATTTTCCAATGTATACTTTGAAAGGTTATAGCTTGAGTAAATATAATTGGATTTTCCCGAAATGAAAAGCATTTTTTTTTTCAAATGATAATGGCTTTTATATAATGAAAGAATTTTTAATTTTGATTTCAAGTGATTGGTGAATCGAATTGAAAATAGTTTTGAAAGCTACGAATGAATCTTTGTTAAAGATTTGGTGTACATTGTTTCAAATTAAAGTAGATTATAAAGGGTAAATCTTTTGTTTGAAAGATTAAAAGTTGAAATTTGTTTAAACCATTCAAAAGGAAAGGTTTTAGCTAAAAGTTGTGACTTAACTAAGATCTCAATATATCCATATGGTTTTTAAATTTGCGCTCATTATTCAGTTTAGCTGGGAGAGGACTTTATTTCATATAGCCCATTCCAAATAAAGATACGACGAAATGGATAGCGTTTGAAGGCGGTGGTGAAGACCAGGTATTTTCGAGAACGATAGGATTATCTGTCGAATGTCTCTGCACTAAGTAACTGTGGTATAGAGATCTCCATATGTGATGGGGAGTCTGATTAGGATTATGAATACCCGGATTTGCAAGGGCTTCTTTGAAGTGCCTCCGGTTCCGTTCGAACCTGGAACGGACTTGTATGGATGTATGTCTGACATTACTAAGGATGGCAATGGGGCGGGTTGGGGCGGGTTTCTTATGCCCCAGACCCTCCCCGGTTTTTTAAACCCTGCCTCGGACCCGCTACATAGACCCGGTGAGGGTCTGAACTTTCGCCCCATACCCGAAACCTATACGGGTCAGGGTAGACCCGCCCCGCCCTAAGACCCGGTGATACTTTGCATATTTATTCAAAATTATGTGTTAATATAAATATATTTGTTCATTATACTTGTAGAAGGGATTGTCATTAAATGATACAACAAATATAGATATCAATGTGTTTACAATGATAAAGTTAGATTATGAAAATAAGACGCATGATAACGATTTAGGAAAAACATGTATATGTTATTATATAATTATTAGTGATACAACTTAATACCATAAAATAATATAACTTATTGAATGGAACATTAGATTACTCATGTTATAATCACTTATGTATAAAAGGATTAACATATCATCTTTATAGCAATAAAGCGTTCTCATGCGATCGTAGTAGTGCGGGACGGGTTGGGGCGGGTCGGCCAAGCCCCAACCCGACCCTAGACCCGGAGCTTTTTTTAGCGGGTCTAGGTCTCTTCGCCCCGATGACCCAATGGGGCGGGTCCAGATGGGTAAAAACAAGGGCGGATCTACCGGGTTTAGACCCTAGACCCGCCCCATTGCCATCCCTAGACATTACATTTTGAGATGTAAAGTTGGTTTCTATCAAATACATTTCTGTTTGGTGGCGGAGAATTTATTCCCTTAGCTTAACACCTTCTCTAAGACGTACGAGCTCAAAGGTTATGTAGTTGATGGTTACTAGTGATATATTCTCAATTTGGTAATGTGGCATGCTAAGTGCTGCTGATCATGTGTTGATCGAAGTATGGCTTTTGTGAAAAGCGTAGCTTTGTGGACGAGACTTCGTCGAACCTCACACCCTGGAAAAGGTCGAAACAGGAATGATGCGGCAAGGTTACGAGGATCGCGCCCTTTAGGGTATGTCCATTTCCTTTTGGATAAAAAGTGGAGTCATGGTATGGAGCATGGATATTTAACTTATGTGGGTTTTGCTATTTTTTGGTGAATCCCGGGATAAAGGTTGGTGGCGACCGGGGGATGGCATACTCGTGACAGTTAGTTATCTAATTACGAAGGTAACCTGGCCTTGTGTTGGCAGAGATCCGGTTAGGTTCTCGGGGCGTCCCTCCAGGGGCGTACCCATGTAGTGTAGGAAGTTCCCTAGCCTGACCATTTGTTGGAAATCCAATCAAACAATACGAGCCCTTTACGATTCCAGTTGTATAAGTTACCACCTCAGGTGGTAGCTATAGCGGGCATAATATAATGGTACCTATGCTGGATAAGATTAATATTATACTTTCAAAATGTTTTATGTACTATGCACTAATAATAATATCAAAAGGTTTTTGCGTATCAAGCATATTTGACTATCATAAGGAGAAATCTCCTCTAATTGTGCGCATGTATTGTGTGTGTGCGAGGAGGCCTTATGGTAGTTTCATTTTCCAAAAAGCACAGCGAATTTATTTTAATTTCTTTTGTTTGTTTTTGTTCAATCTGTTTTTTTTGCTCACACCAGTCCCATGACTAACCTGGATGGGTGCCCACAATTTTCCACACGGGCAGCCTAGAGTCAGGTTATCAGATAGTCAGATAGTAGGTGTAGATTTGGAAAACTTTGGAGTCTGTGGTATTAGGATCGCATTTGTTTCACTTCAACATTTGTGCACCAAGTTTGCTTCAGTTCAGCTTGATGGTGGTTCTCGCTTCTGGTTTGGAGTTTTGGAACTTGGCATTGAAGGTGATATCTTTCCGTTGTTGTTGTCTCAGCTGTTGTCTATCTTTGTCTCTGATATATATATATATATATATATATATTGATCATTTCAATTGTATCATTGTTGTATCGAATGTTGTGTATGAATAAAATTATTCATTTCTATTTTCGCTGTGATGTTTACTTAATGTGTTATAAGCTCCGGCGAACTAACATTCGAATCTGCGGCATTCGAATACGGGTAATGTATTTGGGTGTCGATTTTCGAAGTTCAAGTTAGGGTCGTTTCATTTGTATCAGAACTAAAGTTTAAGTAAGAACTTTAGCTCTGGAGTATAACACATTAGGAGGCTCATTAGAGATAGGGTACCAAAACCCTAGAATGAGTATACCCCTATGATATTTGTCTGTATGCCTCAGTAAATTCTCTTACTATCCACTGATAGTGAGTATGAGTGCAAGAAGAGGACGAGATAGGGGACATGGAAGTACCACCATAAATGGTCAGTACCATGTAATAATGGGAACAACTTTTCCATCAATCTCTTTGATCATTGTTCACTTTCAATTCTTTAATGGTTTCCTAGCAGCTACAAGGAGAAGCTTTGGTATGGTGGTGGCCCTGCGTATCGTTGAAAATAAAATTCCTATTTCATACTCTCTTTGTCATTTTCCTGTCAGCTTTTCAATTTTAACTTTAATAAATTTGAAAATTTTATTTGAAATGAATTGGTAAATAAAATATGAAGCTCAATTAAATTGTATCCATTTGTCTATTCTTTGGGTTCCAAATATATTTTACGAACGGTTAGTTATCCCTTCGGACTAACCAATGCCCCTGTATATTTCGTAGGCCTGATGATCCAAGTATCTTGTGAAATATTGTAAGATATCATTCTCATATGTATTGATGATATTCTGATTTGGTAAGCCAAATATAGAATAGATATTCAATTTGATCAGGTAAAACATTCTTCATCTGTTCTTTGTTTGTCTCCCTGTCTAGCAAATTTCGGGGACAAAATTTTCTTAAGGGGGAATCTGTAATGATCCCGGTTTTAAGTAAAATTTAAATTGGTAATTTAACATAAATTTTGGATTTAATTATGAATTAATTTGAAATTTCCAAATTAAATAATATATGTTATTTATTTATATATATGTACATAAAATGATTGTAAATAAGAATTTAAATTTGAAAATCCAAAAAAATAAATACTTTGAGAAATAATTTAAATATAATAATTCTATATTTAAAATTAAAATAATATTTGTTTTATAATTATAATATATATGCAATATATATTTTGGAAGTTATGTTTTAAGTTTAATATAATAAATTTCCAAAAGCTATTTAAAGGATAAATCTAATGTATATATATACATGTTAATTTATTAATGTATATAGATAAGTATTTATTTGAAGGTACAATAGTTTTAATTTAAATAAGATCTGATAAAAAAGGTTTATATATGCTTTTCTTTTAAATTTATAACAAATATAAAAATGATTTGTATATATATATATACAGGGATATATTAACTTAAGTTTAAAATTTAACTAAGATTAATTCAAGGGTTTAAAACACTTTTCTATTATAAAAATATAATTTTTATATACAAAAAAAACACATACATATATATATATATATATAAAACTAAATTGAAATATATATATATACATTTATAAAAACATAATCTTAAATATATAAATATATAAACATATGTGAAAAATAAAAATAAATAAAAATTTAACAAATGGGTTTAAACATAAAAATGGATATTTAAGACATTTGTAAAATGACTATATAAGCAATTAACAAGTGTAAGACACGAAGAAAGAAATATTACAAGTGTCATTTTTTTTAAATTTTATTTTTATTTTTAAAGGGTTATAAGATTTTATATATATGCACATCCATTCCCTTTCTCTTCTCATTTGTTTCATGCATTCAAAACAAAGAAAATCTAAATCAAAAGCAAAACCAAAAAAGATTCGAGAAAGTACAGAAAAAAATGAAAACATACAAAACTTGAAAACAGTAAACAAATGTTTCAAAATTCTTATGTAACAACAAACAGCAAAGAAAATTCAGGTTGCAATCCATATTCAACTCAGCTTAAAGTTCAGATCAAATAATTTCCAGTCTTCAGTTTTAAAGCGAAGAAAGGAATTCAAACTGAAAGCTTTATGAGATCAAATAACAACGCAATCAAAGTCCAATCTGAAGCATAATCAAAGTAGTCAGGCAAACTTGTTCTCTTGTTCAATCAAATTCCAAATTATTCAAAATACTCTGTCAACATGTTCCAGATCCATATTTTTAAAATCTACTTCCAGGCTCTGTCTATCTCTGTTATCATCAAACAGGTGAGCAAACTTTCAACACACACACGCGCAAATATGGATTTCACGAAGGATTGGTTAAGTCACATATATTTTGAATCTAATATTATTTTATTCAAATGGTTAAAAGTTAAAAGATGAATTTTGAATCCAAATGGTTTTGGAAACGGAATTGGGTTGAATATGGAAAGCTTTTGAAAAAGAAGTTTTGAAATTGAAATTTAGTTTGAATATACTATATCTTGTTAAAGTTTTGAAATTATTTTGGAACTTATGGTTTGAAAGGGTTATATAAGTTATACAATATATATATATATATGGATATAAAACTATTTTTAAATAAATTGTTTTGGGAATTTGAATTTAACCCAAATAGAACTTGTCGGGAATACGGTAGTTCGCTGATTTTCCAATGCATACTTTGAAAGGTTATAACTTGAGTAAATATAATCGGATTTTCCCGAAATGAAAATATTTGTTTTCAAATGATAATGGTTTTCATATAATGAAACAATTTCTAGTTTTTTATTTCAAGTGATCGGTGAATCGAATTGAAAATAGTTTTGAAAGCTACGAATGAATCTTTGTTAAAGCTTTGGTGTACATCGTTTCAAATTAAAGTAGATTTTAGAGGGTGAATCTTTTATTTAAAAGATTAAAAGTGGAAATTTGTTTAAACCATTCAAAAGGAAAGGTTTTAGGCTAAAAGTTGTGACTTAACTAAGATCCCAATATATCCATATGGTTTTTAAATTTGCGCTCATTATTCGGTTTAGCCGGGAGAGGACTTTATGTTTCATATAACCCATTTTGAATAATGATACGACGAAATGGATGTAGTTGAAGACGATGGTGAAGATAGAGTATTTTCGACAACGATAGGATTACTTTTCGAATGTCTCTACACTGAGTAGTTATGGTATAGAGATCTCCATATGTGATGGGGAGTCCGATCGGGATTGTGAATATCCAGATTTGCAAGGGCTTCTTTGAAGCGCCTTTGGTTCCGTTCGAACCAGGAACGGACTTGTATGGATGTATGTCTGACATTACACTTTGAGATGTAAAGCTGGTTTCTATCAAATACATTTCTGTTTGGTGCCAGAGAATTTATTCTCTTAGCTTAACACCCTTCTCTGAGACGTACAAGCTCAGAGGTAATATAGTTGACGGTTACTAATGATATATTCCCAATTTAGTAATGTGGCATGCTTAGTGATGCTGATCATTTGTTGATCGAAGCATGGCTTTTGTGAAAAGCATAGCTTTGTGGATGAGACTTCGTCGAACCTCACACCTCGGAAATGGTCGAAACAGAAATGATGCGGCAAGGTTATGAAGGTCGCGCCTTTTAGGGTATGTCCATTTCCTTCTGGATAAAAAGTGGTATCATGGTATAGAGCCTAGATATTGTTTCTATTTGTTGGTGAATCCTGGGATAAAATTCGGTGACGACCGGGGGATGGCATACTCGTGACAGTTAGTTACCTAGTTACAGAGGTAACCTAGCCTTGTATTGCAGAGATCCGGTTAGGTTCTCAGGATGTCCCTCCAGAGGCGCACCCATGTGGTGTAGGCAGTTCCTTAGCCTTACAATTTTTTGGAAATCCAATCAAACAATACGAGCCCTTTACGATTGCAGTTGTATAACCTGCCACCTCAGGTGGTAGCTATAGCAGGCATAATATAATAGTACCTATGCTGGCTAAGATTAATGTTATACTTTCGAAATATTTTCTACACTATGCACTAGTAATTATATCAAAAGGTTTTCGCGTATCAAGCATGTTTGACTATCATAAGGAGAAATCTCCTCCAATTGTGCGCTTGCATTGTGTGTGCGGGGATGTCTTATGGTAGTTTCATTTTCCAAAAAGCATAGCGAATTTCTTTTAATTTATTTTGTTTGTTTTTTTTCAAATAAACTGTTTTTTTTTCTCACACCAGTCCCATGACTGACCGGGAGTTTATTGTTCCCTTTCTAAACTCTAGTGGCCCACAAATTTCCACACGGACAGCCTAATGTCAGGTTATCAGATAGTCAGAGAGTAGATGTAGATTTGGCCATCTTTGGGGTCTGTGGTATCGGAATCGCATTTGTTTCACTTCAACATTTGTGCACCAAGTTTTCTTCAATTCATCTTGATGGTGGTTCTCGCTTCTGGTTTGGAGTTTTAGAACTTGGCATTGAAGATGATATCTTTCCAATGTTGTTGTCTCCACTGTTGTCTATCTTTGTCTCTAATATATATATTGATCATTTCATTTGTATCATTGTTGTATCGAATGTTGTGTATGAATAAAATTATTCATTTCTGTTTCCGCTGTGTTGTTTACTTAATGTGTTATAAGCTTCGGCGAGCCAGACTCAACATTCGAATCTGCGACATTCGAATACGGGTGATGTATTTGGGTGTCGATTTTCGAAGCTCGAGTTAGGGTCGTTTCAATTTGTGAATGAATGTACTCTAATATATTGTATGTAAAATGACATTTACGGCTTTCTTTGTGCAAATGCTGCTATTTGTATATTATATTTTGTTCCGCTGTGATTGTGAGACTCTATACTTTTGTTTTCTGTTTCTTCTACCTCTTTTTCTTCTTAACCCTAACAGTCTGGGATTTCCGGCACTCGATTGCTTGGCACTCTACACAATGAATGTATTAGTGTCGATTTTCGAGGTTGAAAATTTTGAGCCATTACATTTGGTATCAGAGCAGAAGGTTAAGCGAGAACCTTGGATCTGGTGGGGATTACTCATTTGAAATAGGGTCAGAGTACCCAAGAATGAGTTGAGTATATTATATATGAGGGCGTACTTGTTATTTTCTTTTATAAAGATTTTAAAAATGGTTTTAAAAAGGGTTTTTATATAAGCTTATATTTTGATATATATAAAGAAAATGTTTTTCTGCTTATTACAGTATATTAAGACAATTGGTTGTTGACTATTGAAATTAAGTATAATATTAAGAATTAAGTGGAAATATGTATATAACCGAATAGAAATTTAGGTAAGGATTAACCATATAAATAAGTGGATTCAAAACCTGAATTTAAAGCCAAAAAATTCAAAAGAATTTTCAAAGCATTTGAAATAAGTTACCCTGTTTATTTCTCGTATAATTATGATGGAATATATGGTATGTTTGATTTCCAGATATGATAATTATCGTAAATTGGAAATTGTGTCTTAATAAGGGGATTTTTATTTTTAGTGTAAACAAAGCAGAGTGAAATGTTTTAAGGAAGTAACAATTTAGATAATTATGACTTATAAATTGAAATAGATTTTATATTGGAAATTTTTAAATCTAAGACCCAAAGAAATTTTGTAATTGTTTCGAAGTATTAAAAGAAATAATAAATAGTATTATTCATAATATATTTGAATGAAGGAGTCTTGTTTTAAATAAGAGTTGTTTTGAAAATTTCAAGGGAAATTGTTTTGAATTGAAACCCAAGGATGGTTTAAGATTGGAAGCATGACTTGGTGTGCAAATGAAATGAATATGTATATATATGGGATATACATAATAACAAAGTTGATTGGAAGTAAACACTAAGTGTTGAGTTTTGAATTTCCCTCTGAGGTGAGAGTATAACCCAAAGAGAAATAAGTTTTAAACTTATAAGTGGGAAGTAATATTGATGGAAAATTTAAATTTGAATAGAGAATTTAAATAGAGGAAGGTTGAGTGGATTAAAATTTAACTTAGGGAAAGGTTAAATAAGTTTGGACGTATAATCTGAAATGGAACATTTCAAGATGAAATTGAGACTTAACTTAGGGAAGTTAGATGGGTTGAATTGAAAAGGGAGTTATGTGTGATGTCAAAACGGGTTTGAGTACTAGAAATTTGTGATGTACGCTATTGATTGATGTTTTAGATAGTTTGGATATTTATTGCTTTGACATATCCTACTATCATCTTGTTGTTATAGACAGTATATATATATATATATATATATATATATAACTGTGAATTGGATTATTTTGAATGAATTAAGAAATGGGTTGAAATGATATACATCCATTGCTAAAATTAAATGGAAATAAAACTTTAATTTGAAATTATTTAAATGATTTTGATTTTAAGAGAAAGATTGAACATTTGAAAACAGAATCACTTTGAACTTAAGATTTAAATATTAATAACGAACTTGCAAATTGAAATTATTAAGAATTGGTTTCAAAGTTAGAAGTTAAAATTGGGTAATAAATTGGATTCCGAAGATTAAATGTTTAAAAAGATTTGAACCCTGACTTGAACCTTGAAATAAGTTAAGTAAAGGTAATTTAAATTGAAAATTTGAAAGTTGGATTCAGAATAAAATTGTTTAAAGACTTGGGTTGTGAATAAAGGTTAGAGGTTAATTTGATTTAAGGGATTAAATCAACATTTAAAAATTTAACTCGAATTTTATAATTCGAGATGGTTTAAAGTTGAGATTGGAATTGAAATTAGTTCAAATTGAAATTTGATTTGAATTGGAATTGTAATTGAAGTTGAATAAGTTTAAATTCAAATAGGAATTTATGTCAATTTGGGAAAGGAATTGAAGTTAATTCAAATTGAATTGAAATTGAATCAATTTAAAAGAAAGTGGAAATTGAAAATTGATTAGAATGGGAGATTGGGAGATTGAACAGTTAGGCTCTGAACTATTTTCAATAAACTATTTTAATATAAACTGTCTAAAATCTATTTCCTAAATATTTAGATTTATTTGATCTCTCCAAGTTATTTACTATACAAAACATTCTTTTTAAAATTCAAACTATCTTTTACTTACTATTTAACCATTTTACAACTATTTTGCAACTATCTAACAATTCTACGTCTATTTTACAACTAATAACTATTTTATAACTACTAACTATTTAACTATTTTACAACTACTTAACTATTTTAAACTTTTCAAGCTATTTTTTAAATTCAAACTGGTCAGAGTAGAAATTGTTTATAATTAAATACCAATTAGATAAGAACTGAAGTGATAACCCAAATGCAAATTGAAGCGATTGTGAAGTGAAAGAAAAAACAGATATTGAAGAAAAAATGACTTGAAATGGAAAAGTATATTTTGAGAAATATATGATGAATAAGAGTGGAGGTTGGATATCACTATAACTAAAACTTACTTTATAAAGAGTTAGCAATGTGGCAAATAAAGGAAATCAAACTTGAATCTTGATTTGGCATAAATGAAATTTTATATATATATATATATATATATATTTGTTATATATGATAAACTCCCCCTGTTGAATCTATAACTAGAAGAAAAGATCTTTGAAAAATATTTGAAGTATAAAAAGGAATCCATATAAGTATAAAGTGATCCAAAGATTTTTAAAATTGAAGGAGTAAACTTATGTATATATATATATATATATATATATATGAATAATTTTATGAGGATGTAACTGGGAAAGGGTTTTTGAAACCCACTAATTTTGAAAGGCTTTTGATTTTGTAAAAAAGCAAATTTTGGGAATTTGGAAAACCAAGTTTGGGAATTATCGATTTTGAGATATCGATTTTTTGTAAATGGGATTTGTATGTGATTCATATAAAGAGTATGTTTTGAAAGATACTATATGTGTATAGTGTAAAATATTTTGAGAATGCTATGGGGAAAAAGGCGCTCCCATTTAGAGTGGGAACTTATAGTAGGAGATCCACGGGGTGGTTCTGCCTTGAGCCCTAAGGGGGGCTCTAAATTTTGATCCCAGAGGATGTCCAGACTAAACTGTACTTCTGAGGATTATGGTTGGGGTAGCGAAAGTCGAGGGTGATGATGCCTATAGAGACGTTGGGGTTATGTTGTGACGGCAGTGTAACTTGGTGTAACTGCGATCTATTGCATTTCCATAAGTGTAAGTCGAGAGGCAGTGATTGCCTAAAGTCTACATTTGATTTCTCTGGGAGAGCGACGTAACATCGGTAGTCTGCAATCTATGAGGACATAGAGGAAGTCGTGTGGTAGTGAGTTCCTACAGGCTACATTGGAACTCGACAGATGTAGTCTGCGATCTATGTGCGGAAGTTTCATTTGGCAACGAAATTCGAGGGAGCTGATGCCTACAGTTACATGGTTTTTGTTGCGATGGCGACGTAATCCTAGGTGTAGCTGCGATCTGTGGTGGTTCCATGGTGTAATCGAGGGGTGCAGATGCCTACAGTTTTCTATGGTTTTGTCGGGATGGCGATGTAATCAACGGGCTAACTATGACCATGGAGGGGGTGATGATTTCACAGCATTCTCACAAAAATGTTTTCTACATTTTCATAAAAATGTTCTCTAAGTATTTTCATTAGATGTTGAAAATGGGTTTACTGGTACTTATATATTTTCAATTCTGCGTCTGATCAACGTATGATCGAATTTATATGAGAAAAAGGATGGACTTGTTGGGACATCGAGTTATACAAAGTATTTTATAAAAGCTATTTTGGTAATATTATGTAAATTTTTAAAATGTTTAAAACTTTAGAATAAAAAGAGTCAAAAATGTTTAAAGAAAAATTTAACTGATAATTAATGGTATAATTTAAAAAAATTCTTTGTTCCTTTTCTGATGAAAAGATTTAAAGGGGAAGGAATGTGATGACCCGGATTTTTGGACGTCTGTTAACCGGATAATTCACTGGATTAAACATTGGGAAATTAATTGATTTTAACTATTGAGATACTGATTTTATTAGTTAAATAAATATAATTTTGATAATAAAAATAACAGGACATATATAAATCGACTTAAAAAAATATAGGATATTTAATTATGAAATCCTTGGATATGATGAACTTTAAATAAATAAATAAATATTGAAACTCTACCATTTAATTTAAGATATAACATCCAAAAATAGTATATATATATATATATGTATGCCTTATGAAATAAAATATAGGAAAGTTTGTAAAAGTGTGGATATATATATAATATCAAAAACATAAAATATTTTAATTGTTCCAAAGTTATATTTTTATTTTCAAAATCTCAAAAATAATTTAAATTTAAAGTCTATATATAAGTATGTATATGGTTATTAATTTAAAATATTAATAACTTAAGCTTAAATAAAATAGAAATATAGAAAAATAAGAATATATGTGTTAGAGACTGAAATATGTATTAAGTAAAATATATTAGCTATCTATAGTGAAATAAATAAAAATAAAAAATATAAAAAATATATATATCGGACATTTGTGGGCAAGGGAGAACATACTAATTCATCAAGCATACAAGTGTCAAGATTTCTTCTTTAAATAGATTTCTTCATTTTCAAAAATAAGAAAAAGAAAAAGAAAAGATTGAGAAACTAGGTGCCGTGATCAGGCAGTTTTCCCCTTTTGTACATATATTTAAAACTTCTTTCTTCTTTCATTTTAAAAAAAACAATACCAGAAAAAAAATAAAAACTAATAACCTTATCACTTACAACTGAAACATTGCAATTCAAGTTCAACTAAAACAAGGGAGATCAGAGCAAAGATCAAGTTGCAGTTCCTCAAAGAAAACTCTGTTTCTCTATTCAAATTGATTTCTGTGAGTAAACTTTACCTTTTAAAAACTTAAATCTTTCTACAAACATATGAAGTATGCTCAAAGAAATATTAGTACTTGATAAGTTGGTTATATATAAATGGATGATTGTGTATGTATATATATATATATATATATATATATATATATATATATATATATATATAAATGTCAAGCCTGTACAATAGTTTGTCTGCTCTGTTTCAAGAAAATGTGAGTAAATACCTCAACAAAGTTATTTCTCTTGTGTGTGTGTATCAGTGTTTAGGTGAAATCTAGGATCTGTTATAGAAGTTATGCTCCATTTCAATTTGTGCATATGCTAAGGTGTTTGGGCATGAAAGTTCCCCTGTACATCAAAAGGAGACGGTATCTTCTCTCTATTATTTTAGAAACAGTTTTGAAAATTTAACTTCAAAAACCTTTATCTCATCATATAATTAGTTTTAAGCTTTGATGCCAACGCAAGAAGTGTTTGTTTTCGAATATAGAACTTTTAAATTTTAGTTTCGTGCGATTTCATCAAGCATAGGCTAAGAGAAATGATTATAACAGTAAATAACTTCATATAGTCGAATTTTGATTTTAGTAATTTATGGATTGAATTTCATGTTTGGGTTCGTTGTTGAAATTCATGAATTCTGAGAATAGTTTTGGAAATTCTAGTTGAGTGTGGGATGAGGGAGAGAGAGATGACCAGAATTGGGCGAGATGGCCAATTCGGGTGGCGGGGTTGATTTGGAGGCGTGGTATTTGACGTGGAGGAGGAGTATGGCATGGGAAACTTGAGAAAAATAGAGCGGTGATTTTTAGATGGCCGTAGAAGTTTGACGTGGGAAAAGTAGGGTTTTAGGGGCAGTTTTAGGTGAGTTCGGCTACGAGGAAATGGTGGCAAGAGAAGGGCAACGAGGCATGCGCGTGTGGAGAGAGTTGGAGGTAAGTTCGACGAACCTTGGGGCGAAGGCTAGTAGCGAACGGTGGGCCATGGTGGTGTAGGTGAGGTGGTCTTGGAGGTTAGGATTCATTCAGTTTTTACGAAGGGGTTGAGTTTTTGATTCGTGGGCTGGGACGCGTTTCAGGTGGATGGAAAGGACAGGAGGGTCGAGGATAGTTTGTGAATGTGGTCTACGGTAGAGTACGATCAACGGAGGGAGAATTCATGGATACATGCACGACTTCGTGTACAAAACAAGTAGCTAGGAAATAGAATTGTAATGTCGAAAGAAAGGGGAGGGGAAGAAAGAGAAAAAGGTCGAAAGAGTTGGGCCGGGTTTGAAAGTATGGGCCGGAAATAAAAAGAAGAAGAAGTAAAAGAAAGAAAATATAAAAATTAAAAATGGAAATGTAAATATAGCTTTCAAGTAATTTTTACCAAATTGTTTAAATTAAAATATTTAGGTTAATAAATGTTGCAAATAGAATAATTTAAGCTAAAATTAGTCAAGCTTAAGATAATTACACGTATATGATAATTACTTAATTAATTTCAAAGTTATTAACTAAAATAAAATAGATGAAATTAATAAATGGTTAAAGTAAAGTAAGTTGTTTGAAGTATTAATTAATTTAAAACCCTTAAGTTCTTATACAGGATAATAATTAATTAATTTCAAATATTTAATTAAAATAAAATAAATGGCTTGTAATTAGTTAATGTCAAGTAAGCAGGATTATAAGTAATTTATTTTTAAATTAATTGGATGATTGTAGACTAGTCAATCTAGCCTATGAATGATTAAATTGGATTGAATGTTTTGAATTGCTTGATATCCTTAGTATGTAAATTCATGATATTCTGTGATATGAGATCCCCTGGATTGGACTGTTGATAAATGTGAGTCGTTTATTTAAATAGATATTAGTGATGGAATTTCCGTGCGAATATGACATTCTGAAATTTAAATTGAATTGTTTTTACTTAAACAACTTGGCTTAAAAGATGGAATTTGGATTCGAAGAGATCGGGGTCAGATATTAGCGATATTCGAAACCACTTCTATTAGTAACTACTATAATTCTTTATGGATTTGATTTTAGAATCAAATAGGATGGAATGGAATAAATTAAGTAAACTTGATCATTTAAATTAAGTAACGATACTTAGATATTATCTTGTGAAATATGTGTTTGGCTCTAGCAAGATAAAACTCTTAATGATGAACGAGTTACCTGGGTTTTCAAAGAAGATTTACAACTTAAGTATTTCACATTAAATGGGTTTTCTCATGCTAGTTTCCAATCTAACTCGAGTGTTACTTTATTGTAATGGTCGGGTCAGATTGAGTATTACAGATTTTCAAGTTAGGACGTTCTAGAGCTTAGGAGATGAGCTGGATGGCAGAGACGTATTGATTATTTCCGCTGCGAAGTAAAGATTGTCTAGACTGGATTTAGGGACAAGTTATTATAACTGTCCAGTTTATTTATGAATGATTGTACTCTGATATATTGTATGTAAATGCACATTTATAGCTTTCTTTGTGTAAATGCTGCTATTTGTATATTATATTTTGTTCAGCTGCGATTATGAGAATCCGTGCTTTTGTTTTCTATTTCTTCTTCTACCTCTTTTTCTTCTTAACCTTAACAGTCTGGGATTTTCAACACTCGATTTCTCGGCACTCTACATAGTGAACGTATTAGTGTCGATTTTCGAGGTTGAAAATTTCGGGCCGTTACATTTTCTACCATGATGTACTCCTAGTTATTGGCGTTGGAGTGAACTAAATGGCTAGCATCCATCCTCGCAGCCTGATCATGGGATCACACCCTAGATCCATGACACACTATAGTATCCATAGCATGGTGGTTAACCCTTATCCCTTTGTGTCACCTATGAAAGCAACTCTGTTACCAGAGGGGGCGAAACTAGGTGGTGGCCAAGTCCCCACATTGATGAGCACATTGGTGGATATTGTTATGATTACCATGGAGGTAATGGAAGACAATAGAAGTGGATCTCGATAGATAACCTGTATGCGCCTGGAGCAGACAGACAAAAATCCGTCTCCCTTCTAGTTTTAGCGGAGTGATAGATTAGCATGTACCATTGAAATGCCCCGCCTATGTATTGATATGGATGGGCAACCCACTATTGAGATATGACTCTACCTGGAACCTTGTATCTGTCGTGCAGTCAATTCTCATCGCTATTTATTATTATGAATTATCTTTATGTGGAAAGATATTATTATACCTATGATAGTGTTCCATAGTATAGTTGATCCTCATATCTTTTATTGTATATGATTCTATGATGGACGACCTATTATTATATTAATTGATGATGGTATTTTATTATTTGAGATTGAGGGATATACTTGGGCCTTGTTGTATGCTAGCTTGACTATACTTGACGATATCTTAAGTATCAATGTTTTCTGGATTTTGACAATGATTTTGATATGGATGATTCACCCATTCAATATTGATTTTATGATTCCTTATTTTATGTAATTTCATATGGGTGATGACAGTGATGACCTATTGTGACGACCCAGAATTTTTGAGCATTTGAAAACAGAATATTTAATTGATTTTAAATATTTAAAAGTTAAATTTAACTTGAATTCCAAATATCACTATTTATTTGATAATTAAATTATTGAATTAAGTAATTTGAAGTTGGGTAAAATGTTGAATCTAGAGTTTTAAGCCTGTTAAAAATAATTGGAAGGCTTGTAAAATTTATATTGATGGTGCTGAGAATAATAAAAGTTTTAAAGTTGAATTTAACACTGATTTTTTCAGTCTTAAAGATATATCTTTTAAATTGAATTTAAAAATAGCCTTCCGAGGCACAGTCTCGGATTTTGACGAAACCAGTTCCATTGGATCGTAAAATTGAATTATTATCGGGTTTCAATTTTCGTAGCATTTGGAGTTGTTGTGTGAGCGTACGATATATAAGCGCACTGAAATTTACATCAAAAACTCAATGTTTTAACTGCTTCAAAAAGCTATCTTCTCCATACGAACGAATTTGGACTCGGAACCTTTTCCGTTGCGTTCGGAATAGGGGTATAACGTTATAAACGCCTAGCAGCATGCCTCCTAGGGTGTCAAGATTGGCTACAAATGCGAGACAAATTAAATTTTAAATTTAAATCAAATATAATCTTGTGTTGACTGGTCAAATTTCTTTTTATATCTTGGTTCCGTGTCTTCTAGTTCATGCCATCTATCACTAGCCCATTTCTTCACGCAACCTTCTTTAAAAAAAATACATATATATAGTAAAAATAAAAATAAGAAGCACGTTCTCTCCTCAGAAATTTGGACGATATTGAAATAAATTATAATGGTCGAGCTCCTCTTACCCCACTTTTCTTCTTCAGCAAATCGAGTTCATTCGATTTTCAAAAAAAATGAAGCCGAATCGAACTCCATGCTCGCGAGGGGATTACGAAATCAATTCGATTTCGTATAATCGCGATCGAATCGAGGGGCGCGAGGTGTAATGGTCTCAAAGTTGGTAGAGCTAGGGTTGGATGAGAGTGCGGCGGCGAAGGTGAGGGAAGTATGCTCGAGCTCGTTGGTGGGTAGAGGAGTGTTGCGGAGACACGAGACGAAGCAGTAGCTCGCGACGGTGGCGTTTGCAGTAGGGTAGCTCGAGGTCAGAGAAGGGGACGCTGAGTTTGGCTGAATCAATCTTTTTTTCGTGAGGCTAGTCGATGCCGGCGTCAGATCGAGGGCAGTAGGGTCTAACCGTGAAATCAGTGAGGCATAATTCTACGTTTTCCAATTTATATACAAAAAAAATTACTGCAGCAAAGTATATATATACACAGTTTACATATTTCAAAATTTAATAATATATAGAGAAAGATTTGTGGGTATGCAATAAAGCAGAAAAGCTTATATAAGATTTGAAAAAAAATAGGGATTTATATAATGATGAGGTTTTTATCTATATAGATTATTTTCGCACAATGAACACATATTTTTAATTTACTTGCTTATTTCAAAATAATGTATTAGGGGTGATTAAATTGCTTAATTAACTTGTTAATTATAATAGTACTAAAGGATTTTAAAGAGAAATTTTTAGTCTAAATTAAATTAAATCATTAGTCAATTAAAATTATTACACGGAAATTGATTATTAAATTAGTTCAAATATTAATAGATTGTATAATATTTATACAAGGTCCAAAATTGGGAGATAGTGGCCGAGATGGAATTGGATTGCCAAACAAAAATTAAAGGTGAGTTAATCTCACTTTTCTGGATTTCTATTTAAATTTAAATAGTTAAATTTAAATAATTGGTTGAATGGTTGAATTGATTTGATGTGCTTTATTATATATAGTAGTATATAATACATCTTGGAATGATTGATTTCCCGCATAATAGCGAATGAGACCCTATGCGCCGCATAATAGCGATGATATTATATTAATCCCATATACCGCGATATTCCATCTTGAAGATGAATTGGTATTTTATATTGTGCTAACGTTTGTGGATCCAGGGAAAATAGGTTGGAAGGATCCAACTGGATTCCTCAAAATTATCTAGATTATTCTAATAATTCTATGTTATGATTATTTGCTATTCTGGGTTGAATTATATTGATAATTGGAAATGTTAGATGCTATGGGTTGATTTAATATATTTCGGTACTAAGTTATCAAAATACATAGAATCGGATTTTTGGAAAGAAAATAAAGAAGAGAATTGGTAAATAAAAATAATTATAGAGAAGTTGACTAAATTTAGAATGAATTGAAAAAGAATAAAAGTGGATTTTAAATGTTAATAAATAAATTTCAAGTAGGAAAGAAGATTTAAATAAACAAGGAAATAATGAATTTTTAAAACTTAAGCGGCGCATTTTAAAGAGCAAAAGAATTTATTATAAAGATTTAAGCTTTAAATTTATTCAAAAGAATAGAGAAGGAACTTGGGAAATCTGGAATTGGTATTTTTAGTTAAAAAGGATTTTCAATTATAATTAAGAAATGAAATATGAGGTTAATGTATTTTGAATAAATTGAGTAAGTAAAGGACTTATTTCAAATTAGGTAAATTTGAAATCCATCTGAAAATCGATTTAAGTGTTGGAATTGGGATTTTAAAAGGAGGTTGTGACTATGAAATGTATAAACTGGGTTTATAAAAGTAAAGTAAAATATATCAGTGGATATTTGCGAAGAATAAATTTAAGGTGGGAATTTATTAAAGGAATGGGTAAATTTGTTTAAAAATAAGTAGTGATTTATTTGTAAAGGATGTGAAAGAAAAGCTTTTTCCCTGAGTAGCCATGTACGTTTTCAAACAAATTTAAAGGTATAAGTTAATATTTTTAAGTTGTTTTAAAATGTATGTTTTAGAAAATTTATTATTTCAGAATGTTTAAATTCTAAAGTAAGTATTTTTTTTCAAAAACTTATTATTGTAATAATTATTTAAAAGATGATTTGGTAATTTGTTTAAAGGAGAAAATCTAGTTTTATATTTTATAAATTAACCTTATTTTAAATATTCCTAAAGTATTATTTTTAATAAAGTATTAAAGTAGTTTTCCTAAATTTAAATGTTAAAGCATATTTTACAATAAAGTGTTTTTAAATTGTTTTAAAAATCTAAAGTTTTGTGCTTGGTGATTTCAGTGGAAATAGAAAATATTTGGGAAATTTATTCTGTTAAAGGAAGATAGTTTGAAATTGTTTTCAAAAAGCTTTAAAATGGGGAAATATATCTTGCGAAGATATTTTGAGATCAATAAATAATTTGAAGAAATTATTTATTGTTTGATGGTTTTTGTGAATGTTAATTGATAGTTAAATAACCGACTATCAATATTGGTCGATTTGCTGATTGTTTCAAAGAGACCGAGATCGGGATTTATTTCTCGAAAACCACTTCGATCCGGTTTGTACATTTTCGTGAGAAAAACGAGTTTGGATTCGAAGATGGAGCAATGAAGCGGAAGGGCTAGTCGCTACTAATCCCCAAGACGATTCCAAAAAGGATGTAGTAGGAGTAGTGCCTTCGGTTCCGTTCGAACCCGGGACGGACTTGTATGGACGAATGCTTTCGGTACATCGTCAGGTGGACGATGGGGATTCTGACTGAAACGTTTTAAAAGGTAACGCTTAGCCTCAAGCCTCATCAACCGGGAATGACTGAAAATCAGGGGTTATGCAGCAAGGCTAGGTGGGTAACACCCATTTCAGGGTGAGGTCATCCCTGTCTAGATGTCCCTTTTTATTCGGCTTAGTGGTGCGGTTGCTGATCACAACCGTGGGGTGATCTTACTCGGGATTATCCAGTAAGGGGTAGTCCCAGTCTTGTGTTGCAAGTGGTCGGGAGTGATCCTCGATATGCTGATCTAGACCTAGTACCGTGATAGGTGGTACCCCATTGCCTAGTCATTAGTTGGAAATCCATTCTCCCTACGCGCCTTTTACGAGTTTTTTTTGTATTGCCCACTCTGTGGCTAGTAGATGGAATTTACTAATGTAAAATTTAGGCTATTTTAATAAGTATTTGTATACAGACCCTATTATAATATCAGAGGATTTAAATAAATAAATTGTTTTGGCTATCGTAAGGTAAAAATCCAGCATGTTTATTTGTGGCGCAGTCTTACGAGATGCTTTTGTTTTCAAAAGAATTTTTGAAACTTTAATAATCAATTTGAGTGTGGATTTCTCACGCTGGCTTTCCAGACTGACTCGGGTGTTATTTAATTTTAATGCTCGGGTCAGACCGAGTATTATAGGATACAGGATATGATGCTTTGGAGCTTAAGGGACGAGCTGGATTGCGATACGTACTGCCGTACTTGATTATTATTCCACTGTGTATTCAGTTTGAGGACAAGTTTAAATGACTGTCCAGTTGTATGTTATTGATGTTGTTAAGGTGCTCTGATGATGTATGTATAAACAAATATAGTTTTCTTGTGTGTAAAGATCATTGAATATCTATTATATTTTATTCCACTGTGATGGTTAGATTCTGATGTTGTTTTCTATTTTCTTCTTCTTCTACCTCTTCTTCTTTAACCCAAATGGTTTGTATTTCCGTACATCAAGAGTTGATTGATGGAGAATAGTGTCCACTCAAGGGGTACGAAACTACGGGTCGTTACACATGGTATCGGAGCCAGGTTGGTGATAACCTTGGCTTTTGTGGGAATTACTCATAGAATAGAGTCCATAGTACTCTAGAATGAGCTAGAGTGTATTAATAGATATGAGCGCGTATTTGTTAGTGAATATAAAATTGTTTTATATTGTGTTGATTTATCGGTTGAGTGTTTATGAATTCTGGTCGATGTGTGGGACGCCATTGTCATCGATAGGGATTTCTAAACTCTTGAATGAGATAAACCGACACAATATAGATTTCAAATAGGGTAAATGAAATAATTTTACCCCAAATTATTTTCGAATTAGAAAAGAAAAGTTTTTGAAAATTATTGGTTGCTTGGATGTTAGGAATGATAATACTAAATTATTATCATTGTTGTGTGGAAATCTAACAAGAAATTGAAGATAATAACCAAAGATTAAGGAATAAATTAATAAAGTAAATGGGATTTGTAAATGTGATTTATAATTGAATAAGGAATTTAAATCATAATTAAAAACTATGAAACAAATTCATATACAAATGAGATATGTAAATGTAAACTGTAAATGTGAATTATAAATGTGATTTATAATTTTAAAATAGAATTCCAGAGAAATATTGAGAATGTTTCTGAAAGAATTTGGGATTTGAAATTTTAGAAATTTAAATACCTTTGAATTTGAAAATGATTCTCAAAAAGTTGGCAAAAATAATATATATTTGAGAAATATTTTTGAATTGGATTTGAAATCTAGAGAGATTTGGAATTTAAAAATATTTGAAAGGTTTTAAAAAGAGATAAAAGCATTGAACTCTTTTCGGTCGTTGGATAATAATTCCGATGGTGATCGCGACATCATTGGTTTTCATTTTCGAGTTTCCAAGAGGGGGATTGCTACCTGGATGTTTTGGATTAAAGTTTATTTGTGAGATTTGGTTTGATTTTGAAAATGCAAAGAAATAGTTTGGTTTAGATATATATGTTTTCAAAATTGAATTTTGAACATCTTAGTAATGAGTTTAAACGTGTAAGCAAAAGGGAATTGAAATGAATGTTGAACTTAAGTTTGAATGGAAAAAAAAAATTAGTCAAGTTGGATTAAATAAAATAAAATTTGAGATTAAAATTAGTAAGTAACTGATTGATTTATATGGTATGCAAATAAAATGAAATTGAATATTGGATAATGTTTGATTTAAAATTGTGTAAAATTAAGTGCAGAATTAGCTCAAATGGACTAAAAATAATTAATGTTTGGAAATTAAATTTATTGTTTGAAAATGAATTCGTGAATGAATATTAATAATTGAGTAGCTTATAAAAATTTAAAAAGGGAATAAATGAGCCGGAATAAAAGTATTGGTATTCTGGAAATGAAAAAAGAAAAAAAATCCAAACTTGGGATGTAAAGTAAGATTGAACTCAAGAAAATTAAATAAATGATTTTGAAGATAAATGAAGGAAAAAAATAAAGTATGGGATTATAAATTGAAAGTGTGGTTGAATGAAATTGAATTGGATTAAAATAGATTTGGTGTGAGTTGTAAACAAATCCAATTCAAGCATAAATTGAATGACCTTATTACTAATAAAATTCAATAATGAATTGTTAATGTGAATTTAAATTTAAAAATGGATAAAAGAATAAACTAATCCAATAAATTAGTAAAATGGTTGGGATGTGATCAAAGGAAAATCAAATCAAAGATTTAAATCGGGTTGGTGGAATAAAATAAACTTAAGTTATTGGGTGGAATAGTTTAAAGAAAATAAATAACTTAAGTAACTTATGAGATGGTTATTTAAAATATTGGTTGTCGAGTTTAATAAAATGGTTTGGAATCAAACATTTTGGAAATGAAAGAAAATGCAATGAAAAGATTGCGAATAAATTAAAATGGGATGGAATCAAGTGTAAATTGAGTTGGAACCAATTTTAAATGGTTATAAAGCTTAAGAAGTTATTTATTCACATTAATATTGTCGAATTGCATAAGAAAATGGACCGTTCGATGTAAACGAGATTGGATAAAATTCTATGAGTTATTAGAAGTGAAATAGGATGATTCTGGAATCAATTGGAATGAATATAAGTTTGTTTTGCTTAGAATGAATTAAATATAAGCGTGTAAGTTGTAAATCACTTAAACTAAATGGTATGGTTTGGGAATTGGTTGTAAGCAATTGTATTAAGTGTCGGAACCTTATATGTGCTTATGGAAATTATATAACATGCATTATATGTGAAATTTATGTGTTAGCTTTTGAAAGTAAGTGAAATGTTAATAAATTGCATATATTTGGTAGTTATATGTTTGAATTGAGTAAGTACATGTATCTGAAGGCCTTTGGCAGGATTTTGGTCACACTAATTGCTAAAATAATAAGCCGCTTGCTTAAAAAAGCTAAATAAAGGTACACCTACGCAATAAAAATAAGAAATATGAACTGTTTTTGTTTTTTCGACCGGGTGGGTCGATGTATATATATTTATCTCTTGTCAAATTAAAAAAGCTCCTCCGTACAAAGGAGACTCTGCCAAAATTTTCCGAAAATTTTGGGAGTTAGAAAAAAATTTGAAAATTTTTTTGGAAAATTTTTGTTAATGATAAAACAATCTCAGATTGGAAACTAAAATAAATTAGAGAATGAAACTAATTTAAAATAATGATATGAATTAGTATAAATGGAAGATAAAATTCAATATTCAGAGTTGAAGATAAATTGAATTCATATGGAAATGAGAGAACTAATTTGAATAAAAATAGATATAAACTATGTGGTGAAGTGAAAATAAATATAAGAAGCATATAAAATACTTATATTGAACTTAAGAAGAAATGGTGAAATTCTTAAGTAATATGGGTGTCGGGAAAATATATTGAATAATCATTTGAGTGAAGATTTAATAAAATATATATACATCATACGGCTTGAATGAATAGATATTGACATTTTGTAAGGAAGTCAATAAAATGTTTTGAATGTTGTGATTGGATATTATTACTAAGTAGGATATGCAGGTATTATAAAGGAAAGGAAAAGAAAAAAAATTGGTTTTTGATTCCAGAAGATAAATTTGAATTGCTCGACAAAAAGATATGTGTTTAAATTTCTGTATGAAATTTGATTGGGTTTTTGATCTAGCCACTTGGCGTTTTGTTTTCTTTTGGAATTTGGGTGCCCGTAGAGGCATTTTGTAGTTGTACCGAGCTAGCCGCGCAAAGGATAAGCTAGCGAAATTTTTCGAAAATTTAGAGAGTTAGAAATTTTTTGAGAAAGTTTTGATAATTTAAATCTGGATTTGAATTTGAATTTGAATAAGTAGAGTAAATAATGTTGTTGAAAACTATAGGAGAGTTTGGGAAGTTAGTAAGAATGATAATGGGTTTTCTATAAAAAGATAGTTGGTAGGATGTTGAATTGTTTGATTTTGGGAAAGTAGTAAACGGGTATTGGACCATTCTTCCTAACTAGTAATTTCGGGGACAAAATTTTTTTAAAGGGGAGGAATGTGACGACCCGGAATTTTTGACCATTTGCAAACGGAATATTTAATTGATTTTAAATATTTAAAAGTTAATTTTAACTTGAATTCCAAATATCACTATTTATTTGATAATTAAATTATTGGATTAAATAACTTGAAGTTGGGTAAAATGTTGAATCTGGAGTTTTAAGCCTGTTAAAAATAATTTGAAGGCTTGTAAAATTTATATTGATAGTGCTAAGAATAATAAAAGTTTTAAAATTGAATTTAACACTGATTTGTTCAGTTTTAAAGATATATCTCTTAAATTGAATTTAAAAATAGCCTTCCGAGGCAAGTCTCGGATTTTGACGAAACCAGTTCCATTGGATCCGTAATATTGAATTATTATCGGATTTCAATTTTCGTAGCATTTGGAGTTGTTGTGTGAGCGTATGATATACAAACGCGTTGAAATTTATATCGAAAATTCAATGTTTTAACTGCTTCAAAAGTCTATCTTCTCCATACGATCTAATTTGGACTCGGAACCTTTTCCATTGCATTCGGAATAGGGGTATAACATTATAAACGCACAGCGGTACACCTCGATAGGGTGTAAAGATTTTTGGCTACGAATCCGAGACAAATAAAATTTTAAATTTAAAACAAATATAACCTTGTGTTGACTGATCAAATTTCTTTTTATATCTTGGTTCCGTGTCTTCTAGTTCACGCCATCTATCACAAGCCCATTTCTTCACGCAACCTTCTTTAAAAAAATACATATATAATAAAAATAAAAATAAAAAGCACGTTCTCTCCTCATAAATTTGGACAATATCGAAATAAATTTTAATGGCCAAGCTCCTTTTACCCCACTTTTTCTTCTTCAGCAAATCGAGTTTATTCGATTTTCAAAAAAAAATGAAGCCGAATCGAACCCCATGCTTGTGAGGAGATTACGAAATCAATTCGATTTCGTATAATTGCGATCGAATCGAGGGGCGCGAGGCGTAGCGGTCTCAAAGTCAGTAGAGCTAGGGTTGGATGTGAGTGCGGCGGCAAAGGTGGGGGAAGTATGCTCGAGCTCGTTGGTGGGCAGAGGAGTGTCGCGGAGACACGACGACGAAGCAGTGGCTCGCGAGGTTGGCGTTTGCAGTAGGGTAGCTCGAGGTCACAGAAGGGGACGCAGAGTTTGGGTGAATCGATCTTTTTTCGTTAGGCTAGTCGGTGCCGGCGCCAGATCGAGGGCAGTAGGGTCTAACCGTGAAATCAGTGAGGTATGATTCTTCTTTTTCCAATTTATATACAAATTTTTTTTTACTGCAGCAATGTATATATATACACAGTTTACATATTTTAAAATTTAATAATATATATATGTATATATATATATAGATATATGAGTATGTAGTAAAGCAGAAAAGCTTATATAAGATTTAAAAAAAATAGGGATTTATATAACGATGAGGTTTTTATTTATATAGATTATTTTCGCACAATGAATACATATTTTTAATTTACTTGCTCATTTCAAAATAATGTATTTGGGGTTATTAAATTGGTTAATTAACTTTTTAATTATAATAGTACTAAAGGATTTTAAAGCGAAATTTTTAGTCTAAATTAAATTAAATCATTAGTCAATTAAAATTATTACATGGAAATTGATTATTAAATTAATTCAAATATTAATAAATTGTATAATATTTATATAAGGTCCAAAATTAGGAGATAATGGTTGAGATGGAATTGGATTGCCAAACAAAAATTAAAGGTGAGTTAATCTCACTTTTTTGGATTTCTATTTAAATTTAAGTAGTTAAATTTAAATAATTGGTTGTATGGTTGAATTGATTTGATGTGCTATATTATATATAGTAGTATATTAGGAATGATTGATTTCCCACATAATAGCGGATGAGACCCTATGTGCTACGTAATAGCGGATGATATTATATTAATCCCATATACCACGATATTCCACCTCGAAGTGGAATTGGTATTTTATATTGTGCTAACATTTGTGGATGCAGGAAAAACAGGTTGGAGAGATCTAACTGGATTCCTCAAAATTATCTGGATTATTCTAATAATTCTATGTTATGATTATTTGCTATTCTGGGTTGAATTATATTGATAAATGGAAATGTTGGATGCTATGGGTTGATTTAATATATTTCGGTACTAAGTTATCAAAATACATAGAATCAGATTTTTGGAAAGAAAATAAAGATGAGAATTTGTAAGTAAAAATAATTATAGAGAAGTTGACTAAATTTACGAATGAATTGAAAAAGAATAAAAGTGGATTTTAAATGTTAATAAATAAATTTCGAGTAGGGAAAGAAGATTTGAATAAACAAGGAAATAATGAATTTTTAAAACTTAAGTGGCGCATTTTAAAGAGCAAAAGAATTTATTTTAAAGATTTAAGCTTTAAATTTATTCAAAAGAATAGAGAAGGAATTTGGAAAATCTGGAATTGGTATTTTTAGTCAAAAAGGATTTTTAATTATAATTAAGAAATGAAATATGAGGTTAATGTATTTTGAATAAATTGAGTAAGTAAAGGAACTTATTTCAAATTAGGTAAATTGGAAATCCATCTGAAAATTGATTTAAGTGTTGGATTTGGGATTTTAAAAGGAGGTTGTGACTATGAAATGTATAATCTGGGTCTATAAAAGTAAAGTAAAATATATCAGTGGATATTTGGGAAGAATAAATTCAAGGTGGGAATTTATTAAAGGAATGGGTAAATTTGTGTAAAAATAAATAGTGATTTATTTGTAAAGGACGTGGAAGAAAAGCTTATTTCCCCGAGTAGCCAAGTACGTTTTCAAACAAATTTAAAGGTATAAGTTAAAAGTTTTAAACTGCTTTATATTTTATAAATTAAGCTTATTTTAAATATTCCTAAAGTATTATTTTTAATTAAGTATTAAAGTAGTTTTTCTAAATTTAAATGTTAAAGCTTATTTTACAATAAAGTGTTTTTAATTATTTTAAAAATCTAAAATTTTATGCTTGGTGATTTCAGTGGAAATAGAAAATATTTGGGAAATTTATTCTGTAAAAGGAAGATAGTTTGAAACCGTTTTCAAAAAGGTTTGAAAAGTGGAAATATATCTTGCGAAGATATTTTGAGACTAATAAATAATTTGGAGAAATTATTTATTGTTTGATGGTTGTTGTGAATGTTAATTGATAGTTAAGTAACCGACTATCAATATTGGCCAATGCGCTGATCGTTTCGAAGAGACCGGGATCAGGATTTATTTCTCGAAAACCACTTGGATCAAGTTTGTACATTTTCATGGGAAAAACGAGTTTGGATTCGAAGATGGAGCAATGAAGTGCAAGGCCTAGTCGCTACTAATCCTGAGGATGATTCCAGAAAGGATGTAGTAGGAGTATTGCCTTCGGTTTCGTTCGAACCCGGAACGGACTTATATGGACGAATGCTTACGGAACATTGTCAGGTGGACGATGGGCATTCTAAGTAAAACGTTCTAAAAGGTAACGCTTAGCCTCAAGCCTCATCAACCGAGAATGGCTGAAAATCAGGGGTTATGCAGCAAGGCTAGGTGGGTAGCACCCATTTCAGGGTGAGGCCATCCCTGTCTAGATGTCCCTTTTATTCGGCTTAGTTGTGCGGTTGCTAATCACAACCGTGGGGTGATCTTACTCGGGATTATCCAGTAAGGGGTAGTCCCGGTCTTGCGTTGCATGGGGTCGGGAGTGATCCTTGGTATGCTGATCTAGACCAGGTATCGTGACTGGTGGTACCCCAGCGCCTAGTCATTAGTTGGAAATCCATTCTCCCTACGCGTCTTTTACGAGTTTTGTTTGTATTACCCACTCTGTGGCTAGTAGCTGGAATTTAATAATGTAACAATTTCGGCTATTTTAATAAGTATTTGTATATAGACCCTATTATAATTCAGAGGATTTTAATAAAAAAAATGTTTTAGCTATCGTAAGGTAAAAACCTGGTATGTTTATTTTTGGTGTGGTCTTACGAGATGCTTTTGTTTTCAAAAGAATTTTTGAAACTTTAATAATCAATTTGATGTGATTTCTCATGCTAGTTTTCTAGACTGACTCAGGTGTTATATAACTATAATGCTCGGGTCAGACCGAGTATTATAGGATACATGACATGATGCTTTGGAGCTCAAGGGACGAGCGAGATGACGATACGTACTACCGTACTTGATTATTATTCCGCTGTGTATTCAGTTTGAGGACAAGTTTATATGACTGTCCAGTTGTATGTTATTGATGTTGTTAAGGTGCTCTGATGATGTATGTATAAACAGATATAGTTTTCTTGTGTGTAAAGATCATTGAATATCTATTATATTTTATTCCGCTGCGATGGTTAGATTCTGATGTTGTTTTCTATTTTCTTCTTCTTCTACCTTTTCTTCTTTAACCCAAATGGTTCGTATTTCCATATATCCAGAGTTGATTGATGGAGAATAGTGTTGACTCAAGGGGCATGGAACTACGGGTCGTTACACCTATGTAACGACCCTTTTTTTATAATTAAAATATTAAATTTAAAAAGATTTTGGAATTTAATGTCGGAAGAAATTAAAAATATTTATGATTTGTTAATGGGTAAAACAATTAGAATGTAATTTAATAATGTTGTTTGAGTGTAACTGACGACTATTTTATTGAAACTCCAATCAGTTAAAATAATTAAAATGTTGATTTAGTTAGAAATTGTAAATAAGGAAATAAATTCAATGTTGTATTAATAATGAAATTGTATGTTATTTTATTTAATTGTTTTTAGTATATAATGTGAAATCTATTATTTATACATAAATTTGTAATCCTATTGTAAATGATAAACTTATAAATGTGATTAAATTATGTAAAAGTAACAACTGCTTATTCATCGTCTTATTATTTAATCTGTTGAAATTAAATTGGAATTTATAAAATTTAATGTAATTAAATATTACGTTAATACGAGTTAAGACGATAACTGTAGAATAAGAATGCAATAAAAAGTGAATTAGTGTCAATGAATTCATATTGGTATTGGATGATTGAATAACATGATGTAAATCAATATAAATGAATTTATTGAAATTAAATTATTATTAACTAGGCTTATTACAGTTGTAATATAAACGCTGCAATTAGTGCAATATATAATATTGAATTTGACATGGGAAATTTGTAAAAGATTATAAATTCTTGGTTTATCAAGAACGATAAGCTTGTTATTTGAATTGAAAGGCAATCAAAACTAATTTAATAATAATTTATTTAACGTGAAAATTAGCCGTTTTGGCTACTTTCTCGGATTTTGACGAAACCAATTTCATCGGATCCGTAACAGCGAATTATTGTATGATTTCAAGTTTCATAGTGATCGGACTTGTTATTTGATCATGCAGGCTCGAAATACGTAGAAATCAATTTAATGAATTCAATTAAAAATAAGCTGATTTTGAAAGCTAACTTCTGTTACATTGGAATTTGGGTTTGAAACCAGTTGCATTGATTTTAAAAATATCGAAAACATATATTTCGATATATTAGATGATCTACTTTAGTTTCAAAAATGAAACTAGCTTTTGGGTCATGTTATTGTTCGAACCAATTCAAAATGTTAACTCCGTCCATATAAATAGAACTCTTTTCTAAAAACCCTAGCAGCCATTTCTTATTTACTGTATGTTCTTTCTGTTCCTCACCGCTTCTCTTTTCTAATGTTAGATAAACTAATTGCAATTCCAAATTTAATTTAAAATCCAAACTACTCCAAAAATTCAAATAAAATATGAAATTGAAAGCTTCAACGATACGAATCAGAGTCCAATGTTCGTTTTTGGAGATAGTACTTCAATCATCGGTAAATCACGATCAAAGCTTCAAAATTACGAAATCCTAAATTCAAATTAGGATCTTTTGATTCGGGTGACAATCGATCAAATTGATTTATGGGTTTTGTTGAGATTATCGCGTGGAGTTGTGTAATAATGGTCGCATGATCTAATTTGGCCTGAGGTGGTCGTATTTGCTGAGTTAGGGTTCGACAAACCGTAGATATGGGCAGCGACGGCATTGCTTGGGGGGGGTTTGATGGCTCTATTAGATGGCAGAGAAGAGGAGGAGTTCGAGGAAGGTGGCGGCGTGGCGTACGGTGGCCGGAGGCATACAAATTCGATGGTCAAAGGGGTGGCTTGTGCGTGTTGAATGAGGCTCGTTCGATCTGTAGGAGAGAGGAAGGTGAACATGCTTTTTTTATATTATAAATTGTATAACTTCAAATATCAATAACTTTTGCATACAAGCTCGTATTCACGCACGATTTTCTTTATTGTGATCGTATCAAAATTCCAGTTGTTATGGAGCTGGTTTGATTGAGATCTAAGAATTTTTGAATTTGGGCATTTATTTGGATTTTAAATCGTCGACAAATCAAAGGTGAGCGTTTTAACCCACTCACGAATACTAAACTATCTTATGTTAGTTAAGTTAAATTTATGATGTGATTGGAAATTGACTGATTGCTATTTGGTATATTTAAAATTTTCATTGCAACTTAATTTAATATTGAATTTTAAATTATTAATTTAATACCTGATAATGATAACCACTTTATTTGTTGTGATTTATTAGCTGATTTAGACAATGATCATGATGGATGCTTATTTATTGATATTTGGATGATTAGATATTATATATATTTTGCATGCTATTGTCGCACTACAAGTCCCTTAGTTTGATATTAGGAAAATCCCTATGGGTTGAAATGATACATACCCGAACGATCTTATAGAACGGGGAAAATCGCTATGGGTTGAAATGATAAACTCGAGCGATTCTAGGGATTTTGAATTTTACTCAGGAATGCTGGTTGAAATGATATATGCCCCAAAATAATATTATTGCAGATTGAAATAATATATATCCGTATAACTTGACCATAGAGTGAAAAATTATATATGTACACTGGGTTGGTTAAATTAAACGATTTTAAAATCCTAAATTTTGAAATCCAGTTAAATGATATTGTGGAATAAAATTTTATTTATATAAATTGAGTTATTTTCAAAATCCAAACTTTAAATAATGAAATTGAAATTGGTTTAAATGAATTTTTAAAAGAATTTAAATTTAAATCTTAAAGTTGAGTTTTGGATATAAATGAAATTTATCAAATTTAAGTTATTATACACTTTGAATATTTAAACTTTGAAATCTATCAAATTTGAAGTAGTTTAAATTTATAGTTCAAATATAGATTTGAAATCGATATAAATTGAAATGGTTTTAAAGAGAATTTTAAATGAATGTTTAAAATTGAGTTTTGTTAATTTGAAATTTGGATATGGTCCAGATTTGTTGAAATGAAAGAAATAGTTGATCTGATACTATTTGAAAATAAATTATTCAATGTAAACTATTTAAAAATCTATTATTTTAAAATTCAATTTTTTTTAGATTTTAAACTATTTACAATATAAACCATTTCCAATAATCAAACCATTTTGTAGTAAACTTTTTAACTAATTTAAATCTATTAACTGTTTTAAATTGTCAAGCTATTTTAAACTATTTTAAACTTTTTTAAACTTTTTTAAACTATTTCTAGCATGTTAATTCTTTTAATATATAACCTATTTTAATATATAAACTATTTCTGATATATAAACTATTTTAATCTATAACCTATTTTTAAAATATAAGCTATTTTTAATGTATAACTGTTCCAATATATTAACTAATTTCAATATTCAAATTATTCAAAGTTGGAACAGTTATGATTGAGATTCAACTAGTTTAAATGCGAATAATTTGATATGATGGTTTAACCTATTTTGTGGTATTTATTTTGAAATGAATATGAACTAAAGTGAATATGATTTCGAAGATGAATAATGATTTTGAAAGTGAATAATGATTTCGAAATGAATATGATTTCGAAAGTGATATGATTTTGAAGTGAATATGTTATTTTGATATCAATTATGAATCAATTTTCGAAATTTAAAAGGAACCGACCGGTGTGAAGTAAGAGTTTGGTTGTTAAAGAGACCGAGATCGGATATTTTCATACTCTCTGCCGATATTGAAAACTACTTTTAACAACTATGTACGTGGTGGAGAATCCAAAATGAAGTAGGATGGTTTGGTAAACGTTACAGTATGAGGTATGAACGCAGCCTATACCTTCTCGGGTCAGTTTGATATAACTAAAACAGGAGCTACACCAGGACAAGTGGGGTCGCTTCCCTTATCGGGCTCATTTCGTTGATACCAATTTACTACTTTGTGATTGATTTGGTGGCCGCCGTTCGATTTGGTTTTGGGAGTGTGTTCCAAGGCTAGCGGTAGTAGCTGCTATGCGTAACCATAGGTCCGGGAGTACAAATGGTAGAATCCTACCCTGGCATTTCCTCGCGTGACTTTCCATATGCCTTATCGACCCTATTCCAAGTTTGGTTTGCATCATACACTATGAAGTGCCCTCTAATAGCCCTCCAGGTTATGAAGGAATTATGGAACTCATATGCCATAAAGCTATTTTAATACTTTACTTTACTGTAGACATATTATAATAGTGTATTGTACTATGTATGTAGATAGTTTAATGGATCCTTAGGAGATGGAATCCCGAACATCTCTTAAGTTATTACACACAGGTTAGACACTGGATAGGAGATGTAAAATCTCGCAAACATCTTTGAAGCTGCTACACTCATATTTATTTACTGTTGATTTAAACTTACATAAAATCTTTTAGTTCTAACTCGAGTGTTTTGCTTTTTCATTACGCTCAGGTCAGTTTGAGCTTTCAGTGTATTGAAGAACATATTATTCTGGAGGATGAAGATGGAGATTGTACATAATTTATTTTATATATGTTCAACTGCATCATGTTGTTTCGCTGCATTTTGTATCTACTTCTGCTGTATGCGTAACTCTGATTTGTATTGTAAAAGTGTAATCAAATGTTATTTGTAGAACAGCTTCATGAACTATTTATTTGATTATTATATTTTGTCTTTCCGCCGTGAGATTCTGTATTTTGTTTTCCATTCTTTTCTCATTTTTTTCTTATTTACCCCATAAAAATCCTCCCTTTTGAATGGTTTGAGTTCGACATGTGTGGTTTATTGTCAATTTAAACCGTCCAAAAAAGTGGGTTATTACAACCTAGATTTTTAGATCGTTTAAATCAACAATAAACCACACATATCTAACTCATACAATTCAAAAGGCAGGACTGTCAATGAGATTTAATAAGAAAATAAGAGAAAAGAAGGGAAGCAAACACAGAATTTCGCAATAGAAGGACAAAATATAATAATCAAATAAATGGTTTATTTACAATATACATTTCATTACACCTTTTATAGCATAATCAGAGTACAATCAACAAGCATACCAAAATAATACAGTGGAATAATAATAGTAATTACGATCGAGAAAACTCCATCTTCATCTTCAAGGAATATTGTCTTCAACACTTAAATACTTAGGCTGACCCGAGCGTAATGAAAAGGCAAAACATTCGAGTGAGAACTAAAATATCTCATGTAAGTTAAATCAACAACAAGTAAATATGAGTGTAATAGCTTCAGAGTGTTTACTGGATTTTCCATCTCCTATCAAGTGTACAACATGAGTGCAATAATTTAAGAGATGTTACGAGATTTTCCATTTCCTAAGGATCCATTAAGCTATCTATATAGAGTAAGATACGCTATATATGTAGTGTCTAGTAGTAAAATAAATTATTAAACTAGAATTAAGGCTTTACATTGATGCCCTTTAACACATTTTTAAGCAGGTAGTCTATGCAGGTCCTGTAACACAACCAGTAACATAGGTAGCCAGCGAGTCCACTATAGGTACCATACTAAATCAAAATCATAGTGAGCGCGTATAAGGATAAAAGTATGACAAGACAGGTGAGGCAATGCCAAGGGTAGAATACTACTAGATCAGGTCGTAGGGATGGTGGTAACGCACCGTAGCCATAACCGCCCACCGCGAACGTCCTTCCAAAAATCAAATCAAGGTGCACCGATCAAGTCAAAATCAATATAGTAACATGAAGAATAGATGTTGCTAAGGGTAGTTAGCCCACTTGGCCTTGACAAGCCGTCTTGTTTTAGTCATTTCAAATTTGCACAAGTGCGGGGATCATCGATCATCGCTCTCATTCTTCATATCCAGCAAACGTATACCAAATCCAACCACTTCATTCTGGATCATCCACCACATACACAGCTGTTAAAGCGGTTCCAATATTGACAGAGAGTATGCCATTAAGAAGCTCCGATCTCTTTAACAACCAAATGTCATTTTTCATACCAATTGGCTCTTTTACATTTCGTAAACGATTCATATTTGATATCAAGTTATCATATACGCTTCAAAAATATCACTTCATTTCAAAATGCCATATTTACGTCATAGGCCATTTTCACTTGAAAATATCATTTCAAATTCCAACTTGGGTCATAACCTCATTTAACCACATTTACATTTAAATCAACTATTTAAATATAAATATTCCAACTTTGTACGGTTTGAATTTTTAGAAAATAGGTTGAATAGTTTTAAATAGTTTAAATTGTCTAAATATCTCAAAGTCTTAAAAAAGTTTGATATAAAATGGTCCGACAATTGAAAATGATTTATATTGCAAAATAGTTTGGAAAATCTAAATAATTTAAATATTGAAAAGATAGATTTTATATAGTTTATATTAAAATAATTTATTTTTGAAAATAATACCAGATCAAATTGTTTCTTTCAATTTCAACAAATCCGGACCCATGTCCAAATTTCAAATCAACATAACTCAAGTTCCAATGTTTCAATTCAATTGACTCAACTTCGATTTAGTTTCAAATCAAATTGATTTCGATTTCAATTCGAATTAACTTTAATTTTTGAAAAATTCATTTTTAACTTCAAATTTAATTCAACGATTCAATTCAATGATATAAATTTCAATCCAATTCTTATTTTAAGCCATTTCAATTCTTGTTGATTCAAGTCCAATTTAAATTTACCGATTCAAAACACTTAAACCAAATTAAACTTCATTATTAAATTTAAGGTTCGAACCTTTAAAATAATTCAATTTTCCGAATTAAAGTCATATATCGATTATAACTTCACATTTCTAAATCAATTCTTTAAAGAATTCCTTTTAACCAGTTTCAGTTTCAATATTTCAAAGCTTGAATTAGAAAATAATTTAATTTATATAAACCCACAATTTATTTCCTTTTAAATAATATCATTCGACAAAAATCCAAATTCAAGATTTTAAAACCATTTAATTTAACCAATCCAGTATCCGTATATAATATCCTACTATATGGCCAAGTGATTATTTATATCAATTTAATTACATGGATGGATATATATCATTTCAATCCAAATCAAGGTTTCATACGTATATATCATTTCAACCTATTTCTTAGTTCATTTCCAATGGTCCAAATGATAATATAAACGATGTCAATAAATAAATAGGTAATAACGGAAGTATGTCAAATAAATAAACAACCATACATCATCATCAATCAATATGCATACAATAACAATTAACATCCTAATCAACCAATGTATTGCGATAGTTACTGATTATAAATTGTCAGTGTTAACTAGCAATTAAATTAGATACTAATTTAAATGTCAATTTAATTCAATATAAAATTCAATTTCAATTTCAATTTCAATTTAAACTACCAAACAGCAACCAATAAATGTCTTATCACTTTATAAACTTAATACAGTGAATATAAGAAGATTTATTGTTGTGTGTGGGTTTAATCACTAACATTTGATTTAAAGACCATAAATCCAATAAAAGCCCAAAATATGAACAATCTCTAAATTCAACCAAATAAGTTCCTTATTATCCAGAATTTTGATACGAACCCAATTGAAGAAACCACGTGTGAATCCAAGTTCGTATGCAAAAGTTATTAACATTGGAAGATTAAAATTTTAAAATTAAACTAACATAACAAAAGGCAAATATGTAATTTCATTTACCTTCCTCCAAACCCGTATAGACACGCTCAACCCAAATCCACGATCGGCCGCCACCTAAATGCCGCCGCTACACATCGCTTCACTCAGATCCAACCACACATGTGCTCCATCGTGCCAGGCCGCACCACTCTATGGCCTCGCGACCACCCACGATGCTGCCAATAATACTCCGCCACCTCCACCTACCATCGCCAATTCTAGCGAATCTATGTGTCTATCCAGTGGTTGACTCCACTAAATTGACTCTGCGCATTCTCCCTCTACACAATAGCGCTTCCCGATTGCTGATTGGTCGACGATCCACCGTGGAACGAAAAACCCTAGAATGGACAGCTGAAACCATTTCATTGAATTATAAACAAACTAGACCTCCAATCAAAAAACAAATTGCAGATGAAGATTCCATTCATCGAGAGCTTCGTAACGATGTATAATATGATAAGGTTTGAACAGTTTTAATTTTTGAATTTGATTTGAAATTGGAATATAGGGTTTGGGTTATTCACCATTAAGGAGGAGCAGATAATAACAGAAATTATACGTACAGAAAATAGAATAGAAGCTGCTAGGGTTTATAAAAATGTATATATGGATAGAGATGGATAAGAGTGAATGGAACAGATCGAATGGGATCGAAGCAATAACAAAGACCCGAAAAGCCCACTTCATTCCCGAAACGAAAATAGATTATCCTATATGTTGAAATATAGGTTTTCAATGTTTTTAAACTCAATGAAACTAGTTTCAAATCCCAATTCTATTGTATATAGAAGTTAGCTTTTAAAATCAAATTATATTCATTTAAATTCCATTAATTGACTTCTACGCGTTTTGAGCTCGCACGATCAAACGATAAGTTTGATTGCTAGAAAATTTGAAATCTTGTAATAATTCACTATTACGGATCCGATGAAACTGGTTTCATCTAAATCAGAGACAGTGCCCACAAAGACTAATTTTACACTTTAACTAAAACAATCTATTTTAAAAATCAATTTAATAACTTTTAAATTCAAATTTAAAAGTCAACAATTTTCATCATTCTTGATTACATGGAAATTTAATAAGCTTTTGAAATTCAATTTTCCATGCCAATTTCAAGATTTAAATACTAAATTAATTTCAATGTTAAATTACAATAGTAATAACACCCCAGTTCATTATATTTTAATTTCAATCCAATTCTTTTATTTTGATTTAAAAGTCTATTAATTGTCAAAAATACGGGTCGTTACAATCTCCCCCGCTCGAAATTTTTGTCCCCGAAAAGAAACAAGAAGGAATCAAGAACTCGATATATTCACTCAAAATAATCAATTTATAAACAATTTAACTTATATACTTAATTTTAATATAAATTTTCTAAATAACTCAACTTCCATAAATAAAATTCTAAGTCTTAAATTTAAGAAAAATTTCAGTAGCATCTCCTCTGCGCGGTTAGATCTAGAAAAATAATAATATCAACAATTACATTATATATCATATTTCAATAATAAAACATCCCGAACCATAGAAAAAACAATAAAATACCGCTACAGAAACCATAATCCAAAAATGTACCTATTTATCGGGAAAACAAAGCTCTATCTATGAAAGCAAAAGCAATGGCTATTGCTTCCGTAAACCTGTATCTTACTTACATAATCCAAAAGAGTTAAAATTATGTAAAAATAGTAATATTTTAGTTGTTTCAATTAATAGCACAAGCGACGTACAATATATAATAATCATATGCAAACAATAGCATTATAACCATTATATGCAACAAAGCTAATGGTTTGTCCAGGTTCTGAAATTTTTCATTGTACAAGGGTGATAAATAAACTACCAAGTGTACATTATGCTCAACA
The DNA here is from genome assembly GCA_030765085.1 of Allium cepa. Lineage (NCBI taxonomy): Eukaryota > Viridiplantae > Streptophyta > Magnoliopsida > Asparagales > Amaryllidaceae > Allium > Allium cepa. The sequence continues at coordinate 923,155,005 of CM060931.1, read as the reverse complement.
GCCTTAGTTAATTACTCAGTAGATTATTCATACAACCTTAAACGATTTGAAGTAGTATTTTCCAAACTTCCCTAGCCAAACAACATAAAATTTAAATATTATTTAAGTTTGTACGATGTACATATATCATTTATACACAATATCAATTCTAAACGCTTGTTTGAATACACAAATTTTACTTTTGAACTAATATCGTTAACCCGACTACTGTAGTGTGGATTTTGATCCATTTCTTGATTAGAAATCTCCATTCTCCTTGCATAGCCATAAACTATTATAAAAAACCTCAAATTCATATCAAAAATTTATATCGAATGTTTGCCGTCAAGAATGGAGCAAAAAATCCTAATCCGGACTGGTGCGATTTATTCAAATCAGAATCAGAACTATTATGCAAATAAAATGATCTACGCACAACTTACATATTTATTATATTGGTTTCTTTAACACATCATTTACTTTTCATTTATTTTATTTCTCATTCATTCAAAGAAGATCATCTTTTTTCAATTTACATTCATTTACGTACATAGATTATTTCCCATTCAATATTTAAAATTATCAATGAATAAATTCTTAAAGCATTACAAAATTTTCTTGCAATTTAATTCACATTTATTTACTAATATAACTTGATTTCCATTAAATATCAATATTCTTTAATGAATCATTTCATACTTAATTTTATCCATTCTTTATTCACATTTACTTCTTCATATATAGTGTCATTTAATATTAAATCTATTTATGAACCATTTCGGTATTTTCTTAAGTTTACAATCATTTACTGAAATAGTATTCACTTTTTACTATTAATTTAATTAGAAATCACTTCATAAAATATTAACTAATTGTATAACATTTCTTGTGCACCTTAATTCTTTTATTTTATACATAATTTCACTTTGACACATTTTTATTACTTAAGTTTTTTCTTGTATAATATTCTATTACATATTACTTATTGTATAATATTCTATTACATTTTGGTAAGTTTTAAATATGTTTTTAGAATGTAATTGAGTGTTATACAAATTTATCTTATTCATTATAGTTAGCAAAAATGTTTAATAGTTCACCACTATTAAAATTTAACTTCTCATATGTCGTTTAAACACTTAGCTTCACTTTCTTATTTCTCATTTTAGAAGTTTCCAACTATTAAAATTTCACTTTATTTCTTCAATTAAAAATCATCAATTTAACAGGATCTTAAGAATTCAATTACCGGGTATATTTCAAATCATTTTGAAATAATATATGTATACTCATATCTTTTATATATATATCAAAGCTTATTTCAAAATTTCAAATCAAAATCTGTTTATCGAACTAAATGCGTAGTAAAGCTATTAAGTGGCGTCATCCATTTTGAAACTCAAAAATGAATGTCGATCATGCGGTCGCCATCATCGAAATTATTTTCCAGAGACAGAAGAGAGGAGTACAAAACTTACTTCCCTTTTGAAAATTCTTTTGGAAACATTTCTTTCAAATCTTATTGAAAATATTTCTATCCGAAAATATTTTCAAATAACACTAATATTATTTTTCCAAATTCTTTGAAAACTAAATTCAAAACATCAGAATTTAAGTTCTCAAATTTCCAATTAAATTCGTTTTATTTGTAAATCATAATTAATACCATGTTTATAAAATTACATTTTCTTATAACATATAGTAGTTAATAGTTTTAGTAATCACCAACCAACCAATAAATGAAAATAATCAAATATTATCATTTCATTATAAACAACACACCAAAAATAATATCAATTATGAAAAATTACTCTTTTAAATACAAAATATAATACTAGGTAAAATTATTCCATTTAACTATTTCAAAACAATATTGTTCCGGTTTACTTTGTTCAAGTGTATAGAAATCCCTATTGATGCCAAAGTGTCATATGTACCGACCAAAATTCATAAATATTCAACGTAACAAATTAACACCATACAAAACATTTTATAACACTGACAATAAGACTCTCTTGTATATATACACACTCAAACTCATTTTAGGGTATTAATAACCCTTTCACTATTGAGTTAACCCCAATAAGCTAAGGTATCTCTAAACCAAAGCTCTAATGCCAACTGTGATGACCTACTTTTTGGATGGTTTAAATCGAGAATACACCACATATGTCTAACTCAAACCATTCAAAAGAGAGGATTGTCAATGAGATTTAATAAGAAAATAAGAGAAAAGAAGGGAAGCAAATACATAATCTCACAGTGGAAGGAAAAAATTAATTATCAAATAAACAGCTCATGAAGCTGTTTATAATATACAGTTGATTACACATTTTACAACACAATCAGAGTACAATCAAAAATATACCAAAATAATGTAGTGGAATAATAATAGTAATTATGATCAGGAAAACTCCATCTTCATTTTCAAAGAATAATGTTTTCAACACTGAAATACTAAGGCTGACTCGAATGTAATGAAAAGACAAAACACTCGAGTCAAAACTAAAAGTACTTATGTAAGTTAAATCAGCAACAAGTAAATATGAGTGTAATAGCTTCAGAGATGCTTACGGGATTTTCCATCTCCTTTCAAGTGTACAATGTGAGTGCAATAACTTAAGAGATGTTTTGGGATTTTCCATCTCCTAAGGATCCATTAAACTATCTATATGTAGTAAGATACGCTATATATGTATTATCTATCAGTAAAGTAAAGTATTAAAATAGAATTAAGGCTTTACATTGATCCCCCTTAACACATTTTTAAGCAGGTAGTTTATGCAGGTCCTGTACCATAACCAATAACGTCGGTAGCTAGTGAGTTCGCTATAATTACCATACTAAAACAAAATCATAGTGGGCGCATATAAGGATAAAAGTATGACAAGGCACATGAGACAGTGCCCAAGGTAGAATACTACCAGTTCGGGTCGCAAGATTGGTGGTATCGCTTCACAGCCATAACCGCCCACCGCGAACATTTATCCCATAATCAAATCAAGGTGCACTGATCAAGTCAAAATCAATATATTAATATGAAGAACAGATGTCGCTAGAGGTAGCTAGTCCACTTGGCCTTGACAAGCTGTCCTGTTTTAGTCATTTCAAATTGGCACAAATACCGGGGTCATCCATCATCGTTCTCTTTTTTCAAATCCAACTAACGTTTACCAAATCCAACCACTTCATTCTGGATCATCCACCACGTACTCGGCTGTTAAAGTGGTTCCAATATTGACAGAGAGTGTGTCAATATAAGGCCTCGGTCTCTTTATCATCCAAACGTCATTTTTCACACTAGTTGGTTCTTTTGCATTTCGAACACGATTCATATTTGATATCAAAATATCATATTCGCTTCAAAAATATCACTTCATTTCAGAATACCATATTTACTTCATACGTCATTTTCACTTGAAAATATCATTCCAAATTCCAACTTAAGTTATAACCTCATTTAACCACATTCACATTTAAATCAACGATTTAAATATAAACATTCCAAATTTGCATAGTTTGAATTTTTAGAAAATAGTTTGAATAATTTTAAATAGTTTAAATTGTTTAAAGTTTTAAAATAGTTTGATATAAAATGGTTTGAGTATTGAAAATGGTTTATATAATGAAATAGTTTGAAAAATCTAAATAATTTGAATATTAACAAGATAAATTTTAACAGTTCATACTAAAACAGTTTACTTGAAAATAATATCAAATCAAACCGCTTCTTTCCATTTCAACAAATCTGGACCCATGTCCAAATTTCAAATCAACAAAACTCAAGTTCCAATCTTTCAATTCAATTAACTTAATTTCAATTTAGCTTCAAATCAAATTTGTTTCGGTTTTTATTCGTACTAACTTCAACTTTCAAAATGTTCATTTTTAACTTCAAATTCGATTTGACAACTCAATTCAATGATATAAATTTCAATCCAATTCTTATTTAAGACCATTTCAATTCATCGTGATCCAAGTCCAATTTCAATTTACCGATTTAAAACACTTAAATCAAATTAAATTTCGTTGTTAAATTTAAGGTTTGAATCTTTAAAATAATTCAATTTTCTGAATTAAAGTCATATATTGATTATAACTTCACATTTCTAATTCAATTCTTTAAACAATTTCTTTTAACCAATTTCAATTTCAACATTTCAGAGCTTGAATTAGAAAATAATTTAATTCATATAAACCCACAATTTATTTCCTTTTAAACAATATCATTCAACCAAAATCCAAATTCAAGATTTTAAAACCATTTAATTTAACCAATCCGGTGTCCGTATATAATTTTCCACCCTATGACCAAGTGATCATTTATATCAATTAAATTACATGGATGGATATATAGGATTTCAATCCAAATCAAGGTACCATATGTGTATATCATTTCAACCTATTTCTTAGTTCATTTCCAATGGTCCAAATGATAATATAAACGATGTCAATAAATAAATAGGTAATAAAAGGAACACGTCAAATAAATAAACAACTATACATCCATTATCAATCAATAGACATACAATAACAATTAACCTCCAAATCAACTAATATAGCACAACAATTACTGATTACTAATTATCGGTGTTAACTAACAATTAAATTAAATGTTAATTTAATTCAATGTGAAATTCAATTTCAATGAAAATGTCAATTTAAACTACCAAATAGCAACCAATAAAATTCTTGTCACTTCATAAATTTAATTCAACTAACATAAAAAGATTTAGTATTAAGTCAGTGGGTTTAATCACTCGCATCTGATTTAAATCCCATTAAAAGCCCAAAATATGAACAGTCTCCAAATTCAACCAACCCTATTCCATGTTATCCGAAATTTCGATACGAATCTAAGGGAAGAAACCGCGTGCGAATCCGAGTTCGTATGCCAAAGTTATTAACGATGGAAGATTAAAATTTTGAAATTAAATTAACCTAACAAAATGCAAATATTTAATTTCATTTACCTTCCCCCAAAACCCCTACAGACACCGTCATCCTAATCCACGATCAGCCGCCACCAAACGTCACTGCTACATGTCGCTTTGTGCAAATCCAACCACACCATGTGCTCCACCGTGCCATGCCACACCTATCCATATCCTCGCGACCACCCACACCGCCGCCAATAACACTCTGTCGCCGCCACCTTCTATCGCCAGTTCTAGTGAATCAAGGCACCTATGCAATGCTCAACTCCACTAGATTGGCTCTGTGCATCCCTCTCTACACATCAGCACTTCCCGATCGTCGATTGGTCCATGATCCGCCGATGAAAGACAAACCGTAGAATGGACGGCTGAAACCATTTCACTAGTTTATGGACAAACAGAACCTCCGATCGACAAACAAATTGCAGGTGTTGAGAGCTTTGCAACAATATATAATATGATAGAGTTTGAGTAGTTTGAATTTTTGAATTTGATCAGAAATTATAATTCAGGGTTTGGGTTATTCGCCATTAAGGAGGAACAGATAAGAACAGAAATTGTACATGCAGAAAATAGAATAGAAGCTGCTAGGGTTTTTAACAACATATATATAGGCAGAGATAATAATAATGGATGGAACTGATCGAATGGGGTCGAAGCGATAACATAGACCCGGAAAGCCTATTTCCTTCCCGAAATGAAAATATGTCATCCTATATGTCGAAATATATGTTTTCAATATTTCTAAACTCAATGAAACTAGTTTCAAACCCTAATTCTATTATGTATAGAATTTAGCTTTTAAAATCAAATTATATTAATTTAAATTCCATTAATTGATTTCTTTGTGTTTCAAGCTTGCATGATCAAACGATAAGTCCGATCGCTACGAATCTTGAAATTCTATAGTAATTCACTATTACGGATCTGAAGAAACTGGTTTTTTTTAAATCCATGATAGTGCCCAAAAAGACTAATTTTACACATTAATTAAAATATTCTATTTTAAAAATCAATTTAATCACTTTTAAGTTCAAATTTAAAAGTTAACGTTTTTCATCATTCTTGATTACACATAAATTTAATGATCTTTTGAAATTCAGTTTTCCATGCCAATTTCAATATTTAAATATTAAATTAGTTTCAACGTTAAATTACAACAATAATAACACCCCGGTCCATTATATTTTAATTTCAATCAAATTCTTATATTTTGATTTAAAAGTCTTTTAATAGTCAAAAATACGGGTCATTACAATGACATCTTTATGCATTACGATATTGTCGTTTTGTGATATTTTGGAGTTTATTATAACTATATACGTTGCATACATGATGATATATTTATGGATTTACACCTACATCTGGATATAGTCTGACCATGTGTTATTACGTAATGCTCGATTCAATCCGAGACATTTCAAGTTTATGGAAAAAGATACCCGTTTGAGGTTATGGGTATAGATAAGGCTAGTATTTAGTACCATTGTATATTGTTTTGTATTATATAGTCTCGTGTATGGATATCCTAGTGTTTTACCTAGGAAATACCTTGCATATTTTATTTAAATCTTGTCGCTGTGATACCGACTATGTGTTCTCTATCATTTATTATATATTACGTATTATCTTATCTTGAAGGATATGTGTTTATTGCTTTCTGCTAATACTGTGTATGTATAAGAGTTATTTATTTGATTTTTAAATACGTACCAGTGTTAGCCTAAGGAAATATTCACGTGCATACCTCATAATGTCTCATTCGTCAATTATCCAATAGTGTTACCTAGTAATACTCTTTAATGTTATGGGTATAGAGGTGAGGTGTTTCACTAGAAGTCACACATAAAGGCACCAGTAAGGTTAAACAAACCAAGATTTCTATATTAACTAACCGTTTTCAGTTCTTTAAAATGAAACCTAATGAGTCTATACTAACATGTATTCTAGATTCTAAGATATATTATATGCTTTAATTTCACTAGGCAAAACTTGAAGACCAAGTTCAAAAGATTCTAGATTTACATTTAAGTGAATGAGATCAAAAGACTCTAGCAATAGAAGAAATAAAAGAGGCTAAGAATATAAGTACTATGAGAGTAGAAAAGTTTATATATAATCTAGTGTCATATGAAGTTCAATATAGGTAAGAAAGGAAAGTGGACAAATGAAAAGAAGTCACTTGCTTTCGATATCGCAACCAAAGATCAAGAATCAAACAATAACAAAGATGAGGCAACATTTACGGAAATAAATTTTAGAAGAATTATAAAGTATGAAAAGAAGAAAAAATTCTGAAGAATGGATAACAACAACACTGGAAGTTTAGTAAAATGCTTCGAATGCGATAAGACTAGACATTTGAAAAGGGACTTCCCAATACTAAAGAAATCAAATGATCCGAACACATATTCAATCAAAAAGAGGAAAAGAGCATTCACATCAACATGGGAAGAAAATAACACCACATCAAGTAACATCGATTTAAAGGACAAAGAAAATATGATATGTTTTATAACTAACAATGAACATACGCCAAAAATCTAGAAGGATAAATGGATACTATATGGAGATGCTTTAAACGCATTATCGGGAACTAGAACTATTGATGGACATCTTTTACAACGATGGCTGAGAAGTAAACTTTGGTGATGACTCAAAAGATATGTAATCGACATTGGAATGTCGCTTATTCTGAAACCCCCTACTATTATAAATTTTTATTAGTTGAGAATTTGAAACATAAACTTCCTAATGGAAGTCAATTATGTGATAAGGCTTTAAGATAAATTTTGGAAAGGAAACTTGTCACATCTCGTATCAGGATTCTAAAACTACGTTTGATGGAATCAGAAATGGAAATATCTATTGTTTAAGCATGAAAGTATCAAATGGTAACATTTTTCTTATGAACAAGTCAAATGGCCCTTGGATTTGGTATAAACATTTTGGTCACTCAAACTTCTAAAATTTGATAAAAATTTCAAAATATGAATTAGTAAGAGGAGTGCCAAAGTTGAATCTAAAAGTAGACAATCATTATGATGTCTTCTAAATCGGTATTCATAAGAAATATTTGAAATCAAAAGATATGATATCTAATTCTCATCCACTAAAAATTCTCACATAGATTTCTTTGGACTATCTCATATATAATTAATTAATCATAATAAATATATTTTCGTAATTATATATGATATTTCAAGATATAAATGGATATTTCTCTTAAAATATAAAAGTAGTACAATTTAAATATTTAAAACTTTAGTCAGAAAAATCAAAATCAAAAATAATTAAAAACTAAAACAACAAGAAGTGATCATGAATGAGAATTTGAAAATGAAAACTTTGAAATTTTTTGTGATAAGAAAGTATAACCTACAAACTTTTCATTTCCATGAACAACGTAAAAATTATTCAAGAATGTATTAGAATAATGTTAAATGATAGTGATCCACCTAAACACTTAAGGCCTATGACATTCTTAATAGGATCTTGATTAGACTACTAATAAGGAAAACACCATATAAGTTTTTTTGGAAAAGAAACCAAAAGTATCATATTTTAAATTAAACGTTTTATGCCAAAGACAAAGGATAATTTTGATAAATTCAATACCAAAGCCGATAAAGGAATATTTATCTGTTATTCTAACAGAAGAAAGGCATACAAAATTTATAATAAAGGAAGTTTATAAAATTATGAAACTCTATTGAAGAAACTATTGAATACACCATATTTATTGGTTATTTTAATAGAACCAACACTATTGAAGAAACTCTACTTGTTTCATTTGATGAAAGTTTTAAAGTAATAATTATAAAGAAAGTTGAAGATGAAAATTTTAAACTAACTAAAAATAATGAAAATACTAACGAAAATGATATCTAATATAATGAAAATAGGCTACCTAAAACTCATATCTTAAAAGATCACTCTAAAGAAAATGTCTTAGGAAATATTGAATTATCTATGATAACAAGAATCAACTAAATAAAATGAGTAATTTAGCATTTACATAAACCAATGGACCCAAAAATCCCATGGAAGCATTTTCCAATGATTCATTGATTCTTACTATGCAATTAGAATGGAACCAATTTATAAGATATAATGTTTGGAAACTTGTACCAGAACCCAAAGTTCAACAACTTATAGGTATTAAATGGGTTTAGAAGAATAAATTAAATGAACTTGGAGAGGTAGTAAGAAATAAAGATGATTAGTGCTCAAGGATATAATTAGGATGAAGAAATAGATTTTGATAATACCTTTCCTCGCTGCACATCTAGATGCAATACATATAATATTAGCTTTTGCAAATTATTCTAATTTTAAATTATACCAAATGGATGTTAAAAGCGCATTTTTAAATGGTATAATAAGAGAAGATGTATAGGTTGAGCAACACCCATTATTTGAGGATGAAAATTTTTCTGATCATGTCTATAAGTTAGAAAGAAAGATGTATGGTTTAAAATAAGCACCTTTACTGTGTATGAAAAACTGAAATCTTAATTAATTAAGCTTTGAAATAGTAAAACTATCTAAATTCTATAGGACCTAGTATAATATCGATAGTATCTCAAAATTGATAAATAAGCAGATAAATGATAAATATAATAAAATAAAAATACGATCACACCAGGATTTTTATACTGGTTCGGATCTTCCATTTTATGTCCACTCCCTAAGCTCCACTTAGGTATTTCTCTAGCAACAATCTTCACTTCACCCGAAGGAAAAGGTTTACAACTGCCTGAACACTCGAATAAAACTTCAACCAACTCTAAAGAAAACATTTTGCTTTTCGACTTTAACTTGTTCTTAACAACATCGGTAAGTCATGCTTCAGTAGACCCATCCTATAATATCATTTGATGATCAATGAATTGAATTTGCACCAATTTAGGAAGCATAGAGTAGTTTTTGATCGCTTTCGATTTCAACAAAGCAATAGATCGATTATTAATTAGAGACTAATAATAGGTTAAACCAATGAATGAATCGGTCTTTATTTATAGCAATGAAAAGAACGGTTGAAAATTCATGATTATTCAACAAATCGTAACCTTTTACCAAAGTGCTTCTTTTCATAAATTAATGTCCATTCAAAAATATGGTCGTTCAAACAATCTCAGACTTCAAAGCTGAAAGATCAGACGTCTGACTCTTTATCTTTTAAAAAAAAATTAAACCTAGGTTAGACATCTGAATGTATTCCAAAAACGAATGCGTTCATTTTTTTACTATTTCATACGTCTAGCCATCAGATTCAAATGTCTATCTTCTGTTATATAAAAAAATGGTTTGTAAAAGGTTAGACAACTAGTCGGTTCGATCGAATGTTTGATACCCTCATTAGACTTTTGGTCGAACCAATCAGTTATCTGATTTGCTTTTAGGAAATGAAAATAAAACTTACATTAGACGTCTGATTAAATGGGTCAGCCATCTGACCTTTTGCAAGGTTTCTTTTCGAGAGTTTCTTGGACATTTTCAAATAATTCAGACATCTTAGAAATTCACTCAACATCTAGTCTTTTATTAGAATTTATGATTTTAAAATACTCAAACATCTGATATAATAGGTCGGGCGTCTAATTTTGTATGTTTTGAAAAATGATGTAGACTTTGATAAAAAATTATTTTTTATCGTATAAAAAGATTTCAAGTGTATGCAATTGTGACGCCCCATCTCTATGCCCACGCTAGCCAAGAACACTACGGTGTAGTGGTGTCGACTAGCGCGGAGAATAAGGCTGTTGAGGAGCGACCATCCGTGTAATTGCTTTGCGCGAGCACCGATATGTCAGATGGAAGTAACATGCATTTTATTTCAAGAGGAAATCCGACATACCGATACACATCCAAAGCTACTACACAGTGGCTATAATAATTTAGGACAAAATATATAATAATAACACAGATAATATAAATGCGGAACACAGATAGAACAGAAAGTCTCATATATATATATGTATATAACTGATGTCAGGTACAATACATTTGACACGGTACATATGATACAACTACAACAGTCGACTCAAGAAGTTATATATACAAGTACATTATCGACTAATATACATGAATACATATCAACCTATACTATGACACGACAACTCCAAAAGATATGAAAAGTCTTCATAGCTCAAACAGCTACCCAAAGCAAGATATCTACAACCTGAAATAACTCGGGTCTGACCCGAGTATTAAATTCAAAAGAAAATAATACACGGATTAGTCTAATTTAAACTCAGTTATTAGTGCACAGAAGCAATAATAAGTAAATAACAATTAGACGATAGTCAAAATAAATTTCGTCTATCCGATCCTTAAATAAAGAAATCGGATAACGATAAATATAACACGTAGCAGTGTTAAACAACAAATCAGCAAATTCAACCAAATCAGAATGCAATTCAGAATATTGAATTGAATAAACAAAACAGTTCAAGCCATTGAAATATCAATTAAAATATTAATTTGAGTAGGGCTGCAGTACACACACGCGTGCACTGCCTCGCCACTACAGCATATGGAATATGCAAAAGATCAATAAATCAAAACAAAATAGAATATCAATAAAATCAATACCGTGTGGCTGCAGTTCACGCTTGCGTGCACTGCCTTGCCACTACCGTGATGATGTACCCAAAAACTCAATTCCGTGTGGCTGTAGTTCACGCTTGCGTGCACTGCCTTGCCACTACAGTAATGATGTACACAACCGGGCACAAGGTCAAACCCGAACTATTAGCTGGATTCAACTCAAGTAAATTCGAAAACCAATAAAATGCAAAGGTCAAGTCGCAGATATCCCGACTCAACACAACTGCAAGTATTCAAGTTCACATGTGAAAGTCCAGGCATCAATACTTGAAGCCAGAAACAATACAAAAGCAGACTCAGTGATACAAGAAGCAAATATACAGTGATGACATGGTTGTAGTGAAAAAACTCAAAACCCCTAATGTACTTGAATACTTGAAACAGAAAGTGGAGAATATTCAACATGCAATGATACATAGTGGCATATGATCAGAGGTAATGCAAGGAAGGCTAACAACTACATATAACTGTAGTGCAGCATATATCAAGTGAAGGCTAGCACATACACATAAAAGTGTAGACAAACCACAAAATCAGGATAAATCCAGTGACAAGCTTACATGATGACTCGAGAACAAAAGCATGAAGTACTCAGCATACATGTATCGATATATTCATGCAGTGAACAGTGGGCAAGGGTCCAACAAAACATCTCAAACTCAAAATGGACCCAGACTCAAGCAAATATACTGTAATAATATGGTTGCAGTGAATCAAGCAACTCGACCAAACCCAACAACTATATGAATGCATGCATATGGTCAAGCAGTCAAGTCAAGCCAATGCTAACATGTAGTGCGTCAAAACAAAATAGTGATACCCAAATGCTACATGAAACATGATCAACACAGCAAAAATGGTCAAGCAGTATGCACAGTGCACACTCAAGTAAGTGACACAGCGAACACGACAACAAGCAACAGTGCAGCATCAGGTCGAGCACAATGCAAATACAATGAGACAACACATAACTCGAACAATGGTCAACCATACATGCATACACACATACGAATGTATGTATGCATATACATATATATATATATACAAATAAGTCAACCAAACAATTCGAACTACATCAAGAGCCGAAGCCACAGTGAAACTCAAGTGTTTAATAATACAACTCGAAATCAATTTCACTTACATATAAAATGCACATGAACGTTGTGGCAACTGTTCAAGGCAACAGTAACAACTCAAATGCAAATAATGTCATATATGATATAGTGGCAAATTGCATAAACAAGCACAAGTGTGCTACAGAGAATATGCAACATGAAAGACATGAAGGCAGTAAAGTGCTGACTGGCAAAGACGTCAGCGAGTATGACATATGGCAGTGCAACAAAGACCACCAATGTTCAATGTAAATGCAAGCTAGTAGCTCATACTACAAATCAGGTCAGGGACAAATGAATGACCATGAAAATCAAAACTGCTCGGGGACGAATACAAAAATAATCAAGTATAGCCAATAACAGCAGCTACCACCAAAAATGTCCGAGAATGTAACCAAATGTACAAGAATGCCTGAACTGAGAAAAATAAAACCAAGTCAAAGCAAGGCCAACCCAGTTACAAATCGAATCAATGCAGAAATTTCAAGCTGAGCAAGGCAGTGGCCGAAGCTATCAGAAGAATGAAAGTGAGATTCTTGTCTCAAAATAGTTTTCACAGAAACCAAGTTTAATATGAATTAAATACCACCGAAAACAGAAATTAACAAGCACAACATCAAGAAAGATCAATTCAAAGACGAAGACAGTTACAGTGCAATGCCGTGAGCTATTGAGCAAACACATGGATTCACCGATCAATTTAAAGTAATAAGAATCAAGACCGAAGTCAGAAAATCCTCGACATCAAAACAAAACGAGTGGACGAAGCCAAGTATGTACAAAATCACTAAATTGTCAAAAATCTCGTAATGGCCGAAGTCAATTATTGAGAGAGATTCAACTAAATCAGATTTCAAAACCAAGTATCAACACAAAATCGAATGAAAGCATAGAACTAAGTTCGAATTAAGATGTGAGTATAAATTACTCACCTTGTCGACGAATTTAGAAGAAGCCGAGCACACTAGAAATCGAGCGAAGCCAGAGCAACCGAGGGAAGACGAACGAAACCCTAATTTCAGAGTGGAGAGGAACGAACGAGGAAAAGCAACAAGCCGCCATTGTTATTTCTTCATTTGATTTTATTTTAGGGTTACGAACGAATAAGAAAAATGAATAAAAGGGGATGGGTTATTTGCTTAGCAAATTATCACGGCCCAAATAAAAAAAATGGACCACTATTTAATTTTTCAAAGTCCATCAATCTTTTTAACACTTTATAAAAGAATTTTAATTCAATTTAAAAACTTCAATTGGCAATTTGCAACAATATTAATCGTTTAATAAATTGGTGAAAAATTCGGGTTGTTACAGACACCCCTCCTTAAAGAAATTGCGTCCTCGCAATCATGAGGAATAAATGGACAAAAGATAACAACCATAAGAGCATATCATCACAAGATGAAGAAATTTGAAATACGAATTTCACCATAAAGAGCATGGAAGAATAAGCCTGAACGTGTTTGCTCGATGAATTCTCTGGATTCCTAAGTGCAATCCTTAGGATTTGAGAACCATTGAACTTCCACAAGAAAACATCTTTTAATTTCATAAAAGAAATTCACAAAACAACAATATCTAATTATCAAAAAAGATAATCGGAAACAACAAATATCTGATTATCAAAAACGATAACCAGAAATCACAACTCAACGAATATTTAATTATCACAATTGATAATCAAATCTTAAATCGCAAATATTTAATTATCACAAACGATAATCAAATCACAATTATCTAATTATCACAAACGATAATTAGAAACAACAAATATTCGATTATCAAAAACGATAATCAAATCTCAAATATCTAATTATCGAAAACGATTATTAGAAACAACAAATATCTGATTATCAAAAACGATAATCAGAAATCACAAATATTTCAATTAACGAGTCCAGAATTAACCGAAATAGCAAACGCACATGTCTCATAACCACGAGTTTTACTAAATCATTTAATTTACTTCATCGTTTCCTTGAAAGTGAAAAATTGTGTATTTTAAATTAACATTTTACGTTCTCAAACGGACAAGTCCGGAATTAAACGAATCAGTAAAAGAAAGGGGTCATAGTCCTAATTTTGCTGAAACGTTTAAATCGCTTCCTCATTCTTTTGAAAGCGTAAACTGTAAAAATTTTGAAAGTAATTTTTATTTTTATTTTTATTTTGAAGCAATTTTAAAGATAGCAAATTTTTAAAACACGTGATTAAAACAGCAACATCAGTAGGAACTACGACAAGGAAATTGCACTTCTCAAAATACCGTAAGAACGGTCAACAAAATCAGCATTGCAGGATAACCGCTTGAAAATCCATTTTAAAATTGATGGTTACTGAAGTTAATACGTCAAAATCTCATCAAAATAACTGGCATCAAAAGATAATACCAATGAATTTTCATTCATAAAAAATGTCACAAGAATCTTCTCAAAGATAGAAAAGGGATATCATACCCTAAACTTGTATTCATAACAAGTCAATGACACAAGAATTCACCAATGCACAAAAATTGATAAAACTTATCAATAGAAACCACGAAAATTGGTGAAGCACAAATTCCAGAAGACTACACAAAAAATCCAGATATCACAAAATGAGAGTACGGAAACTCAAATGGGAGTACGGAAACTCAAATGGGAGTACGGAAACTCAAATGGGAGTATGAAAACTCACCTACACGTGAGCATGAAAAATCACCAACACGTGTAACGCAAAGCGAGAACGGAAGCATGGAAACTCACCTACACGTGAGGATGAAAAATCACCAACACGGGTAACGCAAAGCGAGAACGGGAGCATGGAAACTCACCTACACGTGAGCATGAAGACTCACCAACACGTGTAACGCAAAGCGAGAATGGGAGCATGAAAACTCACCTACACGTGAGCATGAAAAATCACCAACACGTGTAACGCAAAGCGAGAACGGGAGCATGGAAACTCACCTACACGTGTGCATGAAAACTCACCAACACGTGTAACGCAAAGCGAGAACGGGAGCATGGAAACTCACCTGCACGTGAGCATGAAAACTCACCAACACGTGTAACGCAAAGCGAGAACGGGAGCATGGAAATGCACCTACACGTGAGCATGAAAAATCACCAACACGTGTAACGCAAAGCGAGAACGGGAGCATGGAAACTCACCTACACGTGAGTATGAAAACTCACCAACACGTGTAGCGCAAAGCGAGAACGGGAGCATGGAAACTCACGTACACGTGAGCATGAAAACTCACCAACACGTGTAACGCAAAGCGAGAACGAGAGCATGGAAACTCACCTACACGTGAGCATGAAAAATCACCAACACGTGTAACGCAAAGCGAGAACGGGAGCATGGAAACTCACCTACACGTGAGCATGAAAACTCACCAATACGTGTAACGCAAAGCGAGATGCTATCTCATGGTGGCAAACCATTAAATTTTGACACACGAATGGTCCGAAGACCGTGGGGAGCTACCCTATATGGATGAGTCGGAATCACCCAGATGATGTCTAGGCTAACCAAAAAGAAAAATGGTATGTGTGAATGGAATCACACAAATGGTGTCTAGCCTAACCAGAAAGCAAAAGGATATGTGTGAGTGGAATCACACAAATGGTGTCTAGGCTAACCAAAAAGCAAAAAGGTATGTGTGAGTGGAATCACACAAATGGTGTCTAGCCTAACTAGGAAGCAAACAAAGAGACATCGCACAATTGCTAGTCTAAATCATAGAATGATCGTCATGATCAAAGAGAAGTGCCAATTACACTAAGTTAGTAAATATAAAAGTTTAGCTTCATGTCCCATAACCACTTGCTTAACTTAAATATTTACGAATAAACTGTAAATCTTCACTAGAAAATTGTCACAAGTGGTTCAATCGAACAAGTCCAAAAATTAACCGATGAAGTAAACGCAAGCGTTTCATACCACTTGTTTTGTAAGCCGTTTAATTAGATTTCTCATACGAGTGAAATAAAGGTTTGTATATACTAATATATTGGAAAACGGTTTAGGAGAAAGAGCTTTGTAATAAAATAGTTTTGAAATCGTTTGGAGAAAAGGGTTTTGATATTTACTACTAGTATAGAAAACCTTTATATTTTTGAAGTGACAAATCACAAAAATGATTGTATAAACAATCAATCACAAGAATTCACGTACGAAGACGTGAATGGAATCCAAAGTAATCGATACTGAATCCTTCAAAAAGTATGTTCACGAAAATCCCAAAAAAATGTCATCAAAGTTGCTAACAAATGATAGCAACAAATCGGGGAAATAATCAAGAATCGATTAAATTTGGAAACCAAATCAATTCACTAAAATTCACATTCGAAGACATGAATAAAATCCAAAGAATTCGATTCCAAATCCATCAAAGTAGAAATATCCAAAAAATCCAGAAATAGAAGTTATCAAAGTCGACAAAGATGACAACATCTAATCGGAAAAGAAGAATCGATTAACAATTGGAATAACGAAGCAAAACTAGCATAAATGCATAAATGACTTCAATAAAAATAAAAATCAAGTCAATGCCGAAGTCAACAAGTAATGGCCACAACAGCATATAGAGAAATAACAACAAGGCACAAAGGCCAATGCTCAATAATTCACAGTGCAAACAAATGCAATAAGCAAGTGACAGTAGTGAAAAGCTTCCACCAAGTGAATGTGAAATATGTACACTGCAAATTCGAGAAGGTAGCGGACTACCACAAAATGCAAGGAGATCAAAATAGCTTTAATTGGCCAAATTCAAACAAAATCAACGTCGGCTAACTCAATTCAAAGCCGAAAATACAAGAACAAAATCCTCATCATCAAAAATCCAACTTGAGTTCGTAAAGCAAATGGAGGCCGAAGCCAAAATACTTTCACGAAATCAAAATCAAAGGCACATGAATAAGCGTTAGGAATTCATACCTAACAATCAAAGATAATCATATGCAAAGATGAGAGATAAAATATCGACAAATAGTTGTAACACATGTTCCATCTAAGTTATGTTTTATATTTTTTTTAAACCCCAGGCTCTGATACCAAGCTGTGACGCCCCACCTCTATGCCCACGCTAGCCAAGAACACTACGGTGTAGTGCTGTCGACTAGCGCGGAGAATAAGGCTGTTGAGGAGCGACCATCCGTGTAATTGCTTTGCGCGAGCACCGATATGTCAGATAGAAGTTAAATGCATTTTATTTCACGAGGAAATCCGACATACCGATACACACCCAAAGCTACTACACAGTGGCTATAATAGATTAGGACAAAATATATAATAATAACGCAGATAATATAAATGCGGAACACAGATAGAACAGAAAGTCTCATATATATATATATATATATATGTATATAACTGATGTCAGTTACAATACATTTGACACGGTACATATGATACAACTACAACAGTCGACTCAAGAAGTTATATATACAAGTACATTATCGACTAATATACATGAATACATATCAACCTATACTATGACACGACAACTCCAAAAGATATGAAAAGTCTTCATAGCTCAAACATCTACCCAAAGCAAGATATCTACAACCTGAAATAACTCGGGTCTGACCCGAGTATTAAATTCAAAAGAAAATAATACACGGATCAGTCTAATTTAAACTCAGTTATTAGTGCATAGAAGCAATAATAAGTAAATAACAATTAGACGATAGTCAAAATAAATTTCGTCTATCCGATCCTTAAATAAAGAAATCGGATAACGATAAATATAACACGTAGCAGTGTTAAACAACAAATCAGCAAATTCAACCAAATCAGAATGCAATTCAGAATATTGAATTTAATAAACAAAACAGTTCAAGCCATTGAAATATCAATTATAATATTAATTTGAGTAGGGCTGCAGTACACACACGCGTGCACTGCCTCGCCACTACAGCATATGGAATATGCAAAAGATCAATAAATCAAAATAAAATAGAATATCAATAAAATCAATACCGTGTGGCCGCAGTTCACGCTTGCGTGCACTGCCTTGCCACTACCGTGATGATGTACCCAAAAACTCAATTCCGTGTGGCTGCAGTTCACGCTTGCGTGCACTGCCTTGCCACTACAGTAATGATGTACACAACCGGGCACAAGGTCAAACCCGAACTATTAGCTGGATTCAACTCAAGTAAATTCGAAAACCAATAAAATGCAAAGGTCAAGTTGCAGATATCCCGACTCAACACAACTGCAAGTATTCAAGTTCACATGTGAAAGTCCAGGCATCAATACTTGAAGCCAGAAACAATACAAAAGCAGACTCAGTGATACAAGAAGCAAATATACAGTGATGACATGGTTGTAGTGAAAAAACTCAAAACCCCTAATGTACTTGAATACTTGAAACAGAAAGTGGAGAATATTCAACATGCAATGATACATAGTGGCATATGATCAGAGGTAATGCAAGCAAGGCTAACAACTACATATAACTATAGTGCAGCATATATCAAGTGAAGGCTAGCACATACACATAAAAGTGTAGACAAACCACAAAATCAGGATAAAGCCAGTGACAAGCTTACATGATGACTCGAGAACAAAAGCATGAAGTACTCAGCATACATGTATCGATATATTCATGCAGTGAACAGTGGGCAAGGGTCCAACAAAACATCTCAAGCTCAAAATGGACCCAGACTCAAGCAAATATACTGTAATAATATGGTTGCAGTGAATCAAGCAACTCGACCAAACCCAACAACTATATGAATGCATGCATATGGTCAAGCAGTCAAGTCAAGCCAATGCTAACATGTAGTGCGTCGAAACAAAATAGTGATACCCAAATGCTACATGAAACATGATCAACACAGCAAAAATGGTCAAGCAGTATGCACAGTGCACACTCAAGTAAGTGACACAGCGAACACGACAACAAGCAACAGTGCAGCATCAGGTCGAGCACAATGCAAATACAATGAGACAACACATAACTCGAACAATGGTCAACCATACATGCATACACACATACGAATGTATGTATGCATATACATATATATATATATACAAATAAGTCAACCAAACAATTCGAACTACATCAAGAGCCGAAGCCACAGTGAAACTCAAGTGTTTAATAATACAACTCGAAATCAATTTCACTTACATATAAAATGCACATGAACGTTGTGGCAACTGTTCAAGGCAACAGTAACAACTCAAATGCAAATAATGTCATATATGATATAGTGGAAAATTGCATAAACAAGCACAAGTGTGCTACAGAGAATATGCAACATGAAAGACATGAAGGCAGTAAAGTGCTGACTGGAAACAAACTGCAAAGACGTCAGCGAGTATGACATATGGCAGTGCAACAAAGACCACCAATGTTCAATGTAAATGCAAGCTAGTAGCTCATACTACAAATCAGGTCAGGGACAAATGAATGACCATGAAAATCAAAACTGCTCGGGGACGAATACAAAAATAATCAAGTATAGCCAATAACAGCAGCTACCACCAAAAATGTCCGAGAATGTAACCAAATGTACAAGAATGCCTGAACTGAGAAAAATAAAACCAAGTCAAAGCAAGGCCAACCCAGTTACAAATCGAATCAATGCAGAAATTTCAAGCTGAGCAAGGCAGTGGCCGAAGCTATCAGAAGAATGAAAGTGAGATTCTTGTCTCAAAATAGTTTTCACAGAAACCAAGTTTAATATGAATTAAATACCACCGAAAACAGAAATTAACAAGCACAACATCAAGAAAGATCAATTCAAAGACGAAGACAGTTACAGTGCAATGCCGTGAGCTATTGAGCAAACACATGGATTCACCGATCAATTTAAAGTAATAAGAATCAAGACCGAAGTCAGAAAATCCTCGACATCAAAACAAAACGAGTGGACGAAGCCAAGTATGTACAAAATCACTAAATTGTCAAAAATCTCGTAATGGCCGAAGTCAATTATTGAGAGAGATTCAACTAAATCAGATTTCAAAACCAAGTATCAACACAAAATCGAATGAAAGCATAGAACTAAGTTCGAATTAAGATGTGAGTATAAATTACTCACCTTGTCGACGAATTTAGAAGAAGCCGAGCACACTAGAAATCGAGCGAAGCCAGAGCAACCGAGGGAAGACGAACGAAACCCTAATTTCAGAGTGGAGAGGAACGAACGAGGAAAAGCAACAAGCCGCCATTGTTATTTCTTCATTTGATTTTATTTTAGGGTTACGAACGAATAAGAAAAATGAATAAAAGGGGATGGGTTATTTGCTTAGCAAATTATCACGGCCCAAATAAAAAAAATGGACCACTATTTAATTTTTCAAAGTCCATCAATCTTTTTAACACTTTATAAAAGAATTTTAATTCAATTTAAAAACTTCAATTGGCAATTTGCAACAATATTAATCGTTTAATAAATTGGTGAAAAATTCGGGTTGTTACAGACACCCCTCCTTAAAGAAATTGCGTCCTCGCAATCATGAGGAATAAATGGACAAAAGATAACAACCATAAGAGCATATCATCACAAGATGAAGAAATTTGAAATACGAATTTCACCATAAAGAGCATGGAAGAATAAGCCTGAACGTGTTTGCTCGATGAATTCTCTGGATTCCTAAGTGCAATCCTTAGGATTTGAGAACCATTGAACTTCCACAAGAAAACATCTTTTAATTTCATAAAAGAAATTCACAAAACAACAATATCTAATTATCAAAAAAGATAATCGGAAACAACAAATATCTGATTATCAAAAACGATAACCAGAAATCACAACTCAACGAATATTTAATTATCACAATTGATAATCAAATCTTAAATCGCAAATATTTAATTATCACAAACGATAATCAAATCACAATTATCTAATTATCACAAACGATAATTAGAAACAACAAATATTCGATTATCAAAAACGATAATCAAATCTCAAATATCTAATTATCGAAAACGATTATTAGAAACAACAAATATCTGATTATCAAAAACGATAATCAGAAATCACAAATATTTCAATTAACGAGTCCAGAATTAACCGAAATAGCAAACGCACATGTCTCATAACCACGAGTTTTACTAAATCATTTAATTTACTTCATCGTTTCCTTGAAAGTGAAAAATTGTGTATTTTAAATTAACATTTTACGTTCTCAAACGGACAAGTCCGGAATTAAACGAATCAGTAAAAGAAAGGGGTCATAGTCCTAATTTTGCTGAAACGTTTAAATCGCTTCCTCATTCTTTTGAAAGCGTAAACTGTAAAAATTTTGAAAGTAATTTTTATTTTTATTTTGAAGCAATTTTAAAGATAGCAAATTTTTAAAACACGTGATTAAAACAGCAACATCAGTAGGAACTACGACAAGGAAATTGCACTTCTCAAAATACCGTAAGAACGGTCAACAAAATCAGCATTGCAGGATAACCGCTTGAAAATCCATTTTAAAATTGATGGTTACTGAAGTTAATACGTCAAAATCTCATCAAAATAACTGGCATCAAAAGATAATACCAATGAATTTTCATTCATAAAAAATGTCACAAGAATCTTCTCAAAGATAGAAAAGGGATATCATACCCTAAACTTGTATTCATAACAAGTCAATGACACAAGAATTCACCAATGCACAAAAATTGATAAAACTTATCAATAGAAACCACGAAAATTGGTGAAGCACAAATTCCAGAAGACTACACAAAAAATCCAGATATCACAAAATGAGAGTACGGAAACTCAAATGGGAGTACGAAAACTCAAATGGGAGTACGGAAACTCAAATGGGAGTACGGAAACTCAAATGGGAGTATGAAAACTCACCTACACGTGAGCATGAAAAATCACCAACACGTGTAACGCAAAGCGAGAACGGAAGCATGGAAACTCACCTACACGTGAGGATGAAAAATCACCAACACGGGTAACGCAAAGCGAGAACGGGAGCATGGAAACTCACCTACACGTGAGCATGAAGACTCACCAACACGTGTAACGCAAAGCGAGAATGGGAGCATGAAAACTCACCTACACGTGAGCATGAAAAATCACCAACACGTGTAACGCAAAGCGAGAACGGGAGCATGGAAACTCACCTACACGTGTGCATGAAAACTCACCAACACGTGTAACGCAAAGCGAGAACGGGAGCATGGAAACTCACCTGCACGTGAGCATGAAAACTCACCAACACGTGTAACGCAAAGCGAGAACGGGAGCATGGAAATGCACCTACACGTGAGCATGAAAAATCACCAACACGTGTAACGCAAAGCGAGAACGGGAGCATGGAAACTCACCTACACGTGAGTATGAAAACTCACCAACACGTGTAGCGCAAAGCGAGAACGGGAGCATGGAAACTCACGTACACGTGAGCATGAAAACTCACCAACACGTGTAACGCAAAGCGAGAACGAGAGCATGGAAACTCACCTACACGTGAGCATGAAAAATCACCAACACGTGTAACGCAAAGCGAGAACGGGAGCATGGAAACTCACCTACACGTGAGCATGAAAACTCACCAATACGTGTAACGCAAAGCGAGATGCTATCTCATGGTGGCAAACCATTAAATTTTGACACACGAATGGTCCGAAGACCGTGGGGAGCTACCCTATATGGATGAGTCGGAATCACCCAGATGATGTCTAGGCTAACCAAAAAGAAAAATGGTATGTGTGAATGGAATCACACAAATGGTGTCTAGCCTAACCAGAAAGCAAAAGGATATGTGTGAGTGGAATCACACAAATGGTGTCTAGGCTAACCAAAAAGCAAAAAGGTATGTGTGAGTGGAATCACACAAATGGTGTCTAGCCTAACTAGGAAGCAAACAAAGAGACATCGCACAATTGCTAGTCTAAATCATAGAATGATCGTCATGATCAAAGAGAAGTGCCAATTACACTAAGTTAGTAAATATAAAAGTTTAGCTTCATGTCCCATAACCACTTGCTTAACTTAAATATTTACGAATAAACTGTAAATCTTCACTAGAAAATTGTCACAAGTGGTTCAATCGAACAAGTCCAAAAATTAACCGATGAAGTAAACGCAAGCGTTTCATACCACTTGTTTTGTAAGCCGTTTAATTAGATTTCTCATACGAGTGAAATAAAGGTTTGTATATACTAATATATTGGAAAACGGTTTAGGAGAAAGAGCTTTGTAATAAAATAGTTTTGAAATCGTTTGGAGAAAAGGGTTTTGATATTTACTACTAGTATAGAAAACCTTTATATTTTTGAAGTGACAAATCACAAAAATGATTGTATAAACAATCAATCACAAGAATTCACGTACGAAGACGTGAATGGAATCCAAAGTAATCGATACTGAATCCTTCAAAAAGTATGTTCACGAAAATCCCAAAAAAATGTCATCAAAGTTGCTAACAAATGATAGCAACAAATCGGGGAAATAATCAAGAATCGATTAAATTTGGAAACCAAATCAATTCACTAAAATTCACATTCGAAGACATGAATAAAATCCAAAGAATTCGATTCCAAATCCATCAAAGTAGAAATATCCAAAAAATCCAGAAATAGAAGTTATCAAAGTCGACAAAGATGACAACATCTAATCGGAAAAGAAGAATCGATTAACAATTGGAATAACGAAGCAAAACTAGCATAAATGCATAAATGACTTCAATAAAAATAAAAATCAAGTCAATGCCGAAGTCAACAAGTAATGGCCACAACAGCATATAGAGAAATAACAACAAGGCACAAAGGCCAATGCTCAATAATTCACAGTGCAAACAAATGCAATAAGCAAGTGACAGTAGTGAAAAGCTTCCACCAAGTGAATGTGAAATATGTACACTGCAAATTCGAGAAGGTAGCGGACTACCACAAAATGCAAGGAGATCAAAATAGCTTTAATTGGCCAAATTCAAACAAAATCAACGTCGGCTAACTCAATTCAAAGCCGAAAATACAAGAACAAAATCCTCATCATCAAAAATCCAACTTGAGTTCGTAAAGCAAATGGAGGCCGAAGCCAAAATACTTTCACGAAATCAAAATCAAAGGCACATGAATAAGCGTTAGGAATTCATACCTAACAATCAAAGATAATCATATGCAAAGATGAGAGATAAAATATCGACAAATAGTTGTAACACATGTTCCATCTAAGTTATGTTTTATATTTTTTTTAAACCCCAGGCTCTGATACCAAGCTGTGACGCCCCACCTCTATGCCCACGCTAGCCAAGAACACTACGGTGTAGTGCTGTCGACTAGCGCGGAGAATAAGGCTGTTGAGGAGCGACCATCCATGTAATTGCTTTGCGCGAGCACCGATATGTCAGATAGAAGTTAAATGCATTTTATTTCACGAGGAAATCCGACATACCGATACACACCCAAAGCTACTACACAGTGGCTATAATAGATTAGGACAAAATATATAATAATAACGCAGATAATACAAATGCGGAACACAGATAGAACAGAAAGTCTCATATATATATATATATATGTATATAACTGATGTCAGTTACAATACATTTGACACGGTACATATGATACAACTACAACAGTCGACTCAAGAAGTTATATATACAAGTACATTATCGACTAATATACATGAATACATATCAACCTATACTATGACACGACAACTCCAAAAGATATGAAAAGTCTTCATAGCTCAAACATCTACCCAAAGCAAGATATCTACAACCTGAAATAACTCGGGTCTGACCCGAGTATTAAATTCAAAAGAAAATAATACACGGATCAGTCTAATTTAAACTCAGTTATTAGTGCATAGAAGCAATAATAAGTAAATAACAATTAGACGATAGTCAAAATAAATTTCGTCTATCCGATCCTTAAATAAAGAAATCGGATAACGATAAATATAACACGTAGCAGTGTTAAACAACAAATCAGCAAATTCAACCAAATCAGAATGCAATTCAGAATATTGAATTTAATAAACAAAACAGTTCAAGCCATTGAAATATCAATTATAATATTAATTTGAGTAGGGCTGCAGTACACACACGCGTGCACTGCCTCGCCACTACAGCATATGGAATATGCAAAAGATCAATAAATCAAAATAAAATAGAATATCAATAAAATCAATACCGTGTGGCCGCAGTTCACGCTTGCGTGCACTGCCTTGCCACTACCATGATGATGTACCCAAAAACTCAATTCCGTGTGGCTGCAGTTCACGCTTGCGTGCACTGCCTTGCCACTACAGTAATGATGTACACAACCGGGCACAAGGTCAAACCCGAACTATTAGCTGGATTCAACTCAAGTAAATTCGAAAACCAATAAAATGCAAAGGTCAAGTTGCAGATATCCCGACTCAACACAACTGCAAGTATTCAAGTTCACATGTGAAAGTCCAGGCATCAATACTTGAAGCCAGAAACAATACAAAAGCAGACTCAGTGATACAAGAAGCAAATATACAGTGATGACATGGTTGTAGTGAAAAAACTCAAAACCCCTAATGTACTTGAATACTTGAAACAGAAAGTGGAGAATATTCAACATGCAATGATACATAGTGGCATATGATCAGAGGTAATGCAAGCAAGGCTAACAACTACATATAACTATAGTGCAGCATATATCAAGTGAAGGCTAGCACATACACATAAAAGTGTAGACAAACCACAAAATCAGGATAAAGCCAGTGACAAGCTTACATGATGACTCGAGAACAAAAGCATGAAGTACTCAGCATACATGTATCGATATATTCATGCAGTGAACAGTGGGCAAGGGTCCAACAAAACATCTCAAGCTCAAAATGGACCCAGACTCAAGCAAATATACTGTAATAATATGGTTGCAGTGAATCAAGCAACTCGACCAAACCCAACAACTATATGAATGCATGCATATGGTCAAGCAGTCAAGTCAAGCCAATGCTAACATGTAGTGCGTCGAAACAAAATAGTGATACCCAAATGCTACATGAAACATGATCAACACAGCAAAAATGGTCAAGCAGTATGCACAGTGCACACTCAAGTAAGTGACACAGCGAACACGACAACAAGCAACAGTGCAGCATCAGGTCGAGCACAATGCAAATACAATGAGACAACACATAACTCGAACAATGGTCAACCATACATGCATACACACATACGAATGTATGTATGCATATATATACAGATAAGTCAACCAAACAATTCGAACTACATCAAGAGCCGAAGCCACAGTGAAACTCAAGTGTTTAATAATACAACTCGAAATCAATTTCACTTAAATAGAAAATGCACATGAACGTTGTGGCAACAGTTCAAGGCAACAGTAACAACTCAAATGCAAATAATGTCATATATGATACAGTGGCAAATTGCATAAACAAGCACAAGTGTGCTACAGAGAATATGCAACATGAAAGACATGAAGGCAGTAAAGTGCTGACTGGAAACAAACTGCAAAGACGTCAGCGAGTATGACATAAGGCAGTGCAACAAAGACCACCAATGTTCAATGTAAATGCAAGCTAGTAGCTCATACTACAAATCAGGTCGGGGACAAATGAATGACCATGAAAATCAAAACTGCTCGGGGACGAATACAAAAATAATCAAGTATAGCCAATAACAGCAGCTACCGCCAAAAATGTCCGAGAATGTAACCAAATGTACAAGAATGCCTGAACTGAGAAAAACAAAACCAAGTCAAAGCAAGACCAACCCAGTTACAAATCGAATCAATGCAGAAATTTCAAGCTGAGCAAGGCAGTGGCCGAAGCTATCAGAAGAATGAAAGTGAGATTCTTGTCTCAAAATAGTTTTCACAGAAACCAAGTTTAATATGAATTAAATACCACCGAAAACAGAAATTAACAAGCACAACATCAAGAAAGATCAATTCAAAGTCGAAGACAGCTACAGTGCAATGCCGTGAGCTATTGAGCAAACACATGGATTCACCGATCAATTTCAAGTAATAAGAATCAAGATCGAAGTCAGAAAATCCTCGACATCAAAACAAAACGAGTGGACGAAGCCATGTATGTACAAAATCACTAAATTGTCAAAAATCTCGTAATGGCCGAAGTCAATTATTGACAGAGATTCAACTAAATCAGATTTCAAAACCAAGTATCAACACAAAATCGAACGAAAGCATAGAACTTAGTTCGAATTAAGATGTGAGTATAAATTACTCACCTTATCGACGAATTTAGAAGAATCCAAGCACACCAGAAATCGAGCGAAGCCAGAGCAACTGAGGGAAGACGAACGAAACCCTAATTTCAGAGTGGAGAGGAACGAACGAGGAAAAGTAACAAGCCGCCATTGTTATTTCTTCGTTCGATTTTATTTTAGGGTTACGAGCGAATAAGAAAAATGAATAAAAGGGGATGGGTTATTTGCTTAGCAAATTATCACGGCCCAAATAAAAAAAATGGACCACTATTTAATTTTTCAAAGTCCATCAATCTTTTTAACACTTTATAAAAGAATTTTAATTCAATTTAAAAACTTCAATTGGCAATTTGCAACAATATTAATCGTTTATTGATGATTATAAATTGGTGAAAAATTCGGGTTGTTACAGCAATCTTCAAAGGATATCGTACATCAAATTCTAGACTTACCATAACTATTATACTTGACCGTTGATCTACAATGCCTTGATGCAATAGCTAGTCGTCTTCTTTTGAAAAAATCTTATAAGGAATATAACTGTGCAATATTTATAGATATATATAAAGTTTTGTCATCAAAATTAAAAAATACAGGGTTCAACATTTCACTTTTTGATGATGATAGCTATATATGTCTATAATATGAAATACCCCCCAATAATGCGCCCCTTATTTTTCTTCCCCTTTGTTGTTGTCAAAAACTTAATTATATATAAAGTAAATAACAGTAAGAAATATTTTAACATGATTTAAACAATAAATTAAGAAAAGAAGCATTTAGACAAATTGATGATCACAGGACATAATTTTGAATACCATACAATACGTATTGTTGCATACCACCATTTGACAACATAACACAACATACCATAAATAATACACATAATGTTGCGTACTAACTGTTTAATACCATAGTACCACACCATATTACACAATTAATGAAAGACAAATTGTTTTGAGACATCATTAATAACAAAACATTGAAACACGATATAGACATAAACTACATCCAAGCAACAGTTCATTCATGCAATATTCCCAAGAAAAAAAACAATCAAGATCTATGCATATTACCAAGAAATGCTTCTAAGCACAAACCTGACTATGCAAAATCCAAGTAAACCTAACACATATATGAATACAACGTAATATGAAGTGAACAAATATATTTTTTATAATTTGGATAGAAGTTTTACATTACCTTTAATCAATATCACGACGTGGCGACACCTCTTCCACATCATCTCCACTTTCTATTTCATACTCACTACCAATTTCATCGTCTCCTTCCTTTTAAGGTTGTACCTGAGCATCAGACAGCTTGGTACCTTGGTGTGGAGGTAAAGGATGCATAGGAATGGTAGGAGATAGTAATCATGACTTAGCTAACATCCTTTTCTAGATTTTCCCAAAAAGTTTTTTATCCTTGATAGCTCTTTTCCAATCATTTTCATACTAGAATTTCTTCAAGAAAGACACTTTTATAGAATTTTTTGAGGATAATAAAGCTTGAGCTTTTTAAAGTTGCGGCATCTTAAACGTGGCAATGTTTGAAGAAAGAATCTTAACTGACTTAATGCTATTATCACTTTCTATTTCTTCCTCGCTAGGTTCTTCTCCTCTACCTTCCTCGTGGATTTTTTTCCCAATTTAGATCGATACTTTTGATAGTAGCATACAATGCCTTATACTCCTTGACATATATTTGTTCCTGGCTTCTGGTAAGATAAATAAGGGTGTCGATTACGATTCGTTCTACTAGACGGGGCCTATGGCACAAATCCGTCAAAAAAAATAGTTGCTTGGTTTCCATATAAATGATGTCTAATTTGGTTACTCTTACGGTGTTTTCTGTCTATGTCTTTTAGTTACATTCCTTAATATCCAATTCTGAATATTTAACCAATATGGTTATTGTGGATTTTTATAGTTTTTCCGTAAATGTTAGTCCATAAATAGCCTACATCATTAGAAATTGGAAAAAATTTCCACCAATATTAGCCTAAAAGGGTCATAAAACTAGAGTATCGATTTGAACAATATTAGAGCCATGTTTTATCAAGGTGGTAATATGTGTTTTATCCGTCAGTGCTTTCATATTATACAGTTGAAAATTGTCAATTCTGTAAAAGAAACCATGAAAGAACTTCATAATAGTTAAAATACTATACCTTCTCATGTTTAACATATCATGATGAAGCCATTCTTTTAATTGTTCTTGAGTGACACCATATGAATGGTCAAAAGAGGTCTCACTAATCTTCCTTTTCTAAGAGTTTTTTGGTTTTGGAGGAGCTTTGGGTGCCATGGGGGTAATTTTAGGTTTTGTAAAATAAAATTGGGTAAAAATAAATGAAACATGAAAATGGATGGTTGTTTTAACTTGAGCGGCGAGGATTTAGTGAGGGAGTTGGTGCTTAGAATGAGGAAATAAATCCAAATGTCATTATGTTCAAATTGATTTAATTCTTCTTGCATTGCTAAAATCCAAAAGTCATCATTAGATGCTTCTTTAACATTGTTTTTGGTTCTATTGTTGAAATAAACGCACCTTGTCCCATTTGATTAACTGATTTCTAGTTCTATCTCTAGTGCCAATTTCACCTATAATATTGCAAAGTGGATGTTCTTTTAGAATAAGTGGTAGGGAGCATAATGTATTATCAACATTTTCTTTTTGAGGGGTATTTTCAAAACTTGTTCGTTGAATTATTGAAATATTCTCATCTTCATTATTACTTATTTTATAATTTTCCTCAAATGATATGTTTAAGGTTTCTTCTATAGTATTTGATTTTTTATTAAATATTCTTTATGTTTTACTTCTTTCTGAATATTCGACAAAAATACCTTCATCGACTTTCGAATCAAAATTTCTTAAATTGTCTTTTATATTAAGTACAAACTATTTTGAACCAAAAATTCCAAAATATGAAATATTTGGTTATCTATCATTAAGTAATTCATATATATGTTTTGTTGATGGCCTTATTGATACACGATTTGAAACATAGCAAACCGTATCCATAGCTTTTGCCAAAAAGTATTTTGGCAATTGGCAACTGCTGAATAGTATTCTTGCATATTCTTGTAATGTTCTATTTTTCGTTCTACAACATCATTTTGGTGACGTGTTTTAGGAAACAAAAGATTATGACCTATATCTTTCTTGTTGCAAAAATTATTAAATAATTCATTATCAAATTCACCACCATGATCACTTTTATTACTTTTAATTTTCAAATTCTTTAAGTTTTGATTTCGTTTTGAATTTTTTTTAAGGACTTCGAAAATATCACTTATATGTTTCAAAAATGAAGTCCATGTATATCTAGAAAAATTATTTAATGACAAATACATATTTGTTATTGTTAAAAGACCTGACCTGAGTAGGTCCAAAAAGATCTAAATGAAGTAGTTTTAGAGATTGAAGAGTCGAAATAATCTTTTTAGACTTAAAAAGACGATTTTGTCAAATTTCTTAGTTGGCAAGCGTCGTATAGATTATTAGCTTTGAAGCTCAGGTAAACCTTTTAACAAATCGCTTTTGGAAAGCTTGTTAATATACTTAAAGTTTATATGATAAAATCTTTTGTGCCATAGCCATGGATCATGATCATTGGCTAAGGGACATATGTTATTATTACTATTTATTTTCATATTTAAAAAATAATATTTCCTTTTTTATTTCTTCAAAAACTAGATTTATATTTTGATAAAAAATGTTACATTTATCCTTTTCGATATAAATTGCAAATCCTTTATCGCAAAGTTGATTAATTCTAAGTAGATTATGTTTTAAATTTTCTACGAGTAAGAAATTAGTAATTAAAGGAGAATTAGATACACCTTTGTTGAAGGCGTCGTCTATGCCAATGATACGTCCTTTAGAGTTATTTCCAAAGGTGACAGTACCTCCGTCCATATATTTGTCATTTGAAAGCATGTGTTTATTTCCTATCATGTGTTTAGAACAACCAATATCAAGGATCCATCTCTCCTTTTTCTTATTGAGTACATCATCATAGTCCATGGAGCATACATTAATTTGCTCCAAATCATTCTCACTATCTGACGAAGAAGACAAATCTGAGTCATAATAAGTTACTTGAAAAACTTGCTTCTTCATTCTAAATTATTTTTCAAATTTTCTTTTGAAGCTTTGTTTTTTTTTTTTTGAAAATTCGGATAATCACCCTTGATGTGACTGGTCTTATTGCACTCATAGCATTTTAAGAAGAATGAATTGGTTCTATTTTTGCCAAAACGTTTATTCTTTCCATATTTAGAAAACTTCTTGAACTTTTTGGTAAGAAATATGAAGTCGTCTTCCTTAACGACAGAGTCATCTTCAACTTGAAATGCGATCGTTTTTTGTTCTTGAGCTTGCGTTCTTTTAGCTGCAAATTTACTTTATACGAAACAAGATTTCCAATCAACTCTTCTGGTTTGAGTGTTAAAAGATCATTGGCCTCTTCGATAGTCAATACTTTTCTCTCCTACCCATCTACTTAAGAGTTGAATATTTTTGATACTCTATCAAAATGCTAATAATTTTCTCTAAATGTTATTGGAGCATGAGTAATGTCTTGAAACTTTGAATACATGTCAGTAGTGGTTTTATTTTATGGTTTGAAAATTGATTCTTTAGCGTAGAAATTTTGTTTTTCTTAAACTTATTTGTGCCCTCATGAGTAACTTGCAAAGTACGTTATATCTTATATACGCTTTTGTACACATTGACTTTATTAGATTCATTATTATCTAATGTACAAAATAATATGTTCATAGTTGTAGTATTGTTAGTAGCATTAGTTTTTTGAGCATTTAACCATGCACTATAGTCAGTAATATGTGTAGTATGCTCTACTTAAGTGATATTCCATATTTATAACCAGTTTTTTGCATATGTATATATTCTCATCCTAGTTGACAATATGCACAGTTTGAACCAGTGAATAGTAGTGATCGTGTAGTGGACATTTAGTGTGACGACCCGCCTTTCTATCCATAGAAAGACGTATCATCAATAAGAAAAAAAGAGATAGAAATAGAAAAGATAGAAAGAATAACAACATCAGAATCTCACGGCGGAAACGGAACAAAATATAATACATCACATAACTATTACATAGTTTTACATATATCAGAGTTATACAACATCATTCAACAATACAGTCATATATATCTGCCATTATATACATCCCCAAAATACAACATACATCAACTAACACAGCGGAACTAGATAAATAGATACTTCTGGACTCCTGCTCCAAGCTCCTCCAGACTCCAACAAGCCAAAACCTATCACTTGGCTACTCATAAAAATTTGAGTACCCAAGAGTTTATGAAAAACAGAAATAAACTCCGGGACAGACATGGGTCCGGTGTGAGTAAACGGGTTAAAGTGTTTAACTTTGAAAACCATTTGAAAACAAAGGTATCACGTAAGACTTCCCACACATAAACATGGGTAAGTTTTTACCTTACACTAACCAAATCATTTGAAAGAAAATCCAGTGATATTATAATAGTATCTAGGGTTTTCAATTAAATACAGAAATAGCTCAAATGCTTACATCCCACATTCCAACATAGTTGGGCACAATCAAAACGTACGGCGCTTATTGGAGATTGGATTCCATACTATGGCAGGGCTACTGGGGTACCGCCCGTCACAGTACGGGGCCTAGATCACTGTACTGAGGATCGCTCCTGACCCCCTACAACACAAGGCCAGAACCATTCCTTACCGAAAAGTTCCAAACAAGACAACCCCACGGTTGTAGCTAGCAACCGCCCACACAGCCGAATAAAAAAGGGACATCTAGACAGGGGTATATCCCATCCTTCTTGGGTGCTACCCACCTAACCTTGCTGCACCTCCCTTGTTTTATCCATTCCCAGTTGATGAGGCTTGAGGTTGCGATTACCTTTGTAGAACATATCTCTTAGAATGCTCATCGTCCACCTGACGATGTTCTGAAAGCATTCAATCCATACAAGTTCGTTACGGGTTCGAATAAAACCGAAGGCATTATCTCGTTACACTCATAATTCACGACGATAACCCTTGCACTCTGAAACCCCATCTCGATCTTCACTTGAGATGCCATGACCTATCGTTTAATTTGGATCGATGTGGTTTTCGGATAATCATAACTGACACCCGATCCTGGTCTCATCGAAATCCAAACGCCATTTTAAAGGTCAAGTTGTTTAATAGTTTTAAGCAATTTAATTCAACACTTTGAATTCACATAGCATTTATCACAGATAAATCATATTCAAATATCACAGATATATCCGAAGCATAACACAGAGTATCACAGAATATCACCAAATAGATATCACAAATCCAGATATTCTACTTATAATCATCCATAAGCAAGCATCTTTAATCATGCTCGATAAATCATTAATTAATTAATTATTTCATTTCATACCATTTAATTTATTAATTACTTCTTAATCAATTTATTAATTACTTCTTAATCAATTTATTAAACCTTAATTACTTAATTCATTATTCCTTAATTGTCAATTAATAATTTTAATTATTAATTTAAAATTGCTTGTTACCCATTTATTTATCACTAATTACTTAATTAATCAATTATTAATTCTTAATTAAATTACTTACTTAGTTAACTACTAATCATATATTAATTAACTTCAATTGGCTAATTAAAATTCTTAATTTCAAATTAATTAACACTTAATCATTTGTTAATCAATTTTTAATAACAAAATTATAAATCTCAATTCATTTAGTTAATCATAATTACAAATTAATTGCCATTCTTAATTTTCTTACAATATAAACTAAGTAAATAAAAATCATGTATCTTACATTTTAAAATCTACCTTAATAACTTTAAATAAACTAGTTACTAACTTAAAAAGCTTTATTGTTAATTTAAATCTAAAACTTATCTTACATAACTACTTAATTAAAATATTAATTAAGATTTAAAAACATTTTAAAGAGTTAACTTAATTAATTATGTCTTAAAATAAATTCTTATCTTCAACTTCAGGCGTTAATTAATTCATAAATACTTAAACTTGTATAAGATGATAAACTTCAATTTTTATTGGGCTACAAGTTGAAAAATCAGAACCAGAGAATGCCCCCAGGTTTACTCGAGTTGATACTCTAGTTTCTCCCACCATTTCCCTGAGTCCACCTTACTTCCTTACATACGTTTCTTCCTTTTCTTTTTTTAGTTTAAGTTTTAAACTTAATAAACTAGTTCCAGGCTCGAGAATCCCGCGTTCCAACCCGAGTCAATCCACCACTTTCTCGAGTATCAACTCGAGTCGCTCACCACCCAACAAGCCCTGACACCATATCGATGCCGTACACGTGCACAACGTCTCGCCGACGCTCCGGCGGACCTCACTTCCTCCGGCGAGTCGCGAATCACCCCTTTATTCGATTACCATAATCAACTCGATGCCAAATATTCCAGATCGAGATTAAGTATTCCGTTCGAAACCTGGAACTCGAACTCACCCTATAAAAACTCTTCGCCTCACTCATGCCGACCATCAGAGGCGATACAACTCAGGCCTCACCACGTCAATCCCCTATAATACACCCACCCTCAATTTCGAGCAACTCGATCGATCCGAGGAGACGCAATAACCTAGTTTCTGATGTTGCGACTTTTCTATTGATTAGAAAAGCACAAATTTTAATAAATTCTGCAAGCGCACAGGCGTGTAGTATGCAGGTCGAACACAGGGAATTGTATTTTAAAACAATTAAAATCCATAGTTAAATCTTAGGCGTGTTAAATGAATTCGACGGTGAATTTTGAACAGAAAATAAAAACAATAATATACTCCGAATCGTTTTCGAAACTAATCGAAATTGCAACCAAAATATAGAATTGTAAAAAAATCAGAACAGAAATTGAAATTGCGGAAAAGAAGATAACGGAGCAAACAACTGAAATAATTATTAACTAACTGAAAAGAGTGCAGAAAATAACTAAGAACAAGAATAAATAAATTGCTAAATCTAATCAACAATCCTACGTATTCTGTTCGAAAATAAAAACAGTGCTGAATTTAAATCTAACTTGAAGAAAAGTGATGAGGTAAGAGATCCTTTCAAGGTGTTGTATAATGCTGTATATATAGGCTTTCAACCCCTAAAATCAGTCTATCTTTTTAGCAATTGGACCGGTTCTATTCTTAGTATTTGCCAAGATAATTGTACTGACTGGGTCCATTCCTTGAATTGGTGAAGAGTCAAGTTGCCACGTCATTGCTTGAAATACTTTTATATGTGAATTGGTCCAAATTCATACGTAAGCTACTTTTGAATGTGTCATTTTGCTTCATATCATGGCTATGTATTATGCTACTTTTTAGGAGGAACTGGTCCTTTGCTTGAATTGGTGAAAGAGAACATATATACATCCACATCATTGCTTGAATTGGTCCAAATTGCTTTGATTTATTTCAATGCTCAAAATGTTGCACTCTTTGCTGCGTGATTTTTGAACCAATGGGCGGCATAACCGATTAATTTCAACGTTGCACTTCGGAATCAATAATCTGCAAAACCACAACAAAATACCCGTGTAATACCGCTTTATTAAAATAAAAATATATGAAATAAACGGTTTAAATTGCAGAGAAATACGTTCATCAAATACCCCCACACTAGAACTTTATTCGTCCTCGAATAAGCAAGAAAATAAAACTAACTAAATCCTTTTTCGTAGGAAACACGATTGCATTGAGCATATGCAACAAGCCGTTAAACCTCTAGGTGTCCCTAGTAGGACGAGTGGTGTCTCTTGAGGGTTTTCAGCGGATACTACCCACAAAATCCAAATGCAGTATGTGATGATTCTAATGTACTACATGAATGCAAAATTCTACACAAATGGAGACTCGATTTACTTCAAAATAGTTGCAACAAAATAATGTATATCAGTTTTAGTCAACTTCTTCAAATTTTTGGTTCCTCACTAATCACAAATTTCAATGTAACTCAAGTTTTCATACATTAGATTCTAGTTTGGCCAGTTGTTTCGGTCGATAACATAGTGCAGCCATGAAATAAATTCTTCACTGTTGATCACAGTTTTTTTTCAAAATGGTATTTTTCATTTCCATTTGTATAACAAGCCAAATCAACAACGTCAAGAAGTGTTTGGGTTTCAAAGCTTAGTCTCTCTTTACTAGTTTTTTTTTCACTTTTTTTTTTACACCTATCCTTTGGACCAAGGTATACCACCCATGCACTGCCTCGCGGGCTTACGTGAGAGTTGGGACAGAGCTTGGCGGATTGTGCAAACCGACGCTGACTATGTCAGAAAAGGTCGGTAATCCTTAGGTGATTATTTATTTAATTATTTATACACCTAACTCAGAATGCTGAGGCCAGATATACCATCCATGCACTGCCTTGCGGGCTTACGTGAGAAGAGTATAGAGCGTGGCGAGTGCACACACTTTCACAAGCATGCACACCTATCGACTGTAGGTGTTTCTTATTAGTTTTTTTTTTGAGAAGAGCTAAAGAGTGTTATTCAAATCAACTTAGCACCACTTAACTTTAATGATTTGAGATGTCAAAGCATGTACTTTAAATCTGCCATTTTTTTTAAACAAAGACTACAGTTTAGAAAAGATTTCATAACCATCACCTATGAATCCCCCTATATACTAACATCACTATTATCGCTTGTAATTCAACTTTTCATTATATTTTACATTTGAAATTAGTGATTCACAAAAATCTTCATCAATTGACTTCAACTGCTTACTTACTTTGTCTTGACTAATTAAAAATAAATCGAAGTCCTAAAAATATTGGGAAATGAAAAAAAAATTGAAAAGAAATTTGAAAACAAATAATGAGATGATTTTTAAAAAAAAATGATGCTACACTATGAAATATGAACAAGCAGAATGAGATATGCGTCCCCCCCACACTGGAATGAGACAGTGTCCCGACTGTCAAATAGAATGCAAATGCAAAATAGAAGAAAAAAACTAAAAAAAATACAACCTGATATGTGCAAGATAGTGAGCGGCTCATGCCGAATAGCTAGGTTCGTGAAGATCCATGAACTCATCGTTCTCGTGCTGTTCAAACTCTAGAAATGGCTTCAAGCGTTGTCCATTGACCTTTGAAATGGAACCGTCCCTAGGATTTTCAATTTCAACTACGCCATAAGGGTATACTGTTTTCACAATATATGGACCTGTCCAACGGGATCTCAATTTTCCCGGAAATAAATTAAGTATGGAATTATATAAGAGAACTTTCTGACGTACTTCGAATGTCTTACGAAGTATGGATTTATCATGATAGAATTTGGTTTTCTCTTTATAAATCTTTGCATTTTCGTACGCTTCATTTCTTAGTTCTTCTAATTCTGACAATTGTAATTTACGATGCGATCCGGCTTTTTCCATGTCAAAATTAAGGTATTTGATTGCCCAAAGTGCGCGGTGCTCGAGCTCAACGGGTAAATGGCATGCTTTTCCAAAGACTAATCGGTATGGTGACATTCCTAGATTGGTTTTATAAGCTGTGCGAAATGCCCAAAGGGCGTCTATCAATTTAGATGACCAATCTTTTCTGTTGGAGTTAACCGTCTTTTCAAGAATTTGTTTAATTTGTCTATTGAAAATCTCGACTTGACCGTTGGTCTGTGGATGATATGGAATAGATAGTTTATGAGTGATAGAATATTTCTTAAGAAGAGATTCAAAAGCACGATTACAAAAATGAGAACCATTATCACTTATAATGGCTCGAGGTGTGCCAAAACGGGAAAATATGTTTTCTTTCAAAAATTTGACAACAACTTTATTGTCATTCGTTTTGGTAGGAATGGCATCAACCCATTTAGACACGTAATCTACTGCAAGTAGGATGTAGAGATTTCCAAAAGAATTAGGAAAAGGACCCATGAAATCGATGCCCCAAACATCAAAAATGTCGATGACAAGGATCGGATTTAGGGGCATCATGTCACGTTTGGAAATACGACCTGTTTGTTGACATCTAGCGCATTTGGAGCAAAATTCGTGGGCATCACGAAAAAGAGAAGGCCAATAAAAACCGCACTGTAACACCTTGGCAGCAGTTTTCTTCGCTCCAAAATGTCCCCCACATGCTTGATTATGTGAAAAAGAGAGGATGCTATGGAATTCATGTTCTGGGACACATCTGCGAATGATTTGATCGGTGCAATATTTGAAAAGATAAGGATCGTCCTAGTAAAAGTTTCGAACGTTGGAGAGAAATTTTTGTTTATCTTGTTTTGACCAATGGGAAGGTGTTTCATTTGTGACAAGATAATTTACGATGTCCGCGTACCATGGTGCACTAGAGAGTGAAAGAATTTGTTCATCGGGAAAATGATCGTTGATTTGAGAGTTATCATAGTTTTCATGCACTATACGAGAAAGATGGTCAGCTACGACATTTTCAGGACCCTTTTTATCTCGTATTTCTAGGTCAAACTCTTGAAGAAGGAGAATCCAACGGATTAAGCGGGGTTTGGTATCCTTTTTCGTGAGTAATACCGCAAGGCGGCATGATCGGTGTAAACTATGACCTTAGAACCTATAAGATATGATCTAAACTTATCGAGGGCAAAGATAACTGCTAAAAACTCTTTTTCTATGGTTGAGTAATTCAATTGAGCTTCATTAAGAGTTTTGCTAGCATAATAGATGACTCGAGGAAGTTTATCGATTCGTTGACCTAAGATGGCTCCAATGGCATAATCAGAAGCGTCGCACATTAATTCGAAAGGCAAAGTCCAATTTGGAGGTTGGATGATAGGTGCAGTGGTCAAGATCGATTTGAGGGTTTCAAAAGACGTTTCACATTCATTGGAAAATTCAAATTTAACGTCTTTAGCCAGAAGATTCGAAAGAGGTTTTGAAATTTATGAAAAATCTTTAATGAACCTCCTATAGAATCCTGCATGGCCGAGAAATGAGCGAATGTCCTTTACGGACCGTGGAGGAGGAAGGCCCACAATAAGATCAACTTTAGATTTGTCAACTTCTAGTCCATTTTTAGAGACAACATGACCTAAGACTATTCCTCGCTTAACCATAAAATGACATTTTTCCCAATTAAGAACAAGAGATTTCTCCTTACATCGCTTTAAGACACGTTCTAAACGAAGGAGGCATTGATCAAAAGATGACCCATAGATTGAAAAATCGTCCATGAATATTTCTAAGAAATATTCCACCATATCAGAAAATATACTCATCATACATCGTTGAAAGGTAGCGGGAGCATTACAAAGACCGAAGGGCATGTGACGATAAGCGAAAGTTCCAAAGGGACATGTGAACGTTGTTTTGTGTTGGTCCTCTAACGCAATGGGAATTTGATTATAGCCAGAGTAACCATCAAGAAAACAATAGTATTCATGACCGGTTAAGCGTTCGAGCATTTGACCAATGAAGGGAAGGGGAAAATGATCTTTTCTTGTTGCTGCATTGAGTTTTCGATAGTCGATGCAAACGCACCATTTTGTTTTGACCTTTGTCGGAACAAATTCGTTATTCTCATTTGTTGTCACAGTGATTCCAGACTTCTTTGGTACAACTTGTACCGGACTTACCCAAGTACTGTCAGAGATAGGGTAGATAATGTTATTGTCTAAACATTTGATGATTTCTTCCTTTACCACTTCTCTCATATTAGGGTTTAATCGCCTTTGAGCTTCGCGAGTGGGTTTAGCCTCGTCGACTAAATGTATTCGATGTTCAATAATTGATGGACTAATTCCCTTAATGTCAGTGATTACCCATCCTATTGCCTATTTATTTTCCCTTAAAATTTTCAAAAGTTGTTCTTCTTGGTCCTTAATGAGATCGGATGCCAAGATTACAGGGAATTTTTCCGAAGAATCTAAGTATGCGTACTTAAGATCGTTTGGAAGAGGTTTGAGGTCTAATTTAGGGCGTACTTCTTTTGAGGCTTCAGTAGACATCAACTGATTGGATTCTAGTGAATTATGGAAAGAGCATAGCATATCATTTAATTCATAAATGTATTCATCTTCATTTAAATTGGAATTAAAATGATCTAGGCACATGTTAAGAGACTCCGTAATATCACTAAAATCATTTTCTACAATTGTTTGGATCATGTCAACTTCTTCTGTTTCAAAATCCCTTGATTGTCTGTTAAGATTGAAGATATTTAGTTCAATGGTTAGGTGCCCAAAGGAAAGTCGGAGTTGACCATTCCTACAGTTTATGATAGCATTTGATGTTGCTAAAAACGGACGACCTAATATCAAAGGAATCTGACTATTGGGATTTGAGACAGGTGCAGTCTCTAGGACTATGAAATCGACTGGGAAATAGAATTGCTCGATTTGTATCAAAACATCTTCAACCGTGCCCAATGGTTTTTTGACAGATCGATCAGCTAGTTGAATTGTGATGTTTGTAGGTTTTAATTCCCCTAGTCCAAGTTGACAGTACACAGTATAAGGCAAAAGATTCACACTCGCTCCAAGATCGAGTAAGGCATGACTAATGTGAGTGTTACCGATTTTACAACCGATCGTAGGACAACCGGGGTCCTTATACTTGATTGGGGAGGGATTTGAAAGAACAGAGCTAGTGTTTGCAGTTAGAAATGCAGTCTTAGGAACGTTAGTGGCACGTTTTTGAGTACATAGCTCTTTCAGACATTTGGCATATTGAGGAATTTGCTCGATGGTATCAAAAAGTGGAATATTGACTCGAACTTGTTTGAAGATTTCAAGAATTTGGTCAAAATTAGCGGGCTTCTTCTTTTTGTTGAGTCTAAGGGGAAATGGAGCAATGGGTTTATAGACTCGTTCAGAAGTTTTTTCATTCGAAGAAGAAGG
The DNA here is from genome assembly GCA_030765085.1 of Allium cepa. Classification (NCBI taxonomy): domain Eukaryota; kingdom Viridiplantae; phylum Streptophyta; class Magnoliopsida; order Asparagales; family Amaryllidaceae; genus Allium; species Allium cepa. The sequence continues at coordinate 923,113,342 of CM060931.1, read as the reverse complement.
TGTTATATTATAGGGTGAAGATAAGGGAGCTGGAATGTTGGGGTTGCCAACATCAGAAGGTGAAGAGTGGTCGGGATTGCCAACCTTAGATGAAGAATTAGAATCGTTTTGATTGACAACCGTGGTTGTCGACTAAGTTTCAGAATTTGGAACATGGGAAGATTTAAGAAGGATGTCGGGGTTGCCGACATGGTTGTCCACTTTCTTTCCAGACCTTAATGTGGTGACAGCATTAACCGAATTTACATCTTCTTCTCACAAAGATTTACTCCTCGAGAGTTATACTTTGGGTTCACTTCGGTTTGACTAGGAAATTTACCTTTCTCATTGATTTTCATGAGATCCTTCATCATTATCAACATTTGCTCATTTTGTTTGGTGATTTGCTCAATTCTTGCATCTTGGTTGGTGATTTGTTCATTTTGTTTAGATAGTTGTTTTTCCAATCGAGAAATTTCTTGTGAAGGCTGAGAAGGTTGGGTTGATGGATTGAAATTAGGATGCCTGTATGGTTGGTTCGAAGGTTTTGTTTGAGGAGCGGGTTGAGAATTTTGAGAATTAGAGGTTGGGGCTCGATAATTCGGATTTGGTATCATTGGATACATATGTGATGGATTAGCCACGTTGTTAGGATTTGACCATGAAAAATTGGGATGATGCTTCCAGTTAGGATTGTATGTGGATGAATAAGGACTATTTTGAACTATAGCATTGATTTGGTCTTGTGTGTAGTAATGGGATAGTCCTTCTCCTTCTTGATGAGTTTGGTTATCTATAGGAAGATGTGATGGGTCAATGGCATGTACTCCTCTATTTGGAGCACGAATCGGAACACGAATTGTTTCCCATTGCATATCCTTTTCCGAATATTCTTCTAGAAATTCCCAAGCTTCCTCGTCAGTTTTTGCCATGAATTCTCCTCCGCACATTGATTCAAGTTGGGATCTTGTTTGATAGTTAAGCCCTTCATAAACGATTTGGCACAAAACGTGCTTAGGGATTGCATGATGTGGGCAACTATATAACAGTTGATTTAACCTTTCAAAGTATTTTGAAAAAGTTTCTCCTTCATTCTGAGAGAATTGATTGATTTCAGTTCGAATTTTAAGAGTTTTATGGAAAGGAAAAAACTTTTTCAAAAATATAGTAACAAAATTGTCCCAACTTTTAATTGAATTTTTAGGAAGAGAATTAAGCCATCTTTTCGCGCTTTCTAGAAGCGCGAATGGAATAAGCCTTGGCTTGATGGATTCATTAGAAAGTTGTTGCATTTTAGTTGTAGAAGCATATAACTCAAATTCACTAAGAAATTCATATGCATTTTCAGACCCAGTGAATTTTGGTACCCCTTGGATAAAAGAATGTTTTAGCTCAAAATTATTTCCTTCGACGGGTGGAAATGAAATAACCGAAGGTTGAACAGTCCGTGTTGGATAACATCGGTCTCTAAGGGATAATGGTTGGTTCTCATGAAATTCATTATTTTCAACATGTGATTTAGGTGATAATTTCGGTGAATTGTGGTGTGAACTGTGTTGTGAACCGTGATTGCTCATATTTGTTTGATTTGAAATTTCCGTTGATTTGTTTAATGAAATATTTTGGCTTTCTAAACGGTTAAAATAATTTCTTGCCCAAACGCGCATAAAAAAATCAAGATGTAATAACAAAAAGTAAATTTAAACAGTTTTTAGTTGGGCACCTATAGAGTAGAAAATTACTTACAGAGAGGTATGGCTGTCCGTCCATTGCAGCTGAGTAGCGCTAGCGGATCAAACTCCAAAGTTTGTGGTTGCTATGTTGTTGCTACCTGTCAGATATCTAAGAGATGATAAGCTTAGAAAAAATTAAACTGCAACTGTGTATATATAAATGAAACGTGATTTTTGAAAAACGGGAAAAAAAAGTAATTTTTTTTTTATTACGTGGAAACCAAAATAGACCAAAATAGCAATGCAACTAAATAACGCGTAGCAGCAGTAAGTTGACACACAAAAATGAAAGGAGAAGCTCACGTGTATGTGACAGCTAGTAATGCTTAAAATGAGATTATATGTGATAGCATACACATGAACGTGAGAAACACAATTTAAACTAACGTAAGCTGGGTATGTGAACAGAAACCAACTAAATGAGATGCAACTCACATGCAAAATGTAACGGAAAAAGCAAATGCAGCGAACGAACAAAATGCGATTTTTTTTTTAAGTAAAACGCTACTTTGGTGAAAGGAACTGAAAAACGAAAAAAAACGATTTTTTTTTTCGAAAACTAATACAAAAACAAATAAATTAACACGAATAGACTTAAAAACGAAGAATCGAAAATTTCAAAATAGCAACTCCTCGGCAACGGCGCCAAAAACTTGTTGCGACTTTTCTATTGATTAGAAAAGCACAAATTTTAATAAATTCTGCAAGCGCACAGGGCGTGTAGTATGCAGGTCGAACACAGGGAATTGTATTTTAAAACAATTAAAATCCATAGTTAAATCTTAGGCGTGTTAAACGAATTCGATGGTGAATTTTGAACAGAAAATAAAAATAATAATATACTCCGAATCGTTTTCGAAACTAATCGAAATTGCAACCAAAATATAGAATTGTAAAAAAATCAGAACTGAAATTGAAATTGCGGAAAAGAAGATAACGGAGCAAACAACTGAAATAATTATTAACTGAAAAGAGTGTAGAAAATAACTAAGAACAATAATAAATAAATTGCTAAATCTAATCAACAATCCTACGTATTCTGTTCAAAAATAAAAACAGTGCTGAATTTAAATCTAACTTCAAGAAAAGTGATGAGGTAAGAGATCCTTTCAAGGTGTTGTATAATGCTGTATATATAGGCTTTCAACCCCTAAAATCAGTCCATCTTTTTAGCAATAGGACCGGTTCTATTCTTAGTATTTGCCAAGATAATTGTACTGACTGGGTCCATTCCTTGAATTGGTGAAGAGTCAAGTTGCCACGTCATTGCTTGAAATACTTTTATATGTGAATTGGTCCAAATTCATACGTAAGCTACTTTTGAATGTGTCCCATTTTGCTTCATATCATGGCTATGTATTATGCTAATTTTTAGGAGGAACTGGTCCTTTGCTTGAATTGGTGAAAGAGAACATATATATGTCCACATCATTGCTTGAATTGGTCCATATTGCTTTGATTTATTTCAATGCTCAAAATGTTGCACTCTTTGCTGCGTGATTTTTGAACCAATGGGCGGCATAACCGATTAATTTCAACGTTGCACTTTGGAATCAATAATCTGCAAAACCACAACAAAATACCCGTATAATACCGCTTTATTAAAATAAAAATATATGAAATAAACGGTTTAAATTGCAGAGAAATACGTTCATCATCTGACCACGTCCAAAACCATGTGTTAAACCCTAAATTCGCCTATTTCCCTCATTGTTTGCAATAGAAAAATTATTTAGCAATTTTCCCATCTTCATCGATTGCCGAACTAGCTTCAAGCAAAAATTCAACATCCAAAATTTGTTCGATCGTTGGAAATTGGTAAAAAGGCATTTTCGGTTCATCTATAAACTGCTCGAAGCATACTTAACTAAAAATCACCATTTTAGTTTTAAAAATCCTATCTTTGAATGTTGATTCAAGTTATATAATCGAATTAATATTTTAAAATATTCGAATTTATCATATGATTTTCTTTTTACTGTAAAACTTAATTTACAGAGTCAATTCTTCATTATCAAGCTTAAAAAAATTCCAGATCATAATTTAAATTTAAACAAACTTTTTTTGTTTGTTACTTTATAGTATTTTGAATTTTGATTAAATATTCAACTCTGTAACAACAAACAGAGCAGACAGGTATATTCGATTTTTCACAGAACAACCTATACATAAACACAGAACTATATTCTAAAATAATACATATACAACACAATATTATCAATGAATCACCTGCACAGTTTTTAATTATACTTAAATCTTTAAAATTTGTGTTTACTCACCCAACGTTGTTGGACAGAGAGCAATTTTGGTTTTAAAAGCTGCAGTTTTGATCTTCCTTTAAACGTTCCTATTTTTGTTTAGTTGAATTGAATTTGAGTTTGTAAGAATAGTGATGTTTACTTTTTTCTTCTTCTTTCTGGCTTGCTAAGTTATGAACGAACTAGAACAAAAAAAGATATATAGAGAAAACAGGTTTTGTACAGCGTAGATGTTTACTGGTGTAATTTTTCTTTGGTTAGATTTTTTTTCCTTTTCTTTCTTAAAACTGACATGATATGTAAGTATTTTGAAATGACTTATTTTGTGCTGAGATGATAGTATTAAATGCAATGCTTCCTTACAAGTTTACAGCCTTATCCCATTTGATTCTTGTATGTAGATTTTTTTTGCTTTTATTTTATCTTCTTGCCTTGCATTGCTTTCACACATGTATTTCATAGTGTATATATAAATATATATATTGTAGAATTTCCTTAGGTGTTTACTTATGTTTTCATAAAACCATATAAGTTACCTTATATATTTATTTCTATTTTTAACATAAATTCTTGTTTTTATTTATTTTTTTATTTAAAGCTTAAACTACCAAATACTTTTTTTTGGAAATGGGTAAACCGCCTCATTAAAAACCTTACTAGATATCAACGTGATATTTGGTAAGGAAAAAAGAGTGCGGTGCTTTATTGATATATCTTAAATTTAATATACAGTATACAACATAGATTCTCCTAATCGGGTAAAAGAAAACACACCCGATCCTAATCAGTACACAACATAACTAATTACCAGTTGAACAAAATAAATATCAAGAAAATAACTGAAGACCGGTTATCAACCGTTATCCACTAGATCGATTCCCCATCTTTGTAAAATTTCTTCATTTTCTTTCGATCTCACTGTCTTCCTTTTACTTTTCGTCAGCAAGTATTTAACATCAATCTCCACATAGTTCCAGCGCTGAAATTTGTCTGTTTCTTTGCCATCATGTATTCTGGCATTTCTTTCCAACCATATATGATAGATTATTGTGACGAAGCTGCAGGAAGCAAGGTCTTTGATTTGATTTGCAATTTTGACTGATTCATGAATGTCCATCGCTTCCTCTTCAATCAGCATCGAGCTGTTCATATTCATTCCTAGTTTGAGTTTACTTCGAGTCCAGAGATATGCCGAGTATGGGCATTGAAAGAACATGTGATTTCTATTTTCTGGCTCTCGATTACATAACACACATGTAGGATCTACTGAGAATCCCCATTCCATCTGTTTGTCTTTGGTAGGTATTCTGTTAAGAATAATTTTGTATGTACATAAACTCATTTTAGGACTGTTGCAATGGTTCCAAATAATTTAGCCCAAAAATTAGGCCAAAAATGTCTTCTAGTGTTGTCCCATGCTAAGTAGAAAGTGAAACCATTTGGCTTGTGGTTCCAGCTCCAGAGCTCCAGTAATCAAAAACATGTGTAGTAGACAGTTGTACTTCTTTAATTTGGTTAACTTGTCTAGTAAACTGTAGGATCTGTGGCCTTAAAGTGTTGTTTTGTATTATACTACTGACCTTCAGATTGTCCCCTCCATATAAGCCAAGAGCATCCCACCCAAGGATATTGACCAATAATTCTGTAACGTACGCGATTTTTCGTTGCTGAAAAACCGAATAGTTAGGGTTTTAAGAAGAAAGAAGAGAGAGAAAGATGGAGAGAAAAGATAGAAAATGGAGAGAAAAGAAAATAGAAAATAGAACGGAATAGAAAACAACAGAACAACATCAGAATCTCACAATTCGCAGCGGAACAACATATAATAAATAAATGAATAATCTTTAAACAAAGAACTATATCAGTTATTACATTTCATACATTTCATTTCATTACACCATATCATCATCAGAGTGTACAACATCAAACAACAACAAACAATGCAGCGGAAAAAGAAATATTATATACTAATAATACGCCATGCCATCCAGCTTGCCTCCAGCAATTCCAGAATACCCAGAATATCCTGATAAACCTAACTCTTGACTGCCCGTGTAGAAATTGGTGGGCACCCAGAGTTTAGGAAGGAAAACAATAAACTCCGAGTCAGTCATGTGACTGGTGTGGAAACTCAAAACAGTTTATTTATCTTTAAAATCAAAATAGAGGAATATTTTTAAAGTCAATTCGCAATGCTTTTAAAAATGAGACTACCATAAGGCCTCCCGCACACACACACAATGCAAACGTAGAATCAGAGGAGATTTCTCCTTATGATAGTCAAAGATGCTTGATACGCATTTAAAATAACATTTGATATTATTACTAGTGCATAGTGTAGAGAAAAATTCATTTCGAACGTAGAATATAAATCTTAGCCAACATACGACCATTATCGTATGCCTACTATAGCTACCATCTAAACAGTGGTGACCACCATAAGTAAATGGCAGGTTCTACAACTAATACCGTACAAGGTTTCATATTGGGAATTGGATTTCCAACGAATGATCAGGCCAAGGAACTTCCCATTGCCACATGAGAATGCCTCTGGAAGGACATCCCCGAGAACCAAACCGGATCTCTACCAACACAAGGCCGGGTTACCCCTAACTGAGTAACAACTGACTAAATATGCCATCCCCCGGTCCTTTGGGACCTTTATCCGAGCGCTCGTAATCAATTCACACAATCATAAAGTGTTTTCAACATGAGTAAGTATCTGGGCTCCATACCATGATACCACCCTTTTCCAAAAGGAAATGCACATACCCTAAAGGGCGCTACCCCTCATAACCTTGCTGCATCTTTCCTGTTTTGACCATTCCCGGGGTGTGAGGCTCGACGAAGTCACGTCCACAAAAACATACTTTATACAAAAGCCATGATTTGGGTCAACAAATGATCATAGAAATGATCACCAAGATAGACGATCAAATAAATGATCCTATCATAAATAATCAACACAATGATCATTTCACAGCAACACTCAGCATGTCACATTACCAAATTGGGAATATATCGCTGATAACCTTCAACTACATAACCTCTGAGCTCGTACGTCTCAGAGAAGGGTGTTAAGCTAAAAGAATAAATTCTCCGCCACCAACAGAAATATATTTGAATGAAATCGGCTTTATATCTCAATTTGTAATGTCAGACATACAATCCATACAAGTCTGTTCCGGGCTCGAACAAAACCGAAGGCACTTACAAAGAAGTCCTTGCAATCCGGATATCCACAATCCTGATCGGATTTCCCATCACTTAGGGAGTCTCTATACCGTTGCAACTCAGTGCAGAGAGAATCGATAGGTCACCTATCGCTCTCACAAATATCCGGTCTTCAACACCGGTCATCAATGCTATCCATTACGTCGTATCACTACTCGGAATGGGTAATCCGAATAACGAGCGCAATAATTTAAAAATAAGTGTAGCATTCAAATTCAACAAATCCCAACAAATACCTTTCAAAGGTAATTATTGATAGTCGTTTATTGAACTATCAATGGATATGCACACATCACCAGATTCCAAATAATTTTCCAAATTATTTATTTCCCAAAATTCATATCTTTACAAGATATATAATTTCAATTCCTCAAAAATAAATCAATATTTATTTTTAAACAAATTCCACTTCCTTTTATAAATTCCATAGTGAATTTATATTTCACAATATCCATGCATATACGATTTCAATTATTCATTTCAATTTATCTTCAAAAAGATAAATTCTCTAAATATTCACTTTATATTGGAAAACATTTCCATACTTATTTAATAAGTAATTCTCAATCCATTTATTTTCAACACTTGGAAAATATTCAATATACTTAAATCGAGATTAAGTATATATTTCATTCTTTAAGGAAATTATTCTCTTAAACATATTTATTTGGGCCAAAACGAATGTTGCGTAAAACATCGTTACGACAACCCAAAATCACTAGTATAGGGATTCGAAATTAAAATAGATATATAAATCCCAATACTATACAAAACATTTCCTTTCGGAAATCATTTACTATAACAACAGTGTTATAGTCCACCATTTCCTTCTATTTCTCGAAAACGTCTATTTCAACAATGAATGTTGAAATCTATGGTTTCGAATCTTAACACCTTTTGAAAATATCGTTAGATCGTTTTAATTCTATTTAAAACATCACATCTAAAACATTTTCTTTAACATGTTATTCACTATTCAAAAACGTGAATATACTACGTTAACCAATTTCATCATTTCTATACATTTTGCTTTAAAGGATTATTCACTGTCTAAAACGTGAATATAACTCCATAAATAAGTTATAACAATTTACTTATCAAAATAAGTCATTGCGAATTTACAAAACAACGTTTATAAATTCCTTTATTAACCTATTCAATTTATAACTCAATTATAAAACAAAATTCATATTATAAGTTAAACACTTATAATTTATTTGTTTACAAGAATCGTTCTCTTAAACATCCCCATATATAAATCTTATAACTTATAAGATTCATTTATTTATCAAGAAATTCATTCTTCAAATAACTTTTCAAATTTTATAAACCTATTGCTTATAAAATTCCATTTATAACTTCACCGTTTATAATTCTATAAATTTCATTCATTTATGAGATTCATTCACAATTCATTCCAACACTTATAAAAACTCGTTTTATAATTCAAATATTTTAATTTATAAATTTTCAATTTATACTATTATTTTAAAACATCTTTAATCTCCTTTATAATTTCACCATTTTGATTCATAAAATAATTAAATTTTATAAATCCTATATTTTCAACTCTTTATAATAATTTCAAAAATTCCGTTTTAACTATTTTATAAAATCATTAGCCTCATATTTTCAAAAATCAGCCTTTTACTATATTTCTCAAAAATATAGTTTTTTTTATAACATTTAAAATTTATACGTTTATTTATTTAAAACGAATCAATTCTAAACATATAGTATATTTTCAAAAATCACTTTAAAAATCATTTTAAAGTTCCAAATTTGGTCCAATGATGCTACACCAAATAGTCAATCACGACAACAACGATATCATATATCGATATGATAGTCCATCACATATCAAAATATCCATAATCAAATAAATACTGTTGAGGAATCCAGTTGGATCCCTCCAACCTGTTTTCCTGCATCCACAAACATTAGCACAATACCAATTCCGCTCCAGTATGGAATTATCGCGGTATATGGGATTTAAAATATTATCCGCTTAATAGACGGCGCAATAGGGTCTCATCCGCTAAAAAAATGCGGGAAATCAATAACTGCAATATATACATATGCCAATATATATATATTGCTATTATATATAATACTAATTTCACTGTTTATGAAGTATTCGCGGTATATGTTTTTAATAAATAACATCCGCTTACTAACGGCGCATAATGTCTATTTTAACAATCAATAGAAAACAATCATCATTCAAACATGCATTCAAGTATTTTAAATCTAACTATTTAAAATAAAATCGAAACCATTCGATTGAGTGAGAAGTTCTCACCTTGATTTCAATTTCGTTTTAGCGATTTATTTCGAATAAAATTAAACGGACGTTTAATTTTACCCAAAATTCTCACTAACTCCAAACGACTCCAATCCAATTCCATCGCGTAGTGCTCGTCCATACGATTCCAACGCAACTGGTTTCGCGCGTTTTCGACCTCGTATGAAAAAGTTATGAATTTATGAAGTTACACGATTTAAACTATAATTAATTTACAACTTTAATTAAAGTTTTAAACCTAAGCTCCTTCTGGCCGTTGGATTCATGAGAGTAAATCTGGGCCGCACCCCCCTACCCCTTTCTTCTTCGTTCTCTTCTACAGGTAATAGCCGCACGAAGGAACCCATAAGCACGAAACTAGGTTTAATTTTTGCTCCTCCAACACTCGACAATAAGTTGATCCACCACCATCATGTCGTGCGCCTCCATCCCCACTATGCTCGGCTGCAGTACCATAGAGCTCGGCCCCCTCTTTTCATCGTTTTGCGTGCACGAACCGGCCACAAACGCGGCTCCGTATCTCCCCTATCGTCGCTCCGATGACGATCTCCACCGTTGAGAATGTTGCTCTCGAGCTACTCTACGGTTTTCATGTTGAAGGCTTTAGCTAATTGTTGATGGATTGAGCGGAATCGAAGGAGAAAGCAAACGATTTTCTGGCCGTTCGTTTTGATGGTGGCGGCTAGGGTTTGTAGATTAGGGTTTTATTTTTTTATTTTTTTATTTTGAAGGTGGCTATTTATAGAATTTTCTCAAACACTATTCAATCCGGAATTTCCGAACTCCGATTCACGCACCGTAACCAGCGTTTCTGGGGTTTACCCCGCGTTCCGGACACAATGGAATAGGTTTCGGAAGCTAATTCGGTCATCTGTGCGAGTTATGACAATAAACGTTCAATTTAAATTAAACCGATTTAAACGATTTTCTAGGCGTTTTAATTTGTATCGGACAAACGGTAAATCCAATTGACAAGAAATTTTAAACCTTACAATAATATCACATTATGGATCCGATGAAACTGGTTTCGTCGAAATCCGAGACAGTTTGAAAAATGGCTATTTTAACTCGCCAAATTAAAATTAAAAATAATTCGATGCGTTTCGAGCTGCCACGATCAAACGATAACTCCGATTGCCACGAAAATTGAAATCCGGTAATAACTAACTATTACGGATCCAATGGAACTGGTTTCGTCCAATTCTGAGACTGTTCAAAAATTGACTATTTTCACTAGTCGATTTAATATTAAAATATTCAATTTCCACAAATTAACTCTTAATTCGATTTTAAAAGTTCTAAAATATCGTTCTAACTTCAATATGATAAAATAAAATTTTACAAATCATTTTCAATCATATTTAACTCAATTTTCAATTACTTCCATAATTTAACATATTAAATTATCGATTTAATTATTCAATTAAATCCAATTATTCAAATAAAATTTATTCGACTTATAAATTCACTTATTAATATTTAAAATTAATTAAATATTCAGATTTTAATTATCAAAAATCCTGGGTCGTTACAATCTTCTCCCCTTAAAAGAATTTCGTCCTCGAAATTATTAAGTAAGAAAAGTTACAGAATTTATTAACTTTCCCAAAACAAATTTAAACTTCTTACAATAGCTTTACTAAGTTTTCAAATCATACTTAGTTATCTTTTCAAAAACAACTACTATTGTTTAATTTTCAATTCCAAATCAAAGTTAAAGTTTTCAAAAAATTTCCAATTTTCTCAAATTTTTCTAACGCCTTAAATTTTCGGAAAAATTCGCCATAGTCTCCTTTGCGCCGCTCGATCTGAAAAAAAAATGACAGTATATATATCACAAATATACATCTCATCAAGTAATGAGGCATCCCGCAGGGAAAAAGTGTAAAAGTACGATATTTAATCCGAGATATGTACCTTATATTTTATTAGCAAGCATATACGGCTAATATAGCGCGAAAGCGAGCTCCAAATGCGAAGCAAACGCGGTCCGCACCTACTAATCACTCAACAAACAACATGAGAACATGCATGTAGACAATAGTATCAATATACAACATATAGCAACATAATAACTATATATGTCAACATAGCAAATGCAATAAAAGCAATATATTCAACCATCAACCAACTAGCATTCATAACCAATAAATATTCATTCATATTCTCATAATATTCAATGAAATAGGTTTTCAATTTAAATCACATTCGATTCATTAACAGTGGATGTTTACTAACATTCATTCTCAATTAGTTTATATTCACTAATCCATATTCAAGTTGGTTCACTTCTAAATCAAATTCAATTCTATTTAAGATTCACTTAACTTCCAATTGAATTCCAATTACTTTAGCTTCCAATTTCATTAACACTTCATGAATTATATACAATCAATCAACTAACAACCATATAACAATCAATGTATATCAATTACAACCAAATTCCTTTGCTTTCAATTGGTTTAATTAATTGATTTTTATTCAACTATTCAACTTTCAATAACATTACATTTTAATGAATTAACACTTATATCCATTATTTCATATCAACTTAATTCACATTCAATTGATTTACATTCAATCCATTTATTCAATTCAATTACAAAAGTTGAATTTCATTTACATAACTTAAGTTCACATTTATCACTTAACTTTATTAATTTACTTTGATACCAATATCAACTTCATTCAACATTTCTTAAGTTATACTTCATTTTATAAACATCAATTGGTTTTACTTAACTTAAATTCCTACTTATAAATCCAATTCAGCTTCCAATTCTAAAGTAAATTTCCATTTAACTTTAAATTCATTTTTATTTACAACTCATATTCATAAATATATTCATATAGTTTCACTTCTTATATATATAAGTTTATTTCTCAATTGTAAATCACTTTAATTATAATTCAATTCTTATAACTCATTTGCTTATACAATAATTCTTTTATTTAGATTATTCAAACATCTAAACAATCAACTTATATACCTTAATAATTCTGAAAAATTATTTCTTTATATATAAAAATATAATCAAGGTAAAATTATTTCATTTACCCAAATTAAAACAATACTGTGTCGAATTGTTCTATTCAAGTGTTTAGAGATCCCTATCAACAACGTTAATTACTCGTATTAACCAGAATCTATATACCACTCAACAAACCAATCATCACAATATAAAATAATTTTATATTCACTAACAAATACGCTCTCATAGCTATTATTACACTCTAACTCATTCTAGAGTACTACTGACTCTATCTCTAATGAGTAATACCCAACAGAACCATGGTTGTCGCTTAACCATATGCTTTGATACCAAATGTAACGTACGCGATTTTTCGTTGCCGAAAAACCGAATAGTTAGGGTTTTAAGAAGAAAGAAGAGAGAGAAAGATGGAGAGAAAAGATAGAAAATGGAGAGAAAAGAAAATAGAAAATAGAACGGAATAGAAAACAACAGAACAACATCAGAATCTCACAATTCACAGCGGAACAACATATAATAAATAAATGAATAATCTTTAAACAAAGAACTATATCAGTTATTACATTTCATACATTTCATTTCATTACACCATATCATCATCAGAGTGTACAACATCAAACAACAACAAACAATGCAGCGGAAAAAGAAATACTATACACTAATAATACGCCATGCCATCCAGCTTGCCTCCAGCAATTCCAGAATACCCAGAATATCCTGATAAACCTAACTCTTGACTGCCCGTGTAGAAATTGGTGGGCACCCAGAGTTTAGGAAGGAAAACAATAAACTCCGAGTCAGTCATGTGACTGGTGTGGGAACTCAAAACAGTTTATTTATCTTTAAAATCAAAATAGAGGAATATTTTTTAAGTCAATTCGCAAAGCTTTTAAAAATGAGACTACCATAAGGCCTCCCGCACACACACACAATGCAAACGAAGAATCGGAGGAGATTTCTCCTTATGATAGTCAAAGATGCTTGATACGCATTTAAAAGAACATTTGATATTATTACTAGTGCATAGTGTAGAGAAAAATTCATTTCGAAAGTAGAATATAAATCTTAGCCAACATACGACCATTATCGTATGCCTACTATAGCTACCATCTAAACAGTGGTGACCACCATAAGTAAATGGCAGGTTCTACAACTAATACCGTACAAGGTTTCATATTGGGAATTGGATTTCCAACGAATGATCAGGCCAAGGAACTTCCCATTGCCACATGAGAATGCCTCTGGAAGGACATCCCCGAGAACCAAACCGGATCTCTACCAACACAAGGCCGGGTTACCCCTAACTGATTAACAACTGACTGAATATGCCATCCCCCGGTCCTTTGGGACCTTTATCCGAGCGCTCGTAATCAATTCACACAATCATAAAGTGTTTTCAACATGAGTAAGTATCTGGGCTCCATACCATGATACCACCCTTTTCCAGAAGGAAATGCACATACCCTAAAGGGCGCTACCCCTCATAACCTTGCTGCATCTTTCCTGTTTTGACCATTCCCGGGGTGTGAGGCTCGACGAAGTCACGTCCACAAAAACATACTTTATACAAAAGCCATGATTTGGGTCAACAAATGATCATAGAAATGATCACCAAGATAGATGATCAAATAAATGATCCTATCATAAATAATCAACACAATGATCATTTCACAGCAACACTCAGCATGTCACATTACCAAATTGGGAATATATCGCTGATAACCTTCAACTACATAACCTCTGAGCTCGTACGTCTCAGAGAAGGGTGTTAAGCTAAAAGAATAAATTCTCCGCCACCAACAGAAATATATTTGAATGAAATCGGCTTTATATCTCAATTTGTAATGTCAGACATACAATCCATACAAGTCTGTTCCGGGCTCGAACAAAACCGAAGGCACTTACAAAGAAGTCCTTGCAATCCGGATATCCACAATCCTGATCGGATTTCCCATCACTTAGGGAGTCTCTATACCGTTGCAACTCAGTGCAGAGACAATCGATAGGTCATCCTATCGCTCTCACAAATATCCGGTCTTCAACACCGGTCATCAATGCTATCCATTACGTCGTATCACTATTCGGAATGGGTAATCCGAATAAAGAGCGCAATAATTTAAAAATAAGTGTAGCATTCAAATTCAACAAATCCCAACAAATACCTTTCAAAGGTAATTATTGATAGTCGTTTATTGAACTATCAATGGATATGCACACATCACCAGATTCCAAATAATTTTTCAAATTATTTATTTCCCAAAATTCATATCTTTACAAGATATATAATTTCAATTCCTCAAAAATAAATCAATATTTATTTTTAAACAAATTCCACTTCCTTTTATAAATTCCATAGTGAATTTATATTTCACAATATCCATGCATATACGATTTCAATTATTCATTTCAATTTATCTTCAAAAAGATAAATTCTCTAAATATTCACTTTATATTGGAAAACATTTCCATACTTATTTAATAAGTAATTCTCAATCCATTTATTTTCAACACTTGGAAAATATTCAATATACTTAAATCGAGATTAAGTATATATTTCATTCTTTAAGGAAATTATTCTCTTAAACATATTTATTTGGGCCAAAACGAATGTTGCGTAAAACATCGTTACGACAACCCAAAATCACTAGTATAGGGATTCGAAATTAAAATAGATATATAAATCCCAATACTATACAAAACATTTCCTTTCGGAAATCATTTACTATAACAACAGTGTTATAGTCCACCATTTCCTTCTATTTCTCGAAAACGTCTATTTCAACAATGAATGTTGAAATCTATGGTTTCGAATCTTAACACCTTTTGAAAATATCGTTAGATCGTTTTAATTCTATTTAAAACATCACATCTAAAACATTTTCTTTAACATGTTATTCACTATTCAAAAACGTGAATATACTACGTTAACCAATTTCATCATTTCTATACATTTTGCTTTAAAGGATTATTCACTGTCTAAAATGTGAATATAACTCCATAAATAAGTTATAACAATTTACTTATCAAAATAAGTCATTGCGAATTTACAAAACAACGTTTATAAATTCCTTTATTAACCTATTCAATTTATAACTCAATTATAAAACAAAATTCATATTATAAGTTAAACACTTATAATTTATTTGTTTACAAGAATCGTTCTCTTAAACATCCCCATATATAAATCTTATAACTTATAAGATTCATTTATTTATCAAGAAATTAATTCTTCAAATAACTTTTCAAATTTTATAAACCTATTGCTTATAAAATTCCATTTATAACTTCACCGTTTATAATTCTATAAATTTCATTCATTTATGAGATTCATTCACAATTCATTCCAACACTTATAAAAACTCGTTTTATAATTCAAATATTTTAATTTATAAATTTTCAATTTATACTATTATTTTAAAACATCTTTAATCTCCTTTATAATTTCACCATTTTGATTCATAAAATAATTAAATTTCATAAATCCTATATTTTCAACTCTTTATAATAATTTCAAAAATCCCGTTTTAACTATTTTATAAAATCATTAGCCTCATATTTTCAAAAATCAGCCTTTTACTATATTTCTCAAAAATATAGTTTTTTTTATAACATTTAAAATTTATACGTTTATTTATTTAAAACGAATCAATTCTAAACATATAGTATATTTTCAAAAATCACTTTAAAAATCATTTTAAAGTTCCAAATTTGGTCCAATGATGCTACACCAAATAGTCAATCACGACAACAACGATATCATATATCGATATGATAGTCCATCACATATCAAAATATCCATAATCAAATAAATACTGTTAAGGAATCCAGTTGGATCCCTCCAACCTGTTTTCCTGCATCCACAAACATTAGCACAATACCAATTCCGCTCCAGTATGGAATTATCGCGGTATATGGGATTTAAAATATTATCCGCTTAATAGACGGCGCAATAGGGTCTCATCTGCTAAAAAAATGCGGGAAATCAATAACTGCAATATATACATATGCCAATATATATATATATTGCTATTATATATAATACTAATTTCACTGTTTATGAAGTATTCGCAGTATATGTTTTTAATAAATAACATCCGCTTACTAACGGCGCATAATGTCTATTTTAATAATCAATAGAAAACAATCATCATTCAAACATGCATTCAAGTATTTTAAATCTAACTATTTAAAATAAAATCGAAACCATTCGATTGAGTGAGAAGTTCTCGCCTTGATTTCAATTTCGTTTTAGCGATTTATTTCGAATAAAATTAAACGGACGTTTAATTTTACCCAAAATTCTCACTAACTCCAAACGACTCCAATCCAATTCCATCGCGTAGTGCTCGTCCATACGATTCCAACGCAACTGGTTTCGCGCGTTTTCGACCTCGTATGAAAAAGTTATGAATTTATGAAGTTACACGATTTAAACTATAATTAATTTACAACTTTAATTAAAGTTTTAAACCTAAGCTCCTTCTGGCCGTTGGATTCATGAGAGTAAATCTGGGCCGCACCCCCTTACCCCTTTCTTCTTCGTTCTCTTCTACAGGTAATAGCCGCACGAAGGAACCCATAAGCATGAAACTAGGTTTAATTTTTGCTCCTCCAACACTCGACGTTAAGTTGATCCACCACCATCATGTCGTGCGCCTCCATCCCCACTATGCTCGGCTGCAGTACCATAGAGCTCGGCCCCCTCTTTTCATCGTTTTGCGTGCACGAACCGGCCACAAACGCGGCTCCGTATCTCCCCTGTCGTCGCTCCGATGACGATCTCCACCGTTGAGAATGTTGCTCTCGAGCTACTCTACGGTTTTCATGTTGAAGGCTTTAGCTAATTGTTGATGGATTGAGCGGAATCGAAGGAGAAAGCAAACGATTTTCTGGCCGTTCGTTTTGATGGTGGCGGCTAGGGTTTGTAGATTAGGGTTTTATTTTTTTATTTTTTTATTTTGAAGGTGGCTATTTATAGAATTTTCTCAAACACTATTCAATCCGGAATTTCCGAACTCCGATTCACGCGCCGTAACCAGCGTTTCTGGGGTTTACCCCGAGTTTCGGACACAATGGAATATGTTTCGGAAGCTAATTCTGTCATCTGTGCGAGTTATGGCAATAAACGTTCAATTTAAATTAAACCGATTTAAACGATTTTCTAGGCGTTTTAATTTGTATCGGACAAACGGTAAATCCAATTGACACGAAATTTTAAACCTTACAATAATATCACATTATGGATCCGATGAAACTGGTTTCGTCGAAATCCGAGACAGTTTGAAAAATGGCTATTTTAACTCGCCAAATTAAAATTAAAAATAATTCGATGCGTTTCGAGCTGCCACGATCAAACGATAACTCCGATTGCTACGAAAATTGAAATCCGATAATAACTAACTATTACGGATCCAATGGAACTGGTTTCGTCCAATTCTGAGACTGTTCAAAAATTGACTATTTTCACTAGTCGATTTAATATTAAAATATTCAATTTCCACAAATTAACTCTTAATTCGATTTTAAAAGTTCTAAAATATCGTTCTAACTTCAATATGATAAAATAAAATTTTACAAATCATTTTCAGTCATATTTAACTCAATTTTCAATTACTTCCATAATTTAACATATTAAATTATCGATTTAATTATTCAATTAAATCCAATTATTCAAATAAAATTTATTCGACTTATAAATTCACTTATTAATATTTAAAATTAATTAAATATTCAAATTTTAATTATCAAAAATCCTGGGTCGTTACAATCTTCCCCCCTTAAAAGAATTTCGTCCTCGAAATTATTAAGTAAGAAAAGTTACAGAATTTATTAACTTTCCCAAAACAAATTTAAACTTCTTACAATAGCTTTACTAAGTTTTCAAATCATACTTAGTTATCTTTTCAAAAACAACTACTATTGTTTAATTTTCAATTCCAAATCAAAGTTAAAGTTTTCAAAAATTTTTCAATTTTCTCAAATTTTTCTAACGCCTTAAATTTTCGGAAAAATTCGCCATAGTCTCCTCTGCGCCGCTCGATCTGAAAAAAAATGACAGTATATATATCACAAATATACATCTCATCAAGTAATGAGGCATCCCGCAGGGAAAAAGTGTAAAAGTACGATATTTAATCCGAGATATGTACCTTATATTTTATTAGCAAGCATATACGGCTAATATAGCGCGAAAGCGAGCTCCAAATGCGAAGCAAACGCGGTCCGCACCTACTAATCACTCAACAAACAACATGAGAACATGCATGTAGACAATAGTATCAATATACAACATATAGCAACATAATAACTATATATGTCAACATAGCAAATGCAATAAAAGCAATATATTCAACCATCAACCAACTAGCATTCATAACCAATAAATATTCATTCATATTCTCATAATATTCAATGAAATAGGTTTTCAATTTAAATCACATTCGATTCATTAACAGTGGATGTTTACTAACATTCATTCTCAATTAGTTTATATTCACTAATCCATATTCAAGTTGGTTCACTTCTAAATCAAATTCAATTCTATTTAAGATTCACTTAACTTCCAATTGAATTCCAATTACTTTAGCTTCCAATTTCATTAACACTTAATGAATTATATACAATCAATCAACTAACAACCATATAACAATCAATGTATATCAATTACAACCAAATTCCTTTGCTTTCAATTGGTTTAATTAATTGATTTTTATTCAACTATTCAACTTTCAATAACATTACATTTTAATGAATTAACACTTATATCCATTATTTCATATCAACTTAATTCACATTCAATTGATTTACATTCAATCCATTTATTCAATTCAATTACAAAAGTTGAATTTCATTTACATAACTTAAGTTCACATTTATCACTTAACTTTATTAATTTACTTTGATACCAATATCAACTTCATTCAACATTTCTTAAGTTATACTTCATTTTATAAACATCAATTGGTTTTACTTAACTTAAATTCCTACTTATAAATCCAATTCAGCTTCCAATTCTAAAGTAAATTTCCATTTAACTTTAAATTCATTTTTATTTACAACTCATATTCATAAATATATTCATATAGTTTCACTTCTTATATATATAAGTTTATTTCTCAATTGTAAATCACTTTAATTATAATTCAATTCTTATAACTCATTTGCTTAT
The DNA here is from genome assembly GCA_030765085.1 of Allium cepa. Lineage (NCBI taxonomy): Eukaryota > Viridiplantae > Streptophyta > Magnoliopsida > Asparagales > Amaryllidaceae > Allium > Allium cepa. The sequence goes on along the minus strand of CM060931.1, from coordinate 923,093,672 downwards.
ACAATAATTCTTTTATTTAGATTATTCAAACATCTAAACAATCAACTTATATACCTTAATAATTCTGAAAAATTATTTCTTTATATATAAAAATATAATCAAGGTAAAATTATTTCATTTACCCAATTTAAAACAATACTGTGTCGAATTGTTCTATTCAAGTGTTTAGAGATCCCTATCAACAACGTTAATTACTCGTATTAACCAGAATCTATATACCACTCAACAAACCAATCATCACAATATAAAATAATTTTATATTCACTAACAAATACGCTCTCATAGCTATTATTACACTCTAACTCATCTAGAGTACTACTGACTCTATCTCTAATGAGTAATACCCAACAGAACCATGGTTGTCGCTTAACCATATGCTTTGATACCAAATGTAACGTACGCGATTTTTCGTTGCCGAAAAACCGAATAGTTAGGGTTTTAAGAAGAAAGAAGAGAGAGAAAGATGGAGAGAAAAGATAGAAAATGGAGAGAAAAGAAAATAGAAAATAGAACGGAATAGAAAACAACAGAACAACATCAGAATCTCACAATTCACAGCGGAACAACATATAATAAATAAATGAATAATCTTTAAACAAAGAACTATATCAGTTATTACATTTCATACATTTCATTTCATTACACCATATCATCATCAGAGTGTACAACGTCAAACAACAACAAACAATGCAGCGGAAAAAGAAATACTATACACTAATAATACGCCATGCCATCCAGCTTGCCTCCAGCAATTCCAGAATACCCAGAATATCCTGATAAACCTAACTCTTGACTGCCCGTGTAGAAATTGGTGGGCACCCAGAGTTTAGGAAGGAAAACAATAAACTCCGAGTCAGTCATGTGACTGGTGTGGGAACTCAAAACAGTTTATTTATCTTTAAAATCAAAATAGAGGAATATTTTTTAAGTCAATTCGCAAAGCTTTTAAAAATGAGACTACCATAAGGCCTCCCGCACACACACACAATGCAAACGAAGAATCGGAGGAGATTTCTCCTTATGATAGTCAAAGATGCTTGATACGCATTTAAAAGAACATTTGATATTATTACTAGTGCATAGTGTAGAGAAAAATTCATTTCGAAAGTAGAATATAAATCTTAGCCAACATACGACCATTATCGTATGCCTACTATAGCTACCATCTAAACAGTGGTGACCACCATAAGTGAATGGCAGGTTCTACAACTAATACCGTACAAGGTTTCATATTGGGAATTGGATTTCCAACGAATGATCAGGCCAAGGAACTTCCCATTGCCACATGAGAATGCCTCTGGAAGGACATCCCCGAGAACCAAACCGGATCTCTACCAACACAAGGCCGGGTTACCCCTAACTGAGTAACAACTGACTGAATATGCCATCCCCCGGTCCTTTGGGACCTTTATCCGAGCGCTCGTAATCAATTCACACAATCATAAAGTGTTTTCAACATGAGTAAGTATCTGGGCTCCATACCATGATACCACCCTTTTCCAGAAGGAAATGCACATACCCTAAAGGGCGCTACCCCTTATAACCTTGCTGCATCTTTCCTGTTTTGACCATTCCCGGGGTGTGAGGCTCGACGAAGTCACGTCCACAAAAACATACTTTATACAAAAGCCATGATTTGGGTCAACAAATGATCATAGAAATGATCACCAAGATAGACGATCAAATAAATGATCCTATCATAAATAATCAACACAATGATCATTTCACAGCAACACTCAGCATGTCACATTACCAAATTGGGAATATATCGCTGATAACCTTCAACTACATAACCTCTGAGCTCGTACGTCTCAGAGAAGGGTGTTAAGCTAAAAGAATAAATTCTCCGCCACCAACAGAAATATATTTGAATGAAATCGGCTTTATATCTCAATTTGTAATGTCAGACATACAATCCATACAAGTCTGTTCCGGGCTCGAACAAAACCGAAGGCACTTACAAAGAAGTCCTTGCAATCCGGATATCCACAATCCTGATCGGATTTCCCATCACTTAGGGAGTCTCTATACCGTTGCAACTCAGTGCAGAGACAATCGATAGGTCATCCTATCGCTCTCACAAATATCCGGTCTTCAACACCGGTCATTAATGCTATCCATTACGTCGTATCACTATTCGGAATGGGTAATCCGAATAACGAGCGCAATAATTTAAAAATAAGTGTAGCATTCAAATTCAACAAATCCCAACAAATACCTTTCAAAGGTAATTATTGATAGTCGTTTATTGAACTATCAATGGATATGCACACATCACCAGATTCCAAATAATTTTCCAAATTATTTATTTCCCAAAATTCATATCTTTACAAGATATATAATTTCAATTCCTCAAAATAAATCAATATTTATTTTTAAACAAATTCCACTTCCTTTTATAAATTCCATAGTGAATTTATATTTCACAATATCCATGCATATACGATTTCAATTATTCATTTCAATTTATCTTCAAAAAGATAAATTCTCTAAATATTCACTTTATATTGGAAAACATTTCCATACTTATTTAATAAGTAATTCTCAATCCATTTATTTTCAACACTTGGAAAATATTCAATATACTTAAATCGAGATTAAGTATATATTTCATTCTTTAAGGAAATTATTCTCTTAAACATATTTATTTGGGCCAAAACGAATGTTGCGTAAAACATCGTTACGACAACCCAAAATCACTAGTATAGGGATTCGAAATTAAAATAGATATATAAATCCCAATACTATACAAAACATTTCCTTTCGGAAATCATTTACTATAACAACAGTGTTATAGTCCACTATTTCCTTCTATTTCTCGAAAACGTCTATTTCAACAATGAATGTTGAAATCTATGGTTTCGAATCTTAACACCTTTTGAAAATATCGTTAGATCGTTTTAATTCTATTTAAAACATCACATCTAAAACATTTTCTTTAACATGTTATTCACTATTCAAAAACGTGAATATACTACGTTAACCAATTTCATCATTTCTATACATTTTGCTTTAAAGGATTATTCACTGTCTAAAACGTGAATATAACTCCATAAATAAGTTATAACAATTTACTTATCAAAATAAGTCATTGCGAATTTACAAAACAACGTTTATAAATTCCTTTATTAACCTATTCAATTTATAACTCAATTATAAAACAAAATTCATATTATAAGTTAAACACTTATAATTTATTTGTTTACAAGAATCGTTCTCTTAAACATCCCCATATAGAAATCTTATAACTTATAAGATTCATTTATTTATCAAGAAATCCATTCTTCAAATAACTTTTCAAATTTTATAAACCTATTGCTTATAAAATTCCATTTATAACTTCACCGTTTATAATTCTATAAATTTCATTCATTTATGAGATTCATTCACAATTCATTCCAACACTTATAAAAACTCGTTTTATAATTCAAATATTTTAATTTATAAATTTTCAATTTATACTATTATTTTAAAACATCTTTAATCTCCTTTATAATTTCACCATTTTGATTCATAAAATAATTAAATTTTATAAATCCTATATTTTCAACTCTTTATAATAATTTCAAAAATTCCGTTTTAACTATTTTATAAAATCATTAGCCTCATATTTTCAAAAATCAGCCTTTTACTATATTTCTCAAAAATATAGTTTTTTTTATAACATTTAAAATTTATACGTTTATTTATTTAAAACGAATCAATTCTAAACATATAGTATATTTTCAAAAATCACTTTAAAAATCATTTTAAAGTTCCAAATTTGGTCCAATGATGCTACACCAAATAGTCAATCACGACAACAACGATATCATATATCGATATGATAGTCCATCACATATCAAAATATCCATAATCAAATAAATACTGTTGAGGAATCCAGTTGGATCCCTCCAACCTGTTTTCCTGCATCCACAAACATTAGCACAATACCAATTCCGCTCCAGTATGGAATTATCGCGGTATATGGGATTTAAAATATTATCCGCTTAATAGACGGCGCAATAGGGTCTCATCCGCTAAAAAAATGCGGGAAATCAATAACTGCAATATATACATATGCCAATATATATATATTGCTATTATATATAATACTAATTTCACTGTTTATGAAGTATTCGCGGTATATGTTTTTAATAAATAACATCCGCTTACTAACGGCGCATAATGTCTATTTTAACAATCAATAGAAAACAATCATCATTCAAACATGCATTCAAGTATTTTAAATCTAACTATTTAAAATAAAATCGAAACCATTCGATTGAGTGAGAAGTTCTCACCTTGATTTCAATTTCGTTTTAGCGATTTATTTCGAATAAAATTAAACGGACGTTTAATTTTACCCAAAATTCTCACTAACTCCAAACGACTCCAATCCAATTCCATCGCGTAGTGCTCGTCCATACGATTCCAACGCAACTGGTTTCGCGCGTTTTCGACCTCGTATGAAAAAGTTATGAATTTATGAAGTTACACGATTTAAACTATAATTAATTTACAACTTTAATTAAAGTTTTAAACCTAAGCTCCTTCTGGCCGTTGGATTCATGAGAGTAAATCTGGGCCGCACCCCCCTACCCCTTTCTTCTTCGTTCTCTTCTACAGGTAATAGCCGCACGAAGGAACCCATAAGCACGAAACTAGGTTTAATTTTTGCTCCTCCAACACTCGACGATAAGTTGATCCACCACCATCATGTCGTGCGCCTCCATCCCCACTATGCTCGGCTGCAGTACCATAGAGCTCGGCCCCCTCTTTTCATCGTTTTGCGTGCACGAACCGGCCACAAACGCGGCTCCGTATCTCCCCTATCGTCGCTCCGATGACGATCTCCACCGTTGAGAATGTTGCTCTCGAGCTACTCTACGGTTTTCATGTTGAAGGCTTTAGCTAATTGTTGATGGATTGAGCGGAATCGAAGGAGAAAGCAAACGATTTTCTGGCCGTTCGTTTTGATGGTGGCGGCTAGGGTTTGTAGATTAGGGTTTTATTTTTTATTTTTTTATTTTGAAGGTGGCTATTTATAGAATTTTCTCAAACACTATTCAATCCGGAATTTCCGAACTCCGATTCACGCGCCGTAACCAGCGTTTCTGGGGTTTACCCCGCGTTCCGGACACAATGGAACAGGTTTCGGAAGCTAATTCGGTCATCTGTGCGAGTTATGGCAATAAACGTTCAATTTAAATTAAACCGATTTAAACGATTTTCTAGGCGTTTTAATTTGTATCGGACAAACGGTAAATCCAATTGACACGAAATTTTAAACCTTACAATAATATCACATTATGGATCCGATGAAACTGGTTTCGTCGAAATCCGAGACAGATTGAAAAATGGCTATTTTAACTCGCCAAATTAAAATTAAAAATAATTCGATGCGTTTCGAGCTGCCACGATCAAACGATAACTCCGATTGCCACGAAAATTGAAATCCGGTAATAACTAACTATTACGGATCCAATGGAACTGGTTTCGTCCAATTCTGAGACTGTTCAAAAATTGACTATTTTCACTAGTCGATTTAATATTAAAATATTCAATTTCCACAAATTAACTCTTAATTCGATTTTAAAAGTTCTAAAATATCGTTCTAACTTCAATATGATAAAATAAAATTTTACAAATCATTTTCAATCATATTTAACTCAATTTTCAATTACTTCCATAATTTAACATATTAAATTATCGATTTAATTATTCAATTAAATCCAATTATTCAAATAAAATTTATTCGACTTATAAATTCACTTATTAATATTTAAAATTAATTAAATATTCAAATTTTAATTATCAAAAATCCTGGGTCGTTACAATCTTCCCCCCTTAAAAGAATTTCGTCCTCGAAATTATTAAGTAAGAAAAGTTACAGAATTTATTAACTTTCCCAAAACAAATTTAAACTTCTTACAATAGCTTTACTAAGTTTTCAAATCATACTTAGTTATCTTTTCAAAAACAACTACTATTGTTTAATTTTCAATTCCAAATCAAAGTTAAAGTTTTCAAAAAATTTCCAATTTTCTCAAATTTTTCTAACGCCTTAAATTTTCGGAAAAATTCGCCATAGTCTCCTTTGCGCCGCTCGATCTGAAAAAAAAATGACAGTATATATATCACAAATATACATCTCATCAAGTAATGAGGCATCCCGCAGGGAAAAAGTGTAAAAGTACGATATTTAATCCGAGATATGTACCTTATATTTTATTAGCAAGCATATACGGCTAATATAGCGCGAAAGCGAGCTCCAAATGCGAAGCAAACGCGGTCCGCACCTACTAATCACTCAACAAACAACATGAGAACATGCATGTAGACAATAGTATCAATATACAACATATAGCAACATAATAACTATATATGTCAACATAGCAAATGCAATAAAAGCAATATATTCAACCATCAACCAACTAGCATTCATAACCAATAAATATTCATTCATATTCTCATAATATTCAATGAAATAGGTTTTCAATTTAAATCACATTCGATTCATTAACAGTGGATGTTTACTAACATTCATTCTCAATTAGTTTATATTCACTAATCCATATTCAAGTTGGTTCACTTCTAAATCAAATTCAATTCTATTTAAGATTCACTTAACTTCCAATTGAATTCCAATTACTTTAGCTTCCAATTTCATTAACACTTCATGAATTATATACAATCAATCAACTAACAACCATATAACAATCAATGTATATCAATTACAACCAAATTCCTTTGCTTTCAATTGGTTTAATTAATTGATTTTTATTCAACTATTCAACTTTCAATAACATTACATTTTAATGAATTAACACTTATATCCATTATTTCATATCAACTTAATTCACATTCAATTGATTTACATTCAATCCATTTATTCAATTCAATTACAAAAGTTGAATTTCATTTACATAACTTAAGTTCACATTTATCACTTAACTTTATTAATTTACTTTGATACCAATATCAACTTCATTCAACATTTCTTAAGTTATACTTCATTTTATAAACATCAATTGGTTTTACTTAACTTAAATTCCTACTTATAAATCCAATTCAGCTTCCAATTCTAAAGTAAATTTCCATTTAACTTTAAATTCATTTTTATTTACAACTCATATTCATAAATATATTCATATAGTTTCACTTCTTATATATATAAGTTTATTTCTCAATTGTAAATCACTTTAATTATAATTCAATTCTTATAACTCATTTGCTTATACAATAATTCTTTTATTTAGATTATTCAAACATCTAAACAATCAACTTATATACCTTAATAATTCTGAAAAATTATTTCTTTATATATAAAAATATAATCAAGGTAAAATTATTTCATTTACCCAATTTAAAACAATACTGTGTCGAATTGTTCTATTCAAGTGTTTAGAGATCCCTATCAACAACGTTAATTACTCGTATTAACCAGAATCTATATACCACTCAACAAACCAATCATCACAATATAAAATAATTTTATATTCACTAACAAATACGCTCTCATAGCTATTATTACACTCTAACTCATTCTAGAGTACTACTGACTCTATCTCTAATGAGTAATACCCAACAGAACCATGGTTGTCGCTTAACCATATGCTTTGATACCAAATGTAACGTACGCGATTTTTCGTTGCCGAAAAACCGAATAGTTAGGGTTTTAAGAAGAAAGAAGAGAGAGAAAGATGGAGAGAAAAGATAGAAAATGGAGAGAAAAGAAAATAGAAAATAGAACGGAATAGAAAACAACAGAACAACATCAGAATCTCACAATTCACAGCGGAACAACATATAATAAATAAATGAATAATCTTTAAACAAAGAACTATATCAGTTATTACATTTCATACATTTCATTTCATTACACCATATCATCATCAGAGTGTACAACATCAAACAACAACAAACAATGCAGCGGAAAAAGAAATACTATACACTAATAATACGCCATGCCATCCAGCTTGCCTCCAGCAATTCCAGAATACCCAGAATATCCTGATAAACCTAACTCTTGACTGCCCGTGTAGAAATTGGTGGGCACCCAGAGTTTAGGAAGGAAAACAATAAACTCCGAGTCAGTCATGTGACTGGTGTGGGAACTCAAAACAGTTTATTTATCTTTAAAATCAAAATAGAGGAATATTTTTTAAGTCAATTCGCAAAGCTTTTAAAAATGAGACTACCATAAGGCCTCCCGCACACACACACAATGCAAACGAAGAATCGGAGGAGATTTCTCCTTATGATAGTCAAAGATGCTTGATACGCATTTAAAAGAACATTTGATATTATTACTAGTGCATAGTGTAGAGAAAAATTCATTTCGAAAGTAGAATATAAATCTTAGCCAACATACGACCATTATCGTATGCCTACTATAGCTACCATCTAAACAGTGGTGACCACCATAAGTAAATGGCAGGTTCTACAACTAATACCGTACAAGGTTTCATATTGGGAATTGGATTTCCAACGAATGATCAGGCCAAGGAACTTCCCATTGCCACATGAGAATGCCTCTGGAAGGACATCCCCGAGAACCAAACCGGATCTCTACCAACACAAGGCCGGGTTACCCCTAACTGATTAACAACTGACTGAATATGCCATCCCCCGGTCCTTTGGGACCTTTATCCGAGCGCTCGTAATCAATTCACACAATCATAAAGTGTTTTCAACATGAGTAAGTATCTGGGCTCCATACCATGATACCACCCTTTTCCAGAAGGAAATGCACATACCCTAAAGGGCGCTACCCCTCATAACCTTGCTGCATCTTTCCTGTTTTGACCATTCCCGGGGTGTGAGGCTCGACGAAGTCACGTCCACAAAAACATACTTTATACAAAAGCCATGATTTGGGTCAACAAATGATCATAGAAATGATCACCAAGATAGATGATCAAATAAATGATCCTATCATAAATAATCAACACAATGATCATTTCACAGCAACACTCAGCATGTCACATTACCAAATTGGGAATATATCGCTGATAACCTTCAACTACATAACCTCTGAGCTCGTACGTCTCAGAGAAGGGTGTTAAGCTAAAAGAATAAATTCTCCGCCACCAACAGAAATATATTTGAATGAAATCGGCTTTATATCTCAATTTGTAATGTCAGACATACAATCCATACAAGTCTGTTCCGGGCTCGAACAAAACCGAAGGCACTTACAAAGAAGTCCTTGCAATCCGGATATCCACAATCCTGATCGGATTTCCCATCACTTAGGGAGTCTCTATACCGTTGCAACTCAGTGCAGAGACAATCGATAGGTCATCCTATCGCTCTCACAAATATCCGGTCTTCAACACCGGTCATCAATGCTATCCATTACGTCGTATCACTATTCGGAATGGGTAATCCGAATAAAGAGCGCAATAATTTAAAAATAAGTGTAGCATTCAAATTCAACAAATCCCAACAAATACCTTTCAAAGGTAATTATTGATAGTCGTTTATTGAACTATCAATGGATATGCACACATCACCAGATTCCAAATAATTTTTCAAATTATTTATTTCCCAAAATTCATATCTTTACAAGATATATAATTTCAATTCCTCAAAAATAAATCAATATTTATTTTTAAACAAATTCCACTTCCTTTTATAAATTCCATAGTGAATTTATATTTCACAATATCCATGCATATACGATTTCAATTATTCATTTCAATTTATCTTCAAAAAGATAAATTCTCTAAATATTCACTTTATATTGGAAAACATTTCCATACTTATTTAATAAGTAATTCTCAATCCATTTATTTTCAACACTTGGAAAATATTCAATATACTTAAATCGAGATTAAGTATATATTTCATTCTTTAAGGAAATTATTCTCTTAAACATATTTATTTGGGCCAAAACGAATGTTGCGTAAAACATCGTTACGACAACCCAAAATCACTAGTATAGGGATTCGAAATTAAAATAGATATATAAATCCCAATACTATACAAAACATTTCCTTTCGGAAATCATTTACTATAACAACAGTGTTATAGTCCACCATTTCCTTCTATTTCTCGAAAACGTCTATTTCAACAATGAATGTTGAAATCTATGGTTTCGAATCTTAACACCTTTTGAAAATATCGTTAGATCGTTTTAATTCTATTTAAAACATCACATCTAAAACATTTTCTTTAACATGTTATTCACTATTCAAAAACGTGAATATACTACGTTAACCAATTTCATCATTTCTATACATTTTGCTTTAAAGGATTATTCACTGTCTAAAATGTGAATATAACTCCATAAATAAGTTATAACAATTTACTTATCAAAATAAGTCATTGCGAATTTACAAAACAACGTTTATAAATTCCTTTATTAACCTATTCAATTTATAACTCAATTATAAAACAAAATTCATATTATAAGTTAAACACTTATAATTTATTTGTTTACAAGAATCGTTCTCTTAAACATCCCCATATATAAATCTTATAACTTATAAGATTCATTTATTTATCAAGAAATTAATTCTTCAAATAACTTTTCAAATTTTATAAACCTATTGCTTATAAAATTCCATTTATAACTTCACCGTTTATAATTCTATAAATTTCATTCATTTATGAGATTCATTCACAATTCATTCCAACACTTATAAAAACTCGTTTTATAATTCAAATATTTTAATTTATAAATTTTCAATTTATACTATTATTTTAAAACATCTTTAATCTCCTTTATAATTTCACCATTTTGATTCATAAAATAATTAAATTTCATAAATCCTATATTTTCAACTCTTTATAATAATTTCAAAAATCCCGTTTTAACTATTTTATAAAATCATTAGCCTCATATTTTCAAAAATCAGCCTTTTACTATATTTCTCAAAAATATAGTTTTTTTTATAACATTTAAAATTTATACGTTTATTTATTTAAAACGAATCAATTCTAAACATATAGTATATTTTCAAAAATCACTTTAAAAATCATTTTAAAGTTCCAAATTTGGTCCAATGATGCTACACCAAATAGTCAATCACGACAACAACGATATCATATATCGATATGATAGTCCATCACATATCAAAATATCCATAATCAAATAAATACTGTTAAGGAATCCAGTTGGATCCCTCCAACCTGTTTTCCTGCATCCACAAACATTAGCACAATACCAATTCCGCTCCAGTATGGAATTATCGCGGTATATGGGATTTAAAATATTATCCGCTTAATAGACGGCGCAATAGGGTCTCATCTGCTAAAAAAATGCGGGAAATCAATAACTGCAATATATACATATGCCAATATATATATATATTGCTATTATATATAATACTAATTTCACTGTTTATGAAGTATTCGCAGTATATGTTTTTAATAAATAACATCCGCTTACTAACGGCGCATAATGTCTATTTTAATAATCAATAGAAAACAATCATCATTCAAACATGCATTCAAGTATTTTAAATCTAACTATTTAAAATAAAATCGAAACCATTCGATTGAGTGAGAAGTTCTCGCCTTGATTTCAATTTCGTTTTAGCGATTTATTTCGAATAAAATTAAACGGACGTTTAATTTTACCCAAAATTCTCACTAACTCCAAACGACTCCAATCCAATTCCATCGCGTAGTGCTCGTCCATACGATTCCAACGCAACTGGTTTCGCGCGTTTTCGACCTCGTATGAAAAAGTTATGAATTTATGAAGTTACACGATTTAAACTATAATTAATTTAGAACTTTAATTAAAGTTTTAAACCTAAGCTCCTTCTGGCCGTTGGATTCATGAGAGTAAATCTGGGCCGCACCCCCTTACCCCTTTCTTCTTCGTTCTCTTCTACAGGTAATAGCCGCACGAAGGAACCCATAAGCATGAAACTAGGTTTAATTTTTGCTCCTCCAACACTCGACGTTAAGTTGATCCACCACCATCATGTCGTGCGCCTCCATCCCCACTATGCTCGGCTGCAGTACCATAGAGCTCGGCCCCCTCTTTTCATCGTTTTGCGTGCACGAACCGGCCACAAACGCGGCTCCGTATCTCCCCTGTCGTCGCTCCGATGACGATCTCCACCGTTGAGAATGTTGCTCTCGAGCTACTCTACGGTTTTCATGTTGAAGGCTTTAGCTAATTGTTGATGGATTGAGCGGAATCGAAGGAGAAAGCAAACGATTTTCTGGCCGTTCGTTTTGATGGTGGCGGCTAGGGTTTGTAGATTAGGGTTTTATTTTTTTATTTTTTTATTTTGAAGGTGGCTATTTATAGAATTTTCTCAAACACTATTCAATCCGGAATTTCCGAACTCCGATTCACGCGCCGTAACCAGCGTTTCTGGGGTTTACCCCGAGTTTCGGACACAATGGAATATGTTTCGGAAGCTAATTCTGTCATCTGTGCGAGTTATGGCAATAAACGTTCAATTTAAATTAAACCGATTTAAACGATTTTCTAGGCGTTTTAATTTGTATCGGACAAACGGTAAATCCAATTGACACGAAATTTTAAACCTTACAATAATATCACATTATGGATCCGATGAAACTGGTTTCGTCGAAATCCGAGACAGTTTGAAAAATGGCTATTTTAACTCGCCAAATTAAAATTAAAAATAATTCGATGCGTTTCGAGCTGCCACGATCAAACGATAACTCCGATTGCTACGAAAATTGAAATCCGATAATAACTAACTATTACGGATCCAATGGAACTGGTTTCGTCCAATTCTGAGACTGTTCAAAAATTGACTATTTTCACTAGTCGATTTAATATTAAAATATTCAATTTCCACAAATTAACTCTTAATTCGATTTTAAAAGTTCTAAAATATCGTTCTAACTTCAATATGATAAAATAAAATTTTACAAATCATTTTCAGTCATATTTAACTCAATTTTCAATTACTTCCATAATTTAACATATTAAATTATCGATTTAATTATTCAATTAAATCCAATTATTCAAATAAAATTTATTCGACTTATAAATTCACTTATTAATATTTAAAATTAATTAAATATTCAAATTTTAATTATCAAAAATCCTGGGTCGTTACAATCTTCCCCCCTTAAAAGAATTTCGTCCTCGAAATTATTAAGTAAGAAAAGTTACAGAATTTATTAACTTTCCCAAAACAAATTTAAACTTCTTACAATAGCTTTACTAAGTTTTCAAATCATACTTAGTTATCTTTTCAAAAACAACTACTATTGTTTAATTTTCAATTCCAAATCAAAGTTAAAGTTTTCAAAAAATTTTCAATTTTCTCAAATTTTTCTAACGCCTTAAATTTTCGGAAAAATTCGCCATAGTCTCCTCTGCGCCGCTCGATCTGAAAAAAAATGACAGTATATATATCACAAATATACATCTCATCAAGTAATGAGGCATCCCGCAGGGAAAAAGTGTAAAAGTACGATATTTAATCCGAGATATGTACCTTATATTTTATTAGCAAGCATATACGGCTAATATAGCGCGAAAGCGAGCTCCAAATGCGAAGCAAACGCGGTCCGCACCTACTAATCACTCAACAAACAACATGAGAACATGCATGTAGACAATAGTATCAATATACAACATATAGCAACATAATAACTATATATGTCAACATAGCAAATGCAATAAAAGCAATATATTCAACCATCAACCAACTAGCATTCATAACCAATAAATATTCATTCATATTCTCATAATATTCAATGAAATAGGTTTTCAATTTAAATCACATTCGATTCATTAACAGTGGATGTTTACTAACATTCATTCTCAATTAGTTTATATTCACTAATCCATATTCAAGTTGGTTCACTTCTAAATCAAATTCAATTCTATTTAAGATTCACTTAACTTCCAATTGAATTCCAATTACTTTAGCTTCCAATTTCATTAACACTTAATGAATTATATACAATCAATCAACTAACAACCATATAACAATCAATGTATATCAATTACAACCAAATTCCTTTGCTTTCAATTGGTTTAATTAATTGATTTTTATTCAACTATTCAACTTTCAATAACATTACATTTTAATGAATTAACACTTATATCCATTATTTCATATCAACTTAATTCACATTCAATTGATTTACATTCAATCCATTTATTCAATTCAATTACAAAAGTTGAATTTCATTTACATAACTTAAGTTCACATTTATCACTTAACTTTATTAATTTACTTTGATACCAATATCAACTTCATTCAACATTTCTTAAGTTATACTTCATTTTATAAACATCAATTGGTTTTACTTAACTTAAATTCCTACTTATAAATCCAATTCAGCTTCCAATTCTAAAGTAAATTTCCATTTAACTTTAAATTCATTTTTATTTACAACTCATATTCATAAATATATTCATATAGTTTCACTTCTTATATATATAAGTTTATTTCTCAATTGTAAATCACTTTAATTATAATTCAATTCTTATAACTCATTTGCTTATACAATAATTCTTTTATTTAGATTATTCAAACATCTAAACAATCAACTTATATACCTTAATAATTCTGAAAAATTATTTCTTTATATATAAAAATATAATCAAGGTAAAATTATTTCATTTACCCAATTTAAAACAATACTGTGTCGAATTGTTCTATTCAAGTGTTTAGAGATCCCTATCAACAACGTTAATTACTCGTATTAACCAGAATCTATATACCACTCAACAAACCAATCATCACAATATAAAATAATTTTATATTCACTAACAAATACGCTCTCATAGCTATTATTACACTCTAACTCATCTAGAGTACTACTGACTCTATCTCTAATGAGTAATACCCAACAGAACCATGGTTGTCGCTTAACCATATGCTTTGATACCAAATGTAACGTACGCGATTTTTCGTTGCCGAAAAACCGAATAGTTAGGGTTTTAAGAAGAAAGAAGAGAGAGAAAGATGGAGAGAAAAGATAGAAAATGGAGAGAAAAGAAAATAGAAAATAGAACGGAATAGAAAACAACAGAACAACATCAGAATCTCACAATTCACAGCGGAACAACATATAATAAATAAATGAATAATCTTTAAACAAAGAACTATATCAGTTATTACATTTCATACATTTCATTTCATTACACCATATCATCATCAGAGTGTACAACGTCAAACAACAACAAACAATGCAGCGGAAAAAGAAATACTATACACTAATAATACGCCATGCCATCCAGCTTGCCTCCAGCAATTCCAGAATACCCAGAATATCCTGATAAACCTAACTCTTGACTGCCCGTGTAGAAATTGGTGGGCACCCAGAGTTTAGGAAGGAAAACAATAAACTCCGAGTCAGTCATGTGACTGGTGTGGGAACTCAAAACAGTTTATTTATCTTTAAAATCAAAATAGAGGAATATTTTTTAAGTCAATTCGCAAAGCTTTTAAAAATGAGACTACCATAAGGCCTCCCGCACACACACACAATGCAAACGAAGAATCGGAGGAGATTTCTCCTTATGATAGTCAAAGATGCTTGATACGCATTTAAAAGAACATTTGATATTATTACTAGTGCATAGTGTAGAGAAAAATTCATTTCGAAAGTAGAATATAAATCTTAGCCAACATACGACCATTATCGTATGCCTACTATAGCTACCATCTAAACAGTGGTGACCACCATAAGTGAATGGCAGGTTCTACAACTAATACCGTACAAGGTTTCATATTGGGAATTGGATTTCCAACGAATGATCAGGCCAAGGAACTTCCCATTGCCACATGAGAATGCCTCTGGAAGGACATCCCCGAGAACCAAACCGGATCTCTACCAACACAAGGCCGGGTTACCCCTAACTGAGTAACAACTGACTGAATATGCCATCCCCCGGTCCTTTGGGACCTTTATCCGAGCGCTCGTAATCAATTCACACAATCATAAAGTGTTTTCAACATGAGTAAGTATCTGGGCTCCATACCATGATACCACCCTTTTCCAGAAGGAAATGCACATACCCTAAAGGGCGCTACCCCTTATAACCTTGCTGCATCTTTCCTGTTTTGACCATTCCCGGGGTGTGAGGCTCGACGAAGTCACGTCCACAAAAACATACTTTATACAAAAGCCATGATTTGGGTCAACAAATGATCATAGAAATGATCACCAAGATAGACGATCAAATAAATGATCCTATCATAAATAATCAACACAATGATCATTTCACAGCAACACTCAGCATGTCACATTACCAAATTGGGAATATATCGCTGATAACCTTCAACTACATAACCTCTGAGCTCGTACGTCTCAGAGAAGGGTGTTAAGCTAAAAGAATAAATTCTCCGCCACCAACAGAAATATATTTGAATGAAATCGGCTTTATATCTCAATTTGTAATGTCAGACATACAATCCATACAAGTCTGTTCCGGGCTCGAACAAAACCGAAGGCACTTACAAAGAAGTCCTTGCAATCCGGATATCCACAATCCTGATCGGATTTCCCATCACTTAGGGAGTCTCTATACCGTTGCAACTCAGTGCAGAGACAATCGATAGGTCATCCTATCGCTCTCACAAATATCCGGTCTTCAACACCGGTCATTAATGCTATCCATTACGTCGTATCACTATTCGGAATGGGTAATCCGAATAACGAGCGCAATAATTTAAAAATAAGTGTAGCATTCAAATTCAACAAATCCCAACAAATACCTTTCAAAGGTAATTATTGATAGTCGTTTATTGAACTATCAATGGATATGCACACATCACCAGATTCCAAATAATTTTCCAAATTATTTATTTCCCAAAATTCATATCTTTACAAGATATATAATTTCAATTCCTCAAAATAAATCAATATTTATTTTTAAACAAATTCCACTTCCTTTTATAAATTCCATAGTGAATTTATATTTCACAATATCCATGCATATACGATTTCAATTATTCATTTCAATTTATCTTCAAAAAGATAAATTCTCTAAATATTCACTTTATATTGGAAAACATTTCCATACTTATTTAATAAGTAATTCTCAATCCATTTATTTTCAACACTTGGAAAATATTCAATATACTTAAATCGAGATTAAGTATATATTTCATTCTTTAAGGAAATTATTCTCTTAAACATATTTATTTGGGCCAAAACGAATGTTGCGTAAAACATCGTTACGACAACCCAAAATCACTAGTATAGGGATTCGAAATTAAAATAGATATATAAATCCCAATACTATACAAAACATTTCCTTTCGGAAATCATTTACTATAACAACAGTGTTATAGTCCACTATTTCCTTCTATTTCTCGAAAACGTCTATTTCAACAATGAATGTTGAAATCTATGGTTTCGAATCTTAACACCTTTTGAAAATATCGTTAGATCGTTTTAATTCTATTTAAAACATCACATCTAAAACATTTTCTTTAACATGTTATTCACTATTCAAAAACGTGAATATACTACGTTAACCAATTTCATCATTTCTATACATTTTGCTTTAAAGGATTATTCACTGTCTAAAACGTGAATATAACTCCATAAATAAGTTATAACAATTTACTTATCAAAATAAGTCATTGCGAATTTACAAAACAACGTTTATAAATTCCTTTATTAACCTATTCAATTTATAACTCAATTATAAAACAAAATTCATATTATAAGTTAAACACTTATAATTTATTTGTTTACAAGAATCGTTCTCTTAAACATCCCCATATAGAAATCTTATAACTTATAAGATTCATTTATTTATCAAGAAATCCATTCTTCAAATAACTTTTCAAATTTTATAAACCTATTGCTTATAAAATTCCATTTATAACTTCACCGTTTATAATTCTATAAATTTCATTCATTTATGAGATTCATTCACAATTCATTCCAACACTTATAAAAACTCGTTTTATAATTCAAATATTTTAATTTATAAATTTTCAATTTATACTATTATTTTAAAACATCTTTAATCTCCTTTATAATTTCACCATTTTGATTCATAAAATAATTAAATTTTATAAATCCTATATTTTCAACTCTTTATAATAATTTCAAAAATTCCGTTTTAACTATTTTATAAAATCATTAGCCTCATATTTTCAAAAATCAGCCTTTTACTATATTTCTCAAAAATATAGTTTTTTTTATAACATTTAAAATTTATACGTTTATTTATTTAAAACGAATCAATTCTAAACATATAGTATATTTTCAAAAATCACTTTAAAAATCATTTTAAAGTTCCAAATTTGGTCCAATGATGCTACACCAAATAGTCAATCACGACAACAACGATATCATATATCGATATGATAGTCCATCACATATCAAAATATCCATAATCAAATAAATACTGTTGAGGAATCCAGTTGGATCCCTCCAACCTGTTTTCCTGCATCCACAAACATTAGCACAATACCAATTCCGCTCCAGTATGGAATTATCGCGGTATATGGGATTTAAAATATTATCCGCTTAATAGACGGCGCAATAGGGTCTCATCCGCTAAAAAAATGCGGGAAATCAATAACTGCAATATATACATATGCCAATATATATATATTGCTATTATATATAATACTAATTTCACTGTTTATGAAGTATTCGCGGTATATGTTTTTAATAAATAACATCCGCTTACTAACGGCGCATAATGTCTATTTTAACAATCAATAGAAAACAATCATCATTCAAACATGCATTCAAGTATTTTAAATCTAACTATTTAAAATAAAATCGAAACCATTCGATTGAGTGAGAAGTTCTCACCTTGATTTCAATTTCGTTTTAGCGATTTATTTCGAATAAAATTAAACGGACGTTTAATTTTACCCAAAATTCTCACTAACTCCAAACGACTCCAATCCAATTCCATCGCGTAGTGCTCGTCCATACGATTCCAACGCAACTGGTTTCGCGCGTTTTCGACCTCGTATGAAAAAGTTATGAATTTATGAAGTTACACGATTTAAACTATAATTAATTTACAACTTTAATTAAAGTTTTAAACCTAAGCTCCTTCTGGCCGTTGGATTCATGAGAGTAAATCTGGGCCGCACCCCCCTACCCCTTTCTTCTTCGTTCTCTTCTACAGGTAATAGCCGCACGAAGGAACCCATAAGCACGAAACTAGGTTTAATTTTTGCTCCTCCAACACTCGACGATAAGTTGATCCACCACCATCATGTCGTGCGCCTCCATCCCCACTATGCTCGGCTGCAGTACCATAGAGCTCGGCCCCCTCTTTTCATCGTTTTGCGTGCACGAACCGGCCACAAACGCGGCTCCGTATCTCCCCTATCGTCGCTCCGATGACGATCTCCACCGTTGAGAATGTTGCTCTCGAGCTACTCTACGGTTTTCATGTTGAAGGCTTTAGCTAATTGTTGATGGATTGAGCGGAATCGAAGGAGAAAGCAAACGATTTTCTGGCCGTTCGTTTTGATGGTGGCGGCTAGGGTTTGTAGATTAGGGTTTTATTTTTTATTTTTTTATTTTGAAGGTGGCTATTTATAGAATTTTCTCAAACACTATTCAATCCGGAATTTCCGAACTCCGATTCACGCGCCGTAACCAGCGTTTCTGGGGTTTACCCCGCGTTCCGGACACAATAGAACAGGTTTCGGAAGCTAATTCGGTCATCTGTGCGAGTTATGGCAATAAACGTTCAATTTAAATTAAACCGATTTAAACGATTTTCTAGGCGTTTTAATTTGTATCGGACAAACGGTAAATCCAATTGACACGAAATTTTAAACCTTACAATAATATCACATTATGGATCCGATGAAACTGGTTTCGTCGAAATCCGAGACAGATTGAAAAATGGCTATTTTAACTCGCCAAATTAAAATTAAAAATAATTCGATGCGTTTCGAGCTGCCACGATCAAACGATAACTCCGATTGCCACGAAAATTGAAATCCGGTAATAACTAACTATTACGGATCCAATGGAACTGGTTTCGTCCAATTCTGAGACTGTTCAAAAATTGACTATTTTCACTAGTCGATTTAATATTAAAATATTCAATTTCCACAAATTAACTCTTAATTCGATTTTAAAAGTTCTAAAATATCGTTCTAACTTCAATATGATAAAATAAAATTTTACAAATCATTTTCAATCATATTTAACTCAATTTTCAATTACTTCCATAATTTAACATATTAAATTATCGATTTAATTATTCAATTAAATCCAATTATTCAAATAAAATTTATTCGACTTATAAATTCACTTATTAATATTTAAAATTAATTAAATATTCAAATTTTAATTATCAAAAATCCTGGGTCGTTACAATCTTCCCCCCTTAAAAGAATTTCGTCCTCGAAATTATTAAGTAAGAAAAGTTACAGAATTTATTAACTTTCCCAAAACAAATTTAAACTTCTTACAATAGCTTTACTAAGTTTTCAAATCATACTTAGTTATCTTTTCAAAAACAACTACTATTGTTTAATTTTCAATTCCAAATCAAAGTTAAAGTTTTCAAAAATTTTCCAATTTTCTCAAATTTTTCTAACGCCTTAAATTTTCGGAAAAATTCGCCATAGTCTCCTTTGCGCCGCTCGATCTGAAAAAAAAAATGACAGTATATATATCACAAATATACATCTCATCAAGTAATGAGGCATCCCGCAGGGAAAAAGTGTAAAAGTACGATATTTAATCCGAGATATGTACCTTATATTTTATTAGCAAGCATATACGGCTAATATAGCGCGAAAGCGAGCTCCAAATGCGAAGCAAACGCGGTCCGCACCTACTAATCACTCAACAAACAACATGAGAACATGCATGTAGACAATAGTATCAATATACAACATATAGCAACATAATAACTATATATGTCAACATAGCAAATGCAATAAAAGCAATATATTCAACCATCAACCAACTAGCATTCATAACCAATAAATATTCATTCATATTCTCATAATAGTCAATGAAATATGTTTTCAATTTAAATCACATTCGATTCATTAACAGTGGATGTTTACTAACATTCATTCTCAATTAGTTTATATTCGCTAATCCATATTCAAGTTGGTTCACTTCTAAATCAAATTCAATTCTATTTAAGATTCACTTAACTTCCAATTGAATTCCAATTACTTTAGCTTCCAATTTCATTAACACTTAATGAATTATATACAATCAATCAACTAACAACCATATAACAATCAATGTATATCAATTACAACCAAATTCCTTTGCTTTCAATTGGTTTAATTAATTGATTTTTATTCAACTATTCAACTTTCAATAACATTACATTTTAATGAATTAACACTTATATCCATTATTTCATATCAACTTAATTCACATTCAATTGATTTACATTCAATCCATTTATTCAATTCAATTACAAAAGTTGAATTTCATTTACATAACTTAAGTTCACATTTATCACTTAACTTTATTAATTTACTTTGATACCAATATCAACTTCATTCAACATTTCTTAAGTTATACTTCATTTTATAAACATCAATTGGTTTTACTTAACTTAAATTCCTACTTATAAATCCAATTCAGCTTCCAATTCTAAAGTAAATTTCCATTTAACTT
The DNA here is from genome assembly GCA_030765085.1 of Allium cepa. Taxonomy (NCBI): domain Eukaryota; kingdom Viridiplantae; phylum Streptophyta; class Magnoliopsida; order Asparagales; family Amaryllidaceae; genus Allium; species Allium cepa. The sequence continues at coordinate 923,072,135 of CM060931.1, read as the reverse complement.
TAAATTCATTTTTATTTACAACTCATATTCATAAATATATTCATATAGTTTCACTTCTTATATATATAAGTTTATTTCTCAATTGTAAATCACTTTAATTATAATTCAATTCTTATAACTCATTTGCTTATACAATAATTCTTTTATTTAGATTATTCAAACATCTAAACAATCAACTTATATACCTTAATAATTCTGAAAAATTATTTCTTTATATATAAAAATATAATCAAGGTAAAATTATTTCATTTACCCAATTTAAAACAATACTGTGTCGAATTGTTCTATTCAAGTGTTTAGAGATCCCTATCAACAACGTTAATTACTCGTATTAACCAGAATCTATATACCACTCAACAAACCAATCATCACAATATAAAATAATTTTATATTCACTAACAAATACGCTCTCATAGCTATTATTACACTCTAACTCATTCTAGAGTACTACTGACTCTATCTCTAATGAGTAATACCCAACAGAACCATGGTTGTCGCTTAACCATATGCTCTGATACCAAATGTAACGTACGCGATTTTTCGTTGCCGAAAAACCGAATAGTTAGGGTTTTAAGAAGAAAGAAGAGAGAGAAAGATGGAGAGAAAAGATAGAAAATGGAGAGAAAAGAAAATAGAAAATAGAACGGAATAGAAAACAACAGAACAACATCAGAATCTCACAATTCACAGCGGAACAACATATAATAAATAAATGAATAATCTTTAAACAAAGAACTATATCAGTTATTACATTTCATACATTTCATTTCATTACACCATATCATCATCAGAGTGTACAACATCAAACAACAACAAACAATGCAGCGGAAAAAGAAATACTATACACTAATAATACGCCATGCCATCCAGCTTGCCTCCAGCAATTCCAGAATACCCAGAATATCCTGATAAACCTAACTCTTGACTGCCCGTGTAGAAATTGGTGGGCACCCAGAGTTTAGGAAGGAAAACAATAAACTCCGAGTCAGTCATGTGACTGGTGTGGGAACTCAAAACAGTTTATTTATCTTTAAAATCAAAATAGAGGAATATTTTTTAAGTCAATTCGCAAAGCTTTTAAAAATGAGACTACCATAAGGCCTCCCGCACACACACACAATGCAAACGAAGAATCGGAGGAGATTTCTCCTTATGATAGTCAAAGATGCTTGATACGCATTTAAAAGAACATTTGATATTATTACTAGTGCATAGTGTAGAGAAAAATTCATTTCGAAAGTAGAATATAAATCTTAGCCAACATACGACCATTATCGTATGCCTACTATAGCTACCATCTAAACAGTGGTGACCACCATAAGTAAATGGCAGGTTCTACAACTAATACCGTACAAGGTTTCATATTGGGAATTGGATTTCCAACGAATGATCAGGCCAAGGAACTTCCCATTGCCACATGAGAATGCCTCTGGAAGGACATCCCCGAGAACCAAACCGGATCTCTACCAACACAAGGCCGGGTTACCCCTAACTGATTAACAACTGACTGAATATGCCATCCCCCGGTCCTTTGGGACCTTTATCCGAGCGCTCGTAATCAATTCACACAATCATAAAGTGTTTTCAACATGAGTAAGTATCTGGGCTCCATACCATGATACCACCCTTTTCCAGAAGGAAATGCACATACCCTAAAGGGCGCTACCCCTCATAACCTTGCTGCATCTTTCCTGTTTTGACCATTCCCGGGTGTGAGGCTCGACGAAGTCACGTCCACAAAAACATACTTTATACAAAAGCCATGATTTGGGTCAACAAATGATCATAGAAATGATCACCAAGATAGACGATCAAATAAATGATCCTATCATAAATAATCAACACAATGATCATTTCACAGCAACACTCAGCATGTCACATTACCAAATTGGGAATATATCGCTGATAACCTTCAACTACATAACCTCTGAGCTCGTACGTCTCAGAGAAGGGTGTTAAGCTAAAAGAATAAATTCTCCGCCACCAACAGAAATATATTTGAATGAAATCGGCTTTATATCTCAATTTGTAATGTCAGACATACAATCCATACAAGTCTGTTCCGGGCTCGAACAAAACCGAAGGCACTTACAAAGAAGTCCTTGCAATCCGGATATCCACAATCCTGATCGGATTTCCCATCACTTAGGGAGTCTCTATACCGTTGCAACTCAGTGCAGAGACAATCGATAGGTCATCCTATCGCTCTCACAAATATCCGGTCTTCAACACCGGTCATCAATGCTATCCATTACGTCGTATCCACAAACATTAGCACAATACCAATTCCGCTCCAGTATGGAATTATCGCGGTATATGGGATTTAAAATATTATCCGCTTAATAGACGGCGCAATAGGGTCTCATCCGCTAAAAAAATGCGGGAAATCAATAACTGCAATATATACATATGCCAATATATATATATTGCTATTATATATAATACTAATTTCACTGTTTATGAAGTATTCGCGGTATATGTTTTTAATAAATAACATCCGCTTACTAACGGCGCATAATGTCTATTTTAACAATCAATAGAAAACAATCATCATTCAAACATGCATTCAAGTATTTTAAATCTAACTATTTAAAATAAAATCGAAACCATTCGATTGAGTGAGAAGTTCTCACCTTGATTTCAATTTCGTTTTAGCGATTTATTTCGAATAAAATTAAACGGACGTTTAATTTTACCCAAAATTCTCACTAACTCCAAACGACTCCAATCCAATTCCATCACATAGTGCTCGTCCATACGATTCCAACGCAACTGGTTTCGCACGTTTTCGACCTCGTATGAAAAAGTTATGAATTTATGAAGTTACACGATTTAAACTATAATTAATTTACAACTTTAATTAAAATTTTAAACCTAAGCTCCTTCTGGCCGTTGGATTCATGAGATTAAATCTGGGCCGCACCCCCTACCCCTTTCTTCTTCGTTCTCTTCTACAGGTAATAGCCGCACGAAGGAACCCATAAGCACGAAACTAGGTTTAATTTTTGCTCCTCCAACACTCGACGATAAGTTGATCCACCACCATCATGTCGTGCGCCTCCATCCCCACTATGCTCGGCTGCAGTACCATAGAGCTCGGCCCCCTCTTTTCATCGTTTTGCGTGCACGAACCGGCCACAAACGCGGCTCCGTATCTCCCCCATCGTCGCTCCGATGACGATCTCCACCGTTGAGAATGTTGCTCTCGAGCTACTCTACGGTTTTCATGTTGAAGGCTTTAGCTAATTGTTGATGGATTGAGCGGAATCGAAGGAGAAAGCAAACGATTTTCTGGCCGTTCGTTTTGATGGTGGCGGCTAGGGTTTGTAGATTAGGGTTTTATTTTTATTTTTATTTTTTTGAAGGTGGCTATTTATAGAATTTTCTCAAACACTATTCAATCCGGAATTTCCGAACTCCGATTCACGCGCCGTAACCAGCGTTTCTGGGGTTTACCTCGCGTTCCGGACACAATGGAACAGGTTTCGGAAGCTAATTCGGTCATCTGTGCGAGTTATGGCAATAAACGTTCAATTTAAATTAAACCGATTTAAACGATTTTCTAGGCGTTTTAATTTGTATCGGACAAACGGTAAATCCAATTGACACGAAATTTTAAACCTTACAATAATATCACATTACGGATCCGATGAAACTGGTTTCGTCGAAATCCGAGACAGTTCGAAAAATGGCTATTTTAACTCGCCAAATTAAAATTAAAAATAATTCGATGCGTTTCGAGCTGCCACGATCAAACGATAACTCCGATTGCTACGAAAATTGACATCCGGTAATAACTAACTATTACGGATCCAATGGAACTGGTTTCGTCCAATTCTGAGACTGTTCAAAAATTAACTATTTTCACTAGTCGATTTAATATTAAAATATTCAATTTTCACAAAATAACTCTTAATTCGATTTTAAAAGTTCTAAAATATCGTTCTAACTTCAATATGATAAAATAAAATTTTACAAATCATTTTCAATCATATTTAACTCAATTTTCAATTACTTCCATAATTTAACATATTAAATTATCGATTTAATTATTCAATTAAATCCAATTATTCAAATAAAATTTATTCGACTTATAAATTCACTTATTAATATTTAAAATTAATTAAATATTCAAATTTTAATTATCAAAAATCCTGGGTCGTTACAAATTCATTGTTTATCCAGGGGTCGTGCCATAACAGTGTGTCATGTCCATTTACTATGTTTCTGTGTATGTGTTGTAGACCTTTTTGTCTATGTTTTAATAAAGATTTCCAAGTGCAAGAACTGTTGTTATCTATCACCATCTCCAGAAGTGTTTTTCTTTGCAATATCTACTTCTCATCCAGTTTGACCAAAGATTGTTGTTATTTATGTAATGCCACAACAATTTGATAGCAGTAGCAGTTCTAATATCCTCAAAATTTCGTAGACCCAATAAACTACCAAATACTTTATTTATATTCATATATTTTTATAATTATATTTTATACTTACATTTAAATATTGATAAATTTAATTTTATTTTAAACATTATTACCTATATTACATTCATATGCATATGTTTAGATTAAATGTTAATAATGTAAAGCTTTTAAATTTAATTTAATGTAAATAAAAATAGATTTTTATTTTAAATATTTTTGAAAGGCTTTATTTTAAATTTTCAAATCATAGTTTCCTTTCAAATACATATGTATATAAATAAATGGCAAATATCCCAAAAGTCCTATTCAATTTTAAAATGATAAGTTTACATTTTATTTAATTAGATTAAATTCTTATTAAAATAATATTGTCAAAATCCCAGGCCGTCACATTCCTTCCCCCTTAAAAGAATTTCGTCCTCGAAATTTAAAACAAAAATAATTCAAAAGCTTTTATATCAACCATCCAAGCATACATATCATTCATACATTAACAATCAACTAAACAGTTTATCCTAACAAACATCACTAGCTTTCCGGATACAAATCCGGATAGGCTTTACTAAAACTATCCAGAGTTTCCCAGGTACAATCTATAGGATCCTCGCTCCACTGCACTTTAACAAGCTTCACTACTTTGCTCCTGAGTTGCCTCTCGTCTTGATCAACAATCTGAACAGGGTTCCTAACCATAGTCAAATTTGGTTCGACCTCCAAATCTTCCTAGACTACTGGTTCTACAACCAGTGATGGATCATGGGCAAACTTCCTTAGATGGGATGCATGAAATACATTATGAATTCCAAACATCCGTTCTGGCAATTCAATTCTGTAAGCCACAATACCAATCCTTTCCAGCACCTGGAATGGTCTAATATATCTCGAGGCAAGTTTTCCCGTCTTTCCAAATCTTATAGCTCCTTTGATCGGGGAAACTTTGACAAAGACTAAATCTACGATCTCAAATTCCAATTGTCTTCGTCTCTTATCTGCGTACTTCTTTTGACGGTCCCGAGCAGCTTTCATTCTCTTCTTGATAAGCTCAACTTTCGCAGAAGCTTCACGAATCAAATCTGGTCCAAGCACAAGACGATCTCTCGACTCTATCCAATAGGATGGGGATCTATACGGTCTTCCATATAGAGCTTCATAACGTGCCATCTTAATACTCGCCTGGTAACTGTTATTATAGGAGAATTCTACTAGATGAAGATGGTCTCCCCATGATCCCCCAAAATCCAAAACACAAGCTCGCAGCATATCCTCAAGAATACGATTCAGCCTCTCCGTCTGCCCATCTGTTTGAGGATGATAGGTTGTACTCAATCTCAAACTCGTTCCCATAGCTGATTGCAGAGCCTTTCAGAATATGCCGGTGAAGATAGGATCTCGATCACTTACTATACTAACTGGAACACCATGCAATCTGACTATCTCTCTCAAGAAAATCTCTGCTAGAGAAGTTGTAGTACGAGTTGCCTTAACCGGTATAAAATGGATTCTCTTAGTTAACCGGTCCACTATAACCCATACCCCTTCTTTCCTTTCTTGGTTCTTGGTAAACCTTCGATGAAATCCATAGAAATCATCTCCCATTTCCATTCTGGAACTTCTAAAGGCTGTAACAAACCTGTTGACTTCTGTTGATCTCCTTCCACTTACTGGCAGATGCACAACTATTAATGAAAGCAGCTACATCCCTTTTCATGCTTGGCCACCAGAAAACCCTTCTCATATCCTTATACATCTTAGATTTTCCTGGGTGAATATTTAGTCTAGAGCGATGACACTCAGATAAGACTTCTTGCCTTAATCCATCTATACTAGGTACACACAAATGACCATTAATCCTCAAAACACCTTGATCGTTCACCATGAAATCCGAATAACGACCATCCTTGGTTCCAAGAATCAGTTCTTCAAAAGATCTATCCTCCATTTGCTTGCTTATGATTCTTTCTTGGAGGGACGGAACAACTTCTAAAAGAGACAGAACTGCATTCCTACTAGGAGCATCTGCCACAACATTTGCCTTCCCTGGGGTATGCAGGATATCCAAATCATATGATGCCAGAAGCTCGACCCATCGCTGCTGCCTCAGATTAAGATCTTTTTGAGAGAAAAGATATTTCAACGGTTTATCCGTGAATAACTCGAACTTCTCTCCAAAAAGATAGCGCCTCTAGATCTTCAAAGAAAAAACAATGACTAACAACTCAAGATCGTGCGTAGCGTAGTTCTTTTCATGTGGTTTCAATTGCCGACTCGCATACGCAATTACCCTTCTATTTTGCATCAGAACTGCACCCAGTCCAATTATACAGGCATCCATATAAACCTCAAATTTGCTTTTTCCATCCGGAATAGCTAGCACAGGTGCACTGGTTAGCCTCGTCTTCAACTCTTGGAAAGCCTCCTCACACTGGGGGGTGTCCACTTAAACTCAGCTCCTTTCCTTGTCAACTTAGTTAGGTGTGAAGAGATCTTATAATAATGCTTGATAAACTTTCTGCAGTAGCCAACTAATCCCAGAAAACTACGAACTTCAGTCGGTGTCTGCGGCGGCTTCCACTCCAGAATAGTCTCAACCTTTGCTGGATCTACAGAGATACCTTCTCCAGAAACAATGTGCCCTAAAAATTTGACTTTCGATTTCCAAAAATGGCACTTAGAGAATTTCGCCTTCAAAACATGCCTCCTCAGTGTCTCCAACACTATTCTCAAATGCTGCTTATGCTCTTCTTCAGACTTAAAGTAGACTATGATAACATCGATGAATAGCAGAACAAACTTATTCAATACATCTTGAAAGACTCAGTTCATCGGGTCAACAAAGTAAGAAGGAGCGTTGGTTTATCCGAAAGGCATAACCAACCCCTCATAGAAATAATTTGGTCCCATAAATGCAGTTAAGGGGATACTGTCCTCAGTTACCCTTAACTAATGGAAACCTGAAGCTAAATCTAGTTGAGAAAAGACAAAAGCTCCATGCAATTGGTCAAATAGATCATCAATACGAGGAAGAGGATATTTATTTTGGATGGTCAATTTGTTCAGGTCGCGATAGTCCACACAGAACCTTAGCGATCCATCCGACTTGGTGACAAACACCGCAGCAGAACCCCAACAAGAAAAACTAGGCCTAATCAATCCCTTCTCCAAAAGATCCTGAGTTTGCTTCACTAGCTCCTCCCTCTCTCTAGGAGCCATCCACCTACTAGGCTGAATCACTGGTACTGCTCCTGGAACCAATCAATGCGAAACTCTATCTCACGATGTGGAGGTGAACACTTGACTTCCTTGAATACATCTGGGAAATCTTGGACCACATCGATATCTTCAACCTTCTCTTGAGAAGTCTCGGCTCCATGTAAAAGACTACTCAAGTGAATTTCAGAATTATCACACGCCACTCTAGCAATCCTACCTAGATCGGTTTCCAATGAAACTATTCTCTCATCATAATTCAGGACAACCTTATACTTATCGAACCAATCCATTCCTAATATAAAGTCAAACCCCTTAAAATCCAACACATAAGGGTCACAAGAAAAACTATGGGACAGATAGGAAATTCTCAAATCCTTACAGATCATATCTAATTTAGTTACCCCTCCTATAGGATTAGATACAAAGATGGGACAGTCTACAGTACTAGGAGTAAGAAAGAACTTCTCTACAGATTCCAGAGAAATAAAACTCAAAGAAGCACCCGAATCAAACAAAACTTTAATATACTTGCCATCTAAAAGTAATGTACCTTCCAATACTCCCTTGCCTTTAGATGAAGTAGATGGTGCACCCTCCAAAGCAAATACCTTATTATGCTGAGCTTTATGAAGTAGCGGGCAATCCTTGATCATATGACCTGGTTGGTGACAATTGAAGCATAGAGATCTTTGAACCAAAGCCGAACCCAGTCCACTTTAATGTGGTTGCTATTGCTGAAATCCTTTCCTGGGACACTTATTCGCCAAGTGACCTTCTTGTTGACATATATAGCATTTGCGAGGTCCGTTATTTATTCCAGGCTTCTTCTTGTTCTGCTTCCTCCAATTGGGGTTGAACTTCCTCTTATTTGGATTAGCGAAATTCCCTCCTGATGCTGCTACTGGTGCCACTGATTTCTTGTTCATCAAATCCTCATATCTCAGAGCCATATCAGTTAACTCAATAAAAGATCCTTTCAAATGCGCCGTCATTTTTTCATGAAATTCTGGCCTCAAGCCTTGCACAAACATTTCGTTCTTTTTGAGGGGAGTATCAATGAGCTCTGGTCCATAACAAGAAAGTTCATTGAATTTGGTCTCATACTCAGATATAGTCATGCTTCCCTGCTTCAAATTCAGAAAATCCCGGTACAGACGAGTTTTCCCTGCTGTTGGCATGAATTTCTCCTCAAACAACCCTTTAAATCTTTCCCAAGAAATGTCATCCTCAGAGATATTTGCTATCGCTGCATCCCACTAAGCTGCAGCACCTTCTTGCAATTGCCATGAAGCTATTTCCCTTTTCCGCTCATCAGGCATCTTCATACTCTTAAAGATCCGCTCACAAGAGCGTAGCCAGGCTTGGACCTCAATTATAGTCTCTGACCCTTTAAATGGTTTTCCCCCAAGGTTGGTGAAGTCCTTACATAAAGAGGCAAAACTAACCTGAGGCATTACTAGATCCACAGCCTCACTAGCAGCTTGACTTCGTCCATTATCGGTCGAGGTACTGCCCCTACCTCTGCCTCTCCTTCCAGAAATCATGTTGGCCACCTGGACAGGTAACTCAATAAATTTAGATAGGTATATAGTTATATAAAAATACAAATACGCACTCTCAAGATAGATACTACTCCAGAGCCTAGGTATTATCTCACCTTAAGCTCTGATACCAACTGTGACGACCCGCCTTTCTATCCACAGAAAGACGTATCATCAATAAGAAAAGAAAGAGATATAAATAGAAAAGATAGAAAGAAAGAATAACAACATCAGAATCTCACAGCGGAAGCGGAACAAAATATAATACATCACATAACTATTACATAGTTTTACATATATCAGAGTTATACAACATCATTCAACAATACAATATCTGCCATTATATACATCCCCAAAATACAACATACATCAACTAACACAGCGGAACTAGATAAATAGATACGTCTGGACTCCTGCCCCAAGGTCCTCCAGACTCCAACAATCCAAAATCTATCACTTGGCTACTCATAAAAATTTGAGCACCCAAGAGTTTGTGAAAAACAGAAATAAACTTTGGGTCAGACATGGGTCTGGTGTGAGTAAACGGGTTAAAGTTTTTTAACTTTGAAAACCATTTGAAAACAAAGGTATCACGTAAGACTTCCCACACATAAACACGGGTAAGTTTTTACCTTACGCTAACCAAATCATTTGATAGGAAATCTTGTGATATTATAATAGTGTCTAGGGCTTTCAAGTAAAATACAGAAATAGCTGAAATGCTTACATCTCACATTCCAACATAGTTGGGCACAATCAAAACGTACGGCGTTTATTGGAGATTGGATTCCATACAATGGTAGGGATACTGGGTACCACCCGTCACAGTACGAGGCCTAGATCACCGTACCGAGGATCACTCCTGACCCCCTACAACACAACGCCGGAACCATTCCTTACTGAACAGTTCCGAACAAGACAACCCCATGGTTGTAGCTAGCAACCGCCCACACGGCCGAATAAAAAAGGGACATCTAGACAGGGGTATATCTCGTCCTGCTTGGGTGCTACCCACCTAACCTTGCCGCACCTTCCTTATTTTAGCCATTCCTGATTGATAAGGCTTGAGGTTGCGATTACCTTCATAGAACATATCTCTTAGAATGCTCATTGTCCCCCTGACGATGTTCTGAAAGCATTCAATCCATACAAGTTCGTTCCGGGTTCGAACGAAACCGAAGGCATTATCTCGTTACGCTCATAGTTAACGACGATAACCCTTGCACTCTGAAACCCCATCTCGATCTTCACTTGAGATGCCACGACCTATCGTTTAATTTGGATCGATGTGGTTTTCGGATAATCATAACTGATACCGGATCCCGGTCTCATCGAAATCCAAACGCGATTTTAAAGGTCAAGTTGTTTAATAGTTTTAAGCAATTTAATTCAGCACTTTGAATTCACATAGCATTTATCACAGATAAACTATACTCAAATATCATAAATATATCCGAAGCATAACACAGAGTATCATAGAATATCACTAAATAGATATCACAAATCCAGATATTCTACTTATAATCATCCATAAGCAAGCATCTTTCATCCCGCTCGATAAATCATTAATTAATTAATTATTTCACTTTAAACCATTTAATTTATTAATTACTTCTTAATCAATTTATTAATTACTTCTTAATCAATTTATTAAACCTTAATTACTTAATTCATTATTCCTTAATTATTAAATAATAATCTTAATTATTAATTTAAAATTACTTAATTACCCATTTATTTATCACTAATTACTTAATTAATCAATTATTAATTCTTAATTAAATTACTTACTTAGTTAACTACTAATCATATATTAATTAACTTCAATTGGCTAACTAAATTTCTTAATTTCAAATTAATTAACACTTAATCATTTGTTAATCAATTTTTAATAACAAATTTATAAATCTCAATTCACTTAGTTAATCGCAATTATAAATTAATTACCATTCTTAATTTTTTTACAATATAAACTAAGTAAATAAAAATCACTGAATTAAAATATCACAAGATTTAAACTAGTTAATTTGAAATTAAACTAGTTACTAGTTAATCTCAATTCACTTTAAATAAACTAGTTACTAACTTAAAAAGCTTTAATGTTAATTTAAATTTAAAACTTATCTTACATAACTACTTAATAAAAATATTAATTAAGATTTAAAAACATTTTTAAAGAATTAACTTAATTAATTATGTCTTAAAATAAATTCTTATCTTCAACTTCAGTCATTAATTAATTCATAAATACTTAAACTTGTATAAGATGATAAACTTCAATTTTTATTGGGCTACAAGTTGAAAAATCAAAACCCGAGAATGCCCCCAGGTTTACACGAGTTGATACTCGAGTTTCTCCCACCATTTCCCCGAGTCCATCTTCCTTCCTCGCATACGTTTTTTTTTTTTTTTAGTTTAAGTTTTAAACTTAATAAACTGCTTCCAGGCTCGAGAATCCCGCGTTCCAACCCGAGTCAATCCACCACTTTCTGAGTATCAACTCGAGTCGCTCACCACCCAACAAGCCCTGACACCATATCGATGCCATACACGTGCACAGCGTCTCGCCGACGCTCCGACGAACCTCACTTCCTCCGGTGAGTCGCGAATCACCCCTATATTCAATTACCACAATCAACTCGATGCTAAATATTCCAGATCGAGATTAAGTATTCCATTCGAAACCTGGAACTCGAACTCACCCTATAAAAACGCTTTGCCTCACTCGCGCCGACCATCGGAGGCGATACAACTCCAGCCTCACCACGTCAATCCCCTATACTACACTCCCCCTCAATTTTGAGCAACTCAATCGATCCGAGGAGACGCAATCACCTAGTTTCTGGCCACGTCCAAAACCATGTGTTAAACCCTAAATTCGCCTCTTTCCCTCATTGTTTGCAATAGAAAAATTATTTAGCAATTTTCCTGTCTTCATTGATTGCCGAACTAGCTTCAAGCAAAAATTCAACATCCAAAATTTGTTCGATCGCTGGAAATTGGTAAAAAGGCATTTTCGGTTCATCTATAAACTGCTCGAAGCATACTTAACTAAAAATCACCATTTTAGTTTTAAAAATCCTATCTTTGAATGTTGATTCAAGTTATATAATCGAATTAATATTTTAAAATATTCGAATTTATCATATGATTTTCTTTTTACTGTAAAACTGAATTTACAGAGTCAACTCTTCATTATCAAGCTTAAAACAAATTCCAGGTCATAATTTAAATTTAAACAAACTTTTTTTGTTTGATACTTTAAGCCTAACAAAGGTTGGATGATAGATTTTGAATTTTGATTAAATATTCAACTCTGTAACAACAAACAGAGAAGACCAATATATTCAATTTTTTACAAAACAAACTATCTATAAACACAGAACTATATTCAAAAATAATATATATACACTACAATATTATCAATGATTCACCTGCACAGTTTTTAATTATACTTAAATCTTTAAAATTTGTGTTTACTCACCTAATGATGTTGAACAGAGAGCAATTCTGGTTTTAAAAGCTGCAGTTTTGATCTTCCTTTAAACGTTCCTATTTTTGTTTAGTTGAATTGAATTTGAGTTTGTAAGAATGGTGATGTTTACTTTTTTTTTCTTCTTTCTGGCTTGCTAAGTTATGAACGAACTAGAACAAAAAGATATATATATATATATATATATATATATAACAGGTTTTGTACAGGGTAGGTGTTTACTGGTGTATTCTTTCTTCGACAGATTTTTTTTCTTTTCTTTCTTAAAACTAAAATGATATGTAAGTATTTCTAAATGACTTGTTTTGTGCTGAGATGATAGTATTAAATGTAATGCTTCCTTACAAGTTTGCAGCCTTATCCCATTTGATTCTTGTATGTAGATTTTTTTGTTTGTTTTTATTTTATCTTCTTGCCTTGCATTGCTTTCACACATGTATTTCATAGTATATAGTGTTTACTTCTGTTTTCATAAAACCATATAAGTTACCTTATATATTTATTTCTATTTTTAACATAAATTCTTGTTTTTATTTTATTTTTATTTAAAGCTTAAACTACCAAATACTTTATTTATATTCATATATTTTTATTATTATATTTTATACTTATATTTAAATATTGATAAGATTAATTTTATTTTAAACATTATTATCTATATTACATTCATATGCATATATTTAGATTAAATGTTAATAATGTAAAGCTTTTAAATTTAATTTAATGTGAATAAAAATAGATTTTATTTAAAATATTTTTGAAAGGCTTTATTTTAAATTTTCAAATCATAGTTTCCTTTCAAAATACATATGTATATAAATAAATGGTAAATATCCCAAAAGTCTTATTTATTTTTAAAATGATAAGTTTACATTTTATTTAATTAGATTAAATTCTTATTAAAATAATATTACCAAAATCTCAGGCCGTCATATTTAGCAAATGGGAAATGGTGTTTTCATATTACTTAGAATATCACAAACTTTGTAATGGTTTAGTGAAGACTTGCTCTGGTATCAAATGAAATTCTATAGGACCTAGTATAATATGGATAATGTCTAATAATCAATGATTAAACAAATTAATAAAGTAAAATACGATCACACCATAATTTTTATACGGGTTTGAAATTCCCCTCATATGTCCAGTCCCTAGGCTCTACTTAAGAATTTCACTAGCAAGAATCCTGACTTTACCTAGAGAAATAGGTTTTACAACTACTTGAACACTCAAATAGGACTTCCCAACACTAAAGCAAACACTTTTTTTCCGACTTCAATGTGTTCTTAACGACGTGGATAAGTCACATTTCAATATGCCCTTCCTATAATATTCTTTAATTCGCGAATTGAATGTGCAGTGATATAGGAAGCAAAATGTAGGTTTTGATCGCTTTTGGTATCAAGAAAGCAACCGATCGACTATGAACAGAAAGCAAGAATTGGTGAAAACAATGGATAAATTCGGTCTCTATAATAGTAGTGAAAAGATTAGCTGAAAGATCATGATTATTTAAGAGATCGTGGCCTTTTACTATTAGATGCTTCTTTTAAGAAATTGATGTCCATTCAGAAAAATATAGTCATTTAAACATCTCAGACATTTGAGCTGAAGATGTTCGACTCCTTGTTCCTTTTTAACAATTTAAAACTTGGTCAGATGCATAAATTTAGGGGTTAGACATTGAATGTATTCCAGAAAGAGATACGTTCTTTTTTTACCTATTTCAGATGTCTGGACCAAAGATTTAGAAAACTGTTTTCTGTTATATAAAAAAATGGTTTGTATATGGTCATGCATCTGGTTAATTCGATCAGATATCTGATACCCTCATAGGACATTTGGTTAAATCAATCAAATGTTTGATTTTCTTTAGGAAATAAAAAAATATGGTAATGTAGACGTTTGATTAAATAGATCAGAGCCTGACCTGTTATAGGGTTTCTTCCCGAGAGTTTATACGCTATTTTTACATCATTCAAACATCATATAAATTCACTTAAATATCTGGTCCTTTTTTAAAAGTCATGATTTTCAAAAACTCGGACATCTAGTATAATAGGCTAGACGTCTGACTTCTGTTGATTTTGAAAAAGGATTTAGCCTTTAACAAATATTATATTTGATTGTGTAAAATGATTTCAGTTTTGTGCAATCATCAAAGAATATTATACATCATATTCTAGACTTACTATGACGAAAATACTTGACCATTGATCTTCGGTGCATAGATTGCAGTAGCTAGTTGTCCTCTTTTGAAAATATCCTATAAGAAATGTAGTTGTACACCCTGCAAGAAACTATAAATTAGATAGCAACATGGAACAACGTTGGAAAGCTTCTTGCCATTTTTGACTACCCGCGCTTACAAAAATAGCATATTTACATGCTACATCATGTGAGTCCTCTCCATTAAGACCAAAACATGAAAGAAAACGTAAGTATTTTCCTTCACTCCCATTTCCCTTACTCGACAATTTTCTCCCTAAACCTCTTTTCCTACATTGCTCAAAAAGTCCTTACAACCTTCTTTCTTTCTCACTCCACCTCTAAATCATCGATTGACCTTGATCTGGTAGCCCTAACATCTCTTATTTCCACTGAAGGAAGCCCTAACTAAGGTAAACTATTTTCACTTTCTTTTTTTGGCCTAATTTAATATGTTCAATTTGTTCGTTTTACATTTTTTAGTCCTTTTGATTTATTAATTTAACCTATTCAATTTAATTAGTTCGATTAACATTTAGGTTATATTTAAAGTATATAGTATTGCAGGCAACATTATTCTATGTATTACTTGGTTATTTAGTATATGCAGCATTCGAAAATAAAGCACTATGCAATATCCTTACAGGATTTTATGAGCCCTTTTGGTTAATTGATAAAGTTAAACTTCTAGTGATTAAAAACCTTGGGGAAGCATACAAGGTATAATGGTTTTTCACTCTTCTTTATTTTTTAGCAAGTTAATGCCAAATTGATAAGAAATGGGATTTTCTTTCAATATGCATGCATTTAACATATCATATTGATGTCATACTGGTATATCGGATTAATAAGAAATTATCATTTAATTTGAGCTCACCAATGATTTTAATGATGTGAAATGATAAAACTTAAGACACAATCTTAAATCTTAAATAATTTAAAGTAAATGTTGTCAAATATTTAAGTTTTCAACTATAGAAACAATTGTATTATCCTCTTGCTCTCTTGATAGGGGTAACAGACTAATATGTAGCTTACTTTTTATTGTATTGATATTTCTTTTCAATATTAAGCAATGTACTATCCTTTTAACTCAAGTCTGAGCATTAAATGTATATGCTTTATAAATCATACTCTATGTAAGTTTATTATGATCCATATTAATCGACGTTGAACCTTTTATTTATTGGTCTTATTAAGAACTCCAAATATAGTTTTTTTTCTAAATTTTAAATCAATATTAATCCATGCTTAACCTTTTTTTTTTGATCAACATATCATGCATTTTTTTTTAGCCAAACTGTTAATTTTGCTTACCAAAATACTAATAAAAACTTGTTTTAAGTTAAGACATGTTGTGTAGAATTTCTTAAATATAATAGTGATGCTCATTGTTTACCAACTTAAGATTTTGTAATGAAAATTCTATTTTTATTGCTTATATTTATGTGAATTTAGTATGTACAATCTCTAGTTTCACCATTTTCGTTCATTAGACCATAGCACTTTGAAAAAAATTCTAATTTCCATAAACTATATACAATAATTTTAAAAATTAAGAATAACTCTTAAGCTACATGCATGTATTACTTTATCAGTTTGATGTTATGTGTCTCATCCCAAACTTATGTATCTAGTAACATAAGTTCGACTTGTTGGCAAAAAAAAGTAAAAATAAAATAAGCAGGGTCGAAAGGTGAGAGGTAACCATAAGAAAATTTCTATCATTGCTTTATTTCATTGATTATACCTATGTGTTTTCTGTATATTTATGTATGAAAAAATGAACTTACAAAATTCCAACTACCTTTTCGGTTTTGGTTAATTTTCTACTTCCTAATTTTTTAGTGATACTTCCATTTTTTATGATGAATACTTTGTGCATTCTCCTTTATTGCTTCTTTTGTTATGATAGTGAGAAAATAAACCCTGCATTTTGTCCTCTTGTTAAAATAGGATTTTCACTCATCTTTTGCAAATGTATCAAATTAGCTTGTTTAAAACATCCAAAAACACTTATGTTCGGGTTTTTTTTTTCTTGAATTTTGAGTTGCCTGTTTCAATTTTGTTACAAATTCATTTTACTGTTGCGGATTTTCACCTCTATTTTTTTATTATTCAATCTAAGCATTCTTCATTGCATGTTATGGATTTTTTTTTGGCCTACAATTTCATGTACACCTGCAGCTACTGGTATTTTCCCCTTAAAAAATTTATTATTGAGCTGCATTTTGTATATACCAACTTAACCATGTTTGATATACATTGATTTAGCTGAGGATTTCTCCATCAGATAATTTTCGATATTCCTCTAGGTAATATTTTCTTCTGAAGCGATTAATCAACATCAATTCCTGTAGCAGATCTTTACCATTAACATTTGGTAAGATTATCAGTTCTAAAGTAAATTATGGCTTTATCTTAGTTAATTTGAAATATTTGACAACTATCCTCATAAGGATGTGATTCTGAATTACATTTTATTGTACTTTGCAGATAATAAGAATATATGGATTCTGAAAGCTAATATAAGGATAATATATTAAATTAGTAAAAGTCAAATTTAGTAAATTGTAGATAAGCATAACTAATAATTGGTGAGTTGAGGTTATGATATCTTACAAAATAATTCACTTTATAAATTTATCATGTGAACATTAAATTGTACGTATAAGAATATGTGGTTTCGAGAGAAAATTAAACTAAGCAAATTATAGATAATCAAACTTATAAATAGTGACTTAAGGTTATAGTGTTGTTCAAAAAACATTTCATGGGGGAAAAGAAGTACCTTAACATTTTTGTTTTAATTAATACATTTTTATTATAGGAAGAAAAGATTGTACAGTCATGTGTCTTATTACCTTGATTTATACTACATATAAGCTATTCCTTGAACATCGTAAGCTCATTAATTGATTTTCTTTACCTTGAAAAAGAAACACATGTTTAGTAAGAATGAACAATAGATTCTGATCTTTCTTCTGCTTTTTCTGAAACTACCAAACAAATAATTCATGTTTCATTTAGCATATTTTCTTTCTTTTTCTCATTTTTTCAACTCTTTCTATTTTTATTTCGGGTATATGAGTAAATGATATGGATATGAAAGAGTATAATACATTCAACTTATTTAGTGTGACGACCAGATTTTTCCAAAAATTTAAAATAGAATTGTTAATTGATTTTAAAATATTTAAAAGTTAATTTTAACTTGAATTTAAGATATCGATATTTACTTGATAATTAAATCATTGAATTATATGGTTTAAGAAATGAATTTAATAATTGAAATTGGGTAAATTGTTGAATCTGGGATTTCAAAGCCTGTTTAAAATAATTTGAAGGCTTATAAAATTTATAAGGATGATTCTGAAGATAATTGAATAGTTAAAATTTAAATTAAAGGTGATTCATTCAATTTTAATAATATATCGTTTAAATTAATATTTAAAAATAGCCTTCCGAGGCACAGTCTCGGAATTCGACGAAACAAGTTCCATTGGATCCGTAATGGTTAGTTATTATCGGATTTCAATTTTCGGAGCAATCAGAGTTGTCGTTTGACCCTGGCAGCTCGAAACGCTTAGATTTATTTTAATCGATTTAATTTAATATCGATCGTTTAATTCCGTAACTCACGCATATGATTGAATTAGCTTCCGAAACCTGTTCCATTGTGTTCGGAACGCGGGTAAAACCTTATAAACGTCTGTCGGCATGTCTGATTTGGGATTCGGGATTTTTCGTTATGCAACTCAAGATATTTTTAATATTTAATTATATTATAACAGCGTACTATAGAAGTCGTTCCTTCCTTCCCAAACAAGCCTCTTTCTCTGCCTCAAATCGTATCCCTCTCCTTATTTTCCCATCAGCCACTTTATTCCTAAGCAAGTCGACCTCCTTTCTGCAAAATCACGTACTTCTTGTCTTCCCTCTGAAGCCAAAATCAAATCTAGGTCGACAATCTTTTGCTCGAGTTCAAATTATGCCGTCCCCATCTATTCGTTTCCCTCGCCCCTCAATACCTCAAAACGAAAATCGAAAAAAAAATGGTGGCCGAGCCGATCTCTCTCCTTTCCCTCTTCAGATTCAAGAAGTGAATATTAATCGATTCTTCTCTTTCAATTTATGGCCGAGCACCTCATCGCGAGCAAGCATCAAAAGGAGGGTCTCCTCCAGTGGAGGTGAGGGTTAGGTTTCAGTGTGCTCATGCCGTGGGGATTTTTTTTTAGCGCTGCCTGGGGGACGATTAGGGATGGGAGTTGGCGATCGCGGCAGTTGTGATGAGCGCCACGTTCGACTCGTTCTGGGCTTTTTCAATCTTTTTATTCCTGTTTGACTTTGAGGTAATTGGTTTATCATTTTAATTATTTACTCATGTTAAAACTTTTAATCCAAACTGCGATTTCATTTCGTCCATTAGAGAGTAATACAGTACTTTAATTTCTGTTAATTTTTTTTAAAATTTTCTCGGTTGTTTAACTGCTAAATTGATTAGCCCAATCAATAAAGATCTGTTTGGAAAAAAAGAGAGTCTTACAGCAAGATAAAAGATTTTTAATAAAATTTATTGTTTGATTTTTGGAATGCTATGGTTACAACTTATATTTTGTTTGAAGGGGATGAATTAATTTATAAAATCTATTGATTTTAAATGGTAATCAGAAGCTATTATAGATTTGGGAAATATAGGAATTTTAAAGAAAAAGAAAAATAAATAAAATCAATAGTTAATTAAAGTTATCAAATGAGAATTTAAATTGTTCATGTATTTTGGGTATTGACAAACTGTACAAATATTGATTTAAGGTCTTAAATCGTGGAGTCAATCGAGAATGAAGTGGATTGCAGAATTTTAGAGGGGCAAAGGTGAGTAAACCTCACGCTTCTAATCTTTTATTTAAAATTAAGTGGTTAAATTTAAATGATTGGTTGAATGGTTTTATTGGATTGATGTGCTATATTATATAGTACTATATGGTACATACTGGAATGATTGATATCCTGTGATGAATATTTTTAGTACTTGGATTGCTTGAATATTCGGTACTCTGAGTTATCGAAAATATGTAAATTGGATTTTTTTTCTAAAAAAAATGGTTTGGGTTGATTAATGTAGAAATTAAGGATTTGAACTAATTAATGAAGATTTAAGTAAATTAATGAAGTGAAAATTTACTTAGAATAATCATTGGGTGGTTTAATAAGTAATTGCTTAATGTAATTAATAAAATAGAATTACTTTGTGTAATTAATCAAGAGATTAATTAAAATAACAAATTACGGAGTAATTAATTTATTAATGAAGTAAATAAGAAGATAGTTAATTACAGGTTGAGGGTGATCGAGAATGATTAATATTGTGGTCGAATTAAAGTAAAATATAATTGGGAATCATTAATTTATATAATTAATGAAGTAATTAAAGATTTGATTAATTGAGATAATTTAATTCTTGATAAGTGACTTATGAGAAATCAATTAACATAAGTAATTCAAAACTAGTGTAATTTATTATAGTTAATTAATTTGTGAAGTAATTAAAGATTAGTCGTTGATTTGGTAAAAATAATTAATATCGTGGAATTAATAAAAGAAAATTTCCTGAATTGATTTGGAAGATAATTAATCCAGGGTTGTTAATTGAGATGAATGGATACGGAAAAGTTGATTGATTAATTAATTGATTTGGAATTCATTAATGAAGGAATCTAGGAGAATGTGATTAGAAATTCAATTTAAATCAATTGAATTGATTCGTATGTGATGGATGATTGATTGGCATTGGATGTTTTGCATGCGTTGATATCCCTGATATGAATGTTGTGTATTTCATTTGAATAGCTTGGAATAGGATAACCCGAGTCTCGAAGAGACCGGGGTCGGGTATTGGGAAATACCTGAAACCACTTCGAACTTTTATAAATTGATCTGTGAAATCAATAGACTGGAATGAAATTTTGAAGTGAATTGGATTATTTTTATCTAAGTTTGGTACTTAGAAGTTTATATGTGAAATAAGCATTGTCTATAACAACTTGTGAATTGATTTAAGTTACCCCGGGTTTTATTTAAGTTGTTTGTTTGGTATTCCATGTTAGTTGGGTTTACTCACGCTGGTTTCCAGCCTGACCCGGGTGTTACTTTGGTGTAATGCTCGGGTCAGACCGAGTATTACAGAATTTCAGGTGGGTATGTCCTGGAGCTCAGGAGGTGAGCTGGATGACAAGGGCGTATAGAGTGTTTCTGCTGTATTTCTGACATATAATAAATGTAATTATTCAGTGACTGTATATATGTGAAACTCTGATGTATATTAATGTAATTAACTGATATAATATTTTTCTGTAAACTGTTATTTATTATTATATTTTATCCGCTGCGAATGAGAGATGTTTGGTATTCTTGTTCTTCTTCTTCTTCTATCTCTTCTTTTCATAACTATCTGGAATTTTCTGGTTAGAAAATTTCGGGACGTTACATTTAGACACAATCTTTAGTTTTTGATTTCTTCGACTAAAAGCTAATCATACAATCGCTGCAACATAAATGAATGGAATCTAAGGATGGATTGATACAAGTCAGAAGCAAATCAACCTGGAGCATCAAAGGGTAGCAAAATAAAGCAGGGACGACATCAAATCCGAACTGAGATAGAAATGCATGGTAAGAATAAGGAATACCTAAACAACTAAAATAAAATTGAAGGTCTAGGTAGTTCATGGCTAATGAAAAATGTGTGTTGAAAACTGATTGGTGAGGCCTTAAATTATATGTATAGCAACTGAACATTGCTAGACTGCAGTTAAATGAAGTTGTTGCACACCTAAAATAATTCTTTCTAAGTTATGTTGTAAAATATAATACATTAAGATGATGTGCATGCTAAAGTGACATTTGGTTTAGATGCATGATGATCTGAGAGTTATGGAGTATGTGGAATGAGCTTTTTTCAAAAAGGCTAACATGTAGAATAAGCAATGCATGGAATTTAGTTCATAGCATCATTTCAAGTATCAAAATGTTATGCAAAGCTTGACTTTGAATATGGTTAGTTAAAGTTCATGTCTAAAGTGGAAAGGTGGATGGTTGAAGCATTGTTAGTTTGTGCAGGTAGATGAAGGTGGCAGATAGGCTGAATTCTGAAATATAGGTAGATAAAGCTAGATGAACGTGCTACTGTTTTTATTTAAATAATTCGTTGCACATTTATTCTAGAAAGAGAAGTATATAGTCACAAACAATCCTTAAAAGGGCAATATCAATGCACTGCTTAAGGATCTCGCCAAATAAGAAGACTTTTTTAAAGCTGCTTTTCACATGGGTATTAATTATATATTCAAACTAATTCATGAAACTTCATTTGCTTAACATGACACAAAAATATGTTTCTTTCCTTTCAGACCCATATCTGTATGCATTTTATCCATTCTACACATGCAATAATATTAAGAAGCATGTGGTTTCCAATGCATTGGAAACAAGGGATTCTTGATCAAACCCCTCATCATGCTTAAAAATGGAATGTATCTGAATGATATAGCCAAAATTTTCAAAGTTATTTCAACTTCATTTGGGGTCTTCAAGAAGAAGGTAATAGATTAGGTAGCTTTCTTATTCACTACACATTTCTAAGTACATAAATTTATAGTTAGTAAGTACTACCCTTTTATAAATGGCCGATGCATGCAATTTAAAATTCATTTATCATTTAAGAATATTTTTGCAAAAAAAATGACACGAGCAACTTTGCTGGTCTAGTGCATTGACTAAGGGTTAGTTAATAAATTCTCCTCTTTGTCATATACTTTAGTTATAAAAACCCGCATTTTATCAATCTTCAATTGGTCATACTTTAGTTTAAAATGTTGGTCTAGAGACCAAAATCAATCGTTATAATAAAAATATATGACAGTTTAAACCCACTTAGCCCGGTCTAAGAAAATAAACGAGTAATATTAAAATCATTATGTGTTTTGTTTGATAAGCATTAGGTTTGCATGCTCTTCTGGTGGAACAAGGCACTGTTTCTTCGATGTTCCTAAAAGGGTTTATCTCTATTAACAGATGATAGGTTATTTCAATTTTTACCACAACAAATATTTGGTTTTCTATTGTCAAAGCTACTAGTTTTCTCATTAACCCATTATGAATGCATATTGGCAAGAAATAAGTCTATAAAAATATTACCTATAAATATATAACTGTATTCAGGAAGTAGACATGGAACTTTATCGACTTAAAAATGTACAATTTTTTTTACTGCACACCTTGCTTAGGTGTGTATGCGCCTTCGTATACGCACACATTATAGCATCATATCTTAGTTTATGTTTACATGTAAATGCTTTTGAGTCTCATGAAACATTTTACAAAGTACAATACCATCATATATTTAAAAGAACTTGAAATACCATTTAAGCAAAAGGAAAAACATTCATTTATGTTTATAGAAATGTAAATCAAACCAATGATATTGAGCAGCTTGATAGTCGTAATTTATCATTCTCAATGATATCAAAATTTGCACCTCTCAAGTTGTAATATTTTAAAGCAATTCCTTTTTTTATGTTATAGTTTTAGCACCATGTGCAAAATATAGTTTGTAATGACAAAAGGTTATTTAAAAATTGGTGATATAATTAAATTTGAACTTCAATCAAAAGATAACGCGAAGACTAGCAGCTGCCTTTATGAAGGTAGCACTCTTCATTTGGGCTCAAAACTTGTTGGAGTGTGATTTGCAAGTGGAACTTGATAATTTTGAGTCCCATAGTTCAACACAATTCTATTATAGTTAGACATGAGTTTTTACCTTTTTGGTAGTGGGGCCCAGTTTAGATGGGGGTACCACCACATGCTTACCAACTCTCACATCCTCTACCACATCAGCAAATGCTACCTCCGCCGCAGCTAACTTACAATAGCTGCCGAAAACACTAGATGCAAGCACATCGGGCAAATCATAGAAGATGAGTACAATGATCTGCTTAAGGTAAAATTTAATGCAATGTTTTTTATATGCGTTGCCATATCAAAAATTGCTTTTAGGTCCCTAAAAACATCGTGTTATGCATCCATTTGATTATGGTATCTTTAGCCAATTGACTGGTAGTTCAGTAATATTATTTGACTCGCATTTTTTATGGTCACATTTTCTATGGAAAGTTGAAATTTGGAAAGCAAGGCTCATTTCATTTATGATGTTTATATTTGATTTGTTTCATTGAAAGAAATAAAATTTGATCAACGGCTATGGTGTTTTTGATGTGGTATAGTTGTATTGAAAATTTGCCTCCCCAAAAGCAAAATTATGGCTTTGTATAAACTATTAAAATATATTATTACTATTTTTTGCATCATGCCTTCATATGTATATTTTGACTCATAGTTCCATTTGTGAATTAGGAAGCTGCACGCATGACCTTTGAAAATCCCATTAAGTTCAATATTCATGTCAAAGAAACCTATGGTAGAATAATGTACCGTTCATTTATATTCCCAAGTCAAGCATTATGAGAATAGGATAAAGTAGATAAGAGGTAAATAGAATTATACAGTAGGCCATTTATATCAAGTTCTTCCTTGCGGTAGTAGTTGAAATTTAGACCTTTATAATCGAATTACATAAATATATAGCATAATTTTGTGTATGCAAGTTAGTTCACATTCTTAGTATTCCATAATAGATTCTGTTTTTAACAAACTAACATCATGCTCAAGGAAAAAGTAAATTGTCCAGAAAGAATAACTTACCTTACACGGTTTACTAACAGACAATTAGAACCTCTCTAATAGTGGATAATTCTCTAGACTAACAAATCATTAGCTTGAGCAACATTGAAATTATAAATACAAAATATTATTACATCAATTCAATATGTTCAAATATTAACTATAATTTAGCTTTAATTAAAGTTCTTAATCACTTGCTTTCGTGCACAATGGAATCGAGGAAACCTGGCAAACTTTTAGTTTTGACAAAATCACTTAGACATGTGACTTCCCCATACATCTCCTTGGGAAAAAAAACATCAAGTATAAGATTTATAAGTAACTGAAAGATCAACAATCCAACTGTATCTAAAAATATATTGATTTCTAAAATAATTCTTTTTGCTCATAGATCAAGTGAACTAAAACTATGAATGAAACCAAGAAAAGTAGTAGTACGACATCAAATATTTATGTAAATTTTATTATAACTATTTTGTTGCTAATGTGTAGAAAAATGGGCACATGATTTCATATAAACTTACTTTTGTATGTTCTTAAAAAATATAACGTAAACAAAGTAATCAACTAATTACCTTTACTGACTTTTTATGGGTTTTACTTAACAATACAATAATTATATGGACAAAAGGGAATACTTAAACTCTCCAGAATTCATGAGAGAATCATTTTTTAATTCATTAGCAAATATATCTTATTTATTACGGTTTTTGATCAAAACTCATAAGTGATTGTGTTTATAATGTTGTTGTTGGAAAAAGTTACTAACAAGCTTCTACTATGATCTTTGTGTGGACGCAAATATGCTAATGTTGTTTTACATACAACAGAAATTTTAAATTACTTATGGTTGTCCATGGAGACATGGAAAGCTAAGCATATGTTTATCTTTTTTTGTGAAAGCTAAGCAATTTAATGTTCGTTTCTCATATGCACGTTCATCGCACGTGCCATATGTAACATCCCTAAAAAAAATTATCAATTTGAAACTAGTAGTTTGTTTGAATTTCTAGGATTTAATTTGTAGTTAATTTGAATTAATTTTAAAATTCAAAAACAAGTGAATATTGAGTTTGTTTATTTATGTATAGAATGGATTTCAAACTTGAATTTGAATTTGAATTTGAACTTGAACTTGTATTTGAATTTAAATTTAAATAGAAAATATCTAGAAATTATTTGGATTCAAAATATTAACATATGTGTATAGTTTCATAAATTAGTACTAAAACCTTTTCTTTTAAAATTGTACAAATATAACAAGAGGATGTGATTATATAAACAGAAAATGCCATTTAAAACAACATACGTAAATATGTTTATAAGATGAGAAGTGCAATATAAATAATAATGTATAGATATTTTCTCATGCAAAAGAATTTACAAGTGTTCATATCTAACATATTTAACAAGTGTAATAATCTTGAAATACAAAATGAACAAGTGTCATCTTCCTTGCTTTTAATTTTAAGAAAAAATATAAAAAGAAATTAAAGCTATATAACATTATTACTCTCATTCCTCTTATCTCTTTTATCTCATTTTCAAAAACTTAAAACCAAAAGAAAAAAAACTGATAAGAATCAAATTCTCAAACCAGCTCATCAAGCAAGTTTTTAAAACAAATTACACAAACCAGAGAAGCAATTCAAGAACATCACAAGTAATCAACAAAACATGGAAATGAACAGCCTAGCAAAAATCATCAAGTGATCAAACAAATTCAGAAATCAAGCACTGTAAAACCCAAATTCATTTCAGCAAAGCTTCAGCTAAACAATCAAGTTTCATCATCAGATAACAAGATCAACTCCAGATTAACAATTCAGCAATCAAAAATCTTTTTCCAGTCTTCAAGTTTTGACAACATCACTTCCTCTCTGCTTTCTTCTTCATAGGCGAGTAAACTCTTTTTAGATTTGAACTAAAACCTGTTGTTGTCAAAATATTGAAGTTTGAATTGAAAATTTGAATTGCATGTATATATATACATGAAAATGGAGTGTGCATGTCTGTGCACTTGAAAAGGGGTTCTGTCCCAGGTTGATAGGCATAAGCCTGATCAAAAGATTTGAATTCATCTTCGATCACTACTAAACCATAGGATCCAAACAAAAGTTGTTTGTTTAGGCATGATTCAAGTTCTAAAAATAGATTTAAGCAAATCAAATCGAAATTTTTTCTAAAAAATTGAAATTACAGGCAAAACTAATACCTGTTGGAAATTCAATTATCATAATCTTTGATTTTAATTATATCAATTTAAGTACTTTAGAAAATAATTATTTTTGAAAGTAAAATCATAATTTTTAAATAAGTATTTATTGAGATAGGCAGAAACCAACGATTTTGGGGTTTTTGGCCATTGCCGATCATCGATGCAAAGAGAATGGTCGGGGTTGCTCTTGAAGGTGGAGGAAGACTCAGGGATCATCAGAAAAATACTCGATGATTTTATAATTCATCATGGAGGGCTGACGAGATCGCACTAGGGTTTGAGCCCTGTGTTCTTGTCGATCGTATCTCGAGGCAATGGCATTGTCTAGGTCGAATCGGACCTCACCGGAGTGTATGTGGTCGATATGTTGGAGTTTGTCGATGGTCTGACAGAAGTATCGTGGCCTCTTATGGCCTGTAGTGACGAAGAAAATCAAAGATTGAGGAATCGAGGTTCGTTCCAGTTGTGGAAAAATGGTGAAATCTCGAATTCGTCGATGTTATGGATTTCTGGGTGGTTTGGTAGTTGATGGAGGTTGTCGTCGACTGGTCAAGGGTTGCGGTGTCGATCGAAGATCGCCAGCTTTCATGTGCATGTGCACACCACTTGGTTGGTGTCATTGGAAAAGAATTGTGAAAGAAGGGTTCAACTCGAAGTTGTCTTCGAGGGAGCGGGTCGGAGGCTCGAGTTTTAACTCGAAATGTTTTTAAGCTGCAGCGGGTCTTTTCTAAAAACTTAAACAAATTTTCAAATTGAAAGGTGATTCGGGTTGGATTGGGAAAAAATTCAAAGCAAAGGGGAATTGTTCTCGGGTAAGACTCGAAGCGAGTCTCGAGCCTGTCATGTAAAACAGTTTTACTCCAAACAAATTCAAATTTTTAAAACTTTTTAAAACATGTTTTCAAAATGATGATTTTGATTTAAGTTTGAATTAATTAAGGATTTAAGTAAGATATTTTCAAAGTAATTAAATTTTAATTTATTTAATTTTGTTACATTATTTTAAAATGTTAATTTTATTAAATAGATAATGTAATTTAAAAGGATAACTAAGACAATGTTATTTAAACTAATCTTAACCTTTCAAAGTAACTAATGTGATAAGAATGATTTATTAAACAAGGTTTAAAAGATAATCAAAGTAATTAATAAAGATAAAAAGATTTATCTTTTGATTCATTAAACAATTAATGATTTGTTGATATAATTACTTAAGAATAATTACTTAATTAATTACTTAATATTAAGGTTAATTAAATAAATGATTATAATTAATTAATTTGAAATTAATTATTAATTTATTAAGGAATAATTAATTAATAAAGGTAATTAAGATTTAATTAACTAACAATTAATGATTAATTAATTAAGATAATTAATTAAGGAATAATTAATTAATGAAGGTGATTAAGATTAAATTAATCTATAATTAAGGATAATCATTGATTAAAGATAATTAATGAAAGTAACTACGTGGTTAATTAGTTTAAACTTCACGATTTATTCATCTTAATTGAAGATGATTGATTATTATTGAATGTTGTGTATTGGATTGATATCTCTAATATGTGATTATGATGCTATATAATATGAATTGCTTTGTGTTGAGCTGTGATATCTGTGATGAATATACTTCTGTGTAAATGTGGAAACCCATTGGCCCGTAAAACGGCACTTGAATTTCGATGCGACAGTGAGTCAGATTCCAGTTGGTTATCCGAAAACAAAATCGAACCTTGATAGTGAATCTTTGTGATTGATATATCCACTTGTTTTAAATTGCGCTCACTATTCGGTTTAGCCAGAAGAGGACTTCGTGTCATATAACCCATTCCGAATAGTGATACGACGAAATGGATATCATTTGAAGACGGTGGTGAAAATCGGTCGTCTTCGAGAACGATAGGATAACCTGTCGAACGACTCTGCACTGAGTTGCTCTGGTATAGAGATCTCCATATGTGATGGGGAGTCCGATCGATATTGTAGATGCCGGGACTGCAAGGGCTTCTTTGGAAGTGCCTACGGTTCTGTTCGAACCCAAAACAGACTTGTATGGTTGTATGTCCAACATTACAATTTGAGATATAAAGCTGATTTCTTTCGAATACATTTCTGTTGACGGCGGAGAATTTATTCTCTTGACTTAACACGCTTCTCTAAGACGTACAAGCTCAGAGGTTATGTAGTTGATGGTTATCAGTGATATACTTCAAATTTGGTAGTGTGGCATGTTAAGTGCTGTTGTTCATTTGGTGATCGAATCATGGCTTTTGTGAAAAGCGTAGCTTTGTGGACAAGACTTCGTCGAACCTCACAACCCGGTTATGGTCGAAACATGAATCGTTGCAGCAAGATTATTTGGGGGTAGCGCCTCTTGAGGGTATGTCCATTTTCTTCTGGATTATAAGTGGTATCATGGTATGGAGCCCAGATACTTGACTTTGTGGTTCCTGCAAACTTATTGCTTTGTGGTTGTTGGTTGGGAAGCGCTTCGGGTAAAGGTTGGTAACGACCGAGAGATGGCATACTTGTGTTAGTAGTTACCTAGTTACAGATGTTACCCGACCTTGTGTTGGTAGAGATTCGGTTAGGTTCTCGGGGACGTTCCTCCATAGACGTTCCATTTTGTGTAGGAAGTTCCTTTACCTAACCATTTGTTGGAAATCCAAAAAAACAATACGAGCCCTGTACGGTTTTAGTTGCATAACCTGCCACCTCATGTGGTAGCTATAGCAGGCATAATATAATGGTACATATGCTGGGTAAGATTAATATTATACTTTCGAAAATGTGTTCACACTATGCACTAACAATAATATCTAAAAGAGTTTTCTCGTATTAAGCTTGTTTAACTATCATAAGGAGAAATCTCCTCCAGTTGTGTGATTGCATTGTGTATGTGCGAGGAGGCCTTATGGTAGTTTCATTTTCCAAAAGCATGAACGGAGTTTTTTTTAAAACTTTTTTTGTACAAACAACTGTTTTTGTTTACTCATACCAGTCCCATGACCGACCCGGAGTTTATTGTTCTCTTTCTAAACTCTGGGTGCCCATAATTTTCACACGGGCAGCCGGGAAGCAGGTTATCCGTGTTTTGGAGCTAGCTTGGATAGTAGAAGTCTTTTGGAAACTATCGGATTCTGTAAACTTTTGGCCTTGGAAATCTTTTGAAGTGTTGGAGTTTTGAAGACCTTATCGAAGTTGAAGTATGTTGGAAACTTGTTGAAGTTTCTGTTGCCGTTTTATTATAGTATCATATATGTACCACTCTGATATTAGTGATCGATGTTGTAATGGATATTGTATCAAAGTTGTATCTGTGCTGTGATTAATGATATTCATTTTTCCGCTATTTATTTCCATTTAATGTTGTTATAAACTCGATCCGAACTGAATTTCAACGCTTGAATCTTTGGCAGTTGAATACAAGTGAGGTATTTGATGTCGATTTTCAATCGTTGGATTTCGGGTCGTGACAAGTGGTATCAGAGCTAAAGGTTGAGTAAGAACTTTAGTTACGGAGTATAACACATTAGGTGGCTCATTAGAGATTGGGTGAAGAATACCCTATAATGAGTATATACCCGAGAGACCGAAACCCTAAAATTTATTGGTCTATTCCTTTTAACTGTTGATATTCCCTAAGATATCTTGTTCGTATACCTAAATCAAGTTTTATTACTATTTACAGAATAGTGAGAATGAGCAGAAGAAGATGACAAGGTAAGGGACGGGGAAATGCCACTACAATTGGTTGAGTCCCTACAACAGAAACTACACCTACTCAACCTCAGCCGAATCTGGCTGATCTATATAAAAGCTTCTCGAGACTGGACGGAAAGCCGTTTATTGGCAAGGAATCTATTGTTGATGCCCAAACCTAGATTAGATCGTGTGAAAGAACTTTTTGGGGATCGAAGTTGGCAGATGATCAAATGCGATTAATAGTTTCATGGCAACTCCAAGACGAAGCATTAGCTTGGTGGGAGACAGTTATTGTGGATGAGTCGGAAGATGAGTTTACTTGAAGAAGATTTAAAGAAGTGTTTGAGCAGCGATATATTCCATCTGCTGATATCTCTCGAATGTACCAGGAGTTCATGGATTTGAAACAAGGAAGTTTATCATTTGAGGAGTATTTGAATAAATTCAATGAATTGTCTCGATTTGGTCCGAAGCTTGTGAATACACCTTTGAAGAAGAATGAAAGATTCATTCAGGGAATGAATAAGGAGTACCACAAGAGGATGACAACCCACGTAAAAGAATCCTTTTCGGACTTGATTGATATGGGTTATCGATATGCCACCCTAGATATGCAGAAAGTTCTGAAAGAGAAGGGGAGTTCAAGTAGTTCGAATTGGAAAAAAAGAAAATTCGAAGGGGAGAAGCCGGATCAAGGCAGGGAGAAGAGGAGTAGTCAGGAAAACTCGGCTAGAAATACTACTTGTTACAACTGTTAGGAGAAAGGCCATTTTGCAAATGATTGCACAAGCCAAAGAAACAGGTGAAGAAAGATCAACTCATGAAGACAAGCCAAAGATCCAAGGAATGCTATTGTTGTCACTAGCCAGGTCATGGAGTTAAAAATTGCCCGAAAAAGAAACAAGCACAAGTAGCAAAAATGTACGTGATAGAAGATAACCCCTCAACTTCAAAGGCAGATAAAGAAAAAGGAGTTTTGTAAGGTAACCTTATTGTTGGTGATAGAGTCGTTAGAGTTTTGTTCGATACGGGAGCTTCACATAGCTTTATCTCCCAACAAATCGAGAATGAACTGAAACTTGGACCCAAATTTATCGATGAACCTATTTGCGTGAAGAATTCGGTTAGTGGTCTCGCAAATCTTTGTCTATATTGTAGGAAAGTTCCTATCTCGTATTCTGGCCATCAATTTCCTATCAACCTTTATATTCCCGACTTTAGTGAATTTGAAATTCTACTCGGAATGGATTGGTTAACGAGATACGAAGCCAAATTAGATTGCAACAATCGAACGATTCTGGTCAAAACAAAACGTGGAGATTTCAATGAAATTTCTTGCGAAGACCCTAGTCCGAAAAGGGATAAGTTGATGTATATGTTGGGATATCCCGAACCTAGTTTGGAGTCCATTCCTATTGTCCAACATTTTCTCGACGTATTTGAAGAAGTAAAATCTTTACCCCCACACAGATAAACTAAATTCAGAATTGACTTAGTTCCAAATGCTCATCCTACCGTTCATGCAAGTCGTAGGATGGCACCCAGAGAAAGAATTGAATTAGTCAAGCATACCAGTGATTTGCTAGATAAAGGAATGATATGTCCTAGTGTTACCGAATGGGGTTCAGGTGTAGTGTTTGTGGCTAAATATGACGGATCCTTGAGATTGTGTGTGGACTACCGCGATCTCAATAAGCAAACTCTCAAAAACAAGTTTCATTTACCCAGGATCGACGATCTATTCGATCAACTGCATGGCGCACGATTCTTTTCTAAGATGGATCTAGCCCAGGGATTCCATCAGCTACGAATTGACGAATACTGTATTCACCTAACTGCTTTTAGGGGTCCAGACATTTCCTACGAATGGTTAGTCACGCCTTTCGGACTAACCAACTCCCCCGCATACTTCGTAGATTTAATGACCCGTGTATTCCGGGAAGTGCTGAATAAATTCATGCAGGTATTTATCGATGATGTCCTAATCTACTCCAAAACCAAAGGGGAGCATGCTGAGCATCTAAGAATTGTTTTGGAGATATTGAGAAGGAATATCCTATTCGTTAAATTTTCTAAATGCCACTTTTGGGTCAAAGAAGTCAGATTTATCGGCCATATTATTAATGAAGAAGGAATTTCTGTTGATCCTATCAAAGTTTTCGGTATTCTTGACTGAAAGCGACCCACAATTCCGAAAGAAGTTTGAAGTTTTCTGGGTTTAGTGGGATACTACCGAAAGTTTGTTAAGGACTTCTCTAAGATAACTAGTCCATTGACTAAGCTAACAATGAAGAATGCCAAGTTTGATTGGACTCTGAAATGTGATGAAGCTTTTCAGGAATTGAAAAGGAAATTGACTACCGCTCATGTTCTCGCTATTATCAACGGGAACGAAGGCTTATATGTCTATACTGACGCTTATGGTGATGGTGTGCGTGTAGTGTTAATGCAGAATGGAAAGGTAATTGCCTATGCGAGTAGACAATTACGTCCGCTTGAGAGAAACTACCCAACACACGATTTGGAGCTCTTGGCTGTTATTTTCGGCATAAAAATATGGCGACGTTATCATCTGGGTAAGAATCTACCTCAGCTTTTCTAAAAAGAAAATTTTAAAGTTCAACTTAACTTAATGTATACTTAATAAATCATTCTTGTTTAGGTGAAAATTTTGAATTATTCACCGACCACAAATCTTTGAAGTATCTCTTCACCTTGAAAGGTTTGAATCTACGACAACAATGTTAGTTGGAATTTCTGGCATCCTATGACCTAGATATTCTATATACACTTGTAAATGCCAATGTAGTTGCCGATTCTTTGAGTAGGAAACACGCTATTCTTGCTCATCTTGTTGTCACTCCTACTCTCCTTGAGTTTCTTCATCAAATTTATGAGAGAATACGTCGTGGTGAAAATACTAGTTTTGAAGTCGACGACAATAATATTATAAGATTGAAAGGAAGAATTTGTGTCCCAGATGTTCCGGATTCAAAGCATGAAGTTTTGGACGAGTGTCACAAGTCCAAACTTAGCATCCATCCATGAGTTAATAAGATGTATAGAGATATCAAAAGAAATTTATGGTGGAAGACAATGAAGATGGATAGATCTATATATGTGAGTCGTTGTGCTACTTGTCAAAAAATTAAAAGTGATCAGAAGAAGATAGCGGGTTTACTCCAACCATTGGAGGTTCCAAAGTGGAAGTGGGATCAAGTGTCTATGGATTTCATAGACGGTTTGCCAAGAACTCAGAAAGGTAATGAAGCAATTTGGGTTACTGTGGACCGTTTGACTAAGACTGCCCATTTCATCCCTATAAAATCTGCCAAAATAGCTATAAGTTTGGCAAAGCTGTATATAAATGAAATTGTCCATCTCCACGGCATTCCTAGCAGTATAGTGAGTGATCATGATCCGATCTTCACTAGTAGATTTTGGGAGGCGTTTCAAGCCGCATTGGGAACCAAACTGAACTTCAGTACTACTTATCATCCGCAGTCTGATGGGCAGACTAGAAGGATAAGTCGAATTTTAGAAGACCTTTTGCGAGCTTGTATTCTAGATTTTGGTGGTTCTTGGAAGGACCATTTACATCTGGTAGAATTCTCATACAATAATAGCTATCAGGCCAGTATCGAGATGGCTTCTTTTGAGGCTTTATATGGTCGTCCGTGTCGATCACTT
This sequence comes from Allium cepa, assembly GCA_030765085.1. Lineage (NCBI taxonomy): Eukaryota > Viridiplantae > Streptophyta > Magnoliopsida > Asparagales > Amaryllidaceae > Allium > Allium cepa. Next base: position 923,037,899 of record CM060931.1, on the reverse strand, counting down.
GTATGCTGGATCGAGTCAGGTGATAGACTCGTCCTTGGACTAGATATGATTGAAGAAGCCACGGAGAAAGTTGATTTTATTCGAAACAAATTGGTAACTGCTCAAAGTCGTCAGAAGAGCTATTATGACCGTAGAAGAAGAGATTTGGAATTCCAGGTTGGAGATTCTATATTCCTAAAAGTGTCTCCAATGCGTGGCATTTTATGATTTGGGAAGACTGGGAAACTGGCACCGCGGTTTATTAGTCCTTTTCTTATTCTGGAAAGGACCGGTCCTTTAGCATATCAAGTGCAGCTACCCAGCTGGTTATCTAGCGCGCATGATGTGTTTCATATTTCTAACCTCCAGAATTATGTGCACGATCCAGATAGTATCATTTAAGAAGCTGCTCAGCAGGATTTGGAGATCACACCAAATCTGGCAGTAAAGAGAGAACCAATAAAGATCATTGATCATGATGAAAAGCAGCTGAGGAATAAAGTTGTGAAACTAGTTAAAGTGCAATGGAGTGGCGATCCAAAGGACTATACTTGGGAAACAGAGAATAGCATGCAAAAGTCCCATCCTAATTGCAGAGTGGATACTCCGGCTTGATTGGTAAGCCATTTATTTATCTTTTATATCTTCGTATGATTCTTTGTTTGTCTTCCTCTATCTTTCAAATTTCAAGGACGAAATTTTCTTAAGGGGGGAAACCTATAACATCCCCATAAATTTTATCAATTTGAAATTAGTAGTTTGTTTGAATTTATGGAATTTAATTTAGAGTTAATCTGAATTAATTTTAAAATTTCAAAACAAGTGAATATTGAGTTTGTTTATTTATGTCTAGAATGGATTTCAAATTTGAATTTGAATTTGAATTTGAATTTGAACTTATATTTGAATTTAAATTTAAATAGAAAATATCTTAAATTATTTGGATTCAAAATATTAACATATATGTATAGTTTCATAAATTATTATTAAAACTTTTTCTTTTAAAATTGTACAAATATAACAAAGGGATGTGATTTTATAAATAGAAAATGCCATTTAAAGCAATATACATAAATATGTTTATAAGATGAGAAGTGCAATATAAATAAAAATAATGTATAGATATTTTCTCATGCAAAAGAATTTACAAGTGTTCATATCTAACATATTTAACTTAACAAGTGTAATAATTTTGAAATACAAAATGAACAAGTGTCATCTTCCTTGCTTTTAGTTTTAAGAAAATTTATAAAAATAAATTAAAGCTATAAAACATTATTACTCTCATTCTTCTCATCTCTTTTATCTCATTTTCAAAAGCTTACAACCAAAAGAAAAAAAACCGAGAAGGATCAAATTCTCAAACCAGATCATCAAGCAAGTTTTTAAAACAAAGTAAACAAACCAGAGAAGCAATTCAAGAACATCACAAGTAATCAACAAAATCTGGAAATGAACAGCCTAACAAAAATCATCAGGTGATCAAACAAATTCAGAAATCAAGCACTGTAAAACCCAAATTCAACTCAGCAAAGCTTCGGCTAAACAATCAAGTTTCATCATCAAATAACAAGATCAAACCCAGATTAATAATTCTGCAATCAATTTTTTTTCCAGTCTTCAAGTTTTGACAACATCAACTTCCTCTATGCTTTCTTCTTCATAGGCGAGTAAACTCTTTTTAGATTTGAACTGAAACCTATTGTTGTGAAAATACAGAAGTTTGAATTGAAAATTTGAGTTGCGTGTATATATATATACACACGAAAATGGAGTGTGCATATCTGTGCACTTGAAAAGGGTTCTGTCCCAGGTTGACAGGCATAAGCCTGATCAAAAGATTTGATTTCTTCATCTTCGATCACTATTAAACCATAGGATCCAAACAAAAGTTGTTTGTTTAGGTATGATTCAAGTTCTAAAAATAGATTTAAGCAAATCAAATTGAAGAATTTTATGAAAAATTGAAATTACAGGCAAAACTAAAACCTGTTGGAAATTCAATTATCATAATCTTTGATTTCAATTATATCAATTTAAATGCTTTAGAAAACAATGATTTTTGAAAGTAAAATCATAATTTTTAAATAATTATTTACTGAGATAGCAGAAACGAACATTCTGGGGTTTTTGGCCATTGCCGATCATCAATGCAGTGGGAATGGTCGGGGTTGCTCCTGAAGGTGGAGGAAGACTTAGGGATCATCAGAAAAATACTCGGCGATTTTACAATTCGTTACGCAGGGCTGACGAGATCGCACTAGGGTTTGAGCCCTGTGTTTTTGTCGATCGTATCTCGAGGCAATGGCGTTGTGTAGGTCAACTCGGACCTCACCGAAGTGTGTGCGATCGATATGTTGGAGTTCATCGATGGTCTGCCAAAAGTATCGTGGCCTCTCATGTCCTGTGGTGGCGAAGCAAATCAAAGATTGAGGAATCGGGGTTCGTTCCAGTTGTGGAAATGGTGAAATCTCGAATTCGTCAATGTTATGAATTTCTGGGTGCTCTGGTAATTGATGGAGGTTGTCGTCGACTGGCCAAGGTTTGCGCCTCGATCGAAGATCGCCAACACCACTTGGTGTCAGTGGAAAAAGAATTATGGAAGAAGGGTTCAACTCTAAGTTGTCTTCGGGGGAGCGGGTCGCAAGCTCGAGTTTTATCTCGAAGTGTTTTTAAGTTGCACCGGGTCTTTTCTAAAAAATTAAACTAATTTTCAAGTTGAAAGGTGATTCGGTTTGGATTAGGAAAAAACTCGAAGCAAATGGGAAATATTCTCGGGTATGACTCGAAGCGGGTCTCGAGCCGGTCATGTAAAACAATTTTACTCTAAACAAATTCAAACTTTTAAACCTTTTTAAAACATGTTTTCAAAATGATGATTTTGATTTAGTTTGAATTAATTAAGGATTTAAATAAGATATTTTCAAAGTAATTAAATTTTAATTTATTAAATTTTGTTACATTATTTTAAAAAGTTAATTTTATTAAATAAATAATGTAATTTAAAAGGATAGTTAAGATAAAATGTTATTTAAACTAATCTTAACCTTTCAAAGTAACTAATGTGACAAGAATGATTTATTAAACAAGATTTAAAAAATAATCAAAGTAATTAATAAAGATAAAAAGATTTATCTTTTGATTTATTAAACAATTAATGATTTGTTAATATAATTACTTAAGAATAATTACTTAATTACTTACTTAATATTAAGATTAATTAAATAAATGATCAAGGTTAATTAATTTGAAATTAATTATTGATTTGTTAAGGAATAATTAATTATTAAAGGTAATTAAGATTTAATTAAATAACAGTTAAGGATTAATTAATTAATGAAGGTGATTAAGATTAAATTAATCTATAATTAAGGATAATTAATCATTGATTAAAGATAATTAATGAAAGTAATTACGTGGTTAATTAGTTTAAACTACACGATTTATTCATCTTAATTGAAGATGATTGATTGTTATTGAATGTTGTGTATTGGATTGATATCTCAGATATGTGATTGTGATGCTATACAATATGAATTGCTTTGTGCTGAGCTGTGATATCTGTGATGAATATACTTCTGTGTGAATGTGAAAACCCATTGGCCCGTAAAACGGCACTTGAATTTCGATGGACAGGGAGTCGGATTCCAGTTGGTTATCCAATACCCACATCGAACCTTGATAGTGAATCTTTGTGACTGATATATACACGTGTTTTAAATTGAGAGCTCACTATTTGGTTTATCCGGGAGAGGACTTTGTGTCATATGACCCATTTCGAATAGTGATACGATGAAATGGATAGGAATTGAAGACGGTAGTGAAGACCGGACGTCTTCGAGAACGTTAGGATAACATGTCGAATGACTCTGCACTGAGTTGCTCCGGTATAGAGGACTCCATATGTGATGGGGAGTCTGATAGGGATTGTGGATGCCTGGATTGCAAGGGCTTCTTTGGAAGTGCCTTCGGTTATGATCGAAGCCGGAACAGACTTGTATGGCTGTATGTCTGACATTACAATTTGAGATATAAAGTTGATTTCTTTCATATACATTTCTGTTTGTGGTGGAGAATTTATTCTCTTGGCTTAACACCCTTCTCCGAGACCTACGAGCTTAGAGGTTGTGTACTTAATGGTTATCAGTGATATACTTCCTATTTGTCAATGTGGCATGCTGAGTACTGCTGATCATTTGGTGATCGAAGCACGACTTTTGTGAAAAGCGTAGCTTTGTGGACGAGACTTCGTCGAACCTCACAACCCGGTTATGGCCGAAACAGGAATCGTTGCAGCAAGGTTATTTGAGGGTAGCGCTCCTTGAGGGTATGTCCATTTTCTTCTAGATTATAAGTGTTATCATGGTATGGAGCCCAGATACTTAACTTTGTGGTTGCTGCAAACTTATTACTTTGTGGTTGTTGGTTGAGAAGCGCTTCGGATAAAGGTTGGCAATGACCGGGAGATGGCATACTCTTGTCAGTAGTTACCTAGTTACAGAGGTTACCTGGCCTTGTGTTGGTAGAGATCCGGTTAGGCTCTCGGGGACGTCCCTCCAGGGGCGTTCCATTTTGTGTAGGAAGTTCCTTTGCCTGACCAATTGTTGGAAATCCAAACAAAACAATATGAGCCCTGTACGGTTTTAGTTGTATAACCTACCACCTCAGGTGGTAGCCATAGCAAGCATAATATAATAGTACCTATGCTGGCTAAGATTAATATTATACTTTCGAAACTGTGTTCACACTATGTACTAATAATAATATCTAAAAGAGTTTTGTCGTGTTAAGCATGCTTGACTATCATAAGAAGAAATCTCCTCCAATTGTGCGATTGCATTGTGTGTGTGTGGGGAGGCCTTATGGTAGTTTCATTTTCCAAAAGCATGAACGCATTTCTTTTATAAACTGTTTTTGTTTACTCATACTAGTCCCAAGAATGACCCGGAGTTTATTGTTCCCTTCCTAAATTCTGGGTGCTCATAATTTTCACACGGGCAGCCTAGAAACAGGTTATCCGTATTTTGGAGCTAGCATGGATAGTAGAAGTATTTTGGAAGCTGTCGGATTCTGGAAACTTTTGGCCTTGGAAATCTTTTTAAGTGTTGGAGTTTTGAAGACCTTATCGAGGTTGAAGTATGTTGGAAACTTGTTGAAGTTTCTGTTGTCGTTTCATTGTAGTATCATATATGTATCGCTCTAATATTGGTGATTGATGTTGTAATGGATATTGCATCAAAGTTGTATCTGTGTTGTGATCAATGATATTCCTTTTTCCACTGTTTATTTTCATCTAATGTTTTTATAAGCTCCATATGAACTGAAGTTCAACGCTTGAATCTTCGGCAGTCGAATACAAGTGAGGCATTTGATGTCTATTTTCAATCGTTGGATTTCGGCTCGTGACACCATAGTACTCGTGTGTGAGTGTATAAGTATCTCGATAAACTTAACAAAAGCTTGAAAACTTATTATAGAATTATATGTATTAATTAAAATAAATTATATATGAATTAATATAAAAAATATTGTAATAATTGTATATAGCAAGTATATGAATTAATACAAAATATGTATATAATAAATAATATTATGTAAACTATACACACACACACACACACACACACACACACACACACATATATATATATATATATGAGTCATATGTACAAATAGAAACAGTAATAGGAGTAATCAGTAATAATGGCAATAATAAAGATGTCTTGATAAACTTATTAGACCAAAGAATATAAACGAATCATAGAATTACATGTATGAAAATAATACAAAATTATATATGAATTATTATATGACAAATTACAGTGTACGTATATATATATATATATATAATTTGTATTGATTATACAAATTATATACATATAGATATATGTATGTACGCCTATATATAATTTGTATTAATTCTATAAATTATAAATGTATATGTATTTATGTATGTATATATGTATGTATGAATGTATGTATGGATGTATATATAATATCGTATAAATATCAATAGAACTTTTCATTTTTTCCATATTGCATTTCATTTTGTTGTTGCTCACATTAACTATGTGCCAGACTATATTCATTGTATTTTTGAATTATTTTACTAGCTTTTGAACTTTTACTTTACAGGTAGGTAAATATCCTTGATGCAGAATAGTGTCACAACAAGTTATGGATTCCAAGTTATTTTTTTCTCAAAACTACATTTTGTTTTGTATGTGTGTATGTATTACTAAATATGGTAATTAGTTGCTACTTGTTCTATATTTTTTATGAAATATTATGGACGTAGTATGCATGTTGTGATGTAAGAATATTGCATATTTTGATTATAAGATATTACATGTTGATTATGAGATGTGTGATTAATATAAAATGTTAATTATGTAATGTGTGATTAATACAATATGTTGATTATGTAATGTGCATGTTGACTTTAACTTCGTTGGTACATAAACAGCGACTAACGTGTATAGAAATAGAACCCATAAAAGGGAAAACGTAGAACAATAAACGATAGCGTTTGCAAAATGCTGTGTAAACTTTCAATGGCCTTTTAAAAATGTCGTTGTACACTTCAATAGCATTTCAAAATTATTATAAAGTGGAAAAGGCAATAAAAAGATCATTCATAGCAACATATAAAATGCTATAAATAAATATTACTACGTTCAGTAAACGCCGTTAAACTTGTTTGATAGAAGAATTTGAACGCTAAAAAAGTTTTTAGTTTATAAGCATAAACGCTATAGAATTTGTTAATGACATTCATTAAACGCTATAAAAAAAGGACTTTTTAAGCATTTACACTATTGCTATGGTATGTTCCTGACCTTTAATGACATGCTGTTACACAGCGTAGTTAAAAACGCTGTTAAATATCTAGTTTGTTGTAGTGACAATATTTATAGATAAATATAGTTGTGTCATAAAAACTCAAAAATGTAGGATTTAACACTAGATACAACACGCATTATAAAAGAATTAATAATGATATCCAATAAATACAGATTTATGCAAATGATATTATCTTTAGTTCAACTAATAAACAACTAAACTTAGAATTTTCAAAAATAATGATTAAACAATTTGAAATGAGTCATATAGGAGAATCAACCTTCCTTTTTGGACTTCAAATTAAACAATTAAATAATGAAACGTTTATTCATCATTAAAAATATGCCAAAGAACTGGTAAAAAGATTTAGAATGTTAAATTCAAGTAGAAAACTCGCTCTAATGGCTTTTGGAGAAAAACTTAAAGAAGAAAAACTAAAAACATAGGGTAAAAATTGTACCATGGAATGACCGATTCCTTGCTCTACATTACTGCAAATAGATCTGATATAATGCATAGTGTATGTCTCTATGCGAGATATGAGTTAAACCCTAAATAAATTCACCCTAAATTGTTAAAATAATTCTAAGATACGCAAATAATACTCTAGATCATGGACTATTTTACCTTGAGGGTGATACATTTGACTTTAATTTCATACAGTGGTGAAGATTGTGTTGGATGAAATTTGGTCAAAAAAGTATGAGTGGAACTTATCACTTCTTCAGACACTCACATGCCTCATGGTTTAGTAAAATGAAGAATTTTGTTTCTCTAACTACAATAGAAGCAGAATATATATCTGCAGCATTGGCATGTGCGCAAATATTGTATATGCAACAAACATTAAAAAAAATTGGCCTAAAAATTAATCAATCACCTACACACTATAATAATACCAACACAATAAATTTGTTCAAAATCCATTTAATATTGCTAGGACAAATACATTGACACAAGATGCCATTTTTTAAGATATCATATAAAAAATAAGATATAACTCTATAGTTTATAAAAACCAAAAATCAAATAGCAGATATTTTAACAGAACCTCTTATTTAATATAATTTTACCAAATTAACAAGGAAATTAGTTATATGTTCATTTTCAGGCATTTAAAGAAAACAACATATAGATACACTTATGTATATATTTAAAAATTGTAAAAAAAAATGAAAAACATAATAATAATAATAATACATATATCGACATACACATGTACATACATGGACATATATGCCCTTTTAGTCATAACCAACTTTCCCTCCTAATTTCAAATTTAAAACTGTTTATTTAACGACTTAATTTTATGGCTTTCTTCAATTACTCTCTGAAAACACTCTCTAAAATTAATCTTGGTGGATTCTGCAAATTCCACAAACCTAGTGAAGAGTACATCACCATTTTAGGGATTTTAAATTCTCTAGATTTGGGAAGATCAAAGAGCAAATGAAGCACGTTCTGAACATGCTTACTAAAATTGAAGTCCTTCGGATCTGATTCAAGAATAAGCAAGACAAACATGGAAGAATAACTAGGATCATCCATAATCATCTATTTAACAATATGGATGATACAATAATCATTGAAGGGCCAAGGGATGAAGCAAATATGGCTATCCACAACCTAGTAGTGGATAATGGGGAAGAAGAAGAAAAGATGAAGTTGAAATCTTTAATGATGATGTTCAATATGTGGGAGAGATCACCTTTGACATCCAAGAGAATCTAGTCGAACAGAATGGAAATTTTTCCAGTTCCTAACACAGTGGTCTTGGTTACAAATGCCTAGTAGGTAAAGACTATCAACATTAAGTATTTTTGTTTTTATTGATTACTTTTGATGATTGTGTTTGTTGTTTATTCTTATTTATGTTAATATGTTATACAGAGTTATTTTTATAAATTTATTATTTTCATATCATACTATTAGCAAAAATATAAAAATTTCAGTTTACATACATACATACATATTATATATATTAGAGGAAATAAATATGCAAAAGAGTTTTTTGTGTGTTTGTAGCAACCCCACCGCTATACCCATATTATTAAAGAATATTATAGACAATGCCGTCTGAAAATACAGAGAATACCGCTTGTTAAGGGCAACCAAATATGAATATACCTTTAAATTAACACTGACACATCATACTTACTGCTTTACTTAATCTCTGATATAAAATTTTGTTGTGTACAATCTCAATCCAAAGTAATGCCACAACCATTTCTCAGAATCAGAATAGTATATCATATAAACAGTAGTCATAGATCATAGCAGAATTATAAACCTCATAGCATATACAAACTGTATCTCTACAAAATAATATACTAGACCCACATAATATACATCTTATACAACTCTCTATCTAAAAATGTACATCTCATATACATACACAAAATTCTAAGTAAGATAAACTAAAAGTTAAAATGGTTTACCTCTCTTCTAGCACATCCATCCAAAGGTCTACACAACTTATAACCTAAAAACTCTCGTTCTGATCCAAGTATTATAAAATAAATGGTTTAGACTATTTTTAAACGTCCAAAAGGGTGAGAACAAGATATAATACTAGGATATATGACATATAGTTAAATACATGTGTCATATATATTAACAAGTCACAGAAATAGTCCAATTCTAGTTACATCTCAAGACATAAGAATGCTACAATCACAAAACATAAATAAATCATAAATCCTCCAAATTCATCTCAAGACATAGAAATAACGATCTGGTACCAATGATCTTCCATACTATGTAAACAAAACCTCAAAGACAAATAAAACCAAATCCATACCAATCATAATGATCGTAAAAATATAACTTAAAGACCAGAAAAGATATAACTCATTCGATCACAAGAATCGTATAAAAATCCAGGAGTATACTTCTTAAGGATCCATTGGCCCCATGTCGAAAACCAAAAGAGAGCAAACTATAAAGTGCCAAATACTATCACTTTCAATAATCACGAGAACTTAACCAAAACATCTCATGCTGTCTGGTGAAGCTAAACTATTAACCAGAAGCTAGTAAATCTCACTCATTACAGATATAAATGCAAAACCTAAACCGTATTCTTTTAAGGATCTATCAGCCCCATACCAAACACCAAAAATTAATATAACTCTAAAGTGTTAAATACTTTCCTAAAAGCAGCCACAAGAATTTAACTAAAGCATCCCATACTGACTAAGTATTCGCTGACAGGTTAGTAAATTCCACTTAAACATTCTATTCAATGAGTCATACCATATTCGACTAAGAATTGGTTGAAAGCATTTGAACCAATCAATAATACAAATTCGATTACTAATAATTCCCGTATTATTTAATTAAGGCTCCCAAATTGTATCTCAAAGTCTATTCCAAATTCTTAAATAAAATGAAATACTAAATCCAAGATTTATCTCAAGATTTATTAAATAGTAATAAATCATATGTTTTGAGAACTATACAATAGTTTTTGAAAGCAACATCTATATATACTAATATATAGATTTTTCCCGATGGTTAAGTGACTTGGCTTTGGTGCGAGAGGTCACAAGTTCAAAACTTGCGTAGCGTGTTTCGAATGTCTATTAACATGTGATACGTTGTCATAATGATTTGTTGTATATAAATTACCATTTGAAAAAAACATCTATATACACTAATCTTAACAAGTTTAATTTGAAACTTTTAAATTATCACTATCCTTTATAAAGCCATTCATTCCAAAATATAATTATATCTAAATCAAATTTAGAGTTTTGAAATCTACAGTTTCGATCCTTTAAATCTCAAAATTTTATAAAACTCAAAACATAAAAGTTCAATATTTCCATCAAGAAAACGATCATCAAAATCACATTTATGGTTAAAAAGTTATGGTCAAAACAATTCTCGAGCTTTAAATTAATTATCTCTACTGTTTATTCTCAAGCTAGTGACAAAGAAATGCTATTTCGACTATTTAAACCTCACAATTTCACAAAACCCAAAAAATGAAAGTAATAGATAGCTAAAAGTCTAATCTTTCCAATAGAAAAAGCTCATCAAATTTGGATTTGAGGTTCAAAAGTTATGGCCGAAACAATTCTCAAGTTTAAAATTTATTATCCCTGTCATCTATTCTCAAGACAATGACAAAAAAACACATTTGCGACCATATAAACCACAATATATTGCAAAAATCAAATACAAAAGTTGTACATAAAAGTATTAGCTTTTCAGAACATCCACATTTATCGAATTCTTTTTAGTAACGAAAAAGATTTGGCCAAATCAATTTTAGGTTTAAAACTCAGAAAATTATATTAAAGACAAAATTGTGATTTCATTTTCAATTCTGCTTTAGGTCATGTAAATTGCAAAATCTCAAAAAGTAGCTAAAAGAGAATTTGTTTCTCATTAAATCTAGCCTAAAAAGATTAACCTCAACCATGTTTGAATCGTGCAAGTTATCGTTGTTTTCCTTCAGTGCATTTTCAACACCCATAAAAAAACAAAATCATCATCTCAGTTCACAAATTCAATCAAAAACAGCAAACATACAACCAATTATTCAAAGACAGGTGTGTGAGCAATAAACTCACCAATATGGATTTTAATTGAAGCTAATAACTTGAGTTTTTCTAGGCTAATACCTTTCAGCAATTACCTAGATTTAATTTTAGCAATTTGAAAAGAAAGTTTATAACCCTAAGCAAAACCGAGATCAATCAACGAATTTGACACACTAAAGGATGGAGGAGATTACCTGAAGTTGATTACTCTAATTACTAGATAAATTCCCTTTGATTTATACTTAGATTTGGAGGAAAAATAGAGCTAGGGTTTTAAGAATAAGAGGTTTCTTATTTTCAGATTTTTGAGCTGCAAATAAAATGAGAAGGAAAGGAATGTGAGTTTATTTTCTCCCATAATATCTCCTACATGGGCCAAATGGGTTCGCATAAAAACAATAAGAGAAAAAGGTGTTTATATCTTTTGTTTTACTTATTATAAAACACCATTTTCACACTAAACAATGGTTTATCTAACAAAATTTGATTTCTTAAAATTTTCTAAAACCAATCAACAAGTTAAAAATTCTCATTTCTATTAATACTGAGATATCTTTAAAAATTGAATATAACCTTCTGAAAATTAAAGTTATTCTCATTCTTTAGATAAAAATAAATTATTGACTACAAAATCTCATTTCAAACAACAAATCTCAATATTGACATTAGACTAAATTTTACTGCATTGATTGAAATAATTGGAAACGAAATTTTTTTTATCACAAATCTCCACTTATAATAAATAAGCGAATAAAATTTTATAATTCACTTTTTTACATTACAAATTATTTTTATATATTTATTACCACATCTTCCTAAAATTAGTCTTATACTATCAAATATAATTATCAAGTTTCATAAAAGGATACTTGTTGAATTTCCAATTTATTTAAGCTCAAATCCATTTTAATTTGGAAATCATAACTAATAAAATTCTCAGTTTTATCTTAAGATTAATTAAGAAAAATTAAATCATAATTTTAAGTTTAATTCTAGGTAACCTCGACCAAGGTGGTTACAATGTTGACATACACTACAAAAGAGATGTCGACATGTACGAAATAACTAACTCTATATTGACATATATGAACATATACATCAACGTACAATCAATTTTTTTATCATTTAAACCTATATACCTAAATTATAGTAAATATTTTGATTAACTATGCTCGAATCCTAAAGAAATTTTAACACCTCATCACACTATTAATATAACTAAAGTCTTTATATAAATTATTTTATCTTATCTTTATTAATGACAAAGGATGAGAGAAAAAGGTACAAAATATAATCATCGAAGAGATAAGGTTAGCATTAATATAGGGTGTGTTAGTGGATTAGGGGGAGTTAACTTTATATTCATCTAATATTTTATCTAAGAATATTTAGATGGCTGTCATCGTCAAAAATAGGGAGGTTGTTAGAACCACATATATCGGTTTTAATGATAACAACCAAATAAATATTAGTATTGATAATTTTTCAAGTTTATGTATATATGGTACTAAAAATTCAGGAATCTATCAAGACAAATTGAAGGACAATTAAGTAGAAATGCAATACACATATCAAGGTAGATCAATACGAGAACTCAGTATAGGACAATGTAGATCAAGAGGAATCAAGTAGATCAAGATGATCATAAGGAACAAAAGAGATTCAAAGGAAAGGCTAAGAGAACATAGGAAAATCAAGGAACAAAGGCTAGAAATGTATAAGATGATAATTAATCGTCTTTAAGTATATCGAGTCTTAGATTTGACTGTTGAAGATCCCATAGCAACTCTTTGGATTTTCTCTTTTAAAACTCTTTATTTTTTTCTCCATGATCATTTTATACAAAAAAAATACTCTTTTGGTTTTTACAAGTTAAAATAGATACATTTTTATTAAGGAATTGACATTTTACAATAGAATATCTCAACATATCCTTAAATGTACGTCGACATACTAGCCATTGGTTGCAACTTTTTATTTTAAATAAACGAATACTTCCTTTCACTTTTTGTGAAAATATACTTCGTTTTATCATCTATATAAAGGCTTTGGATAGTAAATTTTTCAAGTAATTCTCTCTCATTTCTCTCACTCTCTTTACTCTAACATTTTGCAAAAAAAAGTCAAGTTGCTTGCAAATACTTACACTTTGCGAATCCACTCTTTTTCTTCATGGATTTGCAATCTAGTACAAAGTCAGAGAGTTTACATTCAATTATCTAACATTTACTCTATGACCTTATCCTATTTCTTAAAGAAGCCTAAAATATATCCCAACTATAGGTTTATAGGAAGTTGTGTTAAAGACTACCTGAAATTATGATTGAAAGATTCAATTTCTCATAGAAATTACTATACTATTTGTTTGTATAAGTATACCTTACCACTCGCAGAAAGTCGGGATTATATAAGTGGTATTGACCATCATGAAAAGTTAAGAGTTTTAGTTTTCTTGCCATCCATGGAAATACAAAAGGTTAGGTGTGTCCTACCATTTGTGAAAATTCAGGATAGGTGTTTCTTAACACTTGATTCAAAGTCAAGTTGTAAAGGTTTACTTACCACCCGTGGAAATACAAGTTGGTTATAGTGAAATTATGTACGGGGACAATAATGAATGTAGGATAAGGAATCTAAACAAATAAAAATTCTTAGTGTCTTCTCTTTGCTTTTACTTCTTTTATTTATTGCATTATATTACTGCCTATGATTCTGATTTTGTATTGTTAATTGAGATAATCACAAAGTAAATTAATAATAAGTTTAAGAACACTATTCACCATCTCTGCTGTTACATTATCCTTAAGATACATTGATCCATATCTCCCGTCAAACACAATCCTTTTCAGGTAAAAATTGATCATGAACACACGCTCTTGCCTACATCCATTAGTCCAGCATATTAAGTTTATTATAACATACATCCTATGTTCTTAATTATATTATACACATTATTCCATTGTTTATTTGATCTATATGTTCCATACTGGAAGTGTGTGTTCATTCACACTTTATTTCTTGTTTTCATATATGAGTTAAAATTTATTTTAGATTTTATATCATTGCATATCACATATTTTACACACACATTTAGGACACCATTTACCCCGGCTAAGGTGCAGTATCCGATTGGTCGACACATGCCAACATCTATTGGATATTGTATCTTAACAAGACCAAGAGAATTGTTCAATGGTATTTGTATTCAAATATACCGTATACTTAGTATGAACCGTATCTTTTATGATGCTTCTCTTTGTAAGTTCATGTTTAGCTTTATAAATTTCATGTATGGCTTCCACACGATGATCATCTATGATAACCGCTATGGTTGCCTCATTGCCTCCTTTTTCTCTTGCTTCGGCTTCTACATAACCCACCATTCTTACTACCATCACTGCTTCTATGCCAACTTCCACCTCAGTGGCTACCACTGTTGTCACTTTGCTTGCCCAAAGTACATCAACTACAACAACTTTGACTTTTAGAATCTTTCCTCCTCCACAGGCGTTTCCACATCTAAAGAGTAGCTTGGGCCCTATGTTTATTCTATATAATCCCACAAATTTTCCACCCTACCAGACTTACTATTGTAGATCTCTTATGTTTCTATCAAACATTCAATTTACAAAGAATGCAATTATACTTGCGGAGCCTTGGGAGTTAGCCTATGGGCCACTTACAGGTTATACAACTTACAATATGTCATTGTGTCTTGTAGGTGAAATTACTATATTTGTCATATCATCCACCATGTTCTTATTGCTATCATGGTTGCTTCCAACTCTTATTTGTCTTATTGTGCATATATATGCTTTTCATATAGCGATTTGGTCGTGCGCCAAACATGATGGAACTCTTCTTCCTATATCACAATAAACTTCGAAGAGAAAATCCTCTTTCTTATTTTCTAAGATACGCTACTCTTATTGAGTCGTTCTAGATGCCTACAAAAAGTGCGGCTTCTTCAAAGTTTTTTACCTTCTATAAAATACCGGTATAGATGTCCCTAGAGCGGGTACTTAGGATGTTAGTGTTTACCTCCATGTTTTGGATTTTCAACTTTGATCTTTTATATCTACCTTTCGCAACTTCCTCCACCATGCGTTCCCAATGGAGTAGGGAATGTCAATTTGGGTGCTATGGGCAATCAAGTGATGGCCATTACGGAAGTTGAACACCGAGCTTCTTACGTTCTCACATATGTGATGTTACGATAACAACAAATAGTTCAAGAAGATTATTCAATCCATTATGAACATCCACATTTAAAATTAAAAGGAGGAGGAGGAGTTGAAATAGGAGAGGAAGGATAAGAAGGCGAAGATTCAAAGGTCGAGCCTATGGGGGATAACGCTGAAGATGAAGACCTCAACTTTGAGATTCTATCTCCTGGGTTAAACGACTTAGAAAATGGACCGACAACGCTACTCCTAGTCCCAAACACAAGTCATGCATATAGTGACCATCCAATAGCTCAATATAGGGAGGAGTCAACAGTTCCATTACCCAATCCACTCTCGGTTAACATTACCAACTTCAATTTCAACTTCTCCAACCTTGACATGTGCAAGGATTTGGTCATGGGAATTGATCTTGTTGAATTACAAACATAGACGAAGGTGAAGCATACCCTATGAGCTTAACACACCTAATCCTTAGTATACATAGAATTGCATTGCACAACACATATAAAACAACTTTCACTCATCAGCATATCTGCATTTTGCATAGTCTATTTGCTCTAATGTTATTGTTTCTCGATGTGAAGGCGGCATGGGTCGTAAGATATATAACCAAACTTTAAAGGCCGGCTTAAAGAACAACCACGAATCCTATTTTCCTCCTTGGGGTCCTCCCAGTAATCAAGATAATGCTGAGCATAATGAGATCCTACACTTTAGGCGTATACCCATCATCCACTTTCTCCATCTTAGTGATCCGGGTCTTACCAATCGAGGCATCAATCTTTATGACCTTACTTCATTCCACTTACACTGAAAGGAGTCTCTCTCTCCTTGTTGCTATTCACCTTCTACTAGCCATGGTCCGCAAGGTTCAAAAGAGTGTTCCTTTCGCAATTTGCAAGTTGGCAAAGCTTTTTTTGTATTGCTATGAGTGTTGGACTCAGTCTGACCATTCTAATCCTTCTCCAACCACCAATATCTACTCCTATCTACATCATGAGCATCAGTAAAAGGCTTCACTACTTAAACCTCGCATTATGCTAAGATGCAATGGTCTCGTTCACCCACTATGTTTACGCTCCATACCATAAGTCTACGGTCCATGGGGCAATCTCCTCTTCTACCATGGTACTCAACTCCTCCTCTAGTCTAACCTCTGGGTCATGCACTTCCTTAGACAAAAACCTCTCTAGGGTTATGTTCTGATACAACCTTGACCCTCTCCAGGAGTGGCAAAACTGTTGAGAATATCAAGCTTCTAGGAGGAGGGTTATACTTTTTGAAGAGGGTTTCTAGGCAACTTAGTCAAGCCAAGATTAAGAAGGATCTCCTTATTGCTAAAAAAAGATACTTTAAGATATTAATGCCACCAAATGTCTCTCAATGCCGAAGTTGAATCTTTGAAGAGGACTGTCGAAGAAACGGAAGATTTCAAGAAGAGCCAAATGGATACCATTTCTTTTGCATATAAGTCCCTCTAGAAAGAAATAAAGTTTACACATCCAAAGTTTAAAGGCACGTGTCATTTAGTTTATTATTATAAGAGGGCCTAATGACACCAAAGTTACAGCTGAGAAGCTTGCCAAGGACATGGTCGCTCAAAATGCAAAGCTAGAAAATCTATGGAAGAATAAAATGAGCTGGAGCACCTCCGTTTTTAATCTTGGCAAGCATTTACTATCAAATCCTAAGTAGGTGCTCTTAAGTCCTTTCTCACTACAATGCAATTTGGCCCAGCTTAAGATAAAATTAAGCACAAAAATAGTCGAGCTTTGGGAGAGGTTGAATTAAAGGCTTTGACGACGACTTCTTTGGCTTCTACAAGATGGTATTCCACTTGAAAATCTCTCAATGGATAAAAACTATGATGAGGTCACCATCAATCTATATGACTAGACATGGGCGATAAATGTATATTTGGATTTGGTGTATTGGCACTTTGGTAAATGGGGGAACTTCAAAAAAAACTTTTTAGTTTGTACTTGATCTTATTTTTTGTTGACATGGGTAATATATTTGTTTTAAGTCATATTTAGTGATTGATAATAAAGGGGTTTGATGTTTTAAGTTTAGTTTAATCGATTATATTTAAAAAAATGTTTGTATATTATGATTTATCTTTACTAGATATAATATAAAACTCTGTTTCTACAGGATCGTGCAAATATGATTTCGATTTTATTTGAAAGACATTAAGTGGTGATTTCGATTTTATTTGAAAGACAGTAAGTGGAGTAGCGAATTTGTAGGCAGAATTGGCAGTAGATTTTATTACACTCGAAATATTTTACATATAACTTATTTTACAGACACATTTTGACTTCCGCCATTACAAACATAAACTTAGAATATGAAACTTAGAAAATTTGTACATGTCATAACTCAGCACATTACCCATGTTATAGTAGTAACTAGAAATAGATAAGATCAACCGAAGGCTCTGGTTCTCTGATTTTTTCCAAATATTGCAGCTTACTGTTAGATAAGACTTGGTCTTTTGTTCTGTCTTTTGTCTTTTGCTTGTTAAGTATTGAGTTATCCTCTACTTTTAACCTTGATCTTTTGTGCTGGCGTTTGTCTTGTTTCTCCTTTTACTTGATAAGTATTGAGGTGTCCTCTTGAGCTGGCATTTGCTGGTTTCTTTTTAGATAAGTATCTTTACAGCCGTCTAGAATTAGTAGATTTTATCTCTTTGGAAGTGTGGAGAATCCTGGTGGAGCTATGGGAAAATTTGGTAATGAAGATGTAAGGCTTAGTACTGTACTGATTATCAATCCTTTTCTGTCAGAAAGTTCCAGAAGTACCATAGTATAGGGTGGACGAGTTTTTCATTTTGTTTTGCATATAACATTAGTACATTGAATTTTAGCGTATTTCCTTCCATTCCTTTTATTTTCTTCATAATTTTTACCTGTGTTAACACTCATAGGGTCCTCATCATCAGATTCAAATTCAAGAATTGCTTTAAGTTGATTTTTTAATTTCTTTTTCGAAGAATTCATCATTAATTCTTTTAAGATTTACGAAATATCTCTTTTTGAAGGTTTAGCTAAAGGAATTTGAGGTTCGCGATTAATTAAACCAGTAATTGAGAATATAGAATCTTTAACGAATTCGTATTTATCCCACCATTTTATTAGAATTCTTCTTTCCAAACAAGGAATTTCAACAAATAACCCTAATTTTTACAGTGTTCTTAGGGCAATTATAACATCCTATTTCATTGTCCATGGCACTTGATAAAGTATTGCAAACATTAAACCATGATTTTTCATAGACGGATTAATTTCTTTAAATTTGTCGTAAATTGTTCTAATTTTTTGTGGTAAGATTATCGGATATAATCGAAGTTTGAAAACCAGAATAAAAACCAATTTGGATAATTTAAAGAATTTTTTTAAATTGTATAAACCAGTTATGTCTTTTTGTCTATTTTCATAGTAAAAACCAATTTCCCAAGCTTTAATATAATCAAAGAAATTAAAGCTTATTTTGTTTCTATAAGGATTTTTGATTCCGTTGGTATATCTTTGGGCTTGTATAAATCTCCATCTCATTGCCATGGAGTTATAACTTTAATAATAGTGGCTTTAGAATAAATCTCCTCCTGATCTTAGAGTGGATTCAAATTGTATAGATTCAGAATAGCTTAATATATCTTGATAGAAATAGGGATCCATAAATTTTTTTTAAATAAAGATCATAACCTCTTCAGCTCTTAGATGGCTCTATTTTTTCTCTATGGGGCATACCCAAATAGCAGTGGCTGGAACATATGAATATACATACTCTTTAGCATATGAGGATTTTATTGCAAGCTCATAAGTCTCAGACCTTAGTTGTATCACCTTTGAAATGGTTCTTAGGACTTTGGCTCTGATAGTTTTTTCACTTTTAAGGATTATCAACTTATATGTCGATTATGGTTGTGCAGCTTTACTGCTTTCTACGTTTTCTTTTCCCTTATTCATTTTTACCCTGTAAAAATCCACGACTTCTTAACTCGTGAATTTTTACATGGTAAAAATGAATAAGGGAAAAGAAAAAATAGAAAGCAGTAAAACTGCTCAACCACAATCGACTTATAATTCGATATTCCTTAAAAGTGAAAAAACTATCAAAGATGAAGTTTTCGTACCATAGGAAGAACAACTAAGGCCTGAGGCTTACGAGCTTGTAATAAAATCCTTATATGCTAAAGAGTATGTATATCCATATATTCCAGCCACTATTATTTAATTATGCCCTATAAAGAAAAACTACAGCCATCTAACAGCTGAAGAGGTTATGACCTTTTGCTTTAAAAAAATTACGGATCCCTATTTATATCCAAAGGATTTTCAATTCTATCAAGATATATTAACCTATTCCGGATCTATATAATTTGAATCTTCTCTAAGATCAGGAGGAGACTGGGATTATTTTAAAGCCACTATTATTAAAGTTATAACCCCAGAGCAATGAGACGCAGACTTATACAAGCCCAAAGATATACCAACGGGACCAAAAAATCCTTATAGAAACAAAATAAGCTTTAATTACTTTGATCATATTAAAGCTTAGGAAATTGGTTTTTACTACGAAAATAGACAAAAAAGACGTAGTTGGTTTATACAATTTAAAGAAAAAAATTCTTTAAATTATCCACATCGGTTTGTATTTTGGTTTTCAAACTTCGGATTATATTTGATAATCTTACCACAAAAAATTAGAACAATTTACAATAAATTTGTTGAAATTAACTCGTCTATGAAAAATCATGGTTTAATGTTTGCAATACTTTATCAAGTGCCATGAATAATGAAATGTGATGTTATAATTGCCCCAAGAACACTACAGAAATTAGGATTACCTTTTGCAATTCCTTATTTAGGAAGAAGAATTCTAATAAAATGGTGGGATAAATACGAATTCTTTAAAGATTCTACATTCTCAACTACTGGTTTAATTAATCGCAAACCTCAAACTCCTTTAGCTAAACCTTCAAAAGAAATATTTTGTAAATCTTAAAAGAATTAATGATGAATTCTTCGAAAAAGGAACTAAAAAATCAACTTAAAGCGATTCTTGAATCTCAATATGATGATGAGGACCCTATGAGTGTTAATACAGATAAAAGTTATGAAGAAAGATGAAAGAAATGGAAGGAAATACGCTAAAATTCAGCGTGCTAATTTTATCTGCAAAACAACACGAAAAACTCATCCACTCTGGACTATGGTACTTCTGGAACTTCCTGACAGAAGAGAATTGGTAATCGGCACAGTACTAAGCCTTACATCTTCACCACCAAATTTTCCTATAGCTCCAGCAGGATTCTCCACACTTCCAGAGAGATAAAATCTACTAATTCTAGACAGCTGTAAAGATACTTATCTAAAAAGAAACCAGCAAATCCCAAATCAAGAGGACACCTCAATACTTATCAAGTAAAAGTAGAAATAAGACAAACGCCATCACAAAAGATCAAGGCTAAAGTAGAGGACAACTCAATACTTATCAAGTAAAAGACAAAAGATGGCACAAAAGACCAAGTCTTATCTAATAGTAAGCCGCAATATTTGAAAAAAATCAGAGAACTAGAGCCTTCGGTCGATCTTATCTATTTCTAGCTACTACTACAAATATGGGTAATGTGCTGAGTTATGGCATGTACAAATTTTCTAAGTTTCATATTCTAAGTTTATGTTTGTAATGGTGGAAACCAAAGTGTGTAGGTAAAATAAGTCCTCTGTAAAATATTTCGAATGTATTAAAATCTACTACCAGTACTGCCTGCAAATTCGCTACTCCACTTACTGTCTTTCAAATAAAATCGAAATCGCCACTTACTGCGACAAATCGAAATCACCACTTACTATCTTTCAAATAAAATCGAAATCATATTTGCATGATCATGTAGAAACAGAGTTTATATATAGATCATTATTTTATTTTAATGTAATTTAATTTTATATTTGAACTTATAACATGATCACGTTCAAAATGAAAACTTCAACAATAAATATGGTAGGGTTAACATCAATAAATAAATGCCATATGTGTAAAGTTAACTACCATATGTTTAAGTTAACCGTTGGGATTTGTTGCTACAATATAGGGTAACATGTCAAGGAATGATATTTTTTAACATGGGAAATATCACACTTATAATTGATAAGCCTATATGTTGTTATAAAATAAAGAAAGTAGAAGCCATTGGAGAGAGAACAATTTTATTCATTCAGAGATTACTAATCCATTTTCATTACGTTAGCACCTTTATATAAAGGCCTAGGAGCTTGGGATAGAATAAATCCCACGATGTGGGACTAAATACAAAACAGTATAAAGCATATTCACTATTTATATTTACATATATTATAACACTCCCCCTTGAATATGCGTTTTTAAAATCTTGAATCCTGTAATAACTTGAAATTGTCCCTTTTGTAACGTGTATGATGATTGCTTCCCCTCATTGTTATCTTGCTTGCATTTATTCATTCAATCGACCTAGATATTGTCCATTGCCTCATTAAACCTCTGTTAACCCAGTGGGAAAAACCTTGAACGAGGAAAAGAGTGCAACTTGTAAAATCATATTAAAAATGATATTCTTTCTAAAGGGTTTGATATTTTGGGATCAAAACAATGCCTCATTAAAATCTTACTAAGAAAAACCCAATGGGAAAAATCTTAGTGAAGGAAAAAGGGTACAATGAAATATTTTATTTTCTTATTTCTTCAAATGAAGCTTGATACTTCTGGATCAAACTAATGCCTCGTTAAAACCTTACTAAGAAAAACCCTATAGGAAAAATCTTAGTTAAGGATAAAAATACAATTTAACTTAAATAACATATTTGAGATGTTATTTCTTGAAAAGACGTTTGATTCTTCTAGATCAAAACAATGCCTCGTTAAAATTTTAGTAAGCAAAACCCAGTGGGAAAAATCTTAAATAAGGAAAAATAGTACATTATAACTTATTTTCAAATGTTACTGGGGAGTTGATACTTCTGGATCAAGATAATGCCTCATAAAACCTTACTAATAAAAACCCAGTGGGAAAAATCTTAGTTAAGGAAAAAGTGCATTATAACATGTTTATGGATGCTCTCCCTGATTTAAAAGTTTTCTCTGAATTAATGTTCGTCTTTCGATAACTCAAATTGGTTATAGATTCTTCTGGGTCCACAAATATGAATTTCATTAATAATACAGTTTATTAATAGTTTCTTTCGATACAAATTTTCAAAGATTGTTTCTTTCAAATATGATTTTCATATGCATTTTATATGCTACTTTTATGAAAAACACTTCATGTGCTTTCATTTTTGTGCTTCAAATCGTTTTTGCATATTGCAACTATACATCTTTCATGAATATTAAAAATTTCATTACAACATTACTAAAAAGCAAGAGGTAATCTACTCATCTTGATGTATATCAAGATTTTCATTACAACAATACTTAGAAGAAGATTGTAATCTACACTTCATGTCTTTTTCATTCTTTATAACTATAAAAGTTGTATGCATTCTTCAGAAATTTGTATACTTTAACAAGTATTTGCATACCGCAACTACCGCTTCAATGGATATTAAGAGTATCATTACAACAATACTTAAAAATAGAAGGTAATCTATTCATCATGAATTATATCAAGATTTTCATTACAACAATACTTAAAAGAAGTCGTAATCTACGCTCCTTATTTTTTACCTTCTTTATAACCATGAAAGTATTTATAGTCTTCAGGAATTTGTGTACTTTCTTAATATGATTTAAACCATATTTATACCTTCAGGGTATATTAAGCGTTTCAAGCACTTTCGCTACTTTGCAGACTACATGTCCATATTTCTCTATTAATAAAGGATTCATGATGGCCAGTCATGTTTTCCCCTTATTCAATATATTTAATCTTTTTATAAACATAAGCGCTTTATTATTTATAAATTTATCATCGATGGTTATTTCTTATCAGTTCTAGACATGATTTATTGAGATCTCTTCAATTA
This sequence comes from Allium cepa, assembly GCA_030765085.1. Classification (NCBI taxonomy): domain Eukaryota; kingdom Viridiplantae; phylum Streptophyta; class Magnoliopsida; order Asparagales; family Amaryllidaceae; genus Allium; species Allium cepa. The sequence goes on along the minus strand of CM060931.1, from coordinate 923,014,334 downwards.
TCATGTTTTAGGTACCTAAACCACTTCTAGGGTAATTTGACAATCATGTCATTAGTCTCTTCAAGAGCACCCTTAAGTGTTTCTTTAAGAACACTCATCTCTTTTATTTGACATCTTTATTACTTACTCCAAAAGTATTTCAAACTGACTTTTGTACCAGATTTCAGATGTGGTTTACACATTTTGACCCTTCAGGGATTCAAATCTCTATTGGAGAATCTGCTAGGGATAATATTGATAATTTATTCAAGTTACTTAATATTTTGCATTATTTTATATTTTAATAAATATTTAACACTAATGATCAAAATGAGCTTGTATCACTTTATCCTCCCCCTCAATGTTGACAAACATTTTCATATTAAATAATAATCATCTTTGGACCCTCATTTTGATCCATTATGATATTGCTACTAGTAAATACACCATACATATTAATAATAGGAGGGTATTTTTTATTTATTTTTATTATTAGTTGATAAGATGCATTCAATTGATATTGCATATTAGAGTTTGTTTTCATTCATTGATCTAGTCAATTGGAGGAATTTCCTTATTGTATAGATCATTTGAATACATATACGACTTTAGATCATTCAACATTTATGTTGATTTAAATCACTAAATAATATCTATACATAATTATTAAGATGAGCTCATAACAAACTTCATGTTGTTGGCTGAATATTTACATATATGGATATATACGTGCGTCCATGTATTATATTTATATTATAAATTTTCTTTTTATTTATGGATCAATGACAGTGTGAATCCTTCAAGACCGCATGATAATTTTCAAAACATCTGGTTTGGAATCATATTGAACTTCTGGTTCAAATAAATTGTATACACAACTTCAAGTTGGTAAATTTTATTCCTTGATTATATCTCTAATATTACTTTTGAACATTAATTATGATTTTTTTATTAGAGAATATACACTTAGTTATAATTATATATAAACATCTCTTCTAGAGAGTTCAGTAAAATAAATATATTTACAACATAAATAAGAGTATCTTCTGGACCCTTGAAATGTTATAAAAATAAGAAATTATATTGGTTGCACATACCAGTTTGTTCAAGATCGTATTTATATAGCTTTAGCGAAAATTATGATACGACATATAGATTATCTCTTCAGGAGCATATCTAAAGATATTTCTTCAAGAATACTTGTGCATATAACATTTGATTCATCATAAGTTCTGAAAAGTAAAAGGTTATATATCACTATATGCTTCTAAATTTGTCTAATGGAGCTACAGGTCCATGACAATAGACGATTGAATTTTAGGTAATTTATTATCACATTACTTTTTGAAGTTTTATATCATATTTGACAATATTATATAGGCAATTCTTTTATAGTGCTATATGATGATATAATATCATTTCTGGGGATATTTTGTAAACACCGCTTCTAGAGTGGTACATATCACTTCTAAAGATATTTTATATGCACTATTTTTGGGATTTCATCAATACTCAATATCTTTTTCTACATAATTGACATAATTCTACAACATCTCTTCTAGGATGTTTGGATTTTGCAATATAAAAATCATAAAACATCTCTTCAAGAGTATATCATATGGGTTATCTCTTCTGGAGAATATTAAAATGTAATTCTTCAAATATATAGTTTGACAAACACACCTAAAGATTATCAAAACTTGGGTTTTACCAACTTCAACCTGATTTACTAAACTAAAGTAAAATAAAATAAAATCCACATAGCAGACTTCAAGCTGCTACTAGTTGATCAATTCGACCATATCATTTATTACTGCACTTAGATTTTCATCATTAATGAAGTTTTTATCAATACCTTTGAAGAAATGATCTAACTTCATATTAGTATTACCAGACAATCCTTTCACACAATTTTAGTTTAGAAGTAATTCTAAATATAAAGGAACTGTATTTCCTAATAGATTTAAAGTCTTGAAACTTCATGTTCAACCACTCTTATCTAGTGCTTGGAAGTGTGACCATCTTCTAATTGTCATAACACTTCTTCAGGGGGTACCATAAGTAAAGGTGATCTTTTTCAATTATATGTTTTATCTTAAGATTGCCGTGAATATGACACCTTAAAAATATAAGAGCCTTTGTTTTATCCTACCGAGACATATTATTATTTTTAATGACATTTTCTAAGCAATGAGATTGTAATTGAATGTCAGCATCCAATATCTATGACAAAATGTTATCTCCTAATAGATCCTAAGCTTTAAATTCAAGCTTGGCTGTGTTTATCATATTACCAACTATAAGTGGAAATAAAAATGCATAAGCATCAAAATATTGTTCATGGGTATATAATCAATGCATTTCATAAAATAAGAACCCATATCTAATAGTAGTTATAGTGAAAGAAAGAAAAACATTACTGGAAAATAGTAAAAGACAACCAAACATAATCTATAAACGCGACTATAATTTCTTATTTACATCCTTTTGATATCTCTAGATCCAATCTCATTTATTCATTCATTAATTTCCTTGAAAATGCAAAATTACCCTTGAAAATATGGAAAGGCCTTTATATGGATTGATTGGTGGAGAAATAATGAATTATAATCAAAAATTATGCCGACTTTATCATGTTTATTTTTATAATAAAGGCAGATTCAAAAATATGAATAGGTAGTATTAAACACCATTTATTAATTCATAACAACTGCAATAGTGAGAGACATAAATATATACCATGTATATACGTTATGATCCTTGTCTACAATAAGAGATATAAAAGAAGAATAAATGTATGAAGCATTCAAACAAATCTTTGTTGGACCATTCTCATTAATCAATAAATTTTATTTATTGATTTATTAATTGCTACCAATTAATATATGAATTAATATATGCGCTATTTACATATGGTAAATGCAGAGAGAGAAAATTTGTACATCACATGTTAACATTCATTTCATGAAGAATCCAAAATACTTACTTGATGAGCCAAAAAAAATAAACTTGATATATTACATATTTTACCCTTTGAAAGGCATGATTGGATGAATGGAAGAAGGAAAAAAATTATCAAATAAACTTCCTGCTAGAGCATCTTATTTTCTATGAAAAAGAAAGAGAGCGAGAGAGTAGATATATTTCTATGTGTTTATTTGGTTTAATAAAAGCACCAAATATATCAACAAATCTCTTCTAGAGATATTTTATCATTACTAAATATACAAATCACTTCTAGAGATTTTTTTTATATTATTATTATCACCACATCTGGAGTGAACAAATTTCTATACATTTATTTGGTTTAGTATTTAATACTATTGGCAAATATTTTTAGAACTTTAGATTCCAATTTTACTTTAAAGTAAAGTCTTTGTTTAGTACTTTAGATCCTAAATGGTACAACTTGATTTTCATTATCAAACTTCAGGTTTGATTGCAAACATGGTTAGAATTTACCATAATCTGAATTAGCTTTTCTAACAATTCAACGCTTCACATCTCAAATTTATAGAGTTTTGATATATAATCCTCTTTTTTAGGAATACAAACTTATATGCATAAATTTTATTTGAAAAATTCAGGTCTCCAATATTAAATAAACACAATGAAACAAGAGGACTCTTCATAACTGTATTCGAACATGAGAATCATAAAACTATTTCTCTTCAAGGAAATAGTATTTACCACATTTGTAATGTTATTCCAGCATATTGTTTTTATGTTATGTCTTCTGGACATATCAATATCTTCTTCTGGAATTGCTCGCTTATTTTCTTCAAGGCTTTATTTTAGCTTATGAAAGCTTTAATCTTTCACCTTCGCACAAATGAACTTCCTATTCCTATTCTTTCATATAAAATTAATACGATCTTCTAGATACGTATTATCCTTCTATTTGTTTCTCTAAGAAACAATAAAATATTTCTTTTGAAAATATAAATCATGTAGCAAAATCATTTCTATAGTCCTCATTCAAACTGAAATCCATACAAAAAAGTTTCAAAATGAAAACCTTTTTTTTACCAAACAATGGAATGAGATCTAAAAGTTTAGATCTACAATAAAATGAAATCTAAAATGATAATATTAATAGAGCAAGATCTATAAGATAATATATATATATATATATATATATATATATATAATGAAATCTAGAAAATTAGATATGATAGATAAGATCTAAAAAGAATACTAACAGAATAAGGTCTGAAATTACATTTCAGTCTATGAAACAATTTTAGTTTCAGATCAAATTCAAAATTATCACAAAAAAATGGATATACATTAATAAGAGATCTGATGATTAAAATCTATAGATCTAAAAAATATATCATTTGAACATGATATTATGAAAAATTAGAAAAAAAAATATAAGATCTGCAACAAAACGAGATCTAAAATACAGGAACAAAAAAAATAAGATGTACAAATAGAATCAAATCTAAATAATTAGATCAATGACACAATGAGATCTAAAAGAAATAAAATTAATAGAATGAGATCCGAAAGATTTGATTAATCAGATCAGAAATAGCTTACCGCTTTGAAGATTTATAATCAGATCTGAAATTTTCCTTTTATTTAAAGATCATGCTGATAACGTATTATGAAATAAAGAAAGCAGAAGCCATTAGAGAGAGAATAATTTTATTCATTCAGAGATTACTAATTCATTTTCATTACGTTAGCACCTTTATATAAAGGCCTAGGAGCTTGGGATAGAACTAATCCCACGATGTGGGACTAAATACAAAACAGTATATAGTATATTCACTATTTATATTTACAAATATTATAACATATGTATAATTTATTTAATATTTTTGACCATTAATTAATTTAATACATTATTTTATATTTATTAAATATTATATTTACAACATATATGTATATGTGTGTGTATACACATTCGGCTTTTAAAATTTTAAAAAATTTAAATGAATGTTGAACTACATGTAATATGTGTGTATAAGGAAATGTTTTCTTTTAAAATTTGTAATTTAAATATATTTAACTTATTTGAAATTTAAGTATATTTGATTCAAATATTTAATTTGTTTTTTATTTAAACAAAAACCAAAAGGTAAAACTATAAGTTATGTTTATAAAACCACAAATGTGTGTGTATATAATATATATTAAATTGAAACATATATATATATATATATATAATTAAAGAATAAAAATCTCATATTTAAAGTGTCGACCAAGCTCACATGGATATGGTTACCTTCAGACCATCCCCTGGAGGTTTGGTAGGAAGTGGGTACTAATATACATAATTATTATTTTTCACGTACCCGACAATATTAAAAAGAGTTGTATAACCGCATAGCAGATGTTCTAAGGAACTAGAAAGCATGGATTTATCATTGGAAATGGAATGTCAGAAATATCAGTATATCTAACTCATTTCCAACATATGGATAATTTAACGATATTGATATAAAAAGATATTCATTGAAAAAAAATTCTTTATGAACAAATATTTTTAAGTATTGGGCTAAAAATTGAAAATCTAAATTTTTTGAAAGCTGTATCACAAATACTTTGAAAGTGATTTTCTCGAAATTTGTTGAAAAATAAGTAAATAATTTTTTCAAAGAAAATAAATATTTGGAAATCAAAAAATTAATATTCTAAAAACTACATTGGTGATTCTATTTCTCAAAATTTATCTTGAGAAAGAGATTTGAGCTTTAAATGATGAGAAATTAAAATTTAATAAAGTGTTCATCGTTCAAAAAAATACACTTTTTTATAATTATGGCTATCGACTTAATTTATGAATTTTTTACTGTGACTAACAAAGGTAAGAAAAACCATATCAAATTATATTTCAAATCCTTAGGTTTATATATAATGAAACTAAAGTGTAAGAAATGCGGAAATTATTAAATCAAATCCTAAAAGTATCACAATATATGGATCACTAAAAGAGGGCTAAATAATAGTTTGTACAAAGCTATTGATCACATTGGTTTGAAAATGATAATTATGATTATATAGTTCTTTCTGTATCACATAAAAAAAATTCTATAAAAAGGTCAAATATATCCAATATTATGTTTTAAACTAGACATTATTATATTAAGGTTCTATTAAGTACCAAATTTTAGAAAATTTAATTTTTTTCATTGTTCTAAGAGCATAAAAGATGTTTTAAAATTTAACCCAAGCAAATAAAATTATTTTTAAGAGAAAAATAAATTTTTAGACTCTTCTGTTATGATAGACAAGGAGAAAATTAAGCATGCTGATAGTGGGAGTACATAAAGATAATGGGCCAATAATTAAGGGGGTAATTTACATTTTTTACTTATTTTATATAAGTTGGGTAAATGTCATCATCAGAAAGATCGAGAATTTTATTGATAGAGTTAAGGGTATGCTCAATTCTGTATATTATAAATTATTAACTCTATAATAAAAAAATTGGAATAAAATGTGTTTTTCCTTTTGTTATATACTTGTTATAATGTGCTATAATTACTTAATTTAAGTATATTTAGCATAAAATCCATAAATGGTGTATTTTTTTATAATAATTATAAGATTTTGTAATCATGAGTAGTTTATCATAATGTAATAAACACATCATTTTGAATATTCCTAATCAAAATGCATCGAGACTGTATATCGATACATCCGTAGAGACTAGAGTATGTAATGCTCTTAAAATGTTGGACAGTCTGTTGCTTATGGCTTTTGGGGGCACTAAGAGGTTACGTACTGATAATTATTGAATAAATATGGAATGGCTCATTCGATAATTTTTTGTTGGTTAATATAACCAAGGTCAAACAGAAAGTATTGATGTGACAATATTACACAATTCTCTTAACTTAAGAATACTATCGAGCTTCAATGTGGAAACTCCGCTTTAATTATAGTTAAATCATAACACGACGTTCATCGAACAACTATAGTTGGGTTGAGTGAAAGCGTTGGAAGTGAGACATTATCCAATATAGAATTTGTCTCTTCGGTTATATGGGGTTAGTATCATGGTAAAATGAAGTCAACTCAAAGTCAAAGTTTCTAGCCAGAGTAGTTCGTTTAATAATAATTGTTATTATTGAATCAAGGACTTTGTGTTTGGACAATATAAATTGAATGTGAACGATACTGGAATTTTGACCATTACCAAATTCCATAAGTCCTAATGTCATATAGTTTTGACGAAGAGAATTGATGTGACCGCTTAAATAAGTAAAATTGTATTTTTATATTTTATCGAAATTGGGCCAAACTGTCACACTAATAGCAAAGGTGGCATGGAACATTAGTATTCGAATTGTTCGATATTAGTCGCTGACCGAATTTATATCTAAGAGTCACACAACCACAATGTTGAATACTGCCACTATCACCTGATTAAATTAAATTATAATTGTTATAAATTATTTAAATTAATTTATTAATGTTTATAAAATATTAATTATAAAATTTTATTTGATTTGCATTGATTGTATTGAAAAAAGTGCGTATATAAAAGTTGTATACATAAACGATGTACGTTAAATGTAAATAATCTGATCTGGTTTTGTATTCTAAATAAAAGAATTTGAATTGGTATACAAGAAAATGTGGATCCATATCCACCTTTTCCTCTCTTCCTTTTCTCTTATTTAAACCAATTGGCCCTTACTTTAAGATTTGATCTTTTTGCTCTCTACTCCATTTCATTTGCTAGCCGAAAGTCCCATAGCCCCCCTCCTCCATATTTTTGGAACTAAAATACAAACTCAAGTCAAATAGAATAAGGATGCATAATCTCTTCGTCTGGTGGTGCTTTCTAAAAGTGATTGGATTCGGATCGAAGGACTTCAGTAGGTTTGACATTCAAGTTGTTATCATTAGGCTTTGTCTAAGGTAACACACATACATACATACATATATCATTTTTTATGTTAATCAATCTAGATTAGTTGTATGTATCAAGAATTCTTATATGTACATGCTTATGTGTGTGTGTGTCTATATATAGTTACAATAAAAAAACCATTTTTTTATTCCTATATGCATCTATTGTTTTCGGCAAAAAAAATATTTTCGAATTGAAAATTAATTTAAAAGGAATTTTAAATCAAAATAAATTGATATTAAATATTTGTAATTTTATTATTGAATTTTTAAATATATTATTTTCTAAAATTATTAAAAAATTATGTGTGCGTATATATATATAAACATATATTATATTCAAAATATATATATACATAATTTATTTATAATATAATGAATAAACTTAGTCTTAACAATTTATGTAATATATATATATATATACACACATATATATATATATACATATATATATATACTATATGCATAAATTTACAGGATATTTCTGTTTTGTGTAAAAAATATATTTTGTTTTATAGATTTAGTTTTAAAAAATTGATTTTGTCAAAATTTAAACGTGGACGAAGAGGTATTTGTGTGTAGATTATCATATATACATGTTTTATTATATAACATGATTTTTATATTACTAATGATTTGAATATATATGTATATATATTATTTACATACATACATACATATATATACGTATATATCATCACGCATACAGATATATATATATATAATATACAATTTATTTGTAAATTTTTAATTTAAACTTGAAAGATATTTTCGTATCTAGATTTAGTTTTATAATTTGAAATTTAAAATTTGTATTTAAAGTTGTTTGTATTTATATTTATAAATGTTATATTATGTGTATATATACATGTGTATTAATATAGCCCTACTTTTACATTATTTTGTTTGAGTGTGTGTTGTTTTATATAAATGTAAATTATATCTTTTAATTATATGTGTGTGTATGTACATTTGAAAACATATATGTATATGGAGGGACAAACATGTACGTTGTAGTGTAAATTTCAACACTTAGATATGGGTATATTATACCATGTATGTAACAACCCTAGATTTTTCATATATTTTAATTTTGACTTTATTTTTATTTTTAAATTATTTCAAACTTGTTTTATTTCAAACATTTCATTTCTAAAAATATATATTGATTATTATGTGAATTATAATTTCAAACTCGTATAATTTGGATATTTTAATGGAAAATAGATTTCTAGTCAAACTGGTAAAACTTTGACTTTTAAATTTTAAATTTAAATATTTAAATTCTTAAATTTTATCTTTTATTATGAAAATAGATGTAATAACTTGAACACTGCTTTTCGTTTCGTAGAAAACGGACTTGAACTGTAAAAGTTATGTATATTTCAATTTTGAGTGTGATTTGTTTTATTTTGCAATTTTGTCTATTTTAAATTATATGAATTATATTTTCTTTGTCACCGTTTATTTTAATTTGTTTTAATATTTTATTATATGTATATTTTTGTCTTTTATTATTTTTAAAGTGATAATATAATTTTTCTAAAGTTTATTTGAATTTACTTCAATTTATTAAGCCTAGTTTCCATTTTTCTGCTATTTTCTTCATTAAATTATATTTAATTAAAATATATTTATTTATTTTTGTGAATTCAATTTTTATTTTGTGTTCTTATCTTTATTTATAAATATTTTTCAAGTACATAAAGATTTTCTAAAGTTCATTTGAATTTGTTTCAAATTTATAAAGCCTAGTTATGTGTATATTGCCATTTTCTTTACTTATTTGATTTTATTTAAATTTATTTCTTTCTTTTTCTTATTTATTTTATTTTCTGATTTTATTTATATTTATTATCAGCCTTTTTATGTATTTATAAAATTAAAATGAATTTGTGGAAATTTGAAAAGACTTGAAACTCTTTATCTCCTTTTGACTTTTCCTTTTCCGCCTTTTCATTTTCCAACCTACATCTCATTAAAAAATATTTGGCCGTACAATACTTTTCTCATTTCAGCCGACTTCCTCATTTTTTTCAAGTATTCTAACCTACTCAAACCCACAAAAAAAATCATGTCCATGGCTTCAAGAGATTGAGTAAAATTCTTCCTTCCTTTTTCTTGTTTTCTATGTTTTCTACCTTTGTTTTGCATATGCTCTCTACCTTCATAGCTTGGCTCCTCCTCAACCAGATCTGACCCGACCTCTACCACCCTTTTTATCTGACCAGCACCCACCCTAGTTTCATCATAAGGCAGGCCGAACCCATCCATGGCAAGGAGCACCACCAAAATCCAGTTAAACCATCACTTTATGCATAAACCGAGCCTAGTTTGTTAGCACCACCTTCTACCACCTCTAGCCGCCACTTCCTCCAACACCACCACCTCTTACCTAACCTCCACCCTCTGCCACAGTACCCACCACCACCTGCACCACCGGTTGGGACCACCTAGCCTCTGGCCGAGCATAATTGGAGCAAAGAAATGATGTATGTTGCCTTATTTTTGCCTTGTTGTTTATGTTTATGCACCTAGACCTACGAACCATCTCCAAACCAAGCTAGGCCGACCTATTTGGACCCAAACCCAGCCCTTAGTCCTTGCCTTAGCTGAGCATATCCAACCTATAACTGATCCATATGAAGTTGAGAACAAGTGCAATGAATTTGACTTTGTTTTCTTGCATTGTTTAGTGACAATCTGTGTTGAAAACTCACATATATTTGTATTGTTTTGTGTAAATGTTTGAACAAGGCTATTTGCTTTGGCTCCCCACTCTCTTGTCGTATCCGTGTTGTCGTGCCTTCGTAGTGTCGGTATGTGTGCTTTGGTAGCGATCTCCAGCTTTGAACAGGTGAGTAAATCTCACCAGACTAATATGTGCTTATGTAATTATAAACTGACATCACCTGAACTTGTATATGCATATCATCCTGTTATCACTGCTATATTATTTTCATTTGCTGTTCACACCTGTTATATCATATGTCACTGTTATTTTATGCTATTATGTTGTTTATATCAGTTATCACTATTGCAAGTTCCCTGTAGACTAGAATCACTATGGGTTGAAATGATACATACCCGAACGGACTTTAGAATAGGGGAAAACCGTTATGGGCTGAAATGATAGGTCTGAGCGGTTTTCAAATCATTCATTTTACTTGGGACTGCGGGTTTGAAATGATAGAACCCGAGTTTTTCTTTTTAAATTGCGGATTGAAATGATATACATCCGTATCACTTGACTTAGGCTAGAAAACTATATACAGACCCGTGGTTTATAAAATATTTTCTGAAATGTTTTAAATATATTTTCAAATGTAAAAGTATAATATTTTGAATTAAAAAATGAATTTAAATGATTTTTATAAAATAAAAATAATTTTTTTACCAGTGAAAATGTAAGTAAATGAATGTTTAGGTCAAATTTTGAAATATAACCTATTTTTGGGAATTTTGAATTTTTGTTAAAAGTGACATTTTTATTAGGTAAAATAAATGGAATAAGTTATCAATTTAAGACTTAATGGTTAAGTAATAAAATTAACTAAAGAAATGGAAATTTATACTTGAATTTAAATTAAGGAAATATAATAAAATTTGGATTTTTGTAAGAAACTTAACCTATAAAGTTTACAAAAATGTAAGTATTGAAATAATGAATTAATAATGTAAAATTATATGATTTCAAAAGTAATTATGATTTAAATGAAAATTTACTTAGTTTTGAAATTTTACTTTTAAGCTTGAAATTTAAATATAACGGATATTACAGCATTTGCAAATGCTGCTGTTAAGAACAAATGAATTTAAAGGCTAAATTGAACTAAAGCTATTATAGCACTTTGTAAGTGCTATAGTTGATAAAGATAACTAAAACTTAGTTAAAAATAAAGGAAGCTATTATAGCACTTAGATGCTGTCTTTTGTAAATGAACTGTTTTAAACTAAAAGTTCACGTAGCATTTTATAAGTGCTACGAAAACTGAATTTTGTCGGTTTAATAAATTTTAATGATAAATAATTTTGGAAAAAGGCTTAAATTTTGGAAATTTAATATGTAATTAATTAATATAAGGAATTGACATTAAATGGTTTTAAATAGAGGAATTTAACTTTAAATGTGAATTTGAAAGGTAATTAATTCCTTAATAAAATAAATAGATATAAATGGTATTTGAAAGTAAATTAAATGACTGATGTTTAAATAAAGGATTGTTTGAAATGATATTATGGTATTTTGAAATGATATTTGATTTTTGATTTATTTAATTTATTTGATAAATAAATATTTGAAGTATATTATTTGAGTTTATTCAAAAGATATTGGATTTATGAAAGGTGGGATATTTAAGCCTTGAAATATACTAAGATTGAATATTGTATTTTGTGGATTAAATCGATATTTGAAATTGATAAGTTTTGAAATGGTTTATTTATAAATTGAAATTGAAATTGAACTTGATGGTTTGAATTAAATTGAATGAAAATTTGAAATTTGGGTTTAATTTAATAAATTTGTAAAATGTAAAGAATTAAAGGATGATTTCAAAATGTATTATTGCGGAATGTTATGATTTTCAAGTGTAATGATTCAAGTATTTTATAACTATGAAAGTGTTATGATTTTTGAAAGGTGAATATATGTTTGAAATAGAAATGATATAGTTTTGATTTGAATATAGTTTTGAAATAAAATGGTTTTGGTTTCAAAGTATAAACTATCTTTGGAAAGATAGGATTTTGATATATTAAAATGATTTGAAATGAAGTTTTGGAAAGATATGATATTTTGACATATTGAAATGATTTGAAAGGATGTTTAGAAAGGTATTATATCTTTTTTTGTATTGAAATGATTTGAAAATGATTTAATATTTTATTTTGATAAAGGTTTGGATTTGAAATGATTTTATTTCAAAGTATAAAATATTATATTTTAAATTATAACCACGGGTTATAATAACGATTGGTTGTTAAAGAGACTGAGATCGGATATCTGGCATACTCTCTGTCGATACCGAAAACCACTTTGACAACCGTGTACGCGGTGGAGATTCCAGAATGAAGTAGGATGGTGGCGACGCTCTTAAGGTATGTAACGTGGACCCGACTCCCGTGAGTTGGCTTAAGGTGGCTAAAACAGGAGCGATCGACGGGCAAAGTGAGGTAGCTCCTCCGATCGGACACACTTCTTCGACGCCATTCTATTGCTTTTGTGATTGATTTGGTGTGCACGCCTTTGATATGGGAGTGTGGCTCAAGGTGGGCGTATGTGTCTGCTGCGTTACCACCAGCCCGGAAGCATAGTTGGTATATCTACCCTGGCATTGGCTCGTGTGCCTTGTCATCTACCCTAGCGAGCCTTGTACGAGTTTGGTTTTCTCCCGTAGCTCGTGTCATATCCTCTGATAGTCTCCCGATCTGGAGATATTATGTTATTGGACGGACTACTGGGACTATTATGCGTGAAGGGTGATATGGGTAGCCCAGAATGTTATTTAAAAGTATGTTTATTTTACTGTAGACATTATTATAATAGCGAAATATTACTACATAGTAAATAGTTTAACGGATCCTTAGAGGATGGGCGGTCCCAGGCATCCTTTAAGTTACTTGTACCTTATTACAGTTCACTTGAGTTAGTTTATATTATATAAGTATATATTGTCCTGACTCGAGTGTTTGTATTTATTTGCGCTCGGGTCAGACTGAGTTATTCACAGATTTGGATTCCACTTTCTGGAGATTGGAATCGCTGGAGATCATCTGCTTATCTAGTTTTATCTATTCCAATTCTGTTGTTCTATTCAGCTTGTACTTGGTTATCATCTTGAGACTTCTGTTGTACTTTATTTATTCTGTTGTATTTTATTTAACTCTGATATATTTTCATAGTAGCTTCATGAACTACTATCTCCTTTACTTCCGCTGCATTTCTTACTCTGTGTCTGTGTTTTGTGAATTTTATTTACTGTATGTCCTGAGATTTGTCAAATTTTATTTACAACGCGGTATTTTGAGCAATTCAAGTCCGGCATGTGCGGATGCGAATGGTTGAAAATATCGGGTCATTACAGTTGGTATCAGAGCTTTGGCTTTGAGGCAAAACTTAGAATGTATGGTAAATTTAGTTACAGAATCACTTTCATCCAAACTTGAATCTCTTCCTCTTCGATTCAAATTTCATTTGAATTTTGGAACGTTCCCTGCGGTTCCAAAATCCATTCATGTCCCTCACTATTCATCTCCTTTTGATTCTGGAGTATCCCATAACTCCACTTCGAATGAGCTTTATAGTGATTTGGCAGTCTCGCCAATCTCAAAAAAATTCATTTGTAAGGGGAGAAACTCCTTTACAATTAGCATCGATTCACCAGAGATTTATATCTATCCTTGGTTTAGATGCTAATATCTTTTGTTATTCCAAACTCTATCTCCTGAGGTCGAATGTAGATTTACCCTAGAAAATCCACATCGATCTTATTCTTTAAGTCACGGTTGACAAGTTAAAGATGCCCGCGATTTATATAAGCTTATCCATCTTCCTATTCTGTTATTTAAGCATCTCATCCTTGTTTCTAACTTATTTTCAAATCAGAATTTCCTTTGATTTGAGTTAATCATATTTGAATCTCTATCCTTCTTTGAAAATCTATTCATGTACAGTGTATTTGTAAACTAATATTTAAAATTTAAATGTTTTATATATTATGTTGTTTGAGTTGTTGATGTTGAATTGGGTTTTTGATTGATTCGTCTGATCAATGCTATCGATGGGATTTCTAAAACACTTTGATAGAACAAACAAACATAATATTATTTTAAAAAAAAAATAGGTTAATGAAATAAATTTTGATATAAGTAAATTTATGGAACTCAATAAATTGATTTAAATTGATCATTTGAAATGATAATACTTGATTTATCATTTATTGTTCTATAAATGAATTTATAAATAGCTATTTATAAATTCATTTGGGGACGGAAATGAGTTAAAACAAGAAATTTGAGAATTTAATTTCCGATGGTTTCAAACTTTTTGCTTAATGTTTTAAAAGGGGTATATTATTTAAAGTATTTTCTAATAGAAATTTGTTCCAAGAAATTTTAAAGTTTAAAATTGGTGCTCTTCTCTTTGTCGCTGGATAATAATTTCGGTGATGACCGCGGCATCATCGACATTCATTTTCGAGTTTCGAAGTGAAGAGACCGTTCTATAGTCTTGCTAAAGCTTTGTTTTGAGAATTTAATTGATTTGAATTTTCTAAGATATGATTTGATCATTTATATAGATATATGATTTTAATTGATTTGACATATTATGTATATATATTTATTGAACTCTAAATGGTTTGAAGGGAATCGGAAATTTAATTCTTAAATTTTATCTTAAAGAATAATTTCAGTTATAAAAAGAAAATCAAATTTTTTGAATAGATGATTCAAACTTGAAATGATTGAATTGGAAAGCTTTATTTGTATAATACTCAATTGCAGTCCAATATAACTTACCTTAATTTTTAGAATTTAATAATGTAATTGGATATTATACAATATAAAAAGTTTTTATAAATAAAATTTGAGTGGTTACAATAAATGTTATACACTTAAATTTTAGTTCTAAAAAAAGATTTACGGAGATAAATATAGAATAAAAGGTAAATTGAATAACTTACAATACAAAATGATGTTAAAAAAATTAAGAATAAATCAAAACAGTTATAATAAGTGTAAGTATATTTAGCCTAGGTGATAAAATATATTGAGAGGAATAAATTTTATTTTAATTGGGAATAAAGAGGAATTAAATTTATACATTATGATTATAATACTAATTTTTCAAATCCATGAGAATTAAATTTATACATTATGAGGATAATACTGATTTTTCAAATCCATGATTTTTGAAACTGTTAGTTTAAGAAAGTTGGATGGTAAGATAATGAAATTAGAGATAGTAAGATTTACTTAACTTGTGAAAAATTAATTATCAATTTAAGCTGAAACTATGGAAATTTCAAACCTATTATCTGATTTTGTTTTTTCAAACTTATTATCTTACTTTGTTTTCAAACTATCTTTTGGTTGTTCTTATTTTTCCTCATCTTGCTACAGACTGGTATAGGCATCTATCTATAATCTTTCTGTTTAGAAATCTTTCTATAATCCTTGATAATCGTTGGTACTTATTTTAATCTGAGCATTGTTTGCCATCCACCTTGTTAAACTTACCTATAACAATAGTTATTAGGTATAAATTTCAATCTCCTTGTCATCTTGTCTTAATTTTATTTCTCTGTCTTTTTCTGTGCTTTCCCATACCTCGTTCCTTTTCGGGGACGAAAGATTTTGAGTGGGGGAGAGTGTAACAACCCTAGATTTTTCATATATTTTAATTTTGAATTTATTTTTATTTTTAAATTATTTTAAACTTGTTTTATTTCAAACATTTCATTTCTAAACATATATATTGATTATTATGTGAATTATAATTTCAAACTGGTATAATTTGGATATTTTACTGGAAAATGGATTTCTAATCAAACTTTGACTTTTAAATTTTAAATTTAAATATTTAAATTCTTAAATTTTATCTTTTATTATGAAAATAAATGTAATAACTTGAACACTTCTTTTCGTTTCGTAGAAAACGGACTTAAACTGTAAAAGTTATGTATATTTTAATTTTGAGTGTAATTTGTTTTATTTTGCAATTTTATCTATTTTTAATTATATAAATTATATTTTCTTTGTCACATTTTATTTTAATTTTTTTTAATATGTTATTGTATGTATATTTTTGTCTTTTGTTATTTCTAAAGTGATAATATAATTTTTCTAAAGTTTATTTGAATTTATTTCAATTTATTAAGCATAGTTTCCATTTTTCTGCTATTTTTTTCATTAAATTATATCTAATTCAAATATATTTATTTATTTTTGTGAGTTCATTTTTATTTTGTGTTCTTATCTTTATCTATAAATATTTTTCAAGTACATAAAGGTTTTCTATAGTTCATTTGAATTTGTTTCAAATTTATAAAGCCTAGTTATGTATATTGCCATTTTTTTTACTTTTTGATTTTATTTAAATTTATTTATTTCTTTTTCTTATTTATTTTATTTTATGAGTTTATTTATCTTTATTATCGACCTTTTTATGTATTTATAAAATTAAAATGAATTTGTGGAAATTTGAAAAAACTTGAAACTCTTTATCTCCTTTTGACTTTTCCTCTTCCGCCTTTTCATTTTCCAACCTACATCTCATTAAAAAAAATTGGACGTACAATACTTTTCTCATTTCAGATGACTTCCTCATTTTTTTCATGTATTCTAATCTTCTCAAACCCAAAAAGAAAAAATCACGGCCATGGCTTCAAGAGATTGGGTAAAATTCTTCCTTCCTTTTTCTTGTTTTCTATGTTTTCTACCATTGTTCTGCATATGCTCTCTACCTTCATAGCTTGGCTCCTCCTCAACCAGATCTGACCCGACCTCTACCACCCCTTTTCTCTGACCAGCACCCACCCTAGTTTCATTACAAGGCAGGCCGAACCCATCCATGGCAAGGAGCACCACCAAAATCCAGTTAAACCATCACTTTATGCATAAACCGAGCCTAGTTTGCTAGCACCACCTTCTACCAACTCTAGCCGCCACTTCCTCCACCACCACCACCTCTTACCTGACCTCCTCTGCCACAGCACCCACCACCACCTGCACCACTGGTTGGGCCCACCTAGCCTCTGGCCGAGCACAATTGGAGCAAATAAATGATGTATGTTGCCTTATTTTTGCCTTGTTGTTGAGGCTTATGCACCTAGACCTATGCACCATCTCCAAACCAAGCTAGGCCGACCTGTTTGGACCCAAACCCAGCCCTTAGTCTCTGCCTTAGCTGAGCTTATCCAACCTATAACTGATTCATATGAAGTTGAGAACAAGTGCAATGAATTTGACTTTGTTTTCTTGCATTGTTTAGTGACAATCTGTGTTGAAAACTCACATATATTTGTATTGTTTTGTGTAAATGTTTGAACAAGGCTATTTGTTTTGGCTCTCCACTCTCTTATCGTATCTGTGTTGTCGTGCCTTCGTAGTGTCGGTATGTGTGCTTTGGTAGCGATCTCTAGCTTTGAACAGGTGAGTAAATCTCACCAGACTAATATGTGCTTATGTAATTATAAACTGACATCACCTGAACCTGTATATGCATATCATCATGTTATCACTGCTATATTATTTTCATATGCTGTTCACACTTGTTATATCATATGTCACTGTTATTTTATGCTATTCTGTTGTTTATATCAGTTATCACCATTGCAAGTTCCCTGTAGACTAGAATCACTATGGGTTGAAATGATACATACCCAAACGGACTTTAGAATAGGGGGAAACGGTTATGGGCTGAAATGATAAGTCTGAGCGGTTTTCAAATCATTCATTTTAATTGAGACCGTGGGTTTGAAATGATAGAACCCGGGTTTTTCTTTTTAAATTGCGGATTGAAATGATATACATCTATATCACTTGACCTAGGCTAGAAAACTATATATAGACCCGTGGTTTATAAAATATTTTCTGAAATGTTTTAAATATATTTTTAAATGTAAAAGTATAATATTTTGAATTAAAAAATGAATTTAAATGATTTTTATAAAATAAAAATAATTTTTGTATAAGTGAAAATGTAAGTAAATGAATGTTTAGGTCAAATTTTGAAATATAACCTATTTTTGGGAATTTTGAATTTTTGTTAAAGTGACATTTTTATTAAGTAAAATAAATGGAATAAGTTATCAATTTAAGACTTAATGGTTAAGTAATAAAATTAATTAAATAAATGGAAATTTATACTTGAATTTAAATTAAGAAAATATAATAAAAATTGGATTTTTGTAAGAAACTTAACCTATAAAGTTTACAAAAATGTAAGTATTGAAATAATGAATTAATAATGTAAAATTATATGATTTCATAAGTAAATATGATTTAAATGAAAATTTACTTAGTTTTGAAATTTTACTTTTAAGCTTGAAATTTAAATATAATGGATAATGCAGCATTTGCATATGCTGCTGTTAAGAATAAATGAATTTAAAGGCTAAATTGAACTAAAGCTATTATAGCACTTTGTAAGTGCTATAGTTGATAAAGATAACTAAAACTTAGTTAAAAATACAGAAAGCTATTATAGCACTTAGATGCTGTCTTTTGTAAATGAACTATTTTAAACTAAAAGTTTTACGTAGCATTTTATAAGTGCTACGAAAACTGAATTTTGTCAGTTTAATAAATTTTAGTGATAAATAATTTTGGAAAAAGGCTTAAATTTTGGAAATTTAATATGTAATTAATTAATATAAAGAATTGACTTTAAATGGTTTTAAATAGAGGAATTTAACTTTAAATGTGAATTTGAAAGGTAATTAATTCCTTAATAAAATAAATAGATTTAAATGGTATTTGAAAGTAAATTAAATGGCTGATGTTTAAATAAAGGATGGTTTGAAATGATATTATGGTATTTTGAAATGATATTTGATTTTTGATTTATTTAATTTATTTGATAAATAAATATTTGAAGTATATTATTTGAGTTAATTCAAAAGATATTGGATTTATGAAAGGTGAGATATTTAAGCCTTGAAATATACTAAGATTGAATATTGTATTTTGTGGATTAAATCGATATTTGAAATTGATAAGTTTTGAAATAGTTTATTTATAAACTGAAATTGAAATTGAAATTGATGGTTTGAATTAAATTGAATGGAAATTTGAAATTTGGGTTTAATTTAATAAATTTGTAAAATGTAAAGAATTAAAGGATGATTTCAAAAGTATTATTGCGGAATGTTATGATTTTCGAGTGTAACGATTCAAGTATTTTATAACTATGAAAGTGTTATGATTTTTGAAAGGTGAATATATGTTTGAAATAGAAATGATATAGTTTTGATTTGAATATAGTTTTGAAATAAAATGGTTTTGGTTTCAAAGTATAAACTATCTTTGGAAAGATAGGATTTTGATATATTAAAATGATTTGAAATGAAGTTTTGGAAAGATATGATATTTTGACATATTGAAATGATTTGAAAGGATGTTTAGAAAGGTATTATATCTTTTTTTGTATTGAAATGATTTGAAAATGATTTAATCTTTTATTTTGATAAAGGTTTGGATTTGAAATGATTTTATTTCAAAGTATAAAATATTATATTTTAAATTATAACCATGGGTTATAATAACGATTGGTTGTTAAAGAAACCGGGATCGGATATCTGGCATACTCTCTGTCGATACCGAAAACCACTTTGACAACCGTGTACGCGGTGGAGATTCCAGAATGAAGTAGGATGGTGGCGACGCTCTTAAGGTATGTAACGTGGACCCGACTCCCGTGAGTTGGCTTAAGGTGGCTAAAACAGGAGCGATCGACGGGCAAAGTGAGGTAGCTCCTCCGATCGGACACACTTCTTCGACGCCATTCTATTGCTTTTGTGATTGATTTGGTGTGCACACCTTTGATATGGGAGTGTGGCTCGAGGTGGGCGTATGTGTCTGCTGCGTTACCACCAACCCGGAAGCGTAGTTGGTATATCTACCCTGGCATTGGCTCGTGTGCCTTGTCACCTACCCTAGCGAGCCTTGTACGAGTTTGGTTTTCTTCCGTAGCCCGTGTCATATCTTCTGATAGTCTCCCGATCTGGAGATATTATGTTATTGGACGGACTACTGGGACTATTATGTGTGAAGGGTGATATGGGTAGCCCAGAACGCTATTTAAAAGTATGTTTATTTTACTGTAGACATTATTATAATAGCGAAATATTACTACATAGTAAATAGTTTAACGGATCCTTAGAGGATGGGCGGTCCCAGGCATCCTTTAAGTTACTTGTACCTTATTACAGTTCACTTGAGTTAGTTTATATTATATAAGTATATATTGTCCTGACTCGAGTGTTTGTATTTTATTTGCGCTCGGGTCAGACTGAGTTATTCACAGATTTGGATTCCACTTTCTGAAGATTGGAATCGCTGGAGATCATCTGATTATCTAGTTTTATCTATTCCGATTCTGTTGTTCTATTCAGCTTGTACTTGGTTATCATCTTGAGACTTCTGTTGTACTTTATTTATTTTGTTGTATTTTATTTAACTCTGATATATTTTCATAGTAGCTTCATGAACTACTATCTCTTTTACTTCCGCTGCATTTCTTACTCTGTGTCTGTGTTCTGTGATTTTTATTTACTGTATGTCCTGAGATTTGCCAAATTTTATTTACAACGCGGTATTTTGAGCAATTCAAGTCCGACATGTGCGGATGCGAATGGTTGAAAATATCGGGTCGTTACAATGTATAGTGTATATGTTGCACGTATACGTACACGTACAAGTACATGCGTATATGATATGCATGTACACGCTAGACATTATATATTCAATGTCAAAAAAAATCATTTTTATTACAAATTTAAAAAAATAATGATTTTGTTCAAAATTAATTTAGATTAGATCTAAATAATTCTGGACTTCATAGGCCTAATATGATCTAAAATGGTTAAAAATATTGAAATTTACCTATTTAACTCGTTGCGCGCTGGTCCAGTTCCAACAGTTACAACCACGATTTTGGTGTTTTGATGATAAAACCCATACGACAGAGCTACTGATGTGCTTATCATGTTCTACAGATTCATAGTAAGCTTTGTGGTAGCACAACATCGGAGAAAAGATTGAATACTATATTTAAGGCAATATTGTTAAATAAGAACAAACTAATGAAATAAAGCAAACGAAAACATATGGAACGGAGAACGAGCTTTTGAAGACCATCAGTGGTGATAACAAATCAAATAAAGTTCAACAGAGCACTCGAAGATAGACCAAAGAGCTGCAATTCAAGCATATGTGGTTACAACTTTCTATGCATGTCAAAGTACCAAAGAAGCTTGAGCAAAGGAAGAAAAATCGGCACAAATGGAAAAAACACATGTCAACATATGACATTGTCAGATGTCGATCTGTGTAACATCCACAGGTTGGCCTATGGATGTTCGCACGTTGACATGTGGCATGTCATAGGTCGACAGTTTGAAGTTCTTGAGTTGAACTTTTGAATTCTTGTGTCTTCTCCTTGTCACACTCTTTATTTCTTTTCTCATTCTCTTTGTTTCAACAGATGTCTTTCTTGACTCAGGGAGTTGCAATCCATCTTTTGCATCTCTACAATATATATATATATATATATATATATATATATATATAACTACAAACCTTTTCGACCAATAAATGTTTCTGATCTTTATTCTCTTATTATATATTGTTGTCTTACTCTTTGATCAATATTCTTTGATTCAACCGTTGTTCATTCAACTCCAAATCCATCATCCTTCATATTCCTTCGCTCATTCAAATTTGAGATTTATATGTGGTTTATAGATATTGTAGAAGAGACATTTGTATTTTGAAGATACGAATCAATCCACTGTTCGCTTTGTATGAAATCAAAGTCATGTGAGTTTTTCAGATGTTCGACGTTGAAGTCCTATATAGTCTCAGATGGCAATCTGTTAAATACATGTTTCTCTGGGTTAAACAAGGAAATTTATTGGTGGTTTTTGAGTTGGACATCAGATGAGATGTAAGAAACAGCATAAATATCCTAAAACGCTTACTCTGACTACTTTATTTATTTTCTGTTGCAAACATTATTAATTTAGTTGAAATTAGTAGATATTTATCACTTTAGTTAAAATATATACTCTTGGCTATATTAACCGATCCACGTGAACTTTGATTTAGTATATTGAAGAAGAAGAAAAGGTAACATATACATACTCAACCATCTAAACTCGTAAGTATGAACTCATCTCATTATAAACAATCCAGCTACAAACGCATTCGAAAACGTTTGAACATTTTCCAAACAATTCAAATGTCATCTAAGCACTCTCAAACATCGTCTGAACTCGTCCAAACATCATCCGAACTCTTACGAACACCCTTTGAACTTGCATGAACATCATTCAAACATCACCCAAACTCATCTGTATATCATATATACATTTTCCAACATTGTCTGGAGTCCTTGGAAGTTGAACACATATTGTGCACCTTCATTTCATTTGAATGTTGAGAGATACTTAAGACTTTGGTATAGTGTAAAATCATCTTATTTGCTTGCACGTTTTAAATGCAATTTAAATGTTGCAAAAACTCCAAAACAAAAATAAAACCTCTATTAGGGCACCCTTAATATGTTGCATTTGGAAACTCTACATCATATATGAATTCAAATTTGCTGTTGACCTAACAAAAGAAATGAGCCACATAAACATTTAAATTAAAAGGATACTTAAGATCAGCAATATAAGAATGCCAGTAAGAACAACAGTTGGAAATTTTGAAGCATCACAGGACAAACAAATTTTGGGCAAAAAATAAATTTCCAGCAGGATTTAATATGGACAAATGTTAGGGATTCTTCCCCACACCAAAATAAGAATTTGTTAGGGTATAATGAGAAGAAAATTGTCACAGAAAAATACTTCCTACCTAACTATACAAAATAACCAATATCTGATCTTTTTCCCTTTACCTAAAAGTGTACATTTTGAAGATCAATCCAAATAAAAGAGAGTAACAATCTTTCTAAGATTTTTCGCTTCTTGACATGTTTCCATGAGCAGCCTGCTGTCGTGAAATGCAAAGCAAATTACTTGTTGTACATGAGAAAGAATGTCCCTGTTGCATAACCTGTTGATAAAACATATAAGATAGTACTACACAGAAAAAAATATTACGGTATAAGCATAGTACTCTACATACATACCATAAATTTTGAATTCAAGAGCACAAAGTTAGGTGCAATCCCAGATAATTAAAAATATCTTTTTACTTATTGATTGAAAATATTGAAGGGAAAATAAAAAATGCAGGGTCTCTAATAACAAGGATGCAGCTTGAAATACTGCACAAAAGGACAAACATACCTGCTAGCTTCAATTAAAGGAAGATGGTCGTTATGAGGCATTTCGATGATATTTTTGACCTGGAAAATGCATATACAAATTAAATGGGTATTGGATAAGTTGAACCGCAAACATACCTATACAAAATCATACAATTAGGCTTGTCCAAATTAAGTAGATGGGTTGGCTTTTGAATGCTCTACAGAAATCATAAAATGCCTCCTCTCAGATTAACATTTTGCACCTTCTTAATGTTTCAATGCACAAGCATTGTTTTGAAGAAAATCTTAAAATCTCGCATTTCAAATCCAGTTTTGAGTTGGCTCCTATCCATTCCGATTCAAAATTCAGTGGAAATACAATTGGGAAAAAATCATTTCCATATTGAAATAGAAAATATAAAGAAACTCGTTGGAACGTAAATTTCATTTTATTTTACTTTTGAAAAATAACAAAACAAAATTATTTTCCTTTATTTGATTGTTAGCAGAATTTATAGCATATAAGTTTTATATACACAATACAATAAGAGATATCTGATTCACGATTTAGATCCATTTTTGCTTAAAAACTTGATCTTTACAATCTATAATTTGAATCTTATTTTGAAAACCGCATAATACAAAGTATTCTAAGTATAAAGCAAGTAGTTAGATGCTTAGAGTTAGTTGTACCATTATCTATCCTGCATTATTTCTACTCTAAGATGTGGGGACTACGTTGAAGCATCTGATGTAATTTTAGTTCGTTGCGACTTAATATTCTACTACCAATAATGTTTGAGTAAATACATTACGGTTTTTGATGCTGCTTTTCAGTTATGGTTGGTGAGCAAAACTCAAAAATATAATTCTATTAAATTGAATTATATAATTGAAAAGCAAAGCACCAAAAATCATAAATGCAAAATTTCACCCTAGGAATCACTAGGCTGAAGAACATTTTTTAACTTAAATACCAACTATTGAAATTTAAATGTGTTTTGGACATTTAACAACTTAAGGTACAAATTTACATCCAGAAAAGTAGGTGCAAACCAAACAACTTAACCACCTTTATAGAAATGAGATTTTTGTTAGAAGTAATAATATTTCTGGTTATCATTTTTTCATTTTAATAGACTGAGTTGAATTAATAATGAAACTGCACAGTCATATTTCTGTATAACATTCCTTTCAAAGTTATAGATCACCCCATATTGTATTTTCATGGCATTCTTGTCTTTGATTTACTGTATCAAACATATAAACTTTGACCATATGGAAAAACACTAGTTATCCACATGAAAGAAAATCGATCGACTCCTAAACACTAATTTTGGCACTTGCATGAAAGCAAAAGAAACATGAATTATATTATACGTAAATATCATACCATATGGATATAGAAGAAAAGCTTGCATCGGCATCAGTTTTTATAATACGATGAAACAATCATGTAACTGATACTATGACAATATGTAGGTAGGACATACTAAAGTTCAAAATTTCTAGTAATCATGCTTGACAATAGTGCAGCTTACAATGATTAATAGGATACAAGCGTTGCTAGTGTGTTAACGATTCTTTGACTGCAAAATAATCATGAAAATGAATCTAAAGTAACGCATATTTCCAAATCATATTTGCAAGCCTGAAGTACATAAGTCAAATTTGTAATCAAATTGAAGCTGCTTACTTTAGTCAACAGTTCTTGGCTCTCAGGTGGTTGCATTTTCAAGCTTTGAGGTAATATAACAGTCAATAAGTCTGGTTGTTCTGCTCTAAGAGCTCCTCTAATAACAGCTGCATTTGTTCCTGATGCTCCTGAAGTAAATATATGATTTTTCTGAAAAGAAAAAATAATTCCAAATTTGATCACCTAAAAAAACCAAATTTGGATGTGAAGGAAAGATTTGTCGTAGAAGAGAAGACTATTACTGTAATTATCATAGCATAACTGAGAATTTCAATTAACTGTTGATGCATAAATCCCATGTTACGTGTCCCAAAGAATCCAATTGATCTTGGTCCTTGCTGTTGGATTGCTAGCAGTTCCTGAAAATGAATATGTTGATCAATTGAAATTCCAAGTAATTAACTGTATATAAACTGAAGTCTTTTTCTTTTTTGTTATTAACAGATGCTAAGGAGTTATAGGTTGATATGATTTTGAGCATGACAAATTAAGTTCACAAGTGCTAAAAAAGGGTTATACATGTTAAAAGATAAGCACATTCTTCTCGGTATGGTTCAACATTCTTCTCGGTATGGTTCATTGCCAATCATTGCCAATGGTTGTAATACAGGTTGCAAGTATTAGCAAACAAATACCAAGTATTTTCCAAAACGAAACTTGTTATAGGCTTTGGGATCAAGCTACGGTCCCATAACATAGTCGACATAATAATCCTCACAAAGCTATCTTTAGGCCATACAAAGTCAAATGGTTACACCATAATTACTCTTTTGACAGCAATTTCAAGAGCTGCCACAAAGTTTAAGTTCATTATTTAGCCAACTTTCTAACGGAAATGTAAAGAATAAGAAGCAAGAAACATCAATGATAAACTCTCGATCAACTACAGAAAATTTTGGGCATGTGATCTATTCTCCTGAATCCAGTTTCCAATAGTTTAAATTACTCTGGTCGTACCCTTCTCTATGCCTTACTTTTTGAATTATCTCATAAAGCAATCAGGTGCAGTCAAATGAGATGTTTTTATTGGCGTTACATGTATGTTATTTTATTTTATTTTACATTATAACAGTTGGAAGACATGAAAGTATGATTTGGCTTATATGACCTACATAGGACGAGATTGTTATATTTCTTTTTATTCTGCAAATTTATACATTTATTTTTATGGCTGAAGAAATAGCTTAGCATATCTTTCATCTTTCATTATAAAGCAAAACCTTGATCGATTAAGTCAAAGTGAAGCCTTTTCCGAAATACCTAAAACACCAATTTTTATGACATAACTACTCTACTAACAATGAAGACCAAGGATACAGAAGTCATTTCAGATTACCCATTTCAAACTGTATGTACGACGTTCCTTCCATTTTTATTCACTGCTCCCTTTTGTCTTCCACTACTCTTCTTCTATAAAGAAAAGTGCTCCTTTCAATTGCTTCAAACATGTTTTCTACTTCCGTAATTTGTCTATCCTCTCCATTTTCATCCGTGATTTGTTTCATAAAACTTTTTTTTT
This sequence comes from Allium cepa, assembly GCA_030765085.1. NCBI lineage: Eukaryota > Viridiplantae > Streptophyta > Magnoliopsida > Asparagales > Amaryllidaceae > Allium > Allium cepa. The sequence goes on along the minus strand of CM060931.1, from coordinate 922,987,286 downwards.
TTTTTTTGCTTTTTCAAAATGTACATCAAATGGCGTGGAAGAGAATGAAGAGTTGGAAAATCTTTATCATTCCCGCAAAGGGATGAAGGAGAAGGAATAAGATAGTTTTTATATTTCCCAAAAAGCATAAAACAAGAAAATGTCGTTTTCAATTTTATATGTCAAATCCATTTTCCAAATAGACCGTTTTCCACACCTCCTCCTCTTCCGTGCATTATAAAGTACACGTTGAAAACACAAAACATAAAATACGTTTTCAAACCAAATGGTGACTTCTATCGTGGGCAAATTAGTTGCTATATTATTTTTATTTTTATTTCTTTTGTATTTATTTCTAATTACTTATAGTAAGATACATCGATACCAGTACAGTCTCAAATTTCATATTTTGGTAGTTAAATCTTTCAGACCTCACGCATTGAAGATTCAATTTAAACAAGTCTCGCAAAAATCGTTTGACATCTCACTGCTATTCCGAATTGGTTAGAGTCAGTTATGATAACTGGGTTTGCTTTTGTTTTGTATTGTTGTGAAAATATAGTGTTTATTGAAATTGCAATTCAGTGTAGAAAGTTGTTGTCAGCTAACAAGACCAGCTGAAATAATCAATAAGAATGATTTAAAATAAAAGCTTCATTGAATTTTCGTTTCACTATAGAACTGATCAAATTATCAACCATTCTTCGTTAAAAAGTACCTTCATGCATTTAAGGCGAGGAAGAAGAAAAGTATTGTGTAAAGGCAACAGTAAAATGTGGAGTTCTCCACCTCCTGTTTAGAAATGTTACACTCTGATAATTGCTGAAATTCTGTGTAAACGATAGGCAGAAAAGAAAAGGGAGTTTGAATGGTATGATCATGTAATTAAGCAGCATTATTCCACGTTATAGTTAAGCATTTTTTCCTTCCAACCTCTTTATTGTTTACCGTGCTAAAATTTTTGTCAAGTATTTGGCCATGAAACAGCTATTCCCATTTCAATGAATGGTTCTCTTAACAATTATTCATATATTATTGCTATTTTTATTTTGAGGGAATTAGGCACAAGGACAAATTTTAAAAAACTTTAGACTAAAAGAGACGAAGTTTCATTTTTGGACTGAAGAACAACTTTGAAAGAAAATTAACAATGCTAGTTATAACCAGCATTATATTTAATTTTTGCACTATAGAAAGTTATAACTAGCATATATTCAGTTTTTACACTATACAAATTGCTAGCTACATTTAGCATTGTCCTTCAGTCTAAATTTTTTTTCAAAGTCTGTCCTTCGGCCTAAAAATAAAACTTATTGTCCTTCAACCTAATTTTTTTTTTCGAAGTTTGTCATTGTGTCTATTTTCCACTTTTATTTTTATTTTTTTGGAGAAATTTGGTTAATAAAGGATTGAATCCAAAAACTCTAGCAAGCAATTCAAGTGGTCATTGCTATTCATAAAATTATCAATCCAAGCCATAGCCCATTTACCCAATCCACTAACCCTAATGTTAGAAGGGTTAGGTCTAAACCATATAAATGTTTCTCTTTTTTAAACCAGCCCGTTTACGAGCCATGTAGATACCATCTTAAAGCAAAATCAACCTGTTTACTCGTCATACCCTACTTCCTCCCTGCCAAACACGATAACCCTAATTTTTTATTTTACTCAGATTTGCAAAACACGATAGAAAAAATAGAGGATTTCTCCTAATCTTTGATAACACCTTGTTTGAGACAATGACATAGTCTCTTCCTTTGTTGTTTGGAACTGCCCAAGTTCGCCAGAGACAAAGCGTTGTTGTAGGCGATTTCTCCATCGTTGTTTCACTCATCAGCTTATTGCTTATGTTTGCCAAAATTTGAAGCCCGCTGTTGCTGGGTTTCTCATGCAAAAGGTATGGTCGTTTTCCAACCCTTCTATTTATTTGCATTACAAGTAAAGTTTCATGTTAATGACCGCTGGTTAAGTATCAAAATGTTATAAAAGTCTTGCGCTTAATTTTCTCGAAACATTAAAATTGAAGGCTTACTTGAATAGATGACTATATTTATTTTAACAAAAAATACAATAAAGTTTTTGTAGGATGCATAATTTAATGAATTAGCTTTCTTGCTTTGAACCGAATTGCAAAACTAATACAAGACAAATAGAAATTAAACTGTACAAGTGATTTCATAGAAGTGACCAAACTGGAAGCAAAAAAATATAAAGGATGTCTTTAAAAAAAGATATCCTTAAACCAAGAACTAATTACTGTCAGTGCTGATATATATATATATATATATATATATATATATATATATATAAAAGAATAATGAAAGGGGCATTTCACCATAAGGACAAACTTTACAGTCCCATTAGTTTCTAGGACACATATTCAAAAAAATTAATTTCAAGGACAAAGTCAGCAGAATAATTACTTTCAAGTACAAAGTCAACCGTCCAATTACTTTCAAGGACATAATTTCATAAGTTTTTAGGCCTTAGAAACTAATTATTTTGTGTTTTGTCCTTGAAAGTAATTATTTCAGTTGTGTGTCCTCGAAACTAATTTCACTTGCTAAAGAGGCCCTTGTGGCTAATTTCCACATAATGAAAAGTATACTGCATGAACAAAATGCTCGCAAAAAGCGAAGGACTTGTATTGAGAGCCTGTTCTTAAAATTTAGAGGCTTTGACATCAAGCGCTGGATCTTCATTTTACCATTCATTCAAAAATATTATTTCAGATAGACTGAAACCATAATAGGTCACTGTGCACACGATCAGCAAGAATATCATCGTAATTATTGTAGTTTTAAAAGAAATGCATTGAAAAATAATAATAAAATGTAAAAATGCAAATTACCTATAAAAATGCGAACTGCTGAAATGCATAAATAAAAAAATATTGCAGATGTTATGCATTTTCAATGCAGCTCTGATGAAAAAAAAATTAACTAATGACATTTCTGTAATACAGATGAAAAAGCATAACATAACAAAACTGTCAATATATATGAAGTTTTGGTGCTAATGGAGCATGCACTTGCATAAAATAGGAACATATGAACCAATACATAACAGCAATAATGTCAAGGCCATTTGTGTGGAAACAAAAAAAAAACCTGGCCTAGTATTAAATTATATATGCTTGTTTGTCCAAAGATGTGGAATTATAGCTCTAGTTTCGTTTCTGTGCAAATTGTTTACATTGTAATGCTCCATGCTATAAAAGAGAGGATACATTATGGAGTAAAACAACAAATTTTAATTTTATGTTTGGTGAAAATAAAAATAAAATAATAAGTAAACCAGATAATGGATTCAGTTGGTTGTTTTGTGAAAATAAAATAAAATAATAGGTTCGTTGTTTCTAGTTGTGCGCTTAATGGTCTTATTATGTCTGAGACATGGGTATCTTGGTTAGACTAATGGGTTGTCATTACTGTGTCCTTGGAGAGAAATGTGACTTGCTGCTGAGGTTAAGAAATGTCACTTATTAGTACTTATTAGTATGGTAGACACGCAGAGTGCTTGATTTAGTTGGTACTGACTTTGTTTGCAGGTGGCAGTGTTCTTCAGTCTCAATGATTTATGTCCAGTTTTGTTGAGATTTGCATCGGTGTTGCTGCTGATAGAGTTGATAGGCCGTGTAGTATTTGCATGATTATCAACTTGAATTGGATCGGGTTGTGCAACTAAACCAGGACCGTCTCTACTCTTTGTGATTATTTGCTGTTGTTCAGCTGTTTCTTCTTGCAAATTACTTGCTCTATGTTTTTTCTGGTTTCTATTCGTTGTGCTTTCCTGAGAATTGGTTTTTGCTCTCAGTGCATGCTCTCATTACATTGCTTTGCATTTGCTTCCATGTTTGATTCATGCGTTTCACTTATTTATTCGGTCCAAGTCAGTAATCTAAGGGAAATATTATCAATTCACTATACAATCTTTCAAATTTAAATTTCTTCAAGAACAATTTATCTTAATTATATTGTAACCTTAATCTGTTTGTTATTTTGACCTACAGTTATCTAGTAAGGACGATTGACTTGGGAGATCAGCATTCTACAATCTTATTAGCAACTTATTATATTTACTGTATTTAATTATTAGAGTGACTGGATATATTTTTGTCTACAGAGGCTATTATTCATAACATGGTAACTTATTACAAAGGTCCACTATAGAACATTGGTATAATGATATAATCTAACAGAGACAACTTAATACTAAGTGTGTCATTATTGTACCTTTCTCCAGAGACAACTTGTGTGTATAACTTGGATAAATATCAATAGGTATTAATTTATAAAGCATGGCAGGTACAAATGTATAAGGAATCACATGCCAATCTAACAGAGCAAAGAACATGTAAAAGTCAACATTGTCACTAGAAAATTAAAAAGATATAGAATTTTGATAATTAGAATGAGACATACCATAAATGTAAAAGGAGACTACTGACGATATATGCAGCATCTCCTTTTTTAAAACAAATTCAGGTTTTTAATGAGTTGATCCTTACTGTCTGAAGACTACTGAAAATTTTGATAGTTATCAGCACATGCATAATGCTTTTATGCAGTTTGTGGTTGTTTTCGCATAAATTTGATCAAATTCATCTTTGGTCAAATTCATCTTTGTTCATTGCCCAGTGGTATATCATTCAATATTACAGCTTAATGAAGTATTTTCATGGTGTAATGAAGCATTTTGTTCCTCTCTTTATTATTGTGGTTCATCATTTTAATTCTTACAACATTCATTCATGAGTTGGTTGTTTGTGTCATTTCAGAATTAGAAGGTTGTGCTTAAGGGCTTCAAGGCTACAAGACTACGCTCAAATGTTGTAGAACTTTCAAATGTTGTAGTTTTATTACATGCTTCTATTTTTAAAGAATTTAGTTCAGTTTTTTTCAGTTGTTTTGATGGACCTTTTGTATTCGACAATGGAGTTTCTTACCTAGAAGTGTACCAAATCTTTTAGTTTCTGATGTAGTTTGTACTATGCTGGACCTTCAAATGTTTTCTAGTTTTTGCAAATTCTAGTTTTGTTTTCTATTTTATGATGCAGTTTTCTGTTTTTTATCAATATATGATGCAGTTTTTTATTTTTTTACTGCAGTTTTTGTTTATTATGCAACAACTTAGTAGTATTGATAATGATGATGCAGTTTTTTATTTTATTGTGCAGTTTTTATTGCTTATGCAGCAGTTTTTTTTATAAAACGGGTCAGTTCGGATTGATCCTTTTATTAAATGGGTCGGGTCAGATCAACCTGTATATTAAATGGGACAAACGGGTCGGGTTTGTTTATGTCTTGAATGGATCGGGTTAAACTCTACCCGACCCAACCCGTTTGACGGGTCTAGCTATTCATATGTTATTGTTTATTGTGTTTCCAAAGATTATATAAGGTAATGTAGCAACAATTAAAGTTGTGTTTTATCAAACTCAACATGACTGGGGAACAAATCGCCTTGATATAGATTGTATTATTTTGTGGTGTTTTATCAAACTCAACATGACTGCGGAACAAATCACCTTGATATAGATTGTATTATTTTGTGGTGTTTTATCAAACTCAACATGACTGGGGGACAAATCACCTTGATATAGATTGTATTATTTTGTGGCTTTGTTTCCTGATGAGTAACTTATAATATAAAATGGTTGTGATAAATTGCTCCAACAATTGTAATTTGAATGTTTCGCTCTTAAAATTATCAGCTTATGCTTTTGTTATCACATTACCAGTATAACAAAATGAAAGTAATGTTTATTACATCACTGAACAATGACAATATTATTCAGAACTCTTGAATTTTAATCTTTTACCTTGAATTTTAATCTTTTTACCTTGGATTACTTGGATCTCCATTAGCAATTTTCTTAATAAACATCTTTGGAATTTGTATTTTTGAACTCTTTGCCTCTTACAGCTCAGATCAGTAAACAACTCAAACAAAAATACATGAGATTTTGCACAATTTTGCAGTAAAAAGGAGTTAGCTTACACCTTTTTTTTTGGCACATGGATGTGCTTTTTTTTCCCGCACACGTCTATCGGATGTGCAATCATACTAGTTTATATTGATATTGATATTCAACAATTTATAAAGAAATAAACATATGCATATGTGTGTACTATAAAGTAACAACTGACATTTCATTTAATGCAAACTATCATTTAATGAGAAACAACATTTTATTTATTATATAACGTTCAATTCAATGCAAACTAACATTTCATTTATTACAAGGTAACATTTTGTTCAATGCAAATCAACAATTTTATTTACTACAAGCCGATAAATTATTTACTACAAACTGACATTTGTTTATCGTAAAGTAAAATTTAACCCATAATGCAAGTAATATTATCTATGTATTAAATAATAGTAAACAAGAAGCATTTGTTTGACTCTACTATTTCACATTAAAATCCCTTGTTGTCTAAAATTCTCATCAAGTTAATTTTTCCACATTAATTTCCTCATTAGGTTTTTTTCCCCTACATCAATACTAATTTTCCTTGCATATACATAGAACAATAGAACTAGGATCGTATTTTTATTTAAATTTCGCTCATTTTCATTTCTCAATTTTACATTTTATGAATTATACATTATTTGGAAATAAAACTACTAAAAAACCAATAAACTTACGCTCAGCTATCTTATGTTGAGACAAGCGTTTGATTAGAAACATTACCACAAAGAAATATCATTGAAGTACGAAATAATAACCTAAAATTAAAATAACAACGTAGTTTCTCATATTCCAAGTCTTATTTAAACTTTTCATTTTTAATCTACAACTAAATATGTTATTTAAATTTGATAATACCACATATTTATTTTAGATATATATTTTGAGATTTGTTGCAATACATCCGACATTTGCATTGGTTGAGCATTGTCATGGGGCATGTTACAAATGAACTTAAATGCGACAGAAAGCATGCCGGTTTGTTAATCATATGTGGCATCATTTAACCACAAATCAAAAATTGTAATACTACCTTAAATAGAACACCAGCTCAGGAAAGCTTTATTTTGGATCCCAAGAACATGTTCCATAAGTTTCAACCGACCTGAAAAAGTTTGTTCTCCCTAGTCATGCTAAAAATCCTCTCTACAAACTTTTTATCTCTACTATCCACACTGACAGTGCATATACCTCCACTAACAATGAAGGTATTTAAATTGACATTTGTGATCTCTGTACAAATATTGGGGGATATTTGTGCTGAAATTGTTCGAAGTTTCTACAAAATCATAATTTGTTAACACTGAGGCTATGAATAAATCCCTTTAAATTCTTTCTGAATTTTGGACAAGTTTTTGAATTTTGAACATTCAATACTAAAAAAGTCCCTGACTAGTCTAACTGTCTTCCAACACAGAGCGCTGATTTCACAGGTCTCTTTCTCGCCAATTGTATCTTTTACCGAAGATATGAATTGCAAATACTTCATTGCCCAGTTGACTAATTTTTTTATAATTGTTTCCAGTCTTACGGCCCAATGAACTACCAGCCATATCCTGAGCCAAAGGATTATTTTCCAGTGAGTTTGCGCTGATGGTTTACAATTCTAAAAGCTCATCGATCAGACTATAACAATAAAAGAAATGGAGGGAGGGAGGAAGGGGAGGTGTGGTTTCAGCATCCGAACAGATTAAGCGCTATGATTGCAATGATAAAGAGGTTTGTAAAAGTATTTTTAGTATTATGAGAAAACAACAAACTTTTTCAGTCACAATTTATTAATGCTGAAGCTTTGGAAAAATCACTTGCATTTCTTGAACAAGTGTATTGACATTTGGACGTTCGGTACAAAAATAAGTCCCGGACCAGTGTAACTATCTACCAACACGGAGCACTGCTTTCATGGGTCTCTTTCTTGCTAATTGCATCGTTACAGAACATACGGATTGCAAATACTATATTACCTGGGTTGACTGAATCTTTTAATCTTTTTCCGAGTCTTATTTATGGCACAATGAACTATCAGCCATGTCCTGAGCCAAAGGATTCATTCCAGTAAGTTTGTACTGATGGTTTACATTTCTACTAAACTCGTCAATCTGACTATGAAAAAAACGTTCTGTGATTCAAATAGATTCAGCACAACTCCCCCTAGTTTCAAGTTGCGGCAATTGGAACAATTGGCATCTTAGCTCAGAATGCTTTTATAATCACTTTAAAGGTTTGACTTGAAATTGATAGGATTTTGAATTATACTTGTGTTTATTTGGGGAAAGGAGAAAACCACAAAACCATACAAGTAACGAGTTGAAAATTAATGTTTTTTACTTTTAGCTCAGTGTTCACACTTATCTTATATAGAAACAGATGAAAGTAAATTAAAAAGGCAAATACAATTTTAGCAACCTTACTTGTAGATAGTCAAGATCCGGGATAGGCTTGTATTCCGAAACCAGCATAGTTCCTGAACCTTCAACAAGAGACTGAGCTTGTGTAGGTACCTGACTTCCAAACTCTTCATCAGATCCAAAACTTGAAGTTTCACCTTCTGCTTTTGTCGATCCACAAAGCCACTACAATACCACATAAAACAAAAGGAGTCCCTGGTAGTAAATAATTAGTGAAAAACCAAATGTGTAGCAAGTTTATTGTTTAAATATAAATTATAACCCTTGTCAAAAGCAAATGACTATATCTATGAACTGGAAGGAAAAAAAAAAAAAAGATTCATCAACATAACATACAGATAGGCTCCTGTGCTTGGTTTTATGTCATCTGCAATATTCATTCAAAGGGGAACCCCCAAACTTGAAACTTGACTGGCAGAACACAATAATTATGCTTGAAATGAACAAAAAAATATTTATATACAAAAAAAATATAATTCTCTATATAGCACACATTGATGACCATGTGAAGCACATCATGTATCAGTTAATCTTAGCATCAGTGGAATTTTAGTCAATAACTGATATGTGATATTTTCAAAATATTGGAATAAAATGGAATATTGACTACTAATTAGCAAGTTATAACAATTTTAGCCTAAGATAGCAACAGAATTGATAAATTTTGCATGTGAAATTTTCAGTGTAACCATCATCAAGATTCTGAGATGTTTTCATTCGAACAGATATTAAATAAAAAATAGCAGTTGACAAAAAGGTATATATTTTCAAGTTGCATCTTCATAAAAAGATGATGAAAAAAACCTAAAAAATGAGAATTCAAATTTCAAAATAAATGAAAGGGATTTAATAAAAAAAAGAATTATTTAAGTTGATTAAAACTTACTTTTAATATTTATTTATCCATGACAAACAACAAGAAAAGGAAATTAAGATATGAAACGCAAAAGTAATGGGAGGAGAAATTGTGTTTGAAGAAGATGAAAATCAACACAATTTTTTTTTAAGAATAAAATTAAGGATCCATACTAGGTAATAAGTAGAATTAATTAATGTTTGGGCAAATAGCTTATTCAATAATTAGTTTATGGTCTAAATTAATTAGTATAACGACCCAAAATTTTATCGTTTTAATTGTGGATATTAAATTTAATTTAAATATTCAGTTAATGGTTTTATTAAATTAAATAATCCACTTTCAATTGATAACTGATAATAGAAAATTTTGTTTCTAAATTTTGTTTACATAAATAGATAGTTCGATGGAAAATTGAAAATATGTCCGAAACACAATTTTCGGATTTCTAGTTTTGTATCGAACAACAAATTATTATAAGTTGTAGTATTTTTTATTTTGATTTAAAATCAACTTTTAAAAGTTAAAACCAAGGTTTGAGATTTCGACCGAAACACCGAGATTTCGGTCGTTCCGTTTAGGTTTCGATAGGGACCGAAATGAAACGAAACCGAAATTCCGATTTAATAAAAAACTATTGAACTTCAAATTTTACAAAAGAAAACTCTTGAACAAGGAATTAATTTAAGTTTCAAATACATGAATATTCCAATTTGCAATTGTAACTTAGAAAACATATAAATTCACAAAATATGTGAATCATGTAGCTAAAAAAGTTGAAAACGAAATAATGAATAACCATTTTTTAGTGTAATAAATATTTGTAATTAGTCGGTATTATTTTTTATATATTATTTTTCAATTAAATATAAATTATACATTTTGTTTCAATAAATTAAACATTTGTGTGTAATTATATGAAAAACAAAAAATGATATCCGAAACCGAAAACGAAATTCCCAAATTTTACGAATTACATCGAAATTCCCAAAATTACAAAAGACCGAAACCGAGATATCGAACGTTGGTTAAAACACACTTTTATTTTGAAATGAATGATATAATAAAAATAAGCATCATGAAAAAAAAACGAAGGTGGGCTATTTCAACTTGTTAAAATAAATAGTATAGAAATTATTTGATTAGCTTGCTTGTGAACTTATGAACTCATGTGATATTCATGTTGTATGAAAGAGGATTTAAATTACATAATTTAATCACATTGGCTTGAATTTGCAAGATTGTGTTTGCTGTAAACATTAAAAAGCAAACAACGTCATCTGTTTTGGTTAAAACATAATCATTTTCTACTTTCAAAATCAACATCTCTCAAACCGTCTTGAATTTTCACTTGCCGTCAACTAGTAAGTTGTTTGGTTTGACCAGTAGTATGTTTTAAAAATAATTGTCGAATTTTTTCGTTGAATAAATATTGAGAAATTTTTATAATACAGTAAGAGATCAATTTTTGTCGTTTTTCGTCGATCACAAATCGACAAATGAAGTACGTCAAATCATGATTTTTTAGGGTAGTTTCATGATTTTTAGTGTTGTGGTTGAGTCGAATTTGCTAGTTGATCGAAATTGGGTTAAAAATCATTTTTCGACGAATCGATGGCCGAGGGAGGAATGGTCGGCGCTATAAGCTTTGGTTGAGGCCGAGAAGTGGGTGTGATCGGGCGTGGTCTGGTGGACCATAGAAGGAGTGGCGATGGAACTAAGGTATTCGATCATGTTCTTGTGTATGCTCGGTTTTTTACCTGAGTGGAGATCAAGGGACGTTGAGTTCCACTTGGGTTGAGCTAGAGTGGCACATATCGAAAGAGAAGGCATCGGTGGAGGCGACATGGGTTGCAGACGTCGAAAGCGACGGTGGAGGCGGCATGGGTTGTGTATGTCGGAAGTGGTGGTGGTAGGACGTTTATGGTCGAGTAATACATGAGGTCGCCTTTTTATTAAATTCAAGTGGAGGGAAAAGGATGTGCTGCAGTTGTGGGTCAACTGGGAATTGGTTGGGCCAGGCTTTAGTGGATGCGTGGGTTTTTATATCTAATTTAGTTAAATAAGTTTATTTAAATTATGTTAAAACTTAGAAAATTCATAACTCTTCCATACGGAATCCGTTTGACCCGCAGTTTCCGTCGTTGAATTCGTATTGACTAGTAGAATACGCTCATGAAATCATTTGATCCATATGTTGTGTAATTTATTGGCAAATTAATATGGACTATGTATAATTACATCGTTTAGTACTTATAATTTATCTAACATTCTGTTAGCATAATAAAACATCGTTCTGCTATATTTAAGTGACTAGATTATTTTGGACATTCATTTAGCACAATAAATCGTCATTCTATTATTGTATTAGTTTGAACATTTATTTATATGTCGGTTGATTTATACTAACATGTTATTTCTCAATTGGTAGTTGCTGCTTCCATTTACATATCTGTTATTTATATAAATATCTGAGTTATGACTTGAATGTAGACGTCAAATATGGTGGTAACTTGTTTAAAATCATTGAGATTGCTAAGCCTTTTTTCAAATTGGACAAGTTATGGATTTGAAATCAACTTAAGTTTTATAACAATTTAAAATAAATTGTTAAATAAATTAATAATGTTTAAATCATTAATTTCATTAATGATGTTGAGTTATTTTAAATTAATGAAGGTTTGAATTTAATTTAAATCAATAATGTGAAGATAATTATTATATAATCAATACTATTTTAAAGATAATCATTACTTTAATTAATCTTGTTTAAAGTTAATTATTATTTTAATTAGTAATGATTAAGCTAATTAATTCTTTTAATTTATGTTGTCTTAAGTAATTAATCTTTTAATTAATGATGTTTATAAGTTAATTAAATTTTATAAAGATATTTAAGGTTAATTGATTACTATACTAAAAGATGTTTAAAGCTAATTAATTATTTAATAGTGATGTTTAAACTTAATCGATCATTTGTTTAATTGTATTTAAAGTTAATTAATTGATTTAATAATGTAGTTTCGGTTAATTTAATTAACTTAAGAATATGCTTTAAATAGTAATATGTTTTATTAAAGGGGTTAAAGCTAATAAGTTATTTTATAAAAAGTGGTTTACTTGGTAACAAGAACTAAGTAAAAGAGTTTATAATTGGAAAGCGGTTTGAAACTTGAAAGGAGATGGGTTTATAAAACCTTGTTTAGGTTTATAAAACCTTGTTTAAATAGATTGTATAGGCAACTTATGAATTCAATATTATTTTCCATATCCGATTTGTTTTACTTAAGAAAGTCCTATTTATGAATTAATCAATGATCCTTCTTAATTATGGTGGTATGAAAATGCTCCTTCCATACTTAACACCAAAGGATAAGCGCTTTGGGTTTATAGTACACAATGTTTTAAATGACATTCGTTTTTGACTCATTTAATATGAGTTCGAAATAAGAAATCTTTCTTAAATGTTTTCTAAAATATATTTATATCAGTGAGATAATTATTTAATATTTTAAAAAATAATTAAAGAAATTTAAAGGATAAAAGACTAATTAAATAAGACTTAGTGGTTTCCATAGGAAATTAAATTTATGCTTAATGTGCAACTATCAAATCTTAACCAGTTTTTAACTTTGAAAATATCTAGAGAAAACACAAGAATGATAAAGTACATTTATCTTAGATGATACTACTATACGTATAAACTCGTTGTGTTCTTCTAGGACAAATGATAAGTAGATCCGTCCACTTTAACGGTTAAGGGATGACCCCCACTCTTATGCATTTGTCTGTTTATTTTCAAAAGAACCGAAGTTGAGCTCACTAGAAACTGTTGAATGTTAGTTCGAAAATATCGGGATCGGATAAGTATGAATTATCCACAAACTACTTCAAATCAACTCAAGCGTTCGAATTGGAAATATTTGAAGATGATGAAATCGAAGACGAAGCTCTATGAAAAGCAATGGCTACTTGCTACTAATCCTGAACGTGATTTCAAAATAGATATAGCAGAAGTAGTGTCTTTGGTTTGTTCATATTCTGAACAACTTGTATGGACAAATGTTTGTATTGCGTTGTCGTTTTTATGGCAATGCTAGCATTCCAAATGAGATTGCTGTCAAAAGGGTAAAATGTAACCTCAAGTCTCATCAACCGAAAATGACTAAAACGGAGGATATGACGCAAGGCTATGTGGATCGCACCTATTAGGATATTGTCATCACCCCTCTAAATTATATACGCTTATGGATTTGGTTGTGCATGAAAGCTCTCGAAAAAAGGTTGCAGAGGGTGATGAAATATTTGGCACCATTTAATATAAGCAGTAGACAGGTCTTGCCACACATAGATCGATAGGTTCGACCTCGGTACATATTATCTGAACAACTTGTATGGACAAATGTTTGTATTGCATTGTCGTTTTTATGGCAGTGCTAGCATTCCAAATGAGATTGCTGTCAAAAGGGTAAAATGTAACCTCAAGTCTCATCAACCGAAAATGACTAAAACGGAGGATATGACGCAAGGCTATGTGGATCGCACCCATTAGGATATTGTCATCACCCCTCTAAATTATATACGCTTATGGATTTGGTTGTGCATGAAAGCTCTCGAAAAAAGGTTGCAGAGGGTGATGAAATATTTGGCACCATTTAATATAAGCGGTAGACAGGTCTTGCCACACATAGATCGATAGGTTCGACCTCGGTACATATTATCTGAATGTGTACTGTGATGGACGATACCCGGTAGCCCTATCATTGATGGAATCCATTCTCCAATAAATATTGTACGGACTGAGTTGGTGCCCAACTATATTGAAATGTAAGATGCAAGCATTTCAGTTATATTTATAATTTATTTTAAATCCTAGACATTATTATAGTATCACTTGATTTTTTATAAAAATGTTTTGGTTATCGTAAAATAAAAACTCGTCCGTATTTATGTGCGACATGGTCTTATGAGATACTTTTATTTTGAAAATGTTTTATAAGATATAATAAATTCCTTGTGATTGAATTTCTCACACTAGTTTACCAGACTGATCTGGATGTTATTTTACTTATACTGCTCAAGTCGGACCGTGCATATTTCTATATTTAGCTTTGGATGCTTTGGAACTCATGAGACGGGCTGGATGCCCAAGATGTATCTCTCGAATATTCCTTTTAATTTCCCTGCATTGTTTTGTTGTATTTTTAGCATTTGTAAGGACAGCCTGTTATAGCTGTCCAGGCTGATTAAAGAATAGTTTGCTCGGATTATGTATATGAAAGTTTTTTTGTGTAAAGATCATTTTTATATTATAGATTATTCATTGTGTTGTGAGATTTTGTTCCGTCATTTTTTTCTTTCACCCCACATGATCTAGCTTTCCAGCACTTGAATGTTCGACACGTAAATATTATGGATGTATTAGTGTCGACTTTTGAAAGTCGAAATGACGGGTTGTTACAATTAGAATTATAAAAAAACGTAGAATAAAATCAGAAGCCCCTTAATTTATATAAAGGAATTTAACAAAGTTCAAATAGTAGGATTTTGTATTTTGGTAATCATTGCCCTTTATTTCTTTATTTTGTTACTTGACTCTTTTTGAATCAAAAATAAAACTTGCTTAAATATTCAAAACACAACAAAATTGTGAACAAAGTAGATGTACTTAGAAAGTTTAAGCGAGGACAACTTAGAATAAATGAAATCATTCATCAAGAATATAAATTTTAGAATTTAATTTTGAACTAAAAGGGAATGGTAAGAGGAAGTTAAAAGAAGGGACAAAAAGAAATAAATGACTTATTTTTATCTCTCATCTCTAGAGATTTGTTCCAATATCTTAATGCCTTACGACGGTTTTCTTATTTGTAAGAGAGGCTTTCTTCCTACATTTTTTAGAGCTTATAATAAATTATAAAATAAAATAAAAAATTTATTCAAAAATCAACTGCTTCAAAAAGGTGACTAATATTCTCAAAGTGATTTTAAAAAAATATCTTCTTGAATTTCAAAATATGAAAAATATGAATAATTGAATGATAGGGATGGTTTTATGATATCCAATATTTACTACTTTAAATAAACAACATATCACCCTTCATAAATACATGGGAACTGAATATACTAGATTTTACATGTTTGCCACATTGTGGACACATAACAAAGCCTATTTACTACTAAAGCAAGAAGGTTGCGTTCAGGAAAAAACAGCTCATCGGCCTTAAATTATAAGCTATGTACTCAATGCAAAGTTAATATGGCTACAATGTATTCGATGGTTAGTATTTTATTGGACTTTTTTAACACCAATAAAAATTAACACTATGGGCGATTGATAAATCCATGTAAATAAGGCAAGATTGATAAACTATCATATTTATATATTTTGCATCGTTCTTGTTTTGGTGTTTTATACAATAGAATATATGGTCTTTAGTTGAACTTGAAAATACTTGAGCAATTCATTCTATTTTAACTATTTAGGCAAGAAAAGAAAGAGAAGAAATTTAAGCTGCATACATTATATATGAAAGAGTGTAAATTAACAGGAGAAGACACATTTACATAACTTAGACAAAATTTTCATTATTGAAATTAACTAATTATTTACACGCTTGCCTCCTTTATTAAATGTGCACGGCGAGATTTATAATACTTGCTTTCTTGTTTATTTGTTGCTTCTCATCTTCGATGTTATGTATCATCTCTTATATTAATTTTTACAACTAGTTTGATTTCTAAGAATATTCTGAAATGAGTACGCTAATGGAAGTTGCATTTTCTTTTGTATTTTTATTCACACGATTTATGTATTGACATGCAAGCGTTGTCATTTGAGCATAGGAAAATATACTTATGCATAGTTGGTAATTATTTATTTATTCTGATATTGTTTGTTAAAAAATTCATTTAATTAACATTAGATAAATATCCAAAATTTGGAAAAATGAATTTCATATGTTTTATGTCCAAATGAAGCATACAATAGTCGTTGCAATAAAGGGCGAAATTAAACATGTACTATAAGTAACATGAGAATATCACTAAAGGTTTTTGCAATTCCAAGTAAAAAAACAATAATCCACCAGCAAGGTTTCAAATCTTGGATTTTGAAGAAAAACTCAAACTGAAGCTGGTATCTTAGCTGAAATGAAGGAGATTCAAAACTGTTATAACTAGCCAAACTGCCAAATCTCGGATTTCGAAGAAAAACTCGATTTGAAAAAAAAATCTCAACCTGATATCTCGGGTGATATCTCGGCCTGATATCTCGTAATAACATATTACGCACATGTATTTTCTTTTTTATACTGTAACTATGATGCACTAAACCTTGTAAAATAGTCCAAAAGCAAATTTATACTTCAACAAAGTGTAAATTAAGCATCTCCCCAAAATAGTGAGGCGTTTTATACCTTAATCGTCAATCTTTAGCGACAAAAACAATCTCTTTGCTTTCATTGGTTAATAACTAATTAAGCCATACTTCATTTTAT
The DNA here is from genome assembly GCA_030765085.1 of Allium cepa. NCBI lineage: Eukaryota > Viridiplantae > Streptophyta > Magnoliopsida > Asparagales > Amaryllidaceae > Allium > Allium cepa. The sequence goes on along the minus strand of CM060931.1, from coordinate 922,970,567 downwards.
AGATACAGAGATAGGTCTCCGTTAACAAAACAATAATCAACATGATTAATTGATGCCAACAAGATTCGAACTCAACACTATCCCGTAAGGGACATCCTCCATTGGGTTAAAATATGATTCGGAAAAATAGTAAATTTTGAAATAATCTTGCTTCTATAAGGATTATTAACATGGTAAAATGATCATATCAGTAAGAAACTGACATAATTTTATATTGTTTGTCCAAAAAAATTAAAAGATCAAACTGGAGAATTATGACATACAAGATGTATAAAGCCTTTTACGTAGTATTATATCCAAAGTTGCCGGGGAGAAGTAACCCCAAAAAGCACAAGTCCAACGCCTAACACTTTTTTGAGTGCTTTGAGCATGGATTTTTCTGCTTTCAACACACAAAAAACTACATTTCGTATTAAAATTACATTTTGGATTTCAAAAAACGGTGTATACATGAAAACTTGATAAAAGAACATCATGGATTCATCATAAACCAAACCAAGAAGTCGCAAAGTCATTCAACTCAAACCTACAACAAGAAAATACTTAATGATTTCAGCATAATTACTTAGTCTTAAATAAAGTTTCTAAACTTTCAGACTTTTAATCACTCGTATCATGATCAAGATCAAAGCTATAGTCGTCCTCCTCGTCATCCAAACCATGTTCATAATTTTCATCCTCATTTGAATTGTAATACAAGTCCTCTTCCTCCAAATATTCATGAAAAATAGCATCTTCATCTTTCTCAAAATTTAAATTTAAATCAGTTTAAAACTGTAATTAGATACACTTTGCTTTAAACTCTTAATAATTTAAACTTAAAATAAAAATAGTTAGAATCAATCGAAATAAACTATTTAAGTTTGCAACAAAAATCACAATTTAAATTAGATAAAATCATTTCTAACGTAATTTATATATTTTAAATTTTAAATACTGAAATTAAATAGGTTTTGATATTGTTCAAACCATTTTTAAATTTTATTCTAATCAGTTTATATAGTTTTAAAATTTAAACTAAATTAACACTAAACTAATTATTTCCAAGTCTAACAAATAAAAGTTTTAAATTAAAGGAGAAATGAAACCAAACAAGTTTCGATACTAACTTCAAAGGGGGGATATTACCTTAGAATAGATAGTCGTCGGCTAGAGCTTGGCAAGGTGGAGGAGGTGGAGGCGACGGCTGAAGATAGACAATGGCAGCAGTGGTCGACAATACAGATCGATGATTAGTTTTTTCTAATGATTATGAGATTTGTGAGATGCAATTTGAGGTACACTAGGTGGCTCGATTTAGAGCAAAAACCCTAAGAAAATTACTAAGGTTCAGTTGAAAAATGCACTATTTTAGATGCTTTGAGCTTCACTCGCTCCAGTGCCTAAGGTGCTTTTCCACCACCTTGAACATCAGCAGCACATCTGCTTAAAAAGGCACAGATCTGACGCTTGGAATTTTCTGGTGCCTTGGCCATCCAAGGCAAGCACCTTGACAGCTATATCAACTAGTAGACTTACGATCTTTACAATACACCATTGTCTTGTATTTTTTATTATATTCAATCTTAATAGTATTATGTATCCATTAGTAGTCACTTTGAACATAAAAGAATATAGCTCAATGATCTTATATAGTAAATATTGTAAGCATACTAACTAATATAATACTGTAGAAAGGAATCTCTACATCCAATATGTCATAACTCTCATTTGATCTTCTCATCTCGTTGTATAAAGTACATAAAATGAGTTAGTTTTCTTAAAGATATGATCGTTTTACCATGTAGACAATCTTTACGCAAATAAAATTATTTCAAAATTCACGACTTTTCTAAATTACATTTCAATCAATGGTTAAAGTAATGACTGTCAATAATTCATATTGACTTAGAGGCTTGGAGACCAAATTTTCAAACGAATCAATTGTTTTATTCTTTTATCTAGATGGAGAAGGTTACATGTTGAGAAGGCGATATTTATAAAAACTTGACTTGTTTCACCAAACGACGATAGAAAGATAGTCGGATATTTGTAGCATTGAGATATGAAGATTAACCTATATCTTTGTGTATGTGTGTGAATTGTGAGCATGCATACATATTTGGGTTGTTAAGAAGATGATTAGTAAGGAGACTAAAAAATGGTTAATGGGAGGGGGCTGGAGCTTGGTGCACCACATCAAATTATCGCTGCCCACATTTCTACACTCAGTTTGAAGTTTGAAGATCGAACGAAGGTTCAAAATTCCGGTCTTCGGTTCTATTCTAGTCAACCGAAAATTTTAAATTTTCGGTTCCGTTTTTAAAATTTCAGATATTCTGTTTTAATTCCGGTTCCGGATTTTATGTATGTATGTTAGTAACTACCATAAATTTGTATTATTGTAATCGAATTTAAAATGTATGATTGGTCATGGATCAAAAGTTCATTATATTCCTAATTTAACAAGCCCAATCACCCTTCAAAACAACCCTAGATTTGTATTGAAATCATTCGCTGAAACAAAATAAACAAAGCCCATAGTCCGTTATTCCATTCACTATAGCCCTAAGCATTAGAGTTCCCTAGCCCTTAAAGTTATCATTCATCAGCCGTGGATTAAAAATTTCTCTCCATCCACTCATGATTCCTCTCCCTCCATGCTAAATTTTCCCTCTGTCTCTCTTTGTGCTCAATTTTTTCTTGTCTATGTCAACTGCTCTAAGCCCAACCCACAGATATTCCCCAAAACTCTTGATCGATGCTCAATTGCCTCCACTTCTTATGCTCGATGTTTTATTTTGCTCGCAGATGTCACCGACCATGAAGCAGGCAGATACTTATACATTATTTTAGGGTAGATCAATGAAAATGGAATTTTGAGCGAATTATGGCTGGGCCGAAATGGAGGGAATTCCAGCATACCGGCCGGAACCATGGTTTGAATATAAGTTGATTCCAGTTTTATGTGTTAATCCAAAGGGTTATAATTTGGTGCAGGTCGTCCTCACTTGTAAATCGTGATCACTAGTTGCTATTACTACGTAAACAAAAAAACTAAACTGTGCGATAAATTAACTTAAATCAATTGTATTCCAAATCTCATATACATTACTGATTCCCAATTGTTAATTACTATCGCTATATATAAGAATTAAATAAATATCGTACACATTATGTTCCAAATACTTGTGTACTATTTTTTACAGCGATTTCAGCTTCAAATTGAATTTGTTATAAACTGAATTACACATTTCATTACTTCCAGCACAGATAGAAATTTGAGATTTGTACAAAGACCAATTATAAATCATCTCCAAAAAAGCAACAACTCATATCATAACCCTATATCTACATCATAACTTAAAACTGAAATTATAAACGGAAAACCAAAATTTACCGTCCGATTCCCTGACGCCCATCTCCAATTCGCTGACGAAGTTGAATAGTTCGATTTTCTAACAGAAGAATCACTATACTTTACAGAAAAACAGAAAAACGGAGAACACAAAAATGGTTTGGAGGCAAAATAATTAGGAGAATGAAGAAAAACAAGCCCCGATGGAACGAAACAACTGCTCATTTCTGTAAAAAGGAGGAACTATAAAATAGCACAAAAAATTATTACTTTTCCGAGAGTATGATTTATCAATTCATTAAAAAAAATTGAAGAGAGAGAGAAAATGGAGATTTGAAGAGAAGATATGTGGACTGGTTAGCAAAATCCAAAGCAAGCAAAATTTGTTCAGTCCACCTCTCCTGCTATCCTTTTATTTATTTGTCCTTTTGTTCCGTCGCCTGTTTCTTTCTGCATCCATCTTGCCTTTGTGCGTTTAATTTTCAATGAATCTGCAGTGGGAATTGTATAAAGGGCCAGAAAAGGTATGGAGCTTTTCTTAAGTTTCCAACCTTCATTTTGTTCATTTACAACAAACCTAGCCTATTTTACAAGCTTTTTTATTTTATTTTTTTTGTCTTGTTCAATCTTAATAACAGTTGACTAAGACGTTTCAACAACTTTCACAACGTAAAATAATTATTTTTATCTTTCAAATTTTCCGTGATGGTTCAATGATCCTTTTTACCTTTCAATATTTTATGGGATGGCTAACTCTAAATCTTCTATGGTCAGTCTCGAAATATATTCAAATTCAGTCTTTAACAATTCAATTCTCAAACCAAATTCAAATACAAAACTCTAACAACTTCCTTGATGAGGAGGAAACTAGGAAGGTGGATGGATGGATGGTGGTGTTGGAACTAGGCTATTCCGCAGCTAAAAAAATAGTTGAATTTTAAAAAAATTGTTATTTTAGATCTATATTAGGCGTATGAAGTCTAATAAATTTAGAACTTTTCTAAAAAAATTATTATAAAATTATTATTTGATTTTGATTTATAAATAAATTTTATTTTGTATTGCACTTTGAACATATGTACCATATACACATATGTGTAAACGTGCACGTGCTGATAGAATATATTTTACATATATTTTAGACGTTAGAATATTTTCTACATTTATTCTCTGCTTTGATGATATCTTTATTTAGGAAGTATTTATTTAGTTGCCTTTGTTTTAGCAAATCAGTTGACTAATTTGTAGCATCTTTATTTGGTTGGTATTTATTTAGTTACCTTTATTTTAGCAAATCAGTTGGCTAATTTGTAGCTTATCTTGACTCTTGTAATCATATATATTATTTGAGGTTGAATATAATGGGCAAGCAAATTGATTTCTAAATTGATTTCTATCATGGTATCAGAGCTATTCTCCTTACCCTAGCCTCACATGTCTTCTTCTTCGTTCTTCTTCTTCTATCTTTAATTCTTTTTCATGGCAGACTCGTCCAAATTTCATCACGCACTCACCATCACTAATGTTAAATCTCTTATTCACATGACATTAGACAATGAGCAAGCCATGTATCATTCTTGTGCTACTTTGTTTACCAATCTTGCTAGGGTTCATGATCTTTACGATCACTTGATTCCACCAACGAGGAAAAGGCTATGGCTGCCTATGTCCAGGCTAAGTCCGTTAATCCGGCTCTTTGGAGGCGTTTGGATGTCGTTGTCTTGTAGTGGATTTACAGCACCATTTCTGATCTTCTCCTTGTTATCCTCAGACGTAATGACACGGCAGAGGGGGCATGGAACCGTCTTGAAGCTCTTTTTCAAGACAATTAAGCCTCTCGGGCTACCCACCTCGGAGAGTACTTTACAAATGCTGCTTTTGAGACTTTCAACTCGATCGAAAATTATTGTAATTCTACAATCTCTGGCGGATAGGTTGGCTGGTGTTGATGCTCCGGTGACGAATGGTCGTCTGGTTTTACGTCTCACCGGGTCCTTACCAGAAGCGTATAGTGGTACAGTGGACTATATACAAAATCAAGAGTCTTTGCCATCCTTTGGGAGTTGTCGTTCAATGTTGAAAATGGCTAAGCGTACTATCAAGGCTCGTCAAGCTCGTGAAACTGGTGGTTCTGAGTGTCGGTCCGGTGGTGCTACCATGGTTGCCACTGATTCATCTGCAAGCAACAAGCGCAACAGTAATAATAAAGGGAGGAACAATTTGAAAAACAATGGGAAGAAAAAGGTCCACCAAAGTACTAATGGGTTAAGTCCTATTCAACCGCCATATCAGCAGCACCAGCGGCAGCCACGTCAGCAGGCTCCACCGCCACAGTGGCAGCAGCCTGGTTGGGGAAGGTGGACTATTCCTCCTTGCCCATTTCCCGCATACTCTTGGCAGCCAAGGCCCAATCCAGTAGTCCAACGTCCCTCCTCTTCTAGGTCAGGCTTACTTGGGTCTAGACCTCAAGCTTTTAATGCCGTTGCTCCTCTTGCTTCTAGCTACATGCCCACCGACATTGAGGCCGCTATGCATCCTCTTTCGTTCTCTCAACCAGATGGGAACTACTACATGAATGCTGGTGCTACATCTCACATGACGACGGATGCAGGTGTTCTCTCTTCTTATTTAAATTCAAGCAATAAGCATCATAACATTGTTGTTGGTAGTGGCCATTTAATTCCAATTATTGGTCATGGTCGCACTACATTGCCTCCACATTGTCCACCATTTACCCTAAACAATATGTTACATGCTCCCAGGCTCATTAAAAATTTGGTCTATGTTCGTAAATTTACCACAGGTAATATGGTTTCTATCTCTTTTGACCCTTTTGGTTTCTCTGTTAATGACTTACAGACGGGAACAGACCAATGAGATGTGATAGCACTGAGGGCTTATATCCACTTTTCTCCAACTCTCAAGCCCTTTCTTCCAACAATCATTCTGCTGCTACTGCTTTGCCTTCGAATATTTGGCACGGTTGTCTAGGTCATCCTGGCGATGCTATTCTTAAGTCTCCTTGTAGTAAAAAGTTTGTTGATTGTAATACGGCTTGTAAAACTTTTTGTTCTTCTTGTCCTTTTGGGAAACATTCTAAGCTACCTTTTTATAATTTGGTGTCATATATTTTTCTTCCATTTAATATTATTCATAGTGATCTTTGAACTTCTCTTATTGTTAGTACTTCCGGCCATTGTTATTATGTTCTTTTTCTTGATGACTATAGCAAATTTTTGTGTACCTTTCCTATTGCAAAAAAACTCAGGTCAAACAACTTTTCTTAGCGTTTCATGCTTTAGTCAAGACACAATTTGAACGTAATATTAGTGTGACAATGGTACGGAATACATTAATGGTACTTTTAAGGTTTTTTTAGCAACATGGCATGTTTTTCCGTCCCTCATATCCTCATACATATCCTCAAAACAGGAAGGCCGAAAGACGTATAAAATCCATAAATAATATCATCCGGACTATTCGTGCTCATGCATCTATGCCACTCACCTTTCGGCATCATGCTCTCTCCATGGCTACATATCTTCTCAATATCCTTCCTTCCAAGGTATTGAATTACCAATCTCCCGCTCAAATCCTCTATCAAAGTGATCTGAATTATTCGAGTTTCCGTGTTTTTGGTTGCTTATGTTTCCCATTACTCCCCTCTTCTACTATTCATAAATTACAAGAAAGGTCTACTCCTCGTGCTTATTTAGGTCCGGCTCCTAATCATTATGGCTCCAAATGTTGTGACATGTCTAGTGGTAAAATCTAATTTGTCGTCGCGTTCGTTTTGTTGAAAAAGAATTTCCATTCTCCAAACTCCACAAAACAAAACCTTCGAATTATGATTTTTTGAGTGACAATATTAATCCTCAATTAATACATCATTTATCTTAAAATACTACACCACAAAATGTGCAGCTTGAAGCAACAACGTAGCCCACGACTCGTCCTCTCTTCCTAAATCTGGGCCACAGTCTCACACAGGCACAGATTCCACACCTCCCACTGCTGCCCACACTCGGTCCTCTATTTCCTCCTCTTCTCATCCTCTCTTCCCCACAGCCCAACCCCGTCCATGAGCTTCCACACTTTGCCACTTCTCACACCACCCCTAGGCCTTCCAACCCCATTTCAACCTGCATGACCACTCGTGCATCAAATGGCATTTTTTAACCCAACCCCAAATACTCTTCTAATTACCACACTACCACCACTACAGATATTTCTCCTGTTCCAAAAAATCCTATTAGTGCGTTTAGTGACCATAACTGGAAAAGTGCAATGTTGGATGAATTTAATGCTTTAATTGACAATAAGACATGGGAATTAGTGCCTAGGCTGCATAATGTTAATATTATTCGGTCTATGTGGATTTTTCGTCATAAATATAAATCTGACGGTTCTTTCGAGCGTTATAAAGCTCGTCTTGTAGGTGATGGAAATGCACAGCAATAGGGCATTGATTGTGATGAAACGTTTAGCCCCATGGCTAAACCGGCCACCGTTAGAGCAGTTTTCAGCATTGCTCTTTCTAAATCTTGACACATTCATCAAATGGATATTAAGAATGCTTTCTTGCATGGTCATCTCAATGAAGCAGTTTATATGCATCAACTCATGGGTTTTCTAACAAAAATTATCCGAATCATGTTTGCCTTTTGAAGAAATCTTTGTACGGATTAAAACAGTCTCATCGAGCTTGGTACCAAAGATTTGCTGATTTTGTTGCTACCATTGGTTCTCTCATAGTACATCAGATCACTCTTTATTCATCTACAAGAATGGTTCTGATATTGCTTATATTCCGATATATGTGGATGACATTATACTTACAGCTTCTTCTGACCGTCTTCGTAAGTATATTATGACTCTCTTAGCTTCTAAATTTGCTATGAAGGATCTAGGTCCTTTTTTGGGTATTGCTGTCACTCTTCATGTCCATGGTCTTTTCTTATCTCGAACACAGTATGTTGCAAAAATGATTGAACGTGCCAGAATGTCTAACTGCAGTTCATGTCCTACTCCTGTTGACACTAAGTCCAAACTAAGTGCCACCGCAAACACTCTTTATGATAATCCGACTAAGTATCGTAGTCTTGCAGGTACTCTTCAATATCTTACATTCACTCGACCAGACATTTCCTATGTCGTGTAGAAGATCTGCCTTCATATGCATGCCCCGACTAATGAGCATATGAAAGCTCTTAAGCGTATCACGCGCTATCTCCAGGGTACCCTTTCTTTTGGTCTCCACCTGTACAAATCCAATATTAATCGTATTATCTCATATACAGATGCAAACTGGGGTGGTTGTCCTGACACCCGTCGTTCTACCTTTGGTTATTGTGTATTCCTTGGAGATAATTTGATTTCTTGGTCTTCGAAACGGCAACCTTCTCTTTCCCATAGTAGTGCAAAGGCGGAGTATAGGGGTGTTGCTAATGGTGTTTCTGATTCGTGCTGGATCAAAAAAATTCTTCTAGAGTTGCATTGTCCTATTCAAAAGGTTACTCTAGTTTATTGTGACAATGTGAATGTTATATACTTATCCGGCAATCATGTTCAACATCAACGCATTAAACACATTGATATGGATATTTATTTCGTCCATGAGAAAGTAGCTCGTGGTGAAGTGCATGTGCTTCATGTACTGTTCCGTTACCAGATTGCTGATATTTTTACAAAAGGGCTTCCACGCGTATTATTTAATGATTTTAGGGACAGCCTAAGCATACGAGAATCTCCCGCTCGACTGAGGGGGTGTGATACAATATATTTTACATATATTCTAGACATTAGAATATTTCCTGCATTTATCCTAAGATTTGACGATATCTTTATTTGGGAAGTATTTATTTAGTTACCTTTGTTTTAGCAAATCAGTTGGCTAATTTGTAGCCACTTTATTTAATTAGTATTTATTTAGTTACCTTTATTTTAGCAAATCAGTTGGCTAATTTGTAGCCTATCTTGACTTTTGTAACCATACATATGATTGGAGGTTGAACACAATGGGCAAGCAAATTGATTTCTAAATTGATTCTTATCACGTGCAAAATTATAATGTGTACGTGGTTTAACATACCTGTGTTTAGTTGTTGGGATTTACAGCACTATGCACATGTTATCCTCTCTTGTATTCAATTATACAGTGTAAATATATGTATAAATGTATCAAAATGGTAAGAATAAAATGAAAATGTATGTATGTATGTATACTAAAAGTCATTATACCAAACAGTCTGTATAATTTATGTATATATTAAACGCATGTATAAATGTAAATATGAATGACATTTATATAATATAAAAGAGCTAATTATTTAAGTTTTAGACTGTAAAATTTACGTTCTCTTCCAAACATAAAAATGAGAAGATTTTGTTCTTAATATAATTAAAGGAACATTTCTTATTCTTTTATCGAAACTTCTTTCTTTTATTCCCTTTTTAAATTTCAATCAATCCAATTGATTGATTTCCTTCTCTCACCATTATATGGCTGATCCAAGCACATTCCTAATATGAAAATTTTCCAAATACAAAAAAAACTTTTATATAACTATTTTATTATTTAAACTATGTTTAAAATTATACGGATATTGCATATCGATATATGCAGATATAACTTTTATATATGCATTTAAATAATTACCAATAACATTCAAAACATCAAACAAATCAACAACAATTAATATCTCATAAATATTAATCATTTTAATTAATTTATTACATTTTACAAATTAATTAAATCGTGTAGTTTTCAAATAAATCACAAATGAAGTTGTGCAACTCAAAGGTGTGAATTTAGTCAGATATTAATATTAAATAATTCAAATATCAATGTTCACACGTCATCTTAGTTAGTGGTCTGACAGTTTGGCTGAATTAATCGCTTACTGGTCTTTTCAGTAAAATCAAACTTTACAAACATGTAAGCGGTACATTTTTAGCGATAATTATTTACACCAATTCTCTTCATCAAAACTATATTACTTTGAACTTATGGAATTTGGTAATGATCAAAATTCCAATATCGTCCATATTCAACTTTATGGTCCAAACATAAAGTCTGTGGTTCAATAATAACAATTATTATTAACCGAAATGCTCTGGCTAGAGACTTTGACTTTGAATTGACTTTGGTTAACCGTGATACTAACCTCATATAACCAAGGAGACAAATCCTCTCTTGAATAGTGTTTTGTTTCCAATTTTTTGCACCTGACCGAACTATAGTCGTTCGATGGATATCATGTCATGATTTAACTATAATTAAAGTGGAGTTTCCACATTGAAGATCAATAATACTCTCAAGTTGAGAGAACTATGTAAATTGATCATGTCGATATTTTATATTTGATCTTAGTTATATTAACAAACAGAAAACTATCAAGTGAGACATTCTATGGTTATCCAATATCGGTATGTAACCCCTTGGTGCTCCTAACAATCATGAGTAATAAACTGCTCATCATTTGAAGAGCGTTACGTACTCTAATCTTAACGGATGTATCAATATCAAGTCTTGATACATCTTGACTAAAAATATTTAAAATGGTATATTTATTTTCATTGTGATAAATTGCTCACGGTTAAAACACTTTGAATTACTATTACAAAACATATCATTTATAAATTTTCTACTAAATATACTTTTAATTAAATTAATTAATGAATATAACACATTGTATCAAGTATATAATAGAAAGAGAGCACCTTTTATTTTGAACATGATTGGTTATCAAGTTAGATATATGTAGCAAATTACATAATTACCCCTAAGCATACCCCTAACTCTATCAATCTCTCATTTGCGCTTAGGATCAATTATGAAATTTTATTCCAACTTCTTTGATCGGTTTTCTCGAAACTAATTGGGTCAGTCCCTTATTGAATAGGTATGCTATTATGTTTCAATTTTCTACTCCATCAATCAACTCTCTTTGGCGGTGATAAACTACCTTTATTGTGGAACAATTCAGAGCATATTTCTCGACTTTCATGAGCTCTAAGTTCTATTAGAACTATATCGTGACATTGTTATGTTATGGGATTCTCAACATTTAAAATCACCCTCGGCTTAGTTATAAATTTGTGCATTTATATTTATGTACATTGCTTTTATTATGGCACTATTCAAGATGATGTACATAACTTTTTTCATTGAATCTGCTAAATTCTTCCATTAGGAACATTTGCAAATTAAAGGTTTTTAACTTGAATATATTATTTGTGAGAAATGCGGATTATGGATCTTAAGGCTAGGATTAACACTAGAGGGGGGGTGAATAATGTTAATAAAGAATTACTAAATCTTTTTCAGTTTATGTTAATTTAGACACCGATGTATGCAACATACAGACACAGATATGATCATAGAAACAAACACAAATGCAGAAATTAAATAAAAGCAGTAAAGGAAAGAACACACCGGATTTTATACTGGTTCGAAGTTACCCTACATCCAGTCCCGCAACACAAGTACGGATTTCCTTTCAAAAGCAATTGTACAATTACACCTTCGGTTTCAAGGCTACGAGGTACACCCTCCAGAATTTCTATCCTCTGGGTAGAGATACTTGATTTTCGGGCCACAAGTTTACCCAATTGATTTACCAAGGCTACAATCACACATTTTCTCTCTTGATTGATTTCCAAGGCTACAACCACACCTTTTCCCGCTTTATAGATTACAAAGAAGTCTATAACTCTGAATAGCATTGAGAATCTTGCAGAGATAGTGATAGAGAATCAAACTAAAAGTAATCGAGTTCGATTCAATGTTGATTTCGGCAGAGTAATGGTAAGAATATGTATTAAGAAATGTGGAAGAAGAAGAGGAGTGAAAAACCAGAAAATCTGATGTAAAATTCGTTGAAACTAACCCATATTTATAGAAGAGCAACAACCATGTCCATTCATGAAGAGTTATGGCGAATAGACACTTCTTTTGAAATTTAAATTTTGAACTCAACTGACACCATGTCGACATGGGGTACTTGGGCATGTCGACATCCCAAAGGATTTTTTGGTCTTTTGATTTTCTTTGAAAATAACTTTTATTTTATATTAAAACTATTTTAAACTTTATAAATATACTTGACTATAGTTAAAATTCATAAGTAAATATAGAGAATAATATATATAGAATTTAACTATAAATTTATATTTAAATCTAAGTATAACATTTAAAAGTTAAATATATTATATTAAAAGATAGTTTAAAATCAGGAGCAATTTGACTTTGAAATTAAAGATAATTTTGAGGCTAAAATTATTTAAAATCATGATAGAGGGTTTTGATGTTTTTTAAAAGGAAAGTTTTGAAATCATTTTGAAAACAAGATAATTTTGTAAAATCATTTGAATTAAAATTAGTGTATAGAAAACGATGTTCCACTAGATTTTCGTAGGTTCCATCCTACTTAGGGTTCCATCCCTTTAACAGGCTCGAAGTGGATTCTATTCCACGAATAAATTGGATTTTAAGATGTCGGTGCTTTTCTACGAGTTTTAACAAAAATTCCTAATAAAAATACTTATGCTTGAAATCTTTAACTCTTGATAATCTTGATACTCATGAGTCTTCTATCTCGATATCTTGAATCTCTATACTGTACAGTCTTGATTCTTGGCACCTGCATGGTTAAATCCTGCATATACATATATATCTAAACTTATAATGTCAGTATTTATACTTTATAATCTATTCTAAGGTTGTTGTCATCAAAACCATCATCTCATGGACTAACATTATTAATGTATTATACTAAGTATCACTTATGAATATTTGAGTCCGAACACTTCTTCATAAGAAGTTCGTTGTTACTGTAAACAATTTTCTAGAATTTCATAAATACACAGGAAAATCTCAGACAACCATTTAGTGATTTCAATTTAGGTTTGATGTTTGCTTCATGTATCAAATACATAAACAAATCACGATATTGTAGGCAACATAACATGTATGATAATTCATATTGCCAATACATAAGGAATCCTTCTTACATGTCCTGTATTAAATATTTTAATAAGCTGCCATTGCATATCGTTTGGGTCATTTCCAATATCTTTTATACTTGCTATAAAAGACATCATGTAAAATCTAGTGCTGAGTATCAAAAATCAACTAAGGCTAAATTTAACATAAGTACATCGTTAAAAGTCGGTAATGTGTTGTTTATTTATAGTTTAGAATGTTGATGAAATAGAGAATGTTGATAGGAGAATAGATAATAATGATAGGAGAACAATTAAAAATGATAGAGAATGTTGATAAAATAGAGAACGTAGATTAGTCAGCGATATATAATAGTTAAAAATGAAGTGGATGAAATAGAGAATGTTGATAAAATTTGGGTAAATTCTATTTTGCTTTACACGATGGGAAGAAGGCTGTATTAAATACATTTAAAAGCGTTTATAATGAGGACATGGAGTACTAAAAGTAATTTTAAGATTTATTCCAAGGAGAATGGTGTCTACCTTCTATAATTTGAGGAGGAAGATTATAGGAAAATACATAAAGAGGGACCTTATCTAACGAATGGGAAACTTATTATTATGAAAAATTGGAGTAGTAAAATAAGATACAATAAAGATCCCTTATCTATTATTCCCATTTGGGTAAAATTCCCAACTCAATTTTACTTATTAGGATCCAAAGTAATTAAGAAAAATTATTAATGTAATTGGTAAACTAATTTGTATGGATGAATTCACCAAGAATAGGAAAATACTATCTTTTACGAATGTACTATTTGAAGTGAAGGTAGGTTATGAGTTAAAGGGCTAATTCAAATCCATAACCCTGTGAAGAAATGTTTCTTTAGAAAGTGGAATGCGAATTCAAACCTCCATCTTGTCCTATGTGTGTTTTAAGCATACTATTGATCAATGCTCAATCAAGTTTGAAGGTAAATGGATCTCGAAAATACCACAAAATGAGAAGGTAAATAGCATAAGGGAAATGAATGATGACGAGGCAATACAGATAAGTGAAAGTGAGACAGAGTACGGTTATAGAATAAATAATATAGAATAAGGAGATGTTAGTGGCATAGACAAATCGGTTAAGTGCAACAAAAAGATGGATGGGGAAACTCAATTAAACATCAACCCATCAGCATGAAGTGTCAACAAGCATAAAGAAAATGCAAGTAATAGTTCGCATAAGAAGGAAGCGGCGACAGAGCACTCAAACAAAGATAATAATAACTTAGACGTCAACTGAGAAGAATGCAACAACTATAATAAGGAATCAAGTGATGGAGTATGAAGTATAAAACATGATTGACAAGGAACCAACAACAAACATCACAAACAACCATATTAGTGGCGGAATACTTCCATATTCCAATTATATAGTTCGATCGATACATGAAAATAGTGAAAGTGCAAGTAAAGATAACGTTTCAAATTCAACTCTAAAGGCATTTCCGATGAGGGGATGGCAAGTCATAGTTGGCCTTGGTTGGGATTAGCATGCAACGGTCATCAAACTCTAAGCACAGCCTTGCAAGTAAATTTTCAGGCTGTTATTCTTAGGAACAACCATCTCTTTGAGCCATAAGATAAATAAACCGAAGCAACTGATATATCATTATTAGATAACTCAAAAATAATCACAAAGAAGATTCCTTCATCTTCCCACATTATTAATTCTAATTTTATTTATAACTCTGAATCTACAAATTTTTATGTACCCAATGAAATAAATGAAGTGGAGAAGGATGCAAGCATGCCAATATTGAAGACACTATACCAAACAGTCCATTTTAACATATTTCCCGTCCCATTTTGTAACGGTTATTTCTGTTGCAAATTACTGATGGTCATTATCGCGATAAAACATTACAACGGTTATTACTGTTACAAACGTTGGCAATATCGTAAATAAATCAAATCACACTAGAGTGCTTGGTAATTTTATCTTTTATGTGCACATTTTATCAACTTTTCTTTAGTAAATAGCGAAACCCTGGAATTTGAAATTATAGCCACCACCTAAATTCTACCTTCAACGCTCATCTCTACTTCAATCTTGCTCCTCCGTTGTAACGACCCGTATTTTTAACCATTTTAAATTATTAAATTTAATATAATTATTGAAAAAAATGATTAGAAATAAAAATTTAATGTTTATTTAGGTAATTTATTTAATGAACTTGAATAAAATTTTGAAATAACAATTTCGATAAGATTTAAGGAAATTATTTGTAATAGAACGAAGTTATGTATATTAAATATATTGTAATCAATAACAAGGATTGAATCATTAATGTACATTATTTAAACGAAAATAAAATAATTGATTCATCACTAGAATTCATTTAAAATATAACATGGATTTGTCAAAAATTAAACTAGTGTGATGCTTTAATTTAAGAGGTAAAACTAAGTGTAGTTTTTGAAGTTAAGGCAAGAACATTGTTGTCTAGAATTTGAACGAACATTTTATTTAATAAAAGGTTATTTGAAATAATATATATATACGTTTTATCCGACTATGGTTATAATTTAATAAAGAAGGTGATAGTTGTTTTATACGTTGAATTTTTTTAAACGTTAAATTTTATAGGTTCAATAACTTGTATTTCGAATATACTGATATATTAAATAATTAAAATTGTTTTAATTTAATATTGGAAATTATTTAAATAACCGAATCTTGAATTTAATATAAATGAAAATGATTTCAAAAGTTGATTGAAATTTTATTTAAATATGAATGAAATTTGTTAACTTTTGTAACAACCCTGTATTTTCTGATTATTGTAATTGTATATTTTAATTTAAATTCCTAATTTAAAAACTTTATTTTATTTATTAAAATTAATATATTTTGTTAATTGAAATATAAATGTTGATTTTTATGTGGATTAGAATTTCAAACATGCATAAATTGAATATTTCCAGAAAATGTTGATTTTGGTCAAAATAGTCAAACTTTGACTTTTAACTTAAAAATTTAAAAGTTTGAAATTTTACATTTTATCTTTTATTATGAAAATAGATTTAATAACTTGAAAATTGCTTTTTGTTTCGTGGAAAACGGAGTTAAACTGCAAAAGATATGTACATTTCAATTTTGAGTATAAATTGTTTATTTTGCAATTTTGTTATTTTAAATTGTATAAATTTTATTTTTCTTTGTCATATTTTATTTTAATATGTTTTAGTATGTTATATTATGTATATTTTGACTTTTAAATATTTTTGAAATGATAATAGAATTTTTCTAAAATTTACTATGATGATTTCCTATTTTTAAAAGGCTGTTTTCCTTTTTCTGCTATTTTCTTCATCTAAACTATATTTAAATTAAAATTTATTTATTTATTTTTGTTATTTCCTTTTTATTTTGTGTTCTTATCTTTATTTATAAATATTTTTAAGTACACGAAAAATTTTCCCAAGTTCATTGCACTTATTTTTCATATTTTCAAGACTAGTTGCAAATTTTGCTGTTTTATTTAATTAAACTATATGTAATTAATAATTAATTAATTTATTTTTGTTTATTTACTATATTTTCGTATTTTAACTGAATTTATATATGTTTTTCAGTTATATAAAAATTTAAAAAGAAATAATGAATATATGAAGAGTTTGAGATCTTTTGTATGCTTAGTCCTTTTGCATTCCGACCTTTCACTTTCCAAACTCCATTCATCAATGCTTTGGCCGTACCCTACTCCATCTTTCAGCCACATTCCTCACTCTTTCTCACGAAAATTTTATCATCTTTCTTGAGAAAAAAACTCATGGCCATTTGTTTTACAAAAATTTGGTAAATTCTATCATCTTTCTTCTTGTTTTTATGATTTTCCTATTGATTTTTGCATTGATCCTTCTTGTGTTTTGCTAGGCCTAGCCTCTACCACCACCACTACCATCCTCTCCACCATCATCTCCAGCAGCTCATAAGCCTCTCCTCTGACCAAGACAGTAGCCATGACCATCCGTTGATGTTGCACCACAAAATTTGCACAAAAGTTCCACCAAACTAGCCTAGCCAAACCCTTAAGGCCATAGCCTTCATTTTTAACCTAAACCACCTCCATGGCCGCCGCCGCCAGTCCCTCCACCACCTCTGGCCGCCACTCCATCCACCACCTGACCATCCTCTTGCATGACCAAGCCCAAGCCATGGTAGGCCGAACCTATAGTTGCACCAAAAATCCACTTAATTGCCTTGACTTTTGTATTTCTCATGTCACAACTTCCACTCCTTCATATCCAAGTTAGGCCGAGCCATATGAACCCATATTGACCCAAACCTGAGCCATGTTGGCATCTAGGCTAAGCCTAGTGTGGTGAGATCAAGCCCATTTGATCATGTGACAAGCTTATGTTGTCGTGTGCAAGTCTTTTGCTTCTAAGGTTTGGTCATCTCTCTTGTTTTGCAACTGCTCTGCAAACTAAAGTTGTTGATTATATTTGTATGTCGATATCTATGTTTGTGCTTATGTATGTTATATTTTGTGTTGTTTACAAGGGTCTCCATCAATTCAAATCAAATCGTGCTTGTCGTGCCTTTGGAATCGCTCTTGTGTGTGTTGTTTGTCTCTAGCTTCGTAAAAGGTGAGTCTTTCTCACTCTGACATTTATACTTATGAAATAGTGAATTGATGACAAGTGTTTAGTAATATAAAATGTTATGCAAGTTAATGATGATCATATGATATGCTATGCCATGTTATTACCATGTTAAAACTGTTAATTATCACCTGACATGTGATATATGACATTATATTGTGACACTGACATTGTTTATATTGTTTATGCATATATTCACACTGCAAGTTCCCTGTTAGAATAGAATCACTATGGGTTGAAATGATACATACCCAAACAGACTTTAGATTAGGGAAAAATAGTTATGGGCTGAAATGATAGGCCTGAGCGATTTTTATTGTATTTTATTTGACTTGGGATTGCGGGTTTGAAATGATAGAACCCGGGTTTTCTAAGGATATTTTCTGTTTACATTATTGCAAAAAATCTCAAATCTTTTGATAAAATCAAATTAAATAAAAGTGATGTTTATCTTTGTTCATCGTCTTCCCAAAACAGATGTGGACATTTCTTTACCTGCATCGGAAACTTTAATTCAGTTGTTTGTTTTACTTCATGCTATAAGTTTTTGGTAATCATCATGCCAAGTTCACAGGTCCCAGTTGAATGTATTATTTCCAAACTGTTTTATAGTGACAGTAATGGTATCAACTTGCAGGGCAATTTTATTTTTTTGCTCGAACCTTTACACAAGTTTCATTAAATGTATTACACTGACTGCTAAAACTACATAACTCTCTTCTTTTTTGTACGATTGCTCATTTGTCCACAGATTGCCGTAAGCAACAGTCAGTTCTAATACAAATTTCTTGGTGTTCATTTCACTGTGTGTACACTGTACAGATGACAAGAAGGCAAGCGTATTCAGTTCACGAGCGGAACTGCCATTTGTCGGTAAGAACATAACTTCCTACATTTACCCAGTTAAAATGAAGCACACATTTTGATTTTCTACATTTACTATGTTTTGGCTTTTAACACTACTTGAAAGCAATTAACAAATTTATTCACATAAAGCGTGTAGATACGTTAAAAAAAGTGTTGCAGAAGATTAGACCACAACATGCATATATTACTAATAAATTGAGATTTCAAAAAGAGTTGTAATACAAAATTATATATGGAAAAGCCTTAAACCATTGATGTAGATATGAGCTAAGCACCCTTTAAAATAAGCTGTAGTAATAATTGTACCATATTTATTTTAATATGAACATAATTAATCTGTTACCTTTGAAACCAACTACCATAATATCCACCAAAATACTTGAGTTCAAACAGTTGTTATTCCAACAGGGATTAACATTGTTAATTAGGATTGTTACTTCATAATATAAGTTTTTGGAAATCATTAGTGATGTTTTAATCTAGCATCAGGAACTTTTAATATGCTCAAGCTACATATATCCACTGCCTTTTGTAAAATTCATTTAATGCAGGCTAAGGTTGCAACATTCATCTTCAATATCTTCATGCAAATAGCGCTTTCTTTTTTGGGGTTCTTTATTCCACTCACAATGACTTATTAGATTTATAGACAAACCATGAACACGTCGAACTGAGAACATACAAATAAAATATGCCACTTTAGTCCTAAAAATACTGATTTGCTTCGTAACTTAAGTTATATGACTTACCTCATCTTCATGTTCATCCAAAATTTTACACTCTTCATTTTACTATCTGCAACATTGTCGGCTGTTCCGTGCGAAGCGAAAATTGATACTGAGGGAAAAAAGAGTCAGACAAGAAGCGTGCAAAACCTGGTTTAACTGTACAGCTTGCTCCTATAACTCTCTTACTATTGGCTTATCTTAGTGCAAAAGCTATCTGTGCATAATTCATAGAGAAGCCTTGGTACGCATTTTCTGCCAACTAGAGAAACATAAAAGAGCAGGCGAGTATTACTTTTTTCTTTTCCTCGCTTCTACTGGATGCGATGTGTTTGACTGTTTGCTTTTGTAGTATGCAGAGTTAACCGCCACTTTAGGTACTCACATATCAAACATCGACGACACATGAACTCTCTAGGTATTTTATCTTCTACCACTTATGCTATATACGTGGTACGTTGTAATTTTTTATGTCTGCATGTGCACTATTAAACTTCGATAACATGGAACACCATAATTATCCTCTTTGACAGACTCATCTACACTCATGTTCACCCTGTTATTAGTTCTATAGCGTATGGAACAATAGCATACCTTGCATTATGTGTTCAATCATAGTTCATGTAATAGTACCATTTAACTATGAAAATTACTAAACAATACTGATTGGCTGTTGGGATAAAAAAACATTTTACTTGCTTAATGTTTATTTATCACCTACTATACATTTTCGTTTTCAACCAAAAAGGCAGTAACTATTTTCCTCCATGTCGCTTAGCTGGTGATCCTACGATGATTGTATGCCCTAAATTGTCCATCCCTTCATTTCATTACGGCTCCATCAACTTCAACCCTCACTGTCAGGATCGTGTTTATTCGCAAACAAGTTCTTCCATTGGTGGGCATCTGACAGTTCGTATGTTGAACCTGCGGTTACTTTACTGCTTTCTTTTTTGTTGTTTCTGCCCTATGCTAAATGTACTATTTCTGTTTCAGGAAAAATGTTTTCTGCGCAAAACCTAGGGCCTCCTGCCTGTACATGCAGCCAGTGTGGTGCAGTTTTGTGGTTTCACGAAAGGGTTAAAAAAGGAAGCACGATTTCTACTCCCTTCTTCTCTATTTGCTGCCGAAAAGGCAAAGTTCAACTCCCACTATATCAGGCCTGCCCACAATATTTGATGAATTTAGTACGGTACAACAGTGGCCAACGTTGTAGAAAGTTCAGGGAGAACATTCGAACTTACAACTCTATATTTGCTTTCACGTCAATGGGTGGGCACGTTGACAACTCTATAAACAACGGTCGATCAGCATACATTTTTCGTATAAACGGTCAAAATTACCACAGAGTAGGATCGTTGTTGCCTACGACTGGTAAACCTAAATTTGCGCAACTATATTTTTATGACACTGAAAACGAAGTTGAGAATAGATTAACAGCACCTGGTGCAAATGCGAAAGATAGACTGGATGTAGAAATTGTTAATAATTTAGTACGCATGTTTGACCATTGCAATGTGCTAGCACAAGTTTTCAGAATGGCAAGGGATCGATTTCATAATACTGAATACCAACCAATATGTTTGACGCTGTGTGAGAGAAGACATAGGGATGGTAGACAATATATTCTTCCCACTTCATCCGAGATTGCGGCATTAACTGACATTGCAAATGTTGACTCCTGTGGGCACAGAGACATTATTATAGAGGAGCAAAGCGGTTTATTAAAGCGAATAAATGAGAAGCATCCTTCTTTTATGGCTATGCAGTATCCTATTTTATTTCCGCATGGTGAAGATGGTTTTCGACCTGATATACAGTATAGGGCTTGTGATAACAGTAGAGAGATGAAGCGGTTGACGGTTACAATGCGAGAGCACTATGCTTATCGCCTTCACCACAGAAATGAAGATGGATCTATATTATTGATGGGTGGACGACTTTTCCAGCAGTTTATTGTTGACGCATATACATGTATTGAAGAAGACAGATTGCCATGGGTAAGAGGTCATCAGGGCAAGCTAAGATGTGAAGTTTATAGTGGTTTGCATGACGCAATAGGCATTGGTGACACATCTGCATATTGCATAGGGAAAAAGATTATACTACCATCTTCTTTCACCGGTGGTCCTAGGTACATGGTGCAAAACTATCAGGATGCAATGGCCATTTGTCGGTGGGCTGGTTCTCCCGATTATTTTTTAACATTTACCTGTAATCCGAAATGGCCAGAAATTGAAAGTGCGTTGGAACTTATTCCTGGTCAGCGAACAGAAGACAGACCTGATATAGTTTCCCGTGTGTTTCATATAAAGCTGATGGAGCTGATGAATGACATAAAGGAGAAACAACACTTCGGTAAAACAAAATCAGGTGAATTTTATTTTCTCCATAACATTATTTTTTATGTATACATACTATTTTTTTTCTCCTTTGCAGTAATCTACACCATAGAATTTCAAAAGAGAGGACTTCCACATGCTCATGTGCTTATATTTGTAACTGCGAATGAGAGGCCAAAGACGGTTGCAGATGTAGATGGAGTTGTTTCTGCCGAAATTCCTGATATAAATTCTGATCCTTTTGCTTATCAATCAGTATGTCAGTATATGATTCATGGGCCCTGTGGAGAGGTAAATCCTAATTGTCCATGTATGGTTAGTGGGAGTTGTTCAAAGCATTACCCAAAAAAATATTGTGAGCAAACAACTTTTGACAAAAAAGGTTACCCTTTATACCGTCGTAGAAATAATGGTAGGTACACCCCTGTTGCTAATGATTTTCGTCAAGACAACAGTTGGGTTATTCCACACAATGTTGATTTGGTGGTGAAATATCAAGCTCACATTAATGTTGAAATATGCAACAGGGCACGATCGGTTAAGTATTTGTTCAAATATATTAACAAGGGTCACGACAGAGCTAGCGTAATCATAGATAACAATGTTAACAGTGGTAAAACTTTTGTTCGTGAGGTTGATGAAGTTAAGACATATCTTGATTGTAGATACGTGTCAGCTTCTGAAGCAACTTGGAGGATTTTTAAGTTTGACATTCAGTATCGTACACCAGCCGTTGAGAGACTAATGTTTCACCTTCCTGGTGAGCAAACTGTGTTTTTCGACGATACAGATGATTTGATTGATTTGCAAAACAGGCCCAATTTGGAGAAATCAATGTTTACCGAATGGATGCAAACAAATAGGTCTTGTGACAGTGCTCGTGAGCTTACGTACATTGAATTTCCTACAAAGTGGGTATGGGATAAAGCCAAAAAGGAATGGAAAGTAAGGCAAAAAGGAGACATGATAGGACGTATATATTATGCTCATCCTACATCCGGAGAGAGGTTTTACCTTCGTATGTTACTAAACATAGTTAAGGGTCCTACTTCCTTTGAAGATATTCGGACAGTTGACGGTGTGTTGTATGATAACTTCAAAAATGCTTGCATTGCTCGTGGATTACTGGAAGACGACAATGAGTGGGATGAAGCACTAAATCAAGCAGCTATATGGGCGTCGCCATCATCGTTGCATGATATGTTTGTAATGATGCTTATGTTCTGTGAGGTATCCAAACCTGAAGAGTTATGGGAAAAACATTGGGAAACTTTATCAGAAGACATAATATGGAGAGAGCAAGAAAAGTTAGGTAACACTACTACCCTGCATGGCGCCCATTATTTCAAATCTGTATCGCTTATTGAACTTGACAGAATATTACATAGAAGCGGTAGAACTATTACAGAGTTTTGGAATGTTGACTTGGAATATATTTTAACGGAGCAGCGTAAAAATAATGCTTTAATAAATGAGGAAGAGGGATATGATTCTCTGTTACTGAACGAGGAAGCTAACAACCTATTACCCTGTTTAAACATTGATCAAAAAAATGTATTTGATGTTGTTTGTGCTGCAGTTCGTATGTCGTTGGGTGGTTTTTTCTTTGTTTATGGAAGTGGAGGTACTGGAAAAACCTTTTTATGGAAGACTATTATAGCTTGCTTACGAGCGGAGGGGAGAATTGTACTAGCAGTTGCTTCATCTGGCATTGCATCCTTGCTTCTTCCAGGTGGAAGGACTGCCCACTCTAAATTCAAAATTCCTATTAATTTAGATGACTCCTCAACATGTGACATATCAAAGCAATCTTCTCTTGCTAATCTTTTGCGTAAAGCTGATTTAATTATTTGGGATGAAGCTCCCATGATACACCGTAATGCATTAGAGGCTTTCGAGAAAAGTCTTAGGGATATTTTAAGCACTGACTCAACTGCTCCTAACAAAAATATTTTTGGAGGTAAGACTATCTTGCTTGGAGGAGATTTTAGACAGACATTACCGGTTGTTCGTAAAGGATCTAGACAAATGATTGTGCGTTCTGCTATTAACCAATCTCATTTGTGGAGCCAATGTAAAGTTTTCACATTAATAGTTAACATGCGGTTGTACCGTGGTAATTTAACTAAAACCGAAATTGATGACCTCAGCAAATTTTCGCAATGGATTCTGGATTTGGGCAATGGTAAAATACCTACTTTTTCTTTGGTTGATGGCGAAGAGCCAAATTGGATTGTAATCCCTCCTACATATCTTCTATCTTCCAGCGGAAATGGAGTAAAGGATATAGTTGACAGCATTTACCCTAATTTAAATAATAATAATATACTGAACCATGCGTACCTAAGAGATAGGTGTATACTGGCACCTACCAATGATTGTGTGGAGGAAATTAATTCTTATGTGCTGAATGTTTGTGGTGGGTGTCTCACAAGCTATTTAAGTGCAGATTCAATTAGTTCAATTTCTGATTCACATGAAGATATACACAATCTGTATCCAACTGAGTTCTTAAACAGTCTTAAAATTTCAGGTCTTCCTAATCATGAACTTCGTTTGAAAATTGGTGTTCCAATAATGTTGCTTCGCAATTTAAATCATAATTTGGGTTTGTGTAACGGTACAAGACTTATTGTCACCCAACTGTCAAAAAGAGTTATAGAAGCGGAGATCGTGACTGGGACCAATATTGGGAATAAAGTTTTGATCCCGCGAATTGTTCTTACATCAACTGATACAAAATGGCCTTTCATTTTACGACGTAGACAATTTCCAGTAAGGGTTTGTTTTGCGATGACGATCAACAAAAGTCAGGGTCAGACTTTAAAACATGTCGGAATATATCTGCCCCGTCCAGTATTTACTCATGGGCAACTATATGTTGCCATATCCAGGACAACTTCTGCACAGGGTTTAAAGATATTACTGGGGCAGCACACCGACGAGCGTAGAAACTACACACAGAATATAGTGTACAAAGAGGTCTTCGACAACCTGACAGGTCTGGTTTCTATCTATCTTATTACATTAAGCAATTGAATCCCCATTTCAGTTATGTTTTTCTTATGTGTGTGTATGCAGATCTGCCTCATACAGAAGACTGTGCACAACAAAACGAGCAACCTTAGCAATTCGCATACGATATCCACGCCCGTCTTTGTCTTTCGAATTTCTTATGGTATGAAACCGATGACTTTTACTGTGAACTGCATTTTTTATTGCTTATGTTTATACATTTTAATATTTTCTGCATAGCACACAATGGGTAGACAGTCCTTTTTTGCTTTTGTAAATTTCATTCCTTTCTTTGGATGCCGGTTGCTTGACAGTTGACAGAGTATTTTTTTGATTTAACTAATCATCTATTTGGATTATCACTGCAATACTATCACTTTTTCCATTACCCGTTTGTTGGATTCTACACAAAATTCTGCATATTACTGTAATCCAGATTACTGTCCATCCTAATTTACGAACTGCTTAATGTCTGTGTTTATGCAACAAATACATGTGCCGAGTTGTTCTAATTTTTCTCAGCTGTCCCTGTATTTTTGTTAAGATTATGCTTCTGCTACCATTTTTTTCCCCTCATATTTGACATATACCCAAACCTGGTGGTTACTGTATGTGTCTTTTTACGTCAAATTTACATTTTGAAATAGTATCATTCAATCCTCAATGCATTTCCTGCATACAAATTACAAAAGGTTTTATTTCTTATCGACATTAAGGTGGAAACTGCCATGAATATTGGGTATTTACTACATAACAATATTGGATTTGCTTTACTATGAAAACAATACATTTCAATTCAAGTTGATTTGATTGGTTATTTTCTGGATAATAACTAGAATAATCTCAATTCTTACCATTTACAGCTGGATTCTAAAGCAAATTCAGTTGTAAACCCTATTTTATGAACTGCTTGACGTCCTTCTGTACTAACATATATGTGTACTACCGTTCTAACTTTTTTTGAAATCGTTCCAATATTTTGGTTAACAATGTGCTTCTTTTGGTAGTGGAAAAGTTTGATATTGGATGTACCGGCCAATTTACATCATAACTTTAATATACCCAGACATGGCGGCTGTATCTTTTTTTACTTTAAATATACTTTTTGCCATAGCATTGTTCAATTCTCACTGCATTTTTTGAAGACAAATTCCCTATTTGCGTGCTTCAGTTTATTGAAATGAGGATTAAAATATTATTTTGATTCATTATTAACCATGTATCTAATATCCCCATACGTAAGCTTTACTTTTTAGTTTTATCATTTTCGTAATTTTTTTATTAGTTTCAAAATTTAGCTTAATTAGCAAGGACATGCAGTATAATATGGAAGTCTTACTAAAATAAATTTCAAACCATTGTTTGCATCTCCCAGAGAGCATTGATAATTTAGTTCTGTTCTTATAACTTTCTATAAAATAAAACTGTTAAGTTGAACTACAAATATAACCTTCTATAAAATAAAATTTAGTTCTGTTCTTTCAAATGCCTTCTCATGTTCATTTATGTGTAGAAGACAGTCTATACCTTCTGTACTAACATATATATTCATTTATGTGTTCATTCAGTTGTAAGGTATAGTACTACTGTTAACTCTAATGCCTTCTCATGTTGATAATTTTCATGAATCAGTGGCAGAGGTCAAAGAGAGTACAAAGGGTGCAGTGGACA
The DNA here is from genome assembly GCA_030765085.1 of Allium cepa. Taxonomy (NCBI): domain Eukaryota; kingdom Viridiplantae; phylum Streptophyta; class Magnoliopsida; order Asparagales; family Amaryllidaceae; genus Allium; species Allium cepa. The sequence continues at coordinate 922,944,003 of CM060931.1, read as the reverse complement.
AGACAGAACAAAAGGCATCAGACATCAAAGAGGGTGCAAACAGTTCTATACCAAACACGGTTGAAACTACAGAAGGAACAGTTAGAAATGCAGCAACAATAACGAAAAAAGCTGGAGAAAACATAGCAGGAAACTGATGGGAGCAGTATATTGCTGATAGAATAATGTTTGTTCAACTGTATGAACATATCATCATAATTGTAGACGTTGTATTTAAATTTTGGCCCGTAATGCTATCATCTGTTTTTGTAAGGTAAATAAAATTGGTGACAAATATTGGTTAGACAAGTCTGTTGAATATATTACTGTAAAATTTGATCATTTTGTTCTATATGCGTTTGCACCATTACTTAATTAGGCAATACTGCATACTGTGCTGAATATGGTTTCCATTTTCAAAAATAAATAAATATGCTGCAAAACAGTCTACAGAGATCTACATCACAACCCATTACTGTTTGACCGTACTACTTTACATAAGTCCATGTCATAATTGTCTGCACTCACTGATTTATGCATTCAACTTTTTTGCTGGCAAATTATTACCTACACTTCATATTTTCAAAAGCTTATATATTTGTACAATTAAATCTGTAGATAACCAATAGTGCTATTTCAATTTCCATGTAACTCGCATGAATGATTAAAACATTTAGCAAAATACAGTACCTCAAAATAAGTACGTGTAAAATAATACATTTCCACTGTCCACGTCAGCGTTGGTTCAAAATTTTTTCCGTCAACTTACTGTCATATATGTGATGTCCTGTTCACGTGCAATGCATGAAGCTGTATATAATAAAAGGGACGAAAGAAATATTACTCATATAAAACCTTTTCCAACCTATTCTCTGCCATATCAAACTTGCAGATATACGAAAGCTAAACAATTGAGCCATCCATCTTAACTTTTGCTTTATTATTATGGGTTGAGAAGTCTGTCACCTTGCAGTTGATTACAAATAATGGGCTGTCCACTTGAGACAGCAAGTGGTTCATTTGTATACTCAAATTTGTAGCATTATACATAGTCTATTTAGCAAACATAAATTGTAATTTAGTTTTTTTCCAGCACATAGCCAGTTGCTTCTTTTCTTGCCATCCGATGTGTGAAACAATAACGGTCACAACTTCTACTATTTTCCCAATTTTATATTTGTTTTATTTTGGTAATTTCGTAAATCAGCTCCACCAGTATGTGATTTTTAAGTATTTTCTGATTTGCAACCTTAATTATACATAATAGCTTACTTAAAGTAATTAAAAATATATCGATTAACCAAGGTCTCATCTAACTCATAAAAGCATCATCATAATAATTTTACAGTACAAGACAATAATAAAAGCACATGCGCATTTGTCATATTTTTATGTGGTACTTTATCATATGTACAGTTGGCTGATGTCAACATTTACATCACGTACAAACCTGTGGCATACAGGCGGAAAACACAATTGCTACTAAACAAGTATAACATATTTTATATCAGATAATAATTACAAGTAGGAATAAAATATGTCCATACAATAAATCAGAACTGGCCACATGGCATACAATCAGAACAACTTTTCAAAACAGACGTTTTGTATACGTTATAATAATTGGTCAGCCTTATTTTCGCTACTGCACTAACGTTTAATAATTGTTCAGCCTTTTTTCGTTACTGCATAACTATTTTTTTCTCTGGACGCAATATAATGTTATACATACATTTTACCGTTGTACCGGTCACATCCACCTTTATATCTACTTCATTTCTGTCCGCCCTTCCACTCATATCAAACTGCCAATCAGCTTTCCAGGTACATAATTTTTCTTCTTTCTTGCTTGCATGTTTATTTTTTTACGGCATGCTACCAAAACAATTGATAAATTTCTAACTATCATTGCTATGTTTTCTTTATGAAGATACAATGGACGATAATTTTCAATTGCTTTCCAACTTAGTCTATGGCACCAACTGGAACACAATCAAAGTTCGAGTAGGCAGACTTTGGATTTTGGTTAGCCAAAAGACAAACGAACCGTACTCTCTAAACTTGCAACTTCTAAACAGAGAGGTAAAATCTCCATCTACATTTATTAACACCCAACCTATCTGTTCATTTATGTGTTTATATGGACTTTCTTCTACAGGGGAATGAGAAAATGGCAGTTGTACGTAAGCACAATTTGCATCGTTTTGAAAATATGTTTGAGGAGCAGTCCGTATATGAGATTACCAGGTTCAACGTACAAGACTCGGATACAAATTTTAAGGCTATTGACGAGCCATTAACTATTGTCATTAGGGTGGACACTCAAGTAAGGAAGGTACATGAAGATACCAACAACATTCCTCGCTACAAATTTGGATTTGTGGATGATGACACACTTCCCTCTCGAATTAACAAGAAGGGTCAGCTTACAGGTGTGTCTACAATATTTTTTGTTTCAAACTCTCTTAACTCACCATTTGTCCATTGTAGTATTACCTAACCAATGTTTTAACCGGATTAGACGTAGGAGGCATTCTTTGTGCTATTACCCCTGTTCTTCAGATTACTAGACAAGATGGAACTCAATCAGTCAAAAGACAACTTCACCTTGAATTAACAAGGTTTTATACAGCTATCTACCTACAATACAGTTTATCCAACATCCAACATCGTTTTTTTTAAATATCATCTTACTTATAAATAATTTATGTTCCTTTATATGCTCAGTGGGAAATCATCAATTGTATCTCTTTGGTTTGAAAAAAAAAATTTGGTTGATGAGTCATTGCTTCAAACATACTCCCATCCCATACCAATAGTTGTTACATCTACTTCAGTTTCTATTTACGCAGGTAAGTACTTACTTATTTAATCATTCATATAATAATTATTTGTTCACTACTATCGGTTTTATGATTATTTCATATCTACTACCTTTAATTGCAGGATCAATAGTTTATGACTCCACTAAAGCAACCAAGATATACACTAATATAAAAGTATCCCCCGTCTATGAATATTTTGAGAGGTATTTGCTTAAACCTTAATTATACTCTTACTGTACTTACTGTATTAGTTCTATTTATAATTTTTTGTCTGCTTTTAATTTCCTCCCTCAGTACACAGTATGCCATCAACAAAAAACTTCTTCTTCTTAATAAGACCCCTTCTACTGACGAGACCGCTGATTTAGAAACTGTTCACTCCACTATAGCACATCTTCAACAAGAGGTTAGAGCTGCAAATTGTCGGGTATGTTTTTTTTCTTCATCCAAACCGAACATTACGTTCATGATTACAATCACATTTGGCTGTTTTACTGATGCAATTTACACGACCATAACACTATTCCTGCTTCCTACATATTACTCCCTCCCGGACTTTTTTACACCATTATAATTTTTTTTTATATACCTTTCCATTCTATTGTACGTTGAAAGTTGGTAAATTTAAACTCTTTCTTATGTTTTTCCCTTTACTTTCAATCTAACTAACTTTTCCATTACATTTTAATATTCGATCCTTTTGCCTATTTGTTAATGTACTGTCATATATTTTTAGGGAAAAAAATACGTTGTTCATGCTACGATCACTAAATTGAGGACCTCTTCACCTTGGTTTTACAAGTCATGCATGATGTGTAAAGGATCTGCATATCTGGAAGGAACACAATACTTATGGTCCAAATGCCACCAACCGGTCACAGAACCTCTTAATAGGTTGATATCTCTTTACCTTAGCCAAACTATCATAATTATATATTTTAATTAACTATTCTACTGCAGGTATCGTTTAAACATCGATATTGTTGATGGTACTACCTCATCAACTGTGACCGCGTTCGACAAAGAGGCGGAGAAACTTCTTGGTGTCAACGTGGATGAAATGATCAAAATCTCAAATATGGTTAAACAGATTCAGAAATTATTATTATCTTTACCTTTACATTTTCACCATATGTTCATTCCCTTTACTACTTTTGTTTTTCTCCGCTTCAGGAAAACGGAGATAAGAAGGTGGAAAACATTTTTCAACAACCGGTAGGAATAGATGCTATTTTTGAATTTAGGCCGAACAACTACGAAATGAATAACAAAGATACAATCCTCACAGCTCGAAAAATAACAAAGAAAAACGTGTCTTCTCATTTATCTTCTTCTGCATCACAGGTAAAATTTTCGCGCAATTATATGTGCAATGATATTTGAATATAGTTAAATTGTTAAAACACCTAACTTTTTTTGCAATTTTTCTTTTAAAATTTGTGTATCATATTTTAGATCACAACCTTGACTGCACAAAATACAAACGTTGATAATGGTGCATCCAAATCCACCTACACCACTTCAACTACGTCTGATTACAAAGGAAAGAAATCGGTAATAAAACATTTAACTACTCTAACTATCTGGTTGAAATTGTTTACTGAAACTGCTTATATTCAACATTATTTTAAACTTCATACAGGCCGTTCATGATATTCTCAATGAAAGTACTGAAATCAGTCCTACTTCATCAACTACAAAAAAGGGTGGAAGAAGAGAACTTTACATAGCTGTACGTCTGCTTACACATTTTGCATTAACCAATTCTACCATTTACATAGTTTTAGTTTATTATAATATTGTACAAGTCCACATTAACCTTCCCCTTTCTATTATAAAACTTTCTTGATCTTTGTTTTTCTATAACTGTAACTACTGGTACCGACCTAATCAATGGTACTAAACAAAATTATTTTTTTCATAGGATGAAGATAATGCTGGCAGTGGACTAGACTCTGTCCGCACTCAATGTGGAGAAAAGCGTAGGAAGAAATAACTGTTACCGCCCAATAATCAAGTTGGAGAAAAGCATTGGACAAATAATACATAATTCCATTCTCACATAATAAACTTGCTACTCTTCTTTCTGTATTTATATTTTGCTTTTTTCTTCCCTGTTCTCTATTACTATGTACTCTTCATTTGTCTTTTAATAACATTCATGTACTTATTGCTACTCATTTAGTAATTTTCCAACATGACTTTTTACTATCATAGTTATAAAAATCAAATATATTCCAATTGCTGCATTGCAATCATACTAAATAACATATACCTTATTATTTAGCTTTGCATCATACCAAAACAAATACAAGACAACAACAACAAGAATTCACATATTACATACCTCAAACGTACCCGTGTGCGAAGCACGGGCCTCAATCTAGTTTGAAGAGAAGATATGTGGACTGGTTAGCAAAATCCAAAGCAAGCAAAATTTGTTCAGTCCACCTCTCCTGCTATCCTTTTATTTATTTGTCCTTTTGTTCCGTCGCCTGTTTCTTTCTGCATCCATCTTGCCTTTGTGCGTTTAATTTTCAATGAATCTGCAGTGGGAATTGTATAAAGGGCCAGAAAAGGTATGGAGCTTTTCTTAAGTTTCCAACCTTCATTTTGTTCATTTACAACAAACCTAGCCTATTTTACAAGCTTTTTTATTTTATTTTTTTTGTCTTGTTCAATCTTAATAACAGTTGACTAAGACGTTTCAACAACTTTCACAACGTAAAATAATTATTTTTATCTTTCAAATTTTCCGTGATGGTTCAATGATCCTTTTTACCTTTCAATATTTTATGGGATGGCTAACTCTAAATCTTCTATGGTCAGTCTCGAAATATATTCAAATTCAGTCTTTAACAATTCAATTCTCAAACCAAATTCAAATACAAAACTCTAACAACTTCCTTGATGAGGAGGAAACTAGGAAGGTGGATGGATGGATGGTGGTGTTAGAACTAGGCTATTCCGCAGCTAAAAAAATAGTTGAATTTCAAAAAAATTATTATTTTAGATCTATATTAGGCGTATGAAGTCTAATAAATTTAGAACTTTTCTAAAAAAATTATTATAAAATTATTATTTGATTTTGATTTATAAATAAATTTTATTTTGTATTGCACTTTGAACATATGTACCATATACACATATGTGTAAACGTGCACGTGCTGATAGAATATATTTTACATATATTTTAGACGTTAGAATATTTTCTACATTTATTCTCTGCTTTGATGATATCTTTATTTAGGAAGTATTTATTTAGTTGCCTTTGTTTTAGCAAATCAGTTGACTAATTTGTAGCATCTTTATTTGGTTGGTATTTATTTAGTTACCTTTATTTTAGCAAATCAGTTGGCTAATTTGTAGCTTATCTTGACTCTTGTAACCATATATATTATTGGAGGTTGAATATAATGGGAAAGCAAATTGATTTCTAAATTGATTTCTATCATGGTATCAGAGCTATTCTCCTTACCCTAGCCTCACATGTCTTCTTCTTCATTCTTCTTCTTCTATCTTTAATTCTTTTTCATGGCAGACTCGTCCAAATTTCATCACGCACTCACCATCACTAATGTTAAATCTCTTATTCACATGACGTTAGACAATGAGCAAGCCATGTATCATTCTTGTGCTACTTTGTTTACCAATCTTGCTAGGGTTCATGATCTTTACGATCACTTGATTCCACCAACGAGGAAAAGGCTATGGCTGCCTATGTCCAGGCTAAGTCCGTTAATCCGGCTCTTTGGAGGCGTTTGGATGTTGTTGTCTTGTAGTGGATTTACAGCACCATTTCTGATCTTCTCCTTGTTATCCTCAGACGTAATGACACGGCAGAGGGGGCATGGAACCGTCTTGAAGCTCTTTTTCAAGACAACTAAGCCTCTCGGGCTACCCACCTCGGAGAGTACTTTACAAATGCTGCTTTTGAGACTTTCAACTCGATCGAAAATTATTGTAATTCTACAATCTCTGGCGGATAGGTTGGCTGGTGTTGATGCTCCGGTGACGAATGGTCGTCTGGTTTTACGTCTCACCGGGTCCTTACCAGAAGCGTATAGTGGTACAGTGGACTATATACAAAATCAAGAGTCTTTGCCATCCTTTGGGAGTTGTCGTTCAATGTTGAAAATGGCTGAGCGTACTATCAAGGCTCGTCAAGCTCGTGAAACTGGTGGTTCTGAGAGTCGGTCCGGTGGTGCTACCATGGTTGCCACCGATTCATCTGCAAGCAACAAGCGCAACAATAATAATAAAGGGAGGAACAATTTGAAAAACAATGGGAAGAAAAAGGTCCACCAAAGTACTAATGGGTCAAGTCCTATTCAACCGCCATATCAGCAGCACCAGCGGCAGCCACGTCAGCAGGCTCCACCGCCACAGTGGCAGCAGCCTGGTTGGGGAAGGTGGACTATTCCTCCTTGCCCATTTCCCGCATACTCTTGGCAGCCAAGGCCCAATCCAGTAGTCCAACGTCCCTCCTCTTCTAGGTCAGGCTTACTTGGGTCTAGACCTCAAGCTTTTAATGTCGTTGCTCCTCTTGCTTCTAGCTACATGCCCACCGACATTGAGGTCGCTATGCATCCTCTTTCGTTCTCTCAACCAGATGGGAACTACTACATGGATGCTGGTGCTACATCTCACATGACGACGGATGCAGGTGTTCTCTCTTCTTATTTAAATTCAAGCAATAAGCATCATAACATTGTTGTTGGTAGTGGCCATTTAATTCCAATTATTGGTCATGGTCGCACTACATTGCCTCCACATTGTCCACCATTTACCCTAAACAATATGTTACATGCTCCCAGGCTCATTAAAAATTTGGTCTATGTTCGTAAATTTACCACAGGTAATATGGTTTCTATCTCTTTTGACCCTTTTGGTTTTTCTGTTAATGACTTACAGACGGGAACAGACCAATGAGATGTGATAGCACTGAGGGCTTATATCCACTTTTCTCCAACTCTCAATCCCTTTCTTCCAACAATCATTCTGCTGCTACTGCTTTGCCTTCGAATATTTGGCACGGTTGTCTAGGTCATCCTGGCGATGCTATTCTTAAGTCTCCTTGTAGTAAAAAGTTTGTTGATTGTAATACGGCTTGTAAAACTTTTTGTTCTTCTTGTCCTTTTGGGAAACATTCTAAGCTACCTTTTTATAATTTGGTGTCATATATTTTTCTTCCGTTTAATATTATTCATAGTGATCTTTGAACTTCTCTTATTGTTAGTACTTCCGGCCATTGTTATTATGTTCTTTTTCTTGATGACTATAGCAAATTTTTGTGTACATTTCCTATTGCAAAAAAATCTCAGGTCAAACAACTTTTCTTAGCGTTTCATGCTTTAGTCAAGACACAATTTGAACGTAATATTAGTGTGACAATGGTACGGAATACATTAATGGTACTTTTAAGGTTTTTTTAGCAACATGGCATGTTTTTCCGTCCCTCATATCCTCATACATATCCTCAAAACGGGAAGGCCGAAAGACGTATAAAATCCATAAATAATATCATCCGGACTATTCTTGCTCATGCATCTATGCCACTCACCTTTCGGCATCATGCTCTCTCCATGGCTACATATCTTCTCAATATCCTTCCTTCCAAGGTATTGAATTACCAATCTCCCGCTCAAATCCTCTATCAAAGTGATCTGAATTATTCGAGTTTCCGTGTTTTTGGTATGTTTCCCATTACTCCCCTCTTCTACTATTCATAAATTACAAGAAAGGTCTACTCCTCGTGCTTATTTAGGTCCGGCTCCTAATCATTATGGCTCCAAATGTTGTGACATGTCTAGTGGTAAAATCTAATTTGTCGTCGCGTTCGTTTTGTTGAAAAAGAATTTCCATTCTCCAAACTCCACAAAACAAAACCTTCGAATTATGATTTTTTGAGTGACAATATTAATCCTCAATTAATACATCATTTATCTTAAAATACTACACCACAAAATATGCAGCTTGAAGCAACAACGTAGCCCACGACTCGTCCTCTCTTCCTAAATCTGGGCCACAGTCTCACACAGGCACAGATTCCACACCTCCCACTGCTGCCCACACTCGGTCCTCTATTTCCTCCTCTTCTCATCCTCTCTTCCCCACAGCCCAACCCCGTCCATGAGCTTCCACACTTTGCCACTCCTCACACCACCCCTAGGCCTTCCAACCCCATTTCAACCTACATGACCACTCGTGCATCAAATGGCATTTTTTAACCCAACCCCAAATACTCTTCTAATTACCACACTACCACCACTACAGATATTTCTCCTGTTCCAAAAAATCCTATTAGTGCGCTTAGTGACCATAACTGGAAAAGTGCAATGTTGGATGAATTTAATGCTTTAATTGACAATAAGACATGGGAATTATTGCCTAGGCTGCATAATGTTAATATTATTCGGTCTATGTGGATTTTTCGTCATAAATATAAATCTGACGGTTCTTTCGAGCGTTATAAAGCTCGTCTTGTAGGTGATGGAAATGCACAGCAATAGGGCATTGATTGTGATGAAACGTTTAGCCCCATGGTTAAACCGGTCACCGTTAGAGCAGTTTTCAGCATTGCTCTTTCTAAATCTTGACACATTCATCAAATGGATATTAAGAATGCTTTCTTGCATGGTCATCTCAATGAAGCAGTTTATATGCATCAACTCATGGGTTTTCTAACAAAAATTATCCGAATCATGTTTGCCTTTTGAAGAAATCTTTGTACGGATTAAAACAGCCTCATCGAGCTTGGTACCAAAGATTTGTTGATTTTGTTGCTACCATTGGTTCTCTCATAGTACATCAGATCACTCTTTATTCATCTACAAGAATGGTTCTGATATTGCTTATATTCCGATATATGTGGATGACATTATACTTACAGCTTCTTCTGACCGTCTTCGTAAGTATATTATGACTCTCTTAGCTTCTAAATTTGCTATGAAGGATCTAGGTCCTTTTTTGGGTATTGCTGTCACTCTTCATGTCCATGGTCTTTTCTTATCTCGAACACAGTATGTTGCAAAAATGATTGAACGTGCCAGAATGTCTAACTGCAGTTCATGTCCTACTCCTGTTGACACTAAGTCCAAACTAAGTGCCACCGCAAACACTCTTTATGATAATCCGACTAAGTATCGTAGTCTTGCAGGTACTCTTCAATATCTTACATTCACTCGACCAGACATTTCCTATGTCGTGTAGAAGATCTGCCTTCATATGCATGCCCCGACTAATGAGCATATGAAAGCTCTTAAGCGTATCACGCGCTATCTCCAGGGTACCCTTTCTTTTGGTCTCCACCTGTACAAATCCAATATTAATCGTATTATCTCATATACAGATGCAAACTGGGGTGGTTGTCCTGACACCCGTCGTTCTACCTTTGGTTATTGTGTATTCCTTGGAGATAATTTGATTTCTTGGTCTTCGAAACGGCAACCTTCTCTTTCCCGTAGTAGTGCAAAGGCGGAGTATAGGGGTGTTGCTAATGGTGTTTCTGATTCGTGCTGGATCAAAAAATTTCTTCTAGAGTTGCATTGTCCTATTCAAAAGGTTACTCTAGTTTATTGTGACAATGTGAATGTTATATACTTATCCGGCAATCATGTTCAACATCAACGCATTAAACACATTGAGATGGATATTCATTTCGTCCATGAGAAAGTAGCTCGTGGTGAAGTGCATGTGCTTCATGTACTGTTCCGTTACCAGATTGCTGATATTTTTACAAAAGGGCTTCCACGCGTATTATTTAATGATTTTAGGGACAGTCTAAGCATACGAGAATCTCCCGCTCGACTGAGGGGGTGTGATACAATATATTTTACATATATTCTAGACATTAGAATATTTCCTGCATTTATCCTAAGATTTGACGATATCTTTATTTGGGAAGTATTTATTTAGTTACCTTTGTTTTAGCAAATCAGTTGGCTAATTTGTAGCCACTTTATTTAATTAGTATTTATTTAGTTACCTTTATTTTAGCAAATCAGTTGGCTAATTTGTAGCCTATCTTGACTTTTGTAGCCATACATATGATTGGAGGTTGAACACAATGGGCAAGCAAATTGATTTCTAAATTGATTCTTATCACGTGCAAAATTATAATGTGTACGTGGTTTAACATACCTGTGTTTAGTTGTTGGGATTTACAGCACTATGCACATGTTATCCTCTCTTGTATTCAATTATACAGTGTAAATATATGTATAAATGTATCAAAATGGTAAGAATAAAATGAAAATGTATGTATGTATGTATACTAAAAGTCATTATACCAAACAGTCTGTATAATTTATGTATATATTAAACGCATGTATAAATGTAAATATGAATGACATTTATATAATATAAAAGAGCCAATTATTTAAGTTTTAGACTGTAAAATTTACGTTCTCTTCCAAACATAAAAATGAGAAGATTTTGTTTTTAATATAATTAAAGGAACATTTCTTATTCTTTTATCGAAACTTCTTTCTTTTATTCCCTTTTTAAATTTCAATCAATCCAATTGATTGATTTCCTTCTCTCACCATTATATGGCTGATCCAAGCACATTCCTAATATGAAAATTTTCCAAATACAAAAAAAACTTTTATATAACTATTTTATTATTTAAACTATGTTTAAAATTATACGGATATTGCATATCGATATATGCAGATATAACTTTTATATATGCATTTAAATAATTACCAATAACATTCAAAACATCAAACAAATCAACAACAATTAATATCTCATAAATATTAATCATTTTAATTAATTTATTACATTTTACAAATTAATTAAATCGTGTAGTTTTCAAATAAATCACAAATGAAGTTGTGCAACTCAAAGGTGTGAATTTAGTCAGATATTAATATTAAATAATTCAAATATCAATGTTCACACGTCATCTTAGTTAGTGGTCTGACAGTTTGGCTGAATTAATCGCTTACTGGTCTTTTCAGTAAAATCAAACTTTACAAACATGTAAGCGGTACATTTTTAGCGATAATTATTTACACCAATTCTCTTCATCAAAACTATATTACTTTGAACTTATGGAATTTGGTAATGATCAAAATTCCAATATCGTCCATATTCAACTTTATGGTCCAAACATAAAGTCTGTGGTTCAATAATAACAATTATTATTAACCGAAATGCTCTGGCTAGAGACTTTGACTTTGAATTGACTTTGGTTAACCGTGATACTAACCTCATATAACCGAGGAGACAAATCCTCTCTTGAATAGTGTTTTGTTTCCAATTTTTTGCACCTGACCGAACTATAGTTGTTCGATGGATATCATGTCATGATTTAACTATAATTAAAGTGGAGTTTCCACATTAAAGATCAATAATACTCTCAAGTTGAGAGAACTATGTAAATTAATCATGTCGATATTTTATATTTGATCTTAGTTATATTAACAAACAGAAAACTATCAAGTGAGACAGTCTATGGTTATCCAATATCGGTATGTAACCCCTTGGTGCTCCTAACAATCATGAGTAATAAACTGCTCATCATTTGAAGAGCGTTACGTACTCTAATCTTAACGGATGTATCAATATCAAGTCTTGATACATCTTGACTAAAAATATTTAAAATGGTATATTTATTTTCATTGTGATAAATTGCTCACGGTTAAAACACTTTGAATTACTATTACAAAACATATCATTTATAAATTTTCTACTAAATATACTTTTAATTAAATTAATTAATGAATATAACACATTGTATCAAGTATATAATAGAAAGAGAGCACCTTTTATTTTGAACATGATTGGTTATCAAGTTAGATATATGTAGCAAATTACATAATTACCCCTAAGCATACCCCTAACTCTATCAATCTCTCATTTGCGCTTAGGATCAATTATGAAATTTTATTCCAACTTCTTTGATCGGTTTTCTCGAAACTAATTGGGTCAGTCCCTTATTGAATAGGTATGCTATTATGTTTCAATTTTCTACTCCATCAATCAACTCTCATTGGCGGTGATAAACTACCTTTATTGTGGAACAATTCAGAGCATATTTCTCGACTTTCATGAGCTCTAAGTTCTATTAGAACTATATCGTGACATTGTTATGTTATGGGATTCTCAACATTTAAAATCACCCTCGGCTTAGTTATAAATTTGTGCATTTATATTTATGTACATTGCTTTTATTATGGCACTATTCAAGATGATGTACATAACTTTTTTCATTGAATCTGCTAAATTCTTCCATTAGGAACATTTGCAAATTAAAGGTTTTTAACTTGAATATATTATTTGTGAGAAATGCGGATTATGGATCTTAAGGCTAGGATTAACACTAGAGGGGGGGGGGGTGAATAATGTTAATAAAGAATTACTAAATCTTTTTCAGTTTATGTTAATTTAGACACCGATGTATGCAATATACAGACACAGATATGATCATAGAAACAAACACAAATGCAGAAATTAAATAAAAGCAGTAAAGGAAAGAACACACCGGATTTTATACTGGTTCGAAGTTACCCTACATCCAGTCCCGCAACACAAGTACGGATTTCCTTTCAAAAGCAATTGTACAATTACACCTTCGGTTTCAAGGCTACGAGGTACACCCTCCAGAATTTCTATCCTCTGGGTAGAGATACTTGATTTTCGGGCCACAAGTTTACCCAATTGATTTACCAAGGCTACAATCACACATTTTCTCTCTTGATTGATTTCCAAGGCTACAACCACACCTTTTCTCGCTTTATAGATTACAAAGAAGTCTATAACTCTGAATAGCATTGAGAATCTTGCAGAGATAGTGATAGAGAATCAAACTAAAAGTAATCGAGTTCGATTCAATGTTGATTTCGGCAGAGTAATGGTAAGAATATGTATTAAGAAATGTGGAAGAAGAAGAGGAGTGAAAAACCAGAAAATCTGATGTAAAATTCGTTGAAACTAACCCATATTTATAGAAGAGCAACAACCATGTCCATTCATGAAGAGTTATGGCGAATAGACACTTCTTTTGAAATTTAAATTTTGAACTCAACTGACACCATGTCGACATGGGGTACTTGGGCATGTCGACATCCCAAAGGATTTTTTGGTCTTTTGATTTTCTTTGAAAATAACTTTTATTTTATATTAAAACTACTTTAAACTTTATAAATATACTTGACTATAGTTAAAATTCATAAGTAAATATAGAGAATAATATATATAGAATTTAACTATAAATTTATATTTAAATCTAAGTATAAATATTTAAAAGTTAAATATATTATATTAAAAGATAGTTTAAAATCAGGAGCAATTTGACTTTGAAATTAAAGATTATTTTGAGGCTAAAATTATTTAAAATCATGATAGAGGGTTTTTATGTTTTTTAAAAGGAAAATTTTGAAATCATTTTGGAAATAAGATAATTTTGTAAAATCATTTGAATTAAAATTAGTGTATAGAAAACGATGTTCCACTAGATTTTCGTAGGTTCCATCCTACTTAGGGTTCCATCCCTTTAACAGGCTCGAAGTGGATTCTATTCCACGAATAAATTGGATTTTAAGATGTCGGTGCTTTTCTACGAGTTTTAACAAAAATTCCTAATAAAAATACTTATGCTTGAAATCTTTAACTCTTGATAATCTTGATACTCATGAGTCTTCTATCTCGATATCTTGAATCTCTATACTGTACAGTCTTGATTCTTGGCACCTGCATGGTTAAATCCTGCATATACATATATATCTAAACTTATAATGTCAGTATTTATACTTTATAATCTATTCTAAGGTTGTTGTCATCAAAACCATCATCTCATGGACTAACATTATTAATGTATTATACTAAGTATCACTTATGAATATTTGAGTCCGAACACTTCTTCATAAGAAGTTCGTTGTTACTGTAAACAATTTTATAGAATTTCATAAATACACAGGAAAATCTCAGACAACCATTTAGTGATTTCAATTTAGGTTTGATATTTGCTTCATGTATCAAATACATAAACAAATCACGATATTGTAGGCAACATAACATGTATGATAATTCATATTGCCAATACATAAGGAATCCTTCTTACATGTCCTGTATTAAATATTTTAATAAGCTGCCATTGCATATCGTTTGGGTCATTTCCAATATCTTTTATACTTGCTATAAAAGACATCATGTAAAATCTAGTGCTGAGTATCAAAAATCAACTAAGGCTAAATTTAACATAAGTACATCGTTAAAAGTCGGTAATGTGTTGTTTATTTATAGTTTAGAATGTTGATGAAATAGAGAATGTTGATAGGAGAATAGATAATAATGATAGGAGAACAATTAAAAATGGTAGAGAATGTTGATAAAATAGAGAACGTAGATTGGTCAACGATATATAATAGTTAAAAATGAAGTGGATGAAATAGAGAATGTTGATAAAATTTGGGTAAATTCTATTTTGCTTTACACGATGGGAAGAAGGCTGTATTAAATACATTTAAAAGCGTTTATAATGAGGACATGGAGTACTAAAAGTAATTTTAAGATTTATTCCAAGGAGAATGGTGTCTACCTTCTATAATTTGAGGAGGAAGATTATAGGAAAATACATAAAGAGGGACCTTATCTAACGAATGGGAAACTTATTATTATGAAAAATTGGAGTAGTAAAATAAGATACAATAAAGATCCCTTATCTATTATTCCCATTTGGGTAAAATTCCCAACTCAGTTTTACTTATTAGGATCCAAAGTAATTAAGAAAAATTATTAATGTAATTGGTAAACTAATTTGTATGGATGAATTCACCAAGAATAGGAAAATACTATCTTTTGCGAATGTACTAGTTGAAGTGAAGGTAGGTTATGAGTTAAAGGGCTAATTCAAATCCATAACCCTGTGAAGAAATGTTTCTTTAGAAAGTGGAATGCAAATTCAAACCTCCATCTTGTCCTATGTGTGTTTTAAGCATACTATTGATCAATGCTCAATCAAGTTTGAAGGTAAATGGATCTCGAAAATACCACAAAATGAGAAGGTAAATAGCATAAGGGAAATGAATGATGACGAGGCAATACAGATAAGTGAAAGTGAGACAGAGTACGGTTATAGAATAAATAATATAGAATAAGGAGATGTTAGTGGCATAGACAAATCGGTTAAGTGCAACAAAAAGATGGATGGGGAAACTCAATTAAACATCAACCCATCAGCATGAAGTGTGAACAAGCATAAAGAAAATGCAAGTAATAGTTCACATAAGAAGGAAGCGGCGACAGAGCACTCAAACAAAGATAATAATAACTTAGACGTCAACTGAGAAGAATGCAACAACTATAATAAGGAATCAAGTGATGGAGTATGAAGTATAAAACATGATTGACAAGGAACCAACAACAAACATCACAGACAACCATATTAGTGGCGGAATACTTCCATATTCCAATTATATAGTTCGATCGATACATGAAAATAGTGAAAGTGCAAGTAAAGATAACGTTTCAAATTCAACTCTAAAGGCATTTCCGATGAGGGGGTGGCAAGTCATAGTTGGCCTTGGTTGGGATTAGCATGCAACGGTCATCAAACTCTAAGCACAGCCTTGCAAGTAAATTTTCAGGCTGTTATTCTTAGGAACAACCATCTCTTTGAGCCATAAGATAAATAAACCGAAGCAACTGATATATCATTATTAGATAACTCAAAAATAATCACAAAGAAGATTCCTTCATCTTCCCACATTATTAATTCTAATTTTATTTATAACTCTGAATCTACAAATTTTTATGTACCCAATGAAATAAATGGAGTGGAGAAGGATGCAAGCATGCCAATATTGAAGACACTATACCAAACAGTCCATTTTAACATATTTCCCATCCCATTTTGTAACGGTTATTTCTGTTGCAAATTACTGATGGTCATTACCGCGATAAAACATTATAACGGTTATTACTGTTACAA
Source organism: Allium cepa (assembly GCA_030765085.1). Lineage (NCBI taxonomy): Eukaryota > Viridiplantae > Streptophyta > Magnoliopsida > Asparagales > Amaryllidaceae > Allium > Allium cepa. The sequence continues at coordinate 922,927,260 of CM060931.1, read as the reverse complement.
ACGTTGGCAATATCGTAAATAAATCAAATCACACTAGAGTGCTTGGTAATTTTATCTTTTATGTGCACATTTTATCAACTTTTCTTTAGTAAATAGCGAAACCCTGGAATTTGAAATTATAGCCACCACCTAAATTCTACCTTCAACGCTCATCTCTACTTCAATCTTGCTCCTCCGTTGTAACGACCCGTATTTTTAACCATTTTAAATTATTAAATTTAATATAATTATTGAAAAAAATGATTAGAAATAAAAATTTAATGTTTATTTAGGTAATTTATTTAATGAACTTGAATAAAATTTTGAAATAACAATTTCGATAAGATTTAAGGAAATTATTTGTAATAGAACGAAGTTATGTATATTAAATATATTGTAATCAATAACAAGGATTGAATCATTAATGTACATTATTTAAACGAAAATAAAATAATTGATTCATAACTAGAATTCATTTAAAATATAACATGGATTTGTCAAAAATTAAATTAGTGTGATGCTTTAATTTAAGAGGTAAAACTAAGTGTAGTTTTTGAAGTTAAGGCAAGAACATTGTTGTCTAGAATTTGAACGAACATTTTATTTAATAGAAGGTTATTTGAAATAATATATATATATACGTTTTATCCGACTATGGTTATAATTTAATAAAGAAGGTGATAGTTGTTTTATACGTTGAATTTTTTTAAACGTTAAATTTTATAGGTTCAATAACTTGTATTTCGAATATACTGATATATTAAATAATTAAAATTGTTTTAATTTAATATTGGAAATTATTTAAATAACCGAATCTTGAATTTAATATAAATGAAAATGATTTCAAAAGTTGATTGAAATTTTATTTAAATATGAATGAAATTTGTTAACTTTTGTAACAACCCTGTATTTTCTGATTATTGTAATTGTATATTTTAATTTAAATTCCTAATTTAAAAACTTTATTTTATTTATTAAAATTAATATATTTTGTTAATTGAAATATAAATGTTGATTTTTATGTGGATTAGAATTTCAAACATGCATAAATTGAATATTTCCAGAAAATGTTGATTTTGGTCAAAATAGTCAAACTTTGACTTTTAACTTAAAAATTTAAAAGTTTGAAATTTTACATTTTATCTTTTATTATGAAAATAGATTTAATAACTTGAACATTGCTTTTTGTTTCGTGGAAAACGGAGTTAAACTGCAAAAGATATGTACATTTCAATTTTGAGTATAAATTGTTTATTTTGCAATTTTGTTATTTTAAATTGTATAAATTTTATTTTTCTTTGTCATATTTTATTTTAATATGTTTTAATATGTTATATTATGTATATTTTGACTTTTAAATATTTTTGAAATGATAATAGAATTTTTCTAAAATTTACTATGATGATTTCCTATTTTTAAAAGGCTGTTTTCCTTTTTCTGCTATTTTCTTCATCTAAACTATATTTAAATTAAAATTTATTTATTTATTTTTGTGATTTCCTTTTTATTTTGTGTTCTTATCTTTATTTATAAATATTTTTAAGTACACAAAATTTTTTCCCAAGTTCATTGCACTTATTTTTCATATTTTCAAGACTAGTTGCAAATTTTGCTGTTTTATTTAATTAAACTATATGTAATTAATAATTAATTAATTTATTTTTGTTTATTTACTATACTTTCGTATTTTAACTGAATTTATATATGTTTTTCAGTTATATAAAAATTTAAAAAGAAATAATGAATATATGAAGAGTTTGAGATCTTTTGTATGCTTAGTCCTTTTGCATTCCGACCTTTCACTTTCCAAACTCCATTCATCAATGCTTTGGCCGTACCCTACTCCATCTTTCAGCCACATTCCTCACTCTTTCTCACGAAAATTTTATCATCTTTCTTGAGAAAAAAACTCATGGCCATTTGTTTTACAAAAATTTGGTAAATTCTATCATCTTTCTTCTTGTTTTTATGATTTTCCTATTGATTTTTGCATTGATCCTTCTTGTGTTTTGCTAGGCCTAGCCTCTACCACCACCACTACCATCCTCTCCACCATCATCTCCAGCAGCTCATAAGCCTCTCCTCTGACCAAGACAGTAGCCATGACCATCCGTTGATGTTGCACCACAAAATTTGCACAAAAGTTCCACCAAACTAGCCTAGCCAAACCCTTAAGGCCATAGCCTTCATTTTTAACCTAAACCACCTCCATGGCCGCCACCACCAGTCCCTCCACCACCTCTGGCCGCCACTCCATCCACCACCTGACCATCCTCTTGCATGACCAAGCCCAAGCCATGGTAGGCCGAACCTATAGTTGCACCAAAAATCCACTTAATTGCCTTGACTTTTGTATTTCTCATGTCACAACTTCCACTCCTTCATATCCAAGTTAGGCCGAGCCATATGAACCCATATTGACCCAAACCTGAGCCATGTTGGCATCTAGGCTGAGCCTAGTGTGGTGAGAGCAAGCCCATTTGATCATGTGACAAGCTTATGTTGTCGTGTGCAAGTCTTTTGCTTCTAAGGTTTGGTCATCTCTCTTGTTTTGCAACTGCTCTGCAAACTAAAGTTGTTGATTATATTTGTATGTCGATATCTATGTTTGTGCTTATGTATGTTATATTTTGTGTTGTTTACAAGGGTCTCCATCAATTCAAATCAAATCGTGCTTGTCGTGCCTTTGGAATCGCTCTTGTGTGTGTTGTTTGTCTCTAGCTTCGTAAAAGGTGAGTCTTTCTCACTCTGACATTTATACTTATGAAATAGTGAATTGATGACAAGTGTTTAGTAATATAAAATGTTATGCAAGTTAATGATGATCATATGATATGCTATGCCATGTTATTACCATGTTAAAACTGTTAATTATCACCTGACATGTGATATATGACATTATATTGTGACAATGACATTGTTTATATTGTTTATGCATATATTCACACTGCAAGTTCCCTGTTAGAATAGAATCACTATGGGTTGAAATGATACATACCCAAACAGACTTTAGATTAGGGAAAAATAGTTATGGGCTGAAATGATAGGCCTGAGCGAGTTTTATTGTATTTTATTTGACTTGGGATTGCGGGTTTGAAATGATAGAACCCGGGTTTTCTTTGTAAACTGCGGATTGAAATGATATATATCTGTATCACTTGACCTAGGTTAGAAAATTATATACAGACCCCGTGGTATATTTTTAAATGATATTTATTAAAATATGTATTTTTAAAAGTATGAAATTTTGATTTAAAAATATATACTTTATGGTTTTAAGAAAATTAAATATTAAGTCTTGAAATTGTGAATTTGAGTACGTAAATGTGAAATAATTGAGATTTTAGACTTTGAATTTTATTTTAAAATGTAAATAAATAAGGGAAATTAAATTTTAAGTTTTAAAATTATATATGAAGTAAAATTTTAAGTTTTATTTAATTTATATGTTAATAAACAGTGAATTTTGACTTAATAAATGAATGGAGTTTTTAAATTGAATATTTGATCTAAAAATTTTGTTGTGTTAAATCATATGTTAAAATGATTTCAAATGTGAAATTTTGAAGTCTAGAAATATGATTTTTAAGTTATAATAAAAATTTGAAGTTTTTTTTTTTAAAGCTAAAATGAAATCTGGAATTCATAGCATTTTCAAAATGTTGTAGTCTTTTGACAGCATTTTTAAATGCTATTGTTTTGAATCTAACAATGTTTGAAATAACTAAATATCTATTACGACATTTTATAAATGCCGTTATTCTTGAACTAAACCATTTTTGGAAGCTATAAGCTACGATAGCACTTTATAAATGCTGTCATTGCTATAATTTGACAATGTTTGAAATGTTATAGTTTTTAACACTGTTTGATTTATATTTTAAAGTGTTAAATGATTTAAATTTTGGAAATTGATTAATTGTGAAATTTAAGAAGTTTTGAATATATTTTAATATTTAAATTTGAATTTTTAAGGAATTTAAATTTGAATTTGAATTTAAGTAAGGTTTACTTGGCTATGTGTTAAATGGAATGAAATGTAATGAGATAGGTGAATTTTTGAATGGAATTTTTAATATATTTTGTAATGATACTTGAAATAAAAAATGAATGACTTATTTTATTTAAAAATGATATTTAAATTTGAGTATTTGAATTTGAATTCAAATAGTGATTTGATAATAAGGTTTGGAAATGATTTGATCTTTATTTTGATAAAGAATATGAATTAGAATGATATGTACTTTTGATAAATGAATATTTGAAGTTTATATTGGTATGAAAGGATATTTTTTTTAATTGTAAATTGAGATTATTTAAATAATATTGGATTTATGAAATGAATATTTCAAAACTAAGTAATAATGAAACTAGATTTGAGATATATGAAATTATAAAATTTAGTTTTGAAATGCGGGATATTAAAGCTTTGAAATTTATTAAAAATTGAATAGTTTAATTTGTGGATCAAATCTATATTTGAAAATGATATGATTTGAAATGGTTATTGGGAAATTTAATGGAAACTGATGGTTTGAATTGAATTAAGTTGGAAATTGAAAATTTGGGATTAACTGAATGAATTGTAAAATGTAAAGAATTAAATGAATATCCGATGATTTCAAATGTATGATTTTGAAATGTTATATTTTCAAAGTGTAATTGTTTCAAGTATTTTGGTTTCGAAAGAGTTATACTTTGAAAATATTATGATTTTGAAATGAATATATGTTTGAAATGTTTTTGGTTTTGAAGTATAAACTATTTTGATTGAATAAATAGTTTTGAAATAAAAATGGTTTTGGTTTCGAAGTATAAACTATTTTGAAAGAAATATAGTTTGAAATGAAATGATTTGATCTTTTTAAAGTATAAACTATTTTGAAATGACCACGGCGTTATAATAACGTTTGGTTGTTAAAGAGACCGGGATCGGAAGTTGTCATACTCTCTGCCAACTCCGAAAACCACTTTAACAACCGTGTACGCGGTGGAGATTCCAGAATGAAGTAGGATGGTGGCGACGTTCTTGAGGTATATTACGTGGACCCAACTCCCGTGAGTTGGCATAAGGTGGCTAAAACAGGAGCGATCTCGGGCCAAGTGAGGTCATTCCTCCTATCGGACACATTCTTCGATACTATACTCTTACTGGTGATTGATTAGATGGCCATCCTCCGATTTTGATATGGGAGTGTGTTCCGAGGTGGGAGTATGTGGCTGCTGCGTTACCACCAGCCCGTGTGCGTAATTGGTATATCTACCCTGGCATTGCCTTGTGTGCCGTGTCACCTACCATACCGAGCCTTTACTGCGAGTTTGTTTTTCTCCCGTAGCCCGTGTGGTATCCTCTGACAGTCACCCGGAGTGGAGATGGCATGATATTGGATGGACTACTGGGACTATTATGTGTGAAGGGTGATATGGGTAGCCCGGAACGCTATTTAAAAGTATGTTTATTTTACTGTAGACATTATTATAATAGCGCAATATTACTACATAGTAAATAGTTTAACGGATCCTTAAAGGATGGGCGATCCCAAGCATTCTTTAAGTTACTTATGCATTTTTTGTTACTGTTCACTTGAGTTGATTTACAGTTCATAAGTATTTATGTCCTGACTCGAGTGTTTTGTGTTTTGCTTTACGCTCGAGTCAGATTGAGTGATTCAGCATTCAAGACTCACCTTTGGAGTTGGAGCTTTGCTTGAAGATCCAGCCATCTATTTGTTTTCAGTATCCAGTGTTTCCAATGATGTATTTTGATTTGTACTTGATGTATCTTGTTACTCTTCTACTGTATATTGTTTAACTCTGATGTATCTTATTTTTATATAGTAGCTTCATGAACTACTATTTCTTTTAAATTCCGCTGCATTATTAAATACTCTGTGTCTGTGATTATGTATTTACTGTATATTCTGAGATTTGCCAAATTTTGTTTACAACGCGGTATTTTGAGCAATTCAAGTCCAACATGTGCGGATACGAATGGTTGAAAATACCGGGTCGTTACAATTGGTATCAGAGCTTTGGTAGCTCTAGGCAAAACTCAGTATATAGGGTAAATGTATTTACATAATCACTTTCATTCGAGTTTAAACCTCTTCCTTTTTGACTCGATTCCTTTGAATTTTGGAACATTCCCTGTGGTTCCAAAATCCATTCGTGTCCCTCACTATTTATCTTCTTTTGTTTCTGGAGTATCCCATAGCTCCACTTCAAAAGGTCTTCATAATGAGTCGGCGGTCTCGCCAACCTCAAATTTATTTGAAAAGGGGAAAACTCCTTTACAACAACATCGATTCTCCAGAGATTCTATATCCTCGGTTTAGATGCTAGTATCTCTTATAACTTCGAACTCTACATCTTGAGATCGAATGTCGATTTACCCAAGAAATCCACATCGATCTTATTCTTTAAGTCACGGTTGACCCGATTAAGGTTGCCCGCGATTTATATAAATTCATCCATCTCCCTATTCTGTTATTTAATCATCTCATCTTTGTTTCCAACTTATCTTCAAATTATTCTTGAAGTGTATTTGTAAACTAATATTTAAAATGTTTTATATATTGTGTTGTTTGAGTTGTTGATGTTGATTTGGGTTTCTAATCGATTCGTCTGATCAACGCCATCGATAAGATTTCCAAAACACTTGAACAGAGCAAACTGACACAATATGTTTTTAAAATTTAGTAATGAAACAAATTTTTGTGAAATGAATTTTGTACCTTTATTATATATCTTTATCTGGATTTTATTTGAATTGGTTGTTAAGAAATAATATTTGATTTTATATATCATTTTCTATTGTTTCATATATCTAATTGAACTATAAAACATGGTTATAAATTTGTTTGGAAATTTAAAATGAATGTAAAACAAGAATTTGAGAATTTAATTTCCGATGGATTTCAAATTTGGTGTTTAAAGTTTTAAAGGATATATTATTTAAAGTATTTTGGAATAGAAATTTGTTTCCAAAGAATTTTAAAGTTTAAAACTAGTGCTCTTCTCTTTGTCGCTGGAAAATAACTTCGGTGATGAATGCAGCATCACCGACATTCATTTTCGAGTTTCGAAGTAAAGTGACCATTCTGTAGTCTTGCTACAGTTTTGATTTGGGAAAATTTTGTTGATTTTAATTTCTAAAATAAGACTGGATTTATAACATACGCTGATATATGATTTGAATTTGAATGGATATATATATATATATATATATATAGTGTATATGAGCATTTATTTATCTCTAATTAGTTTGGAATTTATCGGAAATTTAATTCCTAAATTTTATCTTCAAGGATAATTTCTAAGTATAATTTTGAGATTTGGATAAATATTCAAGCTTGAAATAATTGAATTAGAAAGTTTTATTTGTATAATACACAATTTTATTCCAATATAACTTACCTTAATTTTTAGAAGTTGAATATGTAATTGGATAATATACAATATAAAAAAAGGATTTTATAAATAAAATTTGAGTGGTTATTATAAATGTTATATACTTAAATTTTAGTTATAAAAGGATTAACAGAGGTAAATAAAGAAAAAGGGTAATGGAATAATTTACAATATAAAATGATGATAAAGGAACTAAGAATAAATTTAAGGCAGTTGCAATGAGTGTAAATATATTTAACATAGGTGATAAAATATATTGAGAGGAATAAATTTAATTTTAATTAGTAGTGAAGAAGAATTAAATTTTATTTGGTACATTTTGAGTATAATAAAAGATTTTTCAAATACATGATTTTAGGGATTTGTTAATTTAAGATAATTGGATGATAAGATAATGAAATTAGAGATGCTTAAGATTTATTTGACTTATGTAAATTAATTTTCAGCTTAAGTTGAAATTTTATGGTTTTAAATTTATTTTTTTTTTTTTCAAACTATCTTTTGGTTGTCCTAATTTCCCTTATCTTGCTACAGAATGGGAGGCTATTGCATATACCAGTTTGTTTAGAAATCTTTCTATAATCTTTAATAATCTTTGGTACTCATCTTTGAATCTAAGCACTGCTTTCCATCCACAGACCGTCGGTTAAACGGGAAGGGTGAATCAGATTCTAAAAGATTTTTTTTCATGCTTGTGTTCTTGATTCTGGAGGATGTTGGAAAGATCATCTCCACCTTGTTAAACTTACCTATAGCAACAGTTATCAGGTATAATTTTAATCTTCTTGTCATCTTGTCTTAATACTATTTCATTCAATCTTTTTCTGCGCTTTCCCGTACCCCTCATTCCTTTTCGGGGACGAAAAGTTTTGAGTGGGGGAGAGTGTAACAACCCTGTATTTTCTGATTATTGTAATTGTATATTTTAATTATTTTAATTTAAATTCCTAATTTAAAAACTTTATTTTATTTATTAAAATTAATATATTTTGTTAATTGAAATATAAATGTTGATTTTTATGTGGATTAGAATTTCAAACATGCATAAATTGAATATTTCCAGAAAATGTTGATTTTGGTCAAAATAGTCAAACTTTGACTTTTAACTTAAAAATTTAAAAGTTTGAAATTTTACATTTTATCTTTTATTATGAAAATAGATTTAATAACTTGAACATTGCTTTTTGTTTCGTGGAAAATGGAGTTAAACTGCAAAAGATATGTACATTTCAATTTTGAGTATAAATTGTTTATTTTGCAATTTTGTTATTTTAAATTGTATAAATTTTATTTTTCTTTGTCATATTTTATTTTAATATGTTTTAATATGTTATATTATGTATATTTTGACTTTTAAATATTTTTGAAATGATAATAGAATTTTTCTAAAATTTACTATGATGATTTCCTATTTTTAAAAGGCTGTTTTCCTTTTTCTGCTATTTTCTTCATCTAAACTATATTTAAATTAAAATTTATTTATTTATTTTTGTGATTTCCTTTTTATTTTGTGTTCTTATCTTTATTTATAAATATTTTTAAGTACACAAAAAAATTTCCCAAGTTCATTGCACTTATTTTTCATATTTTCAAGACTAGTTGCAAATTTTGCTGTTTTATTTAATTAAACTATATGTAATTAATAATTAATTAATTTATTTTTGTTTATTTACTATATTTTCGTATTTTAAATGAATTTATATATGTTTTTCAGTTATATAAAAATTTAAAAAGAAATAATGAATATATGAAGAGTTTGAGATCTTTTGTATGCTTAGTCCTTTTGCATTCCGACCTTTCACTTTCCAAACTCCATTCATCAATGCTTTGGCCGTACCCTACTCCATCTTTCAGCCACATTCCTCACTCTTTCTCACGAAAATTTTATCATCTTTCTTGAGAAAAAAACTCATGGCCATTTGTTTTACAAAAATTTGGTAAATTCTATCATCTTTCTTCTTGTTTTTATGATTTTCCTATTGATTTTTGCATTGATCCTTCTTGTGTTTTGCTAGGCCTAGCCTCTACCACCACCACTACCATCCTCTCCACCATCATCTCCAGCAGCTCATAAGCCTCTCCTCTGACCAAGACAGTAGCCATGACCATCCGTTGATGTTGCACCACAAAATTTGCACAAAAGTTCCACCAAACTAGCCTAGCCAAACCCTTAAGGCCATAGCCTTCATTTTTAACCTAAACCACCTCCATGGCCGCCACCACCAGTCCCTCCACCACCTCTGGCCGCCACTCCATCCACCACCTGACCATCCTCTTGCATGACCAAGCCCAAGCCATGGTAGGCCGAACCTATAGTTGCACCAAAAATCCACTTAATTGCCTTGACTTTTGTATTTCTCATGTCACAACTTCCACTCCTTCATATCCAAGTTAGGCCGAGCCATATGAACCCATATTGACCCAAACCTGAGCCATGTTGGCATCTAGGCTGAGCCTAGTGTGGTGAGAGCAAGCCCATTTGATCATGTGACAAGCTTATGTTGTCGTGTGCAAGTCTTTTGCTTCTAAGGTTTGGTCATCTCTCTTGTTTTGCAGCTGCTCTGCAAACTAAAGTTGTTGATTATATTTGTATGTCGATATCTATGTTTGTGCTTATGTATGTTATATTTTGTGTTGTTTAGAAGGGTCTCCATCAATTCAAATCAAATCGTGCTTGTCGTGCCTTTGGAATCGCTCTTGTGTGTGTTGTTTGTCTCTAGCTTCGTAAAAGGTGAGTCTTTCTCACTCTGACATTTATACTTATGAAATAGTGAATTGATGACAAGTGTTTAGTAATATAAAATGTTATGCAAGTTAATGATGATCATATGATATGCTATGCCATGTTATTACCATGTTAAAACTGTTAATTATCACATGACATGTGATATATGACATTATATTGTGACACTGACATTGTTTATATTGTTTATGCATATATTCACACTGCAAGTTTCCTGTTAGAATAGAATCACTATGGGTTGAAATGATACATACCCAAACAGACTTTAGATTAGGGAAAAATAGTTATGGGCTGAAATGATAGGCCTGAGCGATTTTTATTGTATTTTATTTGACTTGAGATTGCGGGTTTGAAATGATAGAACCCGGGTTTTCTTTGTAAACTGCGGATTGAAATGATATATATCCGTATCACTTGACCTAGGTTAGAAAATTATATACAGACCCCGTGGTATATTTTTAAATGATATTTATTAAAATATGTATTTTTAAAAGTATGAAATTTTGATTTAAAAATATATACTTTATGGTTTTAAGAAAATTAAATATTAAGTCTTGAAATTGTGAATTTGAGTACGTAAATGTGAAATAATTGAGATTTTAGACTTTGAATTTTATTTTAAAATGTAAATAAATAATGGAAATTAAATTTTAAGTTTTAAAATTATATATGAAGTAAAATTTTAAGTTTTATTTAATTTATATGTTAATAAACAGTGAATTTTGACTTAATAAATGAATGGAGTTTTTAAATTGAATATTTGATCTAAAAATTTTGTTGTGTTAAATCATATGTTAAAATGATTTTAAATGTGAAATTTTAAAGTCTAGAAATATGATTTTTAAGTTATAATAAAAATTTGGAGTTTTTTTTTTTAAAGCTAAAATGAAATCTGGAATTCATAGCATTTTCAAAATGTTGTAGTCTTTTGACAACATTTTTAAATGCTATTGTTTTGAATATAACAATGTTTGAAATAACTAAATATCTATTACGACATTTTATAAATGCCATTATTCTTGAACTAAACCATTTTTGGAAGCTATAAGCTACGATAGCACTTTATAAATGCTGTCGTTGCTATAATTTGACAATGTTTGAAATGTTATAGTTTTTAACACTGTTTGATTTATATTTTAAAGTGTTAAATGATTTAAATTTTGGAAATTGATTAATTATGAAATTTAAGAAGTTTTTAATATATTTTAATATTTAAATTTGAATTTTTAAGGAATTTAAATTTGAATTTGAATTTAAGTAAGGTTTACTTGGCTATGTGTTAAATGGAATGAAATGTAATGAGATAAATGAATTTTTGAATGGAATTTTTAATATATTTTGTAATGATACTTGAAATAACAAATGAATGACTTATTTTATTTAAAAATGATATTTAAATTTGAGTATTTGAATTTGAATTCAAATAGTGATTTGATAATAAGGTTTGGAAATGATTTGATCTTTATTTTGATAAAGAATATGAATTAGAATGATATGTACTTTTGATAAATGAATATTTGAAGTTTATATTGGTATGAAAGGATATTTAGTTTAATTGTAAATTGAGATTATTTAAATAATATTGGATTTATGAAATGAATATTTCAAAACTAAGTAATAATGAAACTAGATTTGAGATATATGAAATTATAAAATTTAGTTTTGAAATGCGGGATATTAAAGCTTTGAAATTTATTAAAAATTGAATAGTTTAATTTGTGGATCAAATCTATATGTGAAAATGATATGATTTGAAATGGTTATTGGGAAATTTAATGGAAACTGATGGTTTGAATTGAATTAAGTTGGAAATTGAAAATTTGGGATTAACTGAATGAATTGTAAAATGTAAAGAATTAAATGAATATCCGATGATTTCAAATATATGATTTTGAAATGTTATATTTTCAAAGTGTAATTGTTTCAAGTATTTTGGTTTCGAAAGAGTTATACTTTGAAAATATTATGATTTTGAAATGAATATATGTTTGAAATGTTTTTGGTTTTGAAGTATAAACTATTTTGATTGAATAAATAGTTTTGAAATAAAAATGGTTTTGGTTTCGAAGTATAAACTATTTTGAAAGAAATATAGTTTGAAATGAAATGATTTGATCTTTTTAAAGTATAAACTATTTTGAAATGACCACGGCGTTATAATAACGTTTGGTTGTTAAAGAGACCGGGATCGGAAGTTTTCATACTCTCCGCCAACTCCGAAAACCACTTTAACAACCGTGTACGCGGTGGAGATTCCAGAATGAAGTAGGATGGTGGCGACGTTCTTGAGGTATATTACGTGGACCCAACTCCCGTGAGTTGGCATAAGGTGGCTAAAACAGGAGCGATCTCGGGCCAAGTGAGGTCATTCCTCCTATCGGACACATTCCTTCGATACTATACTCTTACTGGTGATTGATTAGATGGCCATCCTCCGATTTTGATATGGGAGTGTGTTCCGAGGTGGGCGTATGTGGCTGCTGCGTTACCACCAGCCCGTGTGCGTAATTGGTATATCTACCCTGGCATTGCCTTGTGTGCCGTGTCACCTACCATACCGAGCCTTTACTGCGAGTTTGTTTTTCTCCCGTAGCCCGTGTGGTATCCTCTGACAGTCACCCGGAGTGGAGATGGCATGATATTGGATGGACTACTGGGACTATTATGTGTGAAGGGTGATATGGGTAGCCCGGAACGCTATTTAAAAGTATGTTTATTTTACTGTAGACATTATTATAATAGCGCAATATTACTACATAGTAAATAGTTTAACGGATCCTTAAAGGATGGGCGATCCCAAGCATTCTTTAAGTTACTTATGCATTTTTTGTTACTGTTCACTTGAGTTGATTTACAGTTCATAAGTATTTATGTCCTGACTCGAGTGTTTTGTGTTTTGCTTTACGCTCGAGTCAGATTGAGTGATTCAGCATTCAAGACTCACCTTTGGAGTTGGAGCTTTGCTTGAAGATCCAGCCATCTATTTGTTTTCAGTATCCAGTGTTTCCAGTGATGTATTTTGATTTGTACTTGATGTATCTTGTTACTCTTCTACTGTATATTGTTTAACTCTGATGTATCTTATTTTTATATAGTAGCTTCATGAACTACTATTTCTTTTAAATTCCGCTGCATTATTAAATACTCTGTGTCTGTGATCTGTGATTATGTGTTTACTATATATTCTGAGATTTGCCAAATTTTATTTACAACGCGGTATTTTGAGCAATTCAAGTCCAACATGTGCGGATACGAATGGTTGAAAATACCGGGTCGTTACAACTTTTAAATTTGAACTTAAAATGATTAAATTAATTTTGGAAATTACACGTTTTAATTAACGTGTAAGAATAGTCTATTTGGGCACTGTCATGGATTTCAATGAAACAGTTTCATCAGATCCATAAGAATGAATTATTATAGGATTTTAAGTTTTGAAGCGATTGGACTTATCGTTTGGTCGTGCGAGCTTGAAATGCGTAGAATTTATTTTCAGAACTTTAATTGAAATGATTTAATTTGAAAAGCTATCTTCTGAATAAGATGGAATTCGTTCTCGGTAGGTATTCTATTGTTTTCAAATTATGGAAATAACATATAGAACGCTAGGCGACACACTTTGTTTGGAGTTCGGAAATTTTACGAATGAATAGTACCATGAAATTTTCTATATAAGGACATGTTCATTCCCTTTTCGCAAACCCTAGAGAAAAACCTTTAGCCGCTTCCTTTTAAAACTTCAATGGTCGAAATTTCATTCCTTCTCCCCTTGATTTCTTCTAATCCGTTCGGCGAAATCGAACGGCACCAAAAGAGCAAATGAAGAGCTCGACGAGCTACATGATATATGGTTGGATCAAAGCGAAATGACTTGTATTCGCTAGAATTGGCAATGAATCACATGGTAGTTTTTTTGGTTTCGTGGCTCCGATGGTCGCTCGTATGCGCACGCGCATGGGGTGAGGAGGCTGAGGTGTTACAAGGTGGTGTGGGTGCATCGACGGTGGAGGTGCTGGCGATCGTTCGTGCTAAAAAAATGAAAAAAAGAGGAAAGGAATCACGGCCTCGAGGGAAGTGGGCACGAGGAAGATAGGTTAGGGTTTTAAATTTGTTAATTATATTTAATTATATTCAAATGTTTAAAAATCCGTAACTTTTTCATGCGAGGTCCCTTTCGAACGAAACAAATCGGGTTGCAATCGTATCGTCAAAGGCTACGACATGAAATTGGATTGGAATTTATTTGAAGATGAAATTCTTTTAGTTTCAAATAAAGGTGAGTATTTTAAATCGCTCATGAAATAAAAAAAATTCTGATGTCAGTTAAATTGTAATCTTCAAGTGATTTATTTTTATTAACTATTGTTTGGTAATTTAATTAACATTTAAATTGACATATGAATCAAACTGACAGGATTTTAAATTGACAGTTAAAATTGAAATTGAAATTAAATTTCTAGTTAAACATCTGATATTGCTAACTAGTTAATTGTTGTGATTTACTGGCTGATTTGGATGTTGTATGTGATGGATGTCTATTAGTTGATGTATTTGATGACTTAAGTGTTTATTTATTTTATGTATCCATGTTATCATCCTGTATATTATTGATAGTATATAAAACTGTAAATTGAATTACTTCGAATAAAGTAAGAAATAGGTTTAAATGATATATACCTATGAAACTTATATTTGGATTGAAATAATATATATCCATTCCGCAATTAAAAATTTAACTATTCTCTTGGCCACAGGATAGAAAATTATATATGGACTTCGGATTGATTAAATCAAATGGTTTTAAATTTCTTCGATTTGAATCTATTTAAATGGTTTTGTTTAAATAAATAAAAATCGAATTTACAAAAATATAATTAATTTCGAATTTGAATTTTTTGAAATGTTGAAATTGAAATTTGTTTACAGAAATTGTTTAAAGAATTTGGAACTTTTAAGTTATGATTGAAATATGATTTGAATTATTGAAATTGATTTGTTTTAAAAGATTTGAACTTTTATTCGAATTTTGAAACATATCCAAGTAAAAGTAATTTAAATGGGTATTTCGAATTTGGACTCAGAAATGAATTATTTTAAAGATTTGAACCTTAAGTTGAACATTGAAGTTTAATTTGGTCTAAGTGACTTAAATCGGTAAATTGAAACTAGATTTGAAATTTATATAAATTGAAACGGTTTAAAATAAGAATTGGATTGGAATTTAAAACCATCGAATTGAGTCGTTGAATCGAATTTGAAGTTAAAATGAACGTTTCGAAATTGAAGTTAATTCGAATTGGAATCGAAATTAGAATTAATTTGAATTGAAATTGAAAATGAAGTTGAATTGAAATCGAAATTGAGCTGATTTAAATTAATTTAAGATTTAAGTTGATTTAAATTGGAAGATTTGAATTGAATCAGTTTGATTGAAATTGGACCTGAGTCCAAATTTGTTGGAAATGGAAAGAAACAGTTTAAATTTGAATATTTTCAATATAAACTATTTTACTTAAAATTCATCTTTTTAAATTTTCAAATTATTTAAATTCCCAAATTATTTTAATGTATAACCCATTTTCAATACTTAAACTATTTCATTTCAAACTATTTTAATATTTTAACTATTCAAACTATTTTAACTATGCAAACTATTTTAAAAAATTCAAACTGTTCAAGTTGGGAACTGTTTATATTAAATTGTTGATTTAAATACGAATGTGATTAAATTATAGTTATTATAACCTAAGTTGGAATTCAAAATGGAAATTTGAATGAAATGATTTTCAGGTGAAAATGACATACTAAATAAGATTATTTGAAATGAAATTGATTTAAAAGGAATATAATGATTTTGAAATGAAATTGATTTTGAAGTGAATATTATAAGTTTGAAATGAATGATATTTTAAAGTGAATATGATATTTTGATATTAAGTATTATGTAAAAGAACCAATCGGTGGTAAAACAACGTGTGGTTGTTAAAGAGATCTGGGCCGATTATTGGCATTCTCTCCGTCAATGTTGGAACCACTTTAACAACGTATATGTGAAGGAGACTCCCGAATGAAGTGATTAGATTAGGTGTACGTTGCTGGATTTGAAGAAAGAGAACGATGATGGAAAGCCCCAACACTTGTGTCTATTTGGAATAACTAAAATAGGATGGCTTGAACCCGACCAAGTGGGCTAGCTACCCCTAGCGGACACCCGTTCTTCGATTTTCTTGTGGACTCGGTCCATACTATTACCTTTATTGTTGGTTTAGACTGGTGCACCTTGATTGGGATAAACTCCCTTTGACTTGATATAGGATGGGTGGATGTGGTGAGAGGTCGTTGCGTCGATGTGTTACCACTGGCCTGATGACTTGAACTGGTAGTATCCTTAGGCATTGGCTTATGTGCATTGTCATACTTTTATCTTTATACGAGACTACTATGATTTCGGTTTAGTGTTGTCGTATCACGGGCATCCCTATCTACCGACATGCTACGAGTTGTTTATATGCAAACCGTATGACAATGTTTAAAAATGCGTTAAAGGGGATTAATATAAAGCCTTAATGCTTATTGATTAAGCATTACATATATAGCGTATTCGATTATATATAGGTATTTTGACGGATCCTAATGAGATGGAAAATCTTGTAACATCTCTTAAGTTATTTCACGCACGTTGTACACTACATAGGAGATGTAAAATCCTGCAAACATCTGACACTATTAACTCCTGTTTATGTGATATTGATTTGACTCATATAAGGATATTTTGGTTCTGACTCAAGTGTATCGTTTTCCTTTATGCTCTAGTCAGCCCTGAGTTTTCAGTGTATTGAAGATCATTTATTTTGGAGGACAAAGATGAAGATTTGGTATATTGTATTACTAGTATTATCGCCCTACATCATGTTGTTCTGCTGCATTCTTTTATTTGTCTCTATTGTATGTATAATTCTAATTGTTATTATAAAAGTATAATCACATGTATTGTATAAACAACTTCATGAACTATTTATTTGATTATTAAATTTTATCATTTTGCTGCGAGATTCAGTATTTGTTTTCTTCTTTTCTTATTTTTCTTGATTAACCTCATTAATTATCTGTGTTTCGGATTATTTTGAATTGGACATGTGTGGTTTATTATCGACTTAAACCTTCCGAAATATGGGTCGTCACAGTTGGTATCAGAGCTTTGGTTTAGCGATAAGCTTAGCTTTGATGAGGATTGACTCATAAGAGATAGCATAGTAATACTTTAGAATGAGTTTGTTTGAGTGTATATATAAGAGCGCGTACTTGTTAGTGCTATAAAATGTTTTATATTGTGTTTACTTATTTGTTTAGTTGTTTATGAATTCTAATCGGTATATGAGGCGCCATGTTATCGACAGGGATTTCTAAACACTTAAAAAGGAAAGTTGACATAATATTGTTTTAAAATCGGGTAAATGAAATAATTTTTACCTAAATTATATTTTATATATAAAGTGATAAAATTTCATAAAATCTGTATGATTATTAATAAATGTTGTTATTAGGAGATGATAATATTAATTTATCATTGATTATTGTTTGAATTAAACTAAAAACGAATACTTTGTGAACTATACTCTATGAAGCATTCGATAATTAGATTGAATTGAAATATAATTACAATAAGAATTATTTGCAATAACAAAGATGTAAATTAGTAAAATGTTTTCATAATAAGGAAATAGAATTGTATAAGTATGTTATAATATGGCTTATAATAGAAAGGATTTAAAAGCTAAGAATTTTAGAATTTAACATCCCTTTGATTTTCAAAATTGTTTTCAAAGTTTCAGAAATAATAATAATATTATTTTGAAAGTGTTTTTGACTAGAAATATATTTTAAAAAGAACTTTGAAGAAATAAAGCATTGAACTCACTTTAGTCGTTGGAAAATAATTATGAGGATGACAGCAGCATCCTCAATATTCATTTTTCAGTTTCTGGATGAGAATTCCTACCAAAAGGAAATTATTTCCGGTTAAAACAAGTTTTGACTGTGATCAAATAATTCCAAGTATGATTTGATAAATATATGAAAATAGTTTTTGAACTTAAAATTGAAAATAGTATAGATGAGAAATAAGTTTATAACTTATGAATTTGAACAGGAAAATAAAATCGAATTTTAAAATGGTTGAAAATTTTGGTTAAACAAACAAAAGAAAATTTGAATTTGAGACATGAAATAAAGAAATTAACCTAAGTAATGTTAAATAAATCGAGTTAGTGAAATAAAGTAAATAAAATGAAGGTTAACTAAAGAAAGTTTAAATAAATGTGAATGGTATTTGAAATGAATCAGATAAAATAATGAAATGAAATTTTAAATGAATAAGTTTGTATAACTTATAGATTTGAGAAATATTAAGCTAATAACAAATTTTAAATTTTTTGAGTGTGAATGATAAGAAACAAATTAATTTAGATTAAGTAAATGTGGTAAGAAATAATTTAAACTTTAAGTTAAATTATGAAATGAATGGAGATCTAAAATAGGTTGAATATGAAGTGAATAGGCTATAAAAGAAAGTTCGAAAATATTAACTTAACAAATTTGTGTTTATGGATATTTATGAACTTAATAATAAAGTTAAGTAAATATAACTTTAGTTTAAGTTAAAATAATGAAATTTAAACTAAAAATTTGAGAACTTAAATCCCGGTGCTTTTAAAATTATTTTCTAAGATTTTGAATATAATGTTAGTATTATTTAAAATATTTACGAATAGAAGTTGCTTTCAAAAGGGATTTTAAAAGGAAGTAAGTCCTGTACTCCTCTCTTTTGTCGCTGGAAACTAATTTCAGTGACGATGGCCACATCCTCGATTTTCATATTCGAGTCTCAAAGTGGGGGAGGCCGCTTAGTAGCTTTTTTGGAAAGTAACTCAGTTTTTTAGCTCTTAAATTTTCTATAAATGAAAAAATTTCACTTACTAAAATGAAATGAATTAACAAAATGATTTTATAAATGGTCCAAAAAATGGATTTATATGAAAGATGTTAACGTAAAGTGAAAAAAATTGAAATTGAACAAATTGAATCTAAATGAAATAGATGTAAATAAATTAGAAGCGAAGAAATTGGATGTTAACAAAGAATGAATGCTAATAAGAAATGGTAGTGTGTAAATTAACTAGCGGCATTAGAAAATGTAAATTGTAACAATTATGAATTAATTCGATGAGTATTAATTATTGAATGGTTTTTCTTGTTACAAATCATTGTTATTATTGCTTTTGATTGCATATGATTGTTATGTTGTGTATTAGTGCTTATGCTCATGGTTTGGAGTAAGAATTCATGTTATATAGTTCTCTTAAACTCACACGTGTTTCTATACCTCATTATATGTGACTAATATTCAAATTGATTTGAAATAGGTACATATCGAGACCATTTGGACATATATGCGATTCGATATGCTTTTGCTTGCTTTAATATGAGCGAACTCGCTCATATTAACAATAATAAGGGATACATATCTCGGATTACATACCGTACTTTTATATTTTTTCGTATGAGATGCCTCATTACTGAGATGAGATGTATATTTATGATATATATGTATATTGTGAATTTTTATGATCAAGCCACGCAAAGGAGACGCTGTTGAAATTTTGTGTAAATTCGAGTTTTAGAAAAATTTTGAGACTTTAAAATTCTATAACTTGATTACAATAAGCCGATATTAGAGTGGCGTAGTAGAAGCATTGTAAATGTTTTGAAAAAATAGATTTTAAAGTTTTGTAAGTTGATTATTTTGAGTAAATATATCAAATGTTAGATTCTTTACTTAATCCCTTTTCGAGGATGAAAATTTTTAAGTGGGGAAGATTGTAACGATCCGTATTTTTAATCATTTTAAATTATTAAATTTGATAAAATTATTGAACAAAAATGGTTAGAAATAAAAATTTAATGTTTTATTTATGTAATTTATTTAATATGAACTTGAATAAAATTTTGAAATAACAATTTCGATAAGATATGAGGAAGTTATTTGTAATAGAATGAAATTCAATATATTTAACGTGTTATAATCAATTGAAAGAATTGAATAATAAATATTAAATTATTTAAATGAATATAAAATAATTGATTTATAATTAGAATTCATTTAAAATCTAATATGGATTTGTCACAAATTGAATTAGCGTGATGCTTTAATTTAATAGGTGCAACTAAGTGTTGTTTTTGAAGTTAAGGCAAGAACATTGGTTGTATAAGAATTTGAACAAACATTTTATTAAAAAAAAAGATATTTGAAATAATATACATAAATATGTTTTATTTGACTATGGTTATAATTTTATAAAGAAGGTGATAGTTGTTTTTTTTGGAATTCGTTTTAAAGTTGAATTTTATAAGTTAAATAACTTGTATTTCAAATATAGCGATTTATTGAATAATTAAAATTGTTTAAATTTAATATTGGAAATTATTTAAATATTTGAATCTTGAATTCAATGTGAATGAAAATGATTTTCAAAAGTGGATTTAAATTTTATTTAAATATGAATGAAAATTGTTAACTTTAAAATATTAATTTAAAAGTGATTAAATTTATTTTGGAAATTACTCATTTTGATTAACATATGAAAAACATTCTTTTTGGTCACTATCTTAGATTTCAACGAAACTAGTCTTATCAGATCCGTAATAGTGAATTATTATAGGAAATCAAGTTTCATAGCGACCAGACTTATCGTTTGGTCGTGCGAGCTTAAAACGCGTAGAATTTATTTTCAAAACTTTAATTGAAATAATTTGATTTGAAAAGCTATCTTCAAAATATGATGGAATTTTCTCTCGATACATATTCCATGGTGTTCGGAATAAGGGTATAACATATAGAATGCCAGACGACACGCTTTATTTGAAGTTCAAAATTTTCACGGATGAATGGTGTCACGAAATTTTCTATATAAGGACATGTTTTCCTTTTTGCAAACCCTAGCGAAAAACCTTCAGCCGCTTCCTTTTAAAACTTCAATGGCTGAAATTTCATTTCCTTCTCCCCTTTATTTCTCTTAATCCGTTCAGCAAAATCAAACGATACGAAAAGCAATAAAGAGCTCGACGAGCTCTTCATGATGTACAGTTGGATCGAGGCAAAACGACTCAGATTCGCCAGAATCAGCCTCGAATGGCGTGGCAGTTTTTTGGTTTTATGGGTTCGTTGGTCACTCGTACGCGCACACGCGAAGGTTGAGGAGGCTGCGGTGCTGGGGCATTGGGAGGTGGCGTGGGCGGCTCGGTGGCGGAGGTGTTGGCGATCATTCGTGCTAAAAAAATGAAAAAAACGAGGAAAGGAATCGTGGGCCTAGAGGAAGCGGGCATGAGAAGATATGTTAGGGTTTTAAATTTGTTAATTAATAGTGTTAATTATATTTAATTATATTCAAATGTTTAAAAATCCTTAAAATTTTCATGTGAGGTCAGTTTCAAACGAAACAAGTAGCGTTGCGATCGCATCGACGATTGCTACGATATGGAATTGGATTGGAATTTATTTGAAGCTGAAAAATTTTAGTTTCAAATAAAGGTAAGTGTTTTAAACCGCTCACAAAATACTAAAATATTCTGATGTTAGTTAAATTGTAATCATCAAGTGATTTATTTTTATTAACTATTGTTTGGTAATTTAATTAACATTTAAATTGACATATGAATCGAACTGATATGAATTTAAATTGACAGTTAAAATTGAAATTGAAATTAAATTGCTAGTTAAACACCCGATATTACTAACTAGTTAATTGTTGTGATTAACTAGTTGATTTGGATGTTGTTTGTGATGGATGTCTGTTGGTTGATGTATAAGATGATTTGAGTGTTTATTTATTTTGTATCCATGTTATCATCCTGTATATTATTGACAATATATAAAATTGTAGATTGAATTATTTCGAATAAAGTAAGAAATAAGTTGAAACGATACATACTTATGACACTGAGATTTTGGATTGAAATGATTATATATCCATCCCTGCAATTAAAAATTGAAATAACTATTTGTTTGGCCATAGGATAGAAAATTATATACATACACCAAATTAGTTAAATTAAATGATTTAAATTCTTGAATTTGAATCTATTCAACTGGTTATGTTTAAAGAAATAAAAAATGAATTTACAAAGATTGAATTAATTTTGAATTCCAATTTTGAAATGTTGAAATTGAAATTTGTCTACAGAAATTGTTTAAAGAATTTGGAAGTCTGAAGTTATAATTGAAATATGATTTGAATTATGGAAATTGATTTGCTTTGAAAGATTTAAAATTTTAGTCAAACTTTTAAACATATACAAGTAAAAGTAATTTAAATGGATATCCCGAATTTGGACACAAAGTTGAATTATTTTAAAGATTTGAACCTTAAATTGAACAATGAAGTTTAATTTGATTTAAGCGACTTAAATCGGTAAATTGAGAGGAGATTTGAAATTTATTTAAGTTGAGGTTTAAAATAAGAATTGGATTAGAATTTAAAACCATCGAATCGGATCATTGAATCAATTTTGAAGTTAAAATGAACGTTTCGAAATTGAAGTTAATTCGAATTGGAATCGAAATTAGACTTAATTTGAATTGGAATCGAAATTGAAGTTTATTTGAATTGAAATCGAAAATGAGTTTATTTAAATTGATTTGCAATTTAATATGATTTAAATTGGAAGATTTGGAATAGAATTAGTATGATTGAAATTGAATCCGAGTCCAAATTTATTGGAAATGGAAAGAGACAGTTTAAATTTGAACTATTTTCATTATAAATTATTTACTACAAACTATTTTAAAATTCATCTTTATAAATTTTCAAATTATTTAAATTTCCAAATCATTTTAATATATAACCCATTTTCAATACTCAAAGCTATTTTATTTCAAAGTATTTTAATATTTTGACTATTTTAACTATTTTAACTTTGCAAACTATTTTCAAAAATTCGTATTGTTCATGTTGGCTGTTTATATCTAAATCATTGATTTTAACACAAGTGTGTTTGAATTGAAGTTATAACCTAAGTCGGAGTTCAAAATGGAAACTTGAACGAAATGATTTTCAAGTGAAAATGGCATATGAAATAAATATGATTATTTTGAAATGAAATGTATTTAAAAGGAATATAATGATTTGAAATGAAATTGATTTCGAAGTGAGTATGATAGTTTTTAAATGAATGATATTTTGAAGTGGATATGATATTTGATATCAAGTATTAATCGTTTTCAAAATGTAAAAGAACCAACTGGTGTGTAAAATGACATTGGTTGTTAAAGAGACCGAGATCGATTATTGGCATACTCTCTGTCAATGTTGGAGCCACTTTGACAACTGTGTACGTGGAGGTGACTTCAGAATGAAGTGGTTGGATTTGGTGTACATTGCTGGATTTGAAGAAAAAGAACAATAATGGATAGCCACGACACTTGCGTCAATTTGAAACGACTAAAACAAGACGGCTTGAACCAGGCCCAGTGGGCTAATTACCCTTAGTAGACACCCATTCTTCGATTTTCTTGTGGACTTGGCCCATACTATTACCTTTATTGTTGGTTTCTATTGGTGCACCTTGATTGGGATAACCTCCCTTTGACTCTATATGGGATGGGTGGACATGGTGGCTGGTCGTTGTGGCGATACGTTACCACCAGCCTAGCAACTCGAACTGGTAGTATCCTACATTGAGCATTCGCTCGTGCACCTTGTCATACTTTTATCCTTGTTGAGACCACTACGATTTTAGTTTAGTGTTGTCGTATCACGGCGCATTTCTATCTACCGATGTGCTACTAGTTGTGTTATATGCAAACTATATGATAATACTTAAAAACGCGTTAAGGGTGATTAATGTAAAGCCTTAACGCTAGGGAAATATTTATTTTATTGATTTAACATTACATATGTAGCGTATTCTACTATATATAGATATTTTGACGGATCCTTATGAGATGGAAAATCCTGTAACATCTCTTAAGTTATTACACGCACGTTGTACATTGAATAGAAGATGTAAAACCCTGTAAACATCTTTGACGTTATTACACTCATATTTATGTGATATTGATTTGACTCATATAAGGATATTTTAGTTCCGAGTCGGGTGTATGTTTTACTTTATGCTCAGGTCAGCCTTATGTTTTCAGCGCATTGAAATCATTTATTTTATAGGACGAAGACGAAGATTTAATATATTATATTACTAGTATTATTCCCCTACATCAAATTGTTCTGCTGCATTGTTTTATTTGTCTCTGTTGTATGTATAAATCAGATTGTTACTGTAAAAAATATAATCAAATGTATAGTGTAAACTGCTTCATGAACTATTTATTTAATTACTGTATTTTGTCATTACGCCATGAGATTCTGTATTTATTTTCTTCTTTTCTTATTTTTCTTAATTAACCCCATTGATTATCTATTTTCGGATTGTTTTGAGTTGGACATGTATGGTTTATTGTCGACTTAAACCTCTTGAAATATGTGTTGTCACATCCATTTTTGTGTGTCCTCTCTCCCCACCTTCCGGACTGTTAGACTCTACTTGCTTGCTTTAGATTTGGCTCATTTATTCAACGACCACAATTTTGAAACTGGGGTTTGTCCCTAAACTTGCAGCTACGGTCAAATCTGACCTCACCAACATAACCATCGATCCAACTTCCATCGTCGGATCTATTCGCATAAAGTGAGAACCTCCCGTCAATCCCTCCTCTCTTTTCCTCTATAAGTTACCGTCGCCTCCGCCATATATCTAGGTATTTTTTATTTTAATTGTGATATGAGTTTTACGTCTCGAATATCACGTTAATTATAATATATGGTTTTTTTCATATTGGTTTAACCAATGTGGTTGACCAGCCTGTATTTATATTAACTTAATCAAACGTTTGACATTAATTCGTACCCCTATAAATACGAGCCTAACCCTTCTTTTTCTTCTCATATTTTCTAAAGCGACGACGAAGGTCTGCCATTTTCTCTTCTCACTAAATTCTTAGTTGTAAATAAAATTATAGTTTATATATGTATATACAAGTGAATAATAGTAATAAACAATTTAGAAGAAGAATAAGATTAAACCAAATCATCAAAGCCGATGTAAATTATAAATCTAGATCGAGAATTTAAATTAAATCTGAATCTCTTATCTGATGTTGATTCCTGATAGATATATGTATGCTTGCGGTATATGTATTAAAATAGGAAAATAAGAAGAGTCAAACTGGAATAATAGAGATTAGATCCGAAGGTTTGAAAAGTTAGAAAGGTAAGAGGGAAAATTATATATTTTTATATAATATTGAATTTATTTCATTGTAAATATATTCCTTGTATACTTGAATTTAATTATTTGGAGTTGTAGGCATAATTATGTCTATGTAATTAGATCTAAATCCCCGTCTACATATTCTATGATTGATGACTCAAGTTTAATATTACATATACTTGAATCTGGAAAGTATTGGGTAGTAGTAGTCCTTGAATTTGATTGATTATGTGAAAGTTCCTAATTTGTAAATTAAATGACTATGCAAGAAAAATGTAAATTTGAAAGTTATCACAATAAATTATTAGAATTTAAGTAGTATTTTAATTGTTGGAATGTTAGGTTTTACAATGCAAACCTTAATAGATTATCAAGTTCAAATTCATAAATAAAAGTGTATCATTTGAAATAATAAGAATATGCCTAAAGAAAAGAGATGTATAGAATATGGGTATTTACATATTTTGTACTATCTATTTCAAAAACTATGAAAATATAAGGGACATTTTGTCTAAAGTCCCTAATAAGTTTTAAAACACACCAAACATTCTTGCCAAAAAAGTATGTAAACTAGGTCTCTAGAATTAAGTTACTGAATGATTGCATATATTTATGCAATTATTCAGTGAATAATTGCAGACATTTCCGTAGTTATTCATTGAAAAATTATGGAAATTTCCGCAATTATTCACTGAATAATTGCAGACATTTATGCAATTATTGAATATTATTGCGTAAATGTCTTCAATTATTCACTGAATAATTGCACAAATTATGCAATTATTCAGTAATTTAATTCTAGGGACCTAATTTACAGTCTTTTTGGGCAGGAGTTTTCATGTATTAAGTTCGATTTTAAGGACCTGAGCCTAATATTCACAAAATATAATTTCTCATAATTCCAAACTAGACACAAATTCCCTTTATAGATAAAATATAGAGATTTACAGTGTTAACTTTTCCTTTGGAATGAGATGTAATTCGAATGCATTAAAATACAGAAATTCCCATGGATGAATTAAAGAATTGTAAATGCGATAATACTAATGGTTTAAGTGAAAAATTAATATTTATGCAATAGAGAGAAGATTGAAATCGAATAATAAACAATAAACAGGCAGGCAAGTACTAATTTTGATAAAAAGGGTATGAAAGTCCACTAAACAAGGAACGGTAGTAAAGGTTAAAAAGGAATACAAATATAAATTCAATAAAGTAAGAAAAAGTAAATAGGAAAAGATATATAGATCTTTTAAAGAAAGCGACAAATGGAATAAAATTGATATAAATAGAATAAGAAGTAAACACATGAAAAGTACATGAATACTATTAATAGTTCGTCAATTGGAGGTGTAATGATTAAACAAGTATGAATACACACACATGCATGCATACATATATACATATTTATACATACCCTCAAGATGCATTATGACGAGTGTGAATTATTAAAGTTAGTAAATAACTTAGATAAGATGAGAATGACATAGTCATTAAAATGGGTCGGAATTTAAGGTCAGTAGTGTTATAGAATGGAAGTCTCCCTACAGCAAGGGGCAACTAGAAGTTGTGTATACATTATACTAATGTGAGACACATCCAACTATAGGACCTATGGAGTTATATATGTTTGCATATAGGTGAGGGATACTCGAGTAGGAAGGTTCGCCTCGACTGAAGTGTCAAAGGGCAGGCAAAGTCTGTTTCAACCTTTTAGGAGGTATTAAGTAGCAAGTGGATATCACCTTGATTATGCTAGGCAATCTAAATGGGACGTTGAGCAAGGCTTGACCCTATGTCAGTGTGTATGTATTTGGTATCATCTTAGGGAGTAGGAGCTTCATATAGGTCGAGAACGTCATCAGTCTTAAGTGGTCAGTAGAAGATAAGGGTTACACCTAAACGACTGCACCTCCTACTAGTGTAGATTATGTTTGGTCATGCATTACCACAGTTGTTTGCTAGGGGCAAGGCTAGATAACCCTTAATGGAAGTTTTTCAAAACGGATAGAATACGGCTAACTACTGTGATGCCGTTATTAGGCACTATAGGAGTTCCTTTGTACGCACGACAACTGGGACGTAATACACATTCATAATGGATCCTAACGAGATGTTGAATTACAGATACTAGCAGGGATAATATCTTGGTCCAAAGAGAGACTGTTGTACATTATATGTATATGTATATATATAAGCATGTAGTTATAGTCTACTTCAGGTAGATAGGACATATCATATATAGAATCAAGATAACTAAGTAAAATAACAGACATAACATGGGATGGAAGGCTGAAAGGCAATTGACATAAACTAGGGTTATGTATGAAATGCGTAATTTATCAATCACAAGAACATTGTTCTAACACCCTCCTCTATAACAACCCTAAATTTCACTGCTTTGATTTAGAATACTTAATTAATTTTAAATATTCAATATATAGGTTTTATAATGAAAATAAAATTCTTTTAAATGATAAATAATGATGGTGAAATAGTTTTAAAATTTTGTTTATAGAAATATATAGTTTGATTGCAAAACATAAAATGTGATCGGAATCTGTTTTCCAAATTTTCGACTTTTCGTCGGCTAAAAGTTATCGGAACATTATGAACTCTTTAGCATAAGTATATACATCTGTAAATTAGTTAGTATATATATTTATGTGTGTGGGTATTAGTGTATGTATATGTGTATTTATCCTTAGGTATATAATGTTTAAAAATAAAATAAAATTTATCCTTAGGTATATAATGTTTAAAAATAAAATAAAATAAATAAAAAGCAAGTGTCGCATCATAGGTAGACATATTTAAATATGTCTAAACAAAGTACACATGCACATATATGTATTTTGGATCAAGTGTGGTAAAGGGGGACATTTATTTCATGAGCTGCATGGTAAGGGGGAGACAAGGGTGATGTGATGGCGTACAAGGAGTGGAGGGTAAATATGAAGGGCATTTAAGTAATTTAGCTATCTCCTTTTATATAAAAACAACATTTCATAATTTCCTTTACATTCTTATCATTTCTACTTTTCACTTCCTAAGTTCCTTCTCTTTTCTTAAGTTCCTGGAAGACTTTCATGGCTTCTCTTTCGGTTCTAATATTAAAAATCCTAACTTTTGACTTTAAAAACCTCTTAGAAACTAGCTAAAACACTCATACATCCACTTCATCACCTTATCTCCCAAACACAAGCACCACCTAAAACACCTTAAGGCCATACCTTACACTTAAGGTCGAGCCCCTTTTTCTTGGTTAGGCCTCTAAAAGACTTTATTTTCCAAGAAACTATAAGGATTTAGGTGTGCAAGTGTTCTAGGAAGAGTTTGCTTTGAGTTAGTAAGCTTGGATGAGTGAATATTTTGGTTTTAAATTAAAGGTTTAAGCTTTATTTATATTAGAAGTTATGGTATGATATGTGATGTTATTTATGTTGAATGTTGGTTTAAAAAATATGTTGCTATGTTGATTATATATGTGTATATATGTGATTGGATGTGATAGTTTAAGCTTGGAATGGAAGTTATTGTAGTAAGAATTCAAAAATATGAGTTTGCTTATGTATATGAGATAATATGTGATGATGTTAAGTATGTGATATGCTTGTGAATGCTAAGAGAAAGTAGCACTTGGACTGATTAAAGGACATGGGGATTCCTTGAGTTTAAAATAATTTTACTTGTTTTGCTTTTACAAAAGTTTTATAAATTCCTAACTTTTAGTTTTGTTTTTAAAACTTTATATTTAGTTTATAAAGTAAGTTAAAAGGAAAGGTAAGTGCGTTAAAGATTATTTGAGATGAAAATAAGGTTTAAAGTTTGGGTATCCTTAGCGATAGTTGCTTAGATGCAATTCGCTTAAAAATCCGATTTTTACAAAAAAAAAAATCATATTTAAAAATGTTTTATAAACTTAATAAAAATTTATTTTTTAATGTTTTAGAAAAATAATTAAGTTTTAAATAGTTAATTATTAATTAATAATAATTTATTAAGATTAAAGAAGTTTTATTAATTTTAATCAAGTGAAGGTTAATGCTAATTAATCATCTTTTAAAGTTAAAGTTTATTTTAATTAATTATTAAGTTAATTAAAACTTTAAACTAATTATGAGTTAAGTATATAATTTAATTCAATTAATTGTTTATTAAATAAAGGGTATAATATTAATTTATTACTAATCAAGCTAAATTTAAGTTAAGGATTTAATTAAAAACTTAAATAAGATCTAGCTATTTTAAATAAATGTTCAATTTATTATTTACATTTTTAATTAAAGATTAATTAATTGAACTTTATTAGTATTTAATTATTAATGAAGGTTTAAAT
Source organism: Allium cepa (assembly GCA_030765085.1). Classification (NCBI taxonomy): domain Eukaryota; kingdom Viridiplantae; phylum Streptophyta; class Magnoliopsida; order Asparagales; family Amaryllidaceae; genus Allium; species Allium cepa. Next base: position 922,897,468 of record CM060931.1, on the reverse strand, counting down.
TATTATTTAATAATTAGTATAGGATTAATTAGGATTCAATTATTTATTTAATAAATAATTATTTTTTAATTATTTCTAAATTATTAATTAAATTAAGTTAAAATTTGATTAAGTCCAATTATGGTTTAATAAAGGATTTACGTGTATGCCGCCTAGACTACTAGTGAAGTTGTGTCAACAGGCGTACTCAGCCTAAGCCAGTTAATTATTTTAAAAGGAATTTTAAGTTTTAAATCCTTTGTTTTCCCAAGAATTAAATTGTATTTAGAAGAACTTCTTTCCAAAGATGGTTTTGAACACAAGGGATTCATAGATACTATTAAGTAATCAAACAACCGTGAATGAATTATAATGTTGATTGATTGAATTGTTTGGACATCTGATAGCCGAATAATTCTTTGTTCTGCTATAATGTAATGGTTGTTTGTGTTAACATGTGTTAGGAGAATAAGTCCCTATTCTGCTATAAATTGATTGAATTGTTTGGACATCTATTTAGTAGGACAAATCATCATCCTGCTATTGTGTTATTTGGACATGTATATGCTAGTTGAGTTGTATTGACATGTTATTCCTTGATTTGGATATGAATTGAATTTACATATATGCTGACTGATGTAAATAAATGATTAAGTGACTTGAATGCAAAATTGACGTTAAATGGCAACTTAAATTATTATCATTGGGTTTGCTTAGCCTCTTTTTGAAATATAAAGCATGGTTAAATTAGCTCCAATTCTTTAATCAATCCGGGGTTAAGGTTTATAAATGATATTTCAAGTTACATTATTATTACTTTATAAAGGTATTTATAAATAATAACTTATTTATAAAAATGGGTTTTACTAAGTAAAAAGTTTTATTTTGAAGCGATTTAAAAGGATGAGTTGCAAAAGCTATTTTGTAAAAGATTGTTCTTAAAGAAGATTTATCAAAGGAGTTTTAAATGGAAAAATGTTTTATAAATGATTTTAGAGATTTTGTAAATTGACTTGTACACTTATATAAATGTTGTTATAAATTGATTGTGGAAATTTATAAAGGTATTTAAATGTAAAGAGAGCTTTTAAAGGGAATATTGATAAATGATATGTTGATCGGCTAATAGTAAGTAATGTTTTCAAAAAGATTTTTTCTGTAACAACCCGCATATTTTTACGATTGTATATTTAAATGATTTATTTAAATATAGCGTCATTAGTCGGATTAAAATCTGAAATGCAACTTTTCATAAATAGTTGAATTAGGACTCGAGATCACTTTCATTGAGTCCAAAATGGCGTTTGCGATCTTTTTGAGTATAAACATCGGTATGTTTGGAGTTGATTAGAATTTTGCTATTTTTCTATTAGGCTTTGGGTTTGGGTTTCAGCCCACAAAACTCATCTAATACCCTAACTCCCCCTCCAACTCTTCATTCATTCATTCTATTTTCCTAACACTCTCAAGCTAAAGAAAAATGGGGGAAAGAAAGGGAAATTAAAATTCCTAAACCCTAGATAACTAGGAAATTCAAGATTCAAGCTCCAAAATCAAAGAGAAGCTTAGATAAGCACCCCCTTCTTCTTCTCCATCTCAATCTCTCTCCAATTTTCAGAAATTCCTAAACACCAACTTAGGAAATATTTGCTTATGAGCTTAGATTGGAGCTTTTAGAGTCGAAGTTAAAGAGTGGTTGATCTTTCCTTTGTTTTTGAGCTCCTCATTCCTTGTTTTTGGGTTTAAAGGTGAGTTCTTGAACTCACATCTATGTCTATAGCTTTCATTGTTGTTAGGTATGAATTCCTAACATCTATTTCATGTTCAATTGCTTTTAATTTGAATTAATTTAGTGAATTTTTTAATTTTAATGTTTTGAAGTCAAAATCATTAAAAATCCCATCTTGGATGTTTGGACATGTTATTTGGGGTGTATCGAAGAGCCTATAAGGCTGGGTTGTCGCTTGGCATAAATCCCTAGTCTCCGTCGCTCGTCCGATCATTTCTGAATCGATTTGGCCATCATTGGTATAGGAAAATTTCTGCCCAACTGAACTAACCAGATGTCTGGTTATGGTCCCTAGAGAAAAAATATAAGATGGTAGAAATTAAAAACGGCAGAGACGTGGACCAGACGTCTGGTCGAAACCTACCAGACGTCTGGTTAGAGTTTAGACGTCTGGGAGGTTTATGAAATATTTCCAAAACACAAATCCTGACGTCTGGATTAACCCCCAGACTTCTGGAACTGCCAATTTTGCTTATTTAGGCTGTGTTTGATTGGATTTCCAATTGTTATCGATTTTTGTTGATCCGATTGGTTGTTGTCATTTATCATCAACTTTGATGACTTCTTTTCTGGATTTTTGGGAATATCCATTTGATTGGATTTGATATCGACTTTTTGGGGTTTTAACTCACGTCATTGTATGTGAATTTTTAGTGATTGATTGTTTTTACAATCGTTTTCTATGATTTGTCACTTGAAAATACAAAGGTTTTTATACTAGTAGAAAATAATCAAATTCTTTCACAAAAATGATTTCAACGTTACTTTTAATAAAGAACTCATTTTCAAATCCGTTTTCAAATCTATCAGTATATACAAAACCTTTACCTCATTCGTATGAAAAATTTAATTCAAACAACTTAGCAAAACACGTGTTATGTAACGCTTGCGTTTACTTCGTCTATTAATTATTGGACTCATTCGATTGAACTCTTGTGACAATTTTCGAGTAGAAATCTACAATTTGTTCGTAAATATTTAAGTTAAGCCAGTGGTTATGGGACATAAATCTAAACTCATTTATTTACTAGCTTTTTGTAATTTCACACTTCTTATTGATCAATCATGACCATTTTATGGTTTAGACTAGCGATATGCTATGTCTCTTTGTCCACGTAGGGGACTGTACCCTGTTTTATTGAGCTTCGTCTCATTTCATTTATGGGCTAACGACCCATGTTCTTTTATGGAGTTCAGTTCATCGGACGTAACGATGTACTACATCGTTGTTCCGGCTCATCAGGTTCATTGGGCGTAACGCTGTACTATGTCGTTGTTTCGGATTATTGGAGTTTCGGGTTCATCGGGCGTAACGCTGTACTACGCCGTTGTTCCAGATTATTGGAGTTTCGGGTTCATCGGGCGTAACGCTGTACTACGTCGTTGTTCCGGATTATTGGAGTTTCGGGTTCATCGGGCGTAACGTTGTACTACGTCGTTGTTCCAGATTATTGGTGTTTCGGGTTCATGGGGCGTAACTCTGTACTACGTCGTTGTTCCGGATTATTGGAGTTTCGAGTTCATTGGACGTACGCTATACTATGTTGTTGCACCGGTTCTATGGTTAGCGACCATGGGATAACAACCCGTTTGTGATACACGTGCTGGTGAGTTTTCATGCTCTCATTTTTGATAGGCCTACCCCTTTGTGTTTTATGGATTTCTAATTGATGATTTCTAGAATTTGTGTTTCACCTATTTTAGTGGTTTGTATTGATAAGCTTCATCAATATTTGTGGTTTGGTGAATATGTTAAAGAATGTGACATTGTTTTTGGTGATATGAGATTCTTGAGATATTGTATGATTTTTGTTGTTATTTAATGTATACTTGCCACAGTATGGCATTGTTGTTATCATACATTTTTATCATATCTCTTGTCCTATCTCATTTTATATGATATTTATAGCTAGAATGATCCATTTATTATTTTCTTCTTAAATAGTACCCGGGTCAGACCGAGATATTTTAGGTGCTTCTACTTGACTTCTTATCAGGGTCCTTCATCTGACTTTTGGGCTAACTACTTTAGCTTAGTCGTTTTTGTTATTATACATTCGAGATAGAGACTCCTTGATGTATACATTTTATTTTTCTTGCACTTGTACCTATTCTTTGTGATGTAGTGGATCTTATGTGACAACTACTTTGATGTACACTTTTATGTGATATATTCATATCTGTTTCTGCCTTAGTGATATGAATATCTATGACTGATTTGTGTTATGCTTATTTTATATTTGTTTTCAAAGACCACATAAACACTGCATAGTAGCTTTGAGTTTGTATTGGTATGTCGGATTTCCTCTTGAAATGAAAGTGACATTTTATGTGGCATATTGGTACTCGCACAAAGCAATTACACAGATGGTTGCTACTCAATAGCCTTATTCTTCGTACTAGTCGACGGCATTACCACGTAGTGTCCTTGGCCAGTGTGAGTATAATGGTGGGGCGTCACAGCTTGGTATCAAAGCCAAACTTCGGAACAATATAAAATATTATGACAAGGATCATTGTCCTAAGTCTTTCTTAGGAATCGTGCCTTACGATTTATCTGAGTCTTAGGACCATTCTATCCTACTTCCATTTATGATGCCTTTTTTTATCAATCATAATTGTTTGATATTCATTTTGAGAATAACCTTTTTCTTCTTCTTTCTTTATTTTTTAAAGAAGAGAAATGGTTAGACCAGGCCGTCCTAGCGCCGGTCAATTTAGGGCTACTCCTCAGGATGAAGTATTTATGTCTGCCCGGCAGCTTTTAAATCTTGTAAAGAATGCTCAAGCCGCCGGACCCATTCCAAAGGCCATTCATCCTAAGTCTGGGTTTGCGCCTTGTGCAGAGATTATACCGATTTGGCTGAAAGGCCATTTAAGGGATCCAAAAGCGTTATGGAAATCCAAGCTTGGCTTAGAACATGCGACCGCATCTTTTCTCGCATGGATCTTATGAATCTACATCGAGTCCAAGTGGCTTCTAGCATGTCCAAGAAAGAGCATTACTGTAACGACCCGTAAATTTCGACAATTTAATTTGTTTATTTAATAGGAGTTTTGAAATTTATTTTAGTAGAAACAATAAAGGGGATAAATAAATGTTAAAACGAAGGCTAAAATAAATTATGTAAATGTTGACTTAAAACCTATTTATAGAAATTTGAATAAAATCCAAATGAATTAAGTAGAAAAAAAAGACTCTTACCTGGATAAAAAAAAATTAATATGAGAAATTAATGAAAATATTAAATTGAGCTAATGCAATAAAAGAGTGTAAACGGTAATTGGAATAAATTAAGGAATCATGTTGATGCAAGTTAATAATTTATGACTTGAATGAACTTCCAATTCAATAAAATCATTTAAATGTTATGATTTGATTTTAAATGGAATATGAGAAAAACAAATGTAAGGATTTGATTTATATATGTTATTTATTCAGGGTAATTGAATAAAATTAGGAATCCAATTGTAATAAATGGTAATAATGTTGGTATTAGCTAATAAATTAAATTTCAATGCAATACCCATAAATGAATGGAATGAAATGAATGTATGTAAATGTATACTAGGTTATTTATCAAATAGAAGGAAAGAAAAGTAAATATCGAATTGATTGATGAATAAATATGCATTGAATAGTAATTGAATGTAAAGTTAATGGTAATTATATAAAATCAATATAAGATAATGAATTGCAATAATTGTGGGTTGATAATAAGGTGTGAATGGGAAGTGATTGTTATATTAATTGAATGGAATTCAAATTTGATGGGAAAGGTAAATGGGTATTTGGTAATAAATTTAAACAGACTTAAATAGTAAATTTATCTAATTAATATATAATAAATAATGATTAAATGAAAACCTATACCTGTAAATATCTATAATATTTGAGTGGAAATAACAAACTTATAAATGTGGGATTGAGAGTTTTACAATAATTATTATGAGTTATATACTAAGTTCGTTCAATTAAATCAGAAACCATTGCAATAAATATAAATTTAATGTTATGCAATAGAGATAAACAATTGGAAAGTGTTAAGGTATCTGGATATATATATTAAAATAAATGGTACCGAGGATGGTAATATGATAAATAGTAGATTTAAGAATGGGAATCAGGATTTATTTATTTATATGGAAGCTTAAAGTCTAATAATTGAATTTAATTGCAATTAAATGAGATTGAGTATAGTAAAAAATTCGTTATTTGAAATAAAGATAATGTGAGAAATTTGTGTGATAATTTGGAATCCAATATTTAATCCATCTGTTTGACAGGAATGAATGGAATGCTAATTAATTTATTTAACTAAACGAAATTTTAGGATATTATTTATAAATTGGGAATTTAACAAAATTAAGGATTTATATTGAAATTTATAAATTTACCTTCTTTAATTTGACATCTAAACTTGTCGGAATTTTGGAAATGATTAAGAATTTTTAAAAGTGATAAAATGGGTCAATTTTTGAATCTAAATATAAAATTTGATTTTTATTTATTTATTTTAAATTTATTTAAATTATATAAAAATAGCCATTTTGGTCACGGACTCGGATTTCGAAGAAACCAGTTTCATCGGATCCGTAACAGTGAATTATTGTAGGGTTTCAAGTTTCGTTGCAATCGGACTTGTCGTTTGATCGTACGAACGCGAAAAGCATTGAAATCGATTTAATTGAATTCAATTTGAAATCAATTGGAAATTTTTGTTTTCAGCATAACTTCCCCATACGATGGAATTTGGACATGAAACTTTTCCCATCGCGTTCAGAATATTTTTAAATACCTATTTCGATATATAGGTTTACCCAATTTCGTTCCGGGGTCAGAACGGGTTTTTGGGCCACGTTAGCGGAAGCACGTATACCTATCCAACCTGATCTATCTATTCAAATCTCTAACCTACCTATATAAATCCAGTTATAAACCCTAGCCCATCTATTCTCATTTGTTTATGCGTTCATTTCATCAGTTCCTTCTCTTTTTCCAATGGCTAGAAACCCTAGATTCATGTTCAATTTTAAAAATCAAATCCAAAGTCAAAAAATAAAATTCTCAGAAAAATCCCAAAAAAAATATATGTTGATGCTCTTGACGAACGTAATTCAACGGTATAATTCTTTTTTCGATTCAGGTTGTGGTTCGACCAGAAATTGAGGTTTTAGTTCCGGCCGTTCGTTTTAGCTTTGTGATTCAACGGTGGATCTACGTCCTTAGGTCGATCGGGGGGCATGGATGCGTTGAGGGTGTCGAGTAGGTTCGATCTATGCGGTTAGTTGGTCGAGATTGCAGTTGGAATCGCCAGGATTGGGCAAAAACTTACGGCGGCGGCGTACGGTGCAGGGAGACTCGGGGGCGTGTGCGTGGGGTCCTCACGGTCGGCCGTGGCTGGGGGACTCGGAGATGCTCTCTAATTTGGTCGACGACGAGGGGTTTAGGCTTGGCAAGTGGCGGCTTCGGTGGTTCAAACGCAACCTATAGAATTAGGTTTTTGGTCGGCATCTCAACGTGTGAGGAAACGCATGCTCCAAGAAGATACGTGTTCTGCTTGCGTGGCTCTAGGGTGAGTGTGTTCTTTATTTTTATTTTGTTTTATTTTGATTTTCAAATCGTTTAACGTGAATAACTTTTACATACAACATCTGTTTTACGCGAATTTTTTTTTGTTAGGATCGTAATAAAATTCCAGAGATTTTGACACTTGTTTGGACAGATTTTGAGACCGTCGAATTTTTAGGTTAAATCGGATTTAAATTCGATTTAAATTCAAAAGGTGAGTGTTTTAACCCACTCACAACTTATAAAAATTCTTATGTTTGTTAAATTGATTTTAGATATAAGTAGAAATTTATTTATGACTGTTTGGCATGTTTTATTCATTATCTCTGTTAAATCGCATTTATTTAATTTAAATGTTAATTAATTTTATTATTGCATATAAATTTGACAGTTAAATTTATTTTATTTGCATAAACTGCTAGTTAAACAGTTATTAAATTTATTTTGAATGTAAACTATTAGTCAATAACTGTCATTTATTTCCTGTTATATTGCATATGCCATATATTGATGTTGATTTAAATTGACGATGATTGAAATAAATTTATGATGATTGAAATAAATTGGTTGATGATTGATATGGGCTGAATGGATGATGTGTTTTATCTTATATAAACTTCAAGTTATCATGCATTTTCATTTCATTTGGGATTGTGGTTTGAAATGATATACAACCGCATTTTTATTTTTAAATTGCGGTTTGAAATGATGTACAACCGCATTTTTAATTTTTAAATTGCGGATTGAAATGATAAATATCCGTATCACTTGACCATAGGATAGAAAATTATATACAGGCACTGCGATATATATATATATATATATATATTATTTTGAAATCATTTTTATGGTTTGGGTATGATACGGTTTAATAAATATTGAATTTGGATATGATATAAATATATTTTATATATACATATATAGTTAAATTGTGAATTTGAGCTATACATAAATCTGTTAAATAAAAATGAATAAGTTGAAAAATTGAATTTGATATTTATGTTATACGATTTACTATGAGTTTAAGTTCTTGTATATATACATATAGAGTTATAAATGATTCGAATAAATTAAGATTGAAAGATAAATTGGAAATTCAATTGGAATTGAGCTTATTTGAAAATTTAACTCTATAAGTTGATGTTAACTTATTAAAATTGGAAATTTTAAAGGTATGATATTTATAACTGGATTTAATGAATAATTCTAGTAAATAAATGGAAGGACATTTTAGTGTTAATAAATTTAGTTTATTTTAAATGGTTATGGATTTATCATATAAACCTTTCAAACTAAATAATAGGAAAATGAATTGTTGATTTGAAATTCCCAACCTTAGTTTTAAAATTCATTAAATTCTTAAAGTTTGAAAATATTGAAAATCGAAGTGTTTTATTCAAATTGAAAGTGAATCTAAAAGTTATGCGTTTAGACTGAATTTAAAATGAATAAAAATTGTAAAGGCATGGAAATTATTTACTTTATAAAGAAATTTTAAATTCAACTGTTTTATTTTATATACTGTTGAATATCCAAACCATTTAAGTTGAAATTTATGGGTTTAAAACTATGGATTTCGAAGTATTATGTTGAAAGTGAAAAATCAAATATTTGGTTTCAAGGTATTATAAATTTTAAAAGTGGCATAATTTTGGAAAAGAAATATATTTGAAATAAAATGATATCATACTTATTTGGGTTTTCAAAAGGAAATGATATCGTATTTATGGGTTTTGAAATGGATAATTATTTTCTGGTTTTAAAGTATAAACTATTTTAAAGACCGCGGTGTTATAATAACGTTTGGTTGTTAAAGAGACCGGGATCGGAAGTTGTCATACTCTCTGCCAACTCCGAAAACCACTTTAACAACTGTGTACGCGGTGGAGATTCCAGAATGAAGTAGGTTGGTGGCGACATTTCCTGTAAGGTAAATACGTGGACCCAACTCCCGTGAGTTGGCATAAGGTGGCTAAAACATGAGCGATTGACGGGTTAATAAGGTAGCACCTTTGATCGGACACATCCCTTTGATATTATACTTTGACTCTTGGATTGATTCGGTGGGCACTTTTGATTTTTTATTTGGGGGTGTGGCTCGAGGTGGGTGGTAGCTGCGGCTACGCGTTACCACCGATCCGGAAGCGTAATTGGTATATCTACCCTGGCATTGCCTAGTTGTGCCGCGTCACCTACCATATCGAGCCTTACTACGAGTTTCTATTTGTGTCGTACCTATGGAGTGTCTTCTCGTAGTCTCCCGATCAGGAGATATGCAGGCACTGTATAGACTATTGGCATTTTTGTGTTAAGGTCTATATGGGTAACCCCTTAACGCTATTTAAAAGTAAGTTTATTTTATAATAAACACTAATATAATAACGCAATATACTACATAGTAAATAGTTTAACGGATCCTTAGGAGATGTAAATCCCGAGCATCTCTTGAGTTACTGCACTCATATTTATTTTTGTTAATTTAACGTACATTAGATCTTTTAGTTCCGACTCGAGTGTTTTGTCTTTTCAATTCGCTCGGGTCAGTCCGAGCGTTTTAGGATTTGAAGATTTTATTCTAGAGGACGAACACAAAGATTTGTAGTATTACTACCTACTATATTATTCCACTACACTATTTAATTCCGCTGCATTGATATTTATTGGTATGTGAACTCTGATATTTATTGTATAAAGAAGAATCAAATATTTTGTAAACAGTTTTATGAACTGTATATTTAATATTATATTTTATCCTTCCATTGTGAGATTTTTTTTATTTCCTTTCCCTGCTTTTCTTATTTACCCCATAACAATCCGCCCTTCCGTACGGTTTGAATTGGCACGTGTGTATGTTTAAATCGTGCGAAAAGGTGGGACGTTACATCTGGTATCAGAGCTTTGGTTTAGCGATAAACCTTAGCTTTGTGGGGTTTGACTCTTTACTAATAGGGTAATAATACCCTATGGGAGTCATTGAGTGTATATATATGAGAGAGCGTATTTGTTAGTGTTATAAAAAGGTTTTTATATTGTGTTAATCTGTTCTGTTTTGTATTTATAAATTCTGGTTGATGCATGGGACGCTATGACATCAATATGGATTTCTAAACACTAAATAAGACACACCGACATAATATTTGTTTTCATATAGGTGAATGAAATAATTTTGCCTATTATATTTTCTATATAAAATAAATATTTTCAAATGATATCTATATTTGGCTGAAATATATTGGTTGTTAGGTAATAAAGTGTATAAATAATAATAGAAATAAGATTGAAAAATAAAATAAATGAAATTTGAATATTTCGAACTTAAATCCGGGGTATTAAAATTTTCTCGAATAAATTTTTGTAATATAATAATATTGGTTATAAGCATTTTCTGATATAAATATTTAATATAATTCGGAAAAATTGTTTTAGAGAGGATATTGAAGAAAATAAGTTTCGTACTTTCCTCTCCGTCGCTGGAAAATAATTTCGGTGATGGCGGCCGCATCATCGACTTTCATTTTCGAGTTTCGAAGGGGAAAGGCCACTGTAGTAGTTCTACTACAGATTCAATTTTTGAAAATATATAAATTTTGGATTGTTTTAATATAATTACAAATATATAAGTTATAAGAATATATTTATCTATTGTCTTAAGATAAAAATTTAATATTTATCTATTGTCTTAAGATAAAAATTTAAAATTTAACCCGGTATTAAATTCTTAAATTCCCATTAATTAATTGTTTCAATTATTGTAGTGAAACAGAATTTAACTAATAATTGAAACCCTAAATAGAACAAGTGATTTAAATGATAAGTTATAAATGGAAATTAAAGAAAATTTGAAATCTGTAACATATGAAACAAAGAGTAATATTGTTGAACATTAGATTTAATTAAAGGATGAGATAAAACTTGTATAAGTTCATTTGCATTTTCTTTAACATATATAACTTACCAAATATAAAAAGTTGAAATGTTTAATAAAGAATGTAATGGAAATTGTACAAGTAAAAGTAGGTAATGGAGTATCCAATGAATTTGCTATTAAATGAGAATTTAATTTTATAAACTTAAGTTATAATCGAAAATTTTCCAAGTAAATAAAATTAAAGGGGAGTATGACAAATAGATGATTATCAACTTAAGTAAATAAAATGGAAATGCTAAGAAATTAAATGGGACATGAATACTATTGGTAAACAAATGTAAATAAATGTAAATAAATGAGGGCATGCAATAATTGAATGAATAATTATAATAAAATAAAAAGAACTGGAGTGACCTGAGTTAATGAGATTGAATAATTGTAAGTAATAAGAAAAATTAAATGAAGCAAACATTTAATGAGTAAATGTAAATTTAAAGGATAAATCACTGTATAAGTAAAAAGGAAAATCAAACAGCAAAGGTATGCAATGAAATTAATAAAAAGTTAAGTTGATTGTTGTTGTTTGGTTATGGTTGTTCAGGTAAAATATTTTAAAATTGGATTTGGGGTGAATGAATAATCTATTTAGTTTTATCTAAGACTGTTGAGTAAATGATGCACTTGATGGTTTATTCTTCATTCCGTACAATTTAAAAGTTTGAACCCAAACAACTAATCGTTTATTTGATTGAATGGTTGCTTTGTATTTGTTGTGTATACTGTTTGTTGAAATTGATGGTTGTTGTATTGATTGGTTGTTAGTGATTGAAACCATTTAATATATTTCACTTTATATAAATTGTTAACCCGTTGGATTATATGAGTGAAATGCAGGTTATGGAAGCAATTGCTACTGCTTTTGGTTCCATAAATAAACGTTAATTGCCCGACAAATAGGTACATTTTCAGATTACAGTTTATAGCGCTATTTTATATATTTTCCCGTGTATGGATATATATTATTTTGGAAAATATTTGCGTATATTGTAATATTTATATTATATTTTCTTCCGAGCCTCTCCGTACAAAGGAGACTCTGCTAAAAAAATTCGTAAATTTTGGACTTAGAAAAATTTGAAAATATTTACAAACTTTAACAATTTATGTATAAAGGATTTGAATAGGTATAAATAGGTATATTTTATGTTAAATTATTTTATTTTGTAAACTTATATATTTATAAATTTAATTAAGAAAGATATGTTGTTTTCTTATTTCTTCTTTTCCCTTCTTTTCCTTTTCGGGGACGAAAAGTTTTGAGTGGGAGAGAGTGTAACGACCAGTAAATTTCGACAATTTAATTTGTTTATTTAATAGGAGTTTTGAAATTTATTTTAGTAGGAACAATAAAGGGGATAAATAAATGTTAAAACGAAGGCTAAAATAAATTATGTAAATGTTGACTTAAAACCTATTTATAGAAATTTGAATAAAATCCAAATTAATTAAGTAGAAAAAAAGATTCTTACCTAGATAAAAAAAATTAATATGAGAAATTAATGAAAATATTAAATTGAGTTAATGCAATGAAAGAGTGTAAACGGTAATTGGAATAAATTAAGGAATCATGTTGATGCAAGTTAATAATTTATGACTTGAATGAACTTCCAATTCAATAAAATCATTTAAATGTTATGATTTGATTTTAAATGGAATATGAGAAAAACAAATGTAAGGATTTGATTTATATATATGTTATTTATTCAGGGTAATTGAATAAAATTAGGAATCCAATTGTAATAAATGGTAATAATGTTGGTATTAGCTAATAAATTAAATTTCAATGTAATACCCATAAATGAATGGAATGAAATGAATGTATGTAAATGTATACTAGGTTATTTATCAAATAGAAGGAAAGAAAAGTAAATATCGAATTGATTGATGAATAAATATGCATTGAATAGTAATTGAATGTAAAGTTAATGGTAATTGTATAAAATCAATATAAGATAATGAATTGCAATAATTGTGGGTTGATAATAAGGTGTGAATGGGAAGTGATTGTTATATTAATTGAACGGAATTCAAATTTGATGGGAAAGGTAAATGGGTATTTGGTAATAAATTTAAACGGACTTAAATAGTAAATTTATCTAATTAATATATAATAAATAATGATTAAATGAAAACCTATACCTGTAAATATCTATAATATTTGAGCGGAAATAACAAACTTATAAATGTGGGATTGAGAGTTTTACAACAATTATTATGAGTTATATACTTAGTTCGTTCAATTAAATCAGAAACCATTGCAATAAATATAAATTTAATGTTATGCAATAGAGATAAACAATTGGAAAGTGTTAAAGTATCTGGATATATATATTAAAATAAATGGTACCGAGGATGGTAATATGATAAATAATAGATTTAAGAATGGGAATTAGGATTTATTTATTTATATGGAAGCTTAAAGTCTAATAATTGAATTTAATTGCAATTAAATGAGATTGAATATAGAAAAAAATTCGTTATTTGAAATAAAGATAACGTGAGAAATTTGTGTGATAATTTGGAATCCAATATTTAATCCATCTGTTTGACAGGAATGAATGGAATGCTAATTAATTTATTTAACTAAACGAAATTTTAGGATATTATTTATAAATTGGGAATTTAACAAAATTAAGGATTTATATTGAAATTTATAAATTTACCTTCTTTAATTTGACATCTAAACTTGTTAGAATTTTGGAAATGATTAAGAATTTTTAAAAGTGATAAAACGGGTCAATTTTTGAATCTAACTATAAAATTTGATTTTTATTTATTTATTTTAAATTTATTTAAATTATATAAAAATAGCCATTTTGGTCACGGACTCGGATTTCGAAGAAACCAGTTTCATCGGATCCGTAACAGTGAATTATTGTAGGGTTTCAAGTTTCGTTGCAATCGGACTTGTCGTTTGATCGTACGAACGCGAAACGCATTGAAATCGATTTAATTGAAATCAATTGGAAATTTTTGTTTTCAGCATAGCTTCCCCATACGATGGAATTTGGACATGAAACTTTTTCCATCGCGTTCAGAATATTTTTAAATACCTATTTCGATATATAGGTTTACCCAATTTCGTTTCGGGGTCAGAACGGGTTTTTGAGCCACGTTAGCGGAAGCACGTATACCTATCCAACCTGATCCATCTATTCAAATCTCTAACCTACCTATATAAATCTAGTTATAAACCCTAGCCCATCTATTCTCATTTGTTTGTGCATTTATTTCATCAGTTCATTCTCTTCTTCCAATGGCTAGAAACCCTAGATCCATGTTCAATTTCAAAAATCTAATCCAATGTCAAAAATTAAAATTCTCAGAAAAATCCCAAAAAAATATATGTTGATGCTCTTGACGAACGTAATTCAACGGTATAATTCATTTTTCGATTCGGGTTGTGCTTCGACTAGAAATTGGAGTTTTAATTCCGGCCGTTCGTTTTAGTTCCGGCCGCTCGTTTTAGCTTTGTGATTCAACGGTGGATCTACGTCCTTAGGTCGATCGGAGGGCATGGATGCGTAGAGGGTGTCGAGTAGGTTCGATCTATGTGGTTAGTTCGTCGAGATTGCTGTTGGAATCGCCAGGATTGGGCAAAAACTTACGGCAGCGGCGTACGGTGCAGGGGGACTCGGGGGCGTGCGCGTGGGGTCCTCACGGTCGGCCGTGGCTGGGTGACTCGGAGATGCTCTCTGATTTGGTCGACGACGAGGGGTTTAGGCTTGGCAAGTGGCGGCTTCGGTGGTTCAAACGCAACCTGTAGAATTAGGTTTTCGGTCGGCATCTCAACGCGTGAGGAAACGCGTGCTCCAGGAAGATACATGTTCTGCTTGCGTGGCATCTAGGATGAGTGCGTTCTATATTTTTATTTTGTTTTATTTTGATTTTCAAATCGTTTAACTTGAATAATTTTTACATACAACATCCGTTTTACGCAAATTTTTTTTTGTTAGGATCGTAATAAAATTCCAGAGATTTTGACACTAGTTTGGACAGATTCTGAGACCGTCGAATTTTTGGGTTTAAATCGGATTTAAATTCGATTTAAATTCAAAAGGTGAGTGTTTTAACCCACTCACAACTTCTAAAAATTCTTATGTTTGTTAAATTGATTTTAGATATGAGTAGAAATTTATTTATGACTGTTTGGCATGTTTTATTCATTATCTCTGTTAAATCGCATTTATTTAATTTAACTGTTAATTAATTTTATTATTGAATATAAATTTGACAGTTAAATTTATTTATTTGCATAAACTGCTAGTTAAATAGTTATTAAATTTATTTTGAATATAAACTGTTAGTCAATAACTCTCATTTATTTCCTGCTATATTGCATATGCTATATATTGATGTTGGTTTAAATTGACGATGATTGAAATAAATTTATGATGATTGAAATAAATTGGTTGATGATTGATATGGGATGAATGGATGATGTGTTCTATCTTATATAAACTGCAAGTTATTATGCATTTTCATTTCATTTGGGATTGTGGTTTGAAATGATATACAACCGCATTTTTATTTTTAAATTGCAGATTGAAATGATAGATATCCGTATCACTTGACTATAGGATAGAAAATTATATACAGGCACCGCATATATATATATATATAATTATCTTGAAATGATTTTTATGGTTTGGGTATGATATGGTTTAATAAATATTGAATTTGGATATGATATAAATATATTTTATATATACATATATAGTTAAATTGTGAATTTAAGCTATACATAAATCTGTTAAATAAAAATGAATAAGTTGAAAAATGGAATTTGATATTTATATTATACGATTTAGTATGAGTTTAAGTTCTTGTATATATACATATAGAGTTATAAATGATTCAAATAAATTAAGATTGAAAGATAAATTGGAAATTCAATTGGAATTGAGCTTATTTGAAAATTTAACTCCATAAGTTGATGTTAACTTATTAAAATTGGAAATTTTAAAGGTATGATATTTATAACTGGATTTAATGAATAATTCTAGTAAATAAATGGAAGGAAATTTTAGTTTTAATAAATTTAGTTTATTTTAAATGGTTATGGATTTATCATATAAACCTTTCAAACTAAATAATAGGAAAATGAATTGTTGATTTGAAATTCCCAACCTTAGTTTTGAAGTTCATTAAATTCTTAAAGTTTGAAAATATTGAAAATCGAAGTGTTTTATTCAAACTGAAAGTGAATCTAATTAAAGTGAATAAAAATTGTAAAGGCATGGAAATTATTTACTTTATAAAGAAATTTTAAATTCAACTGTTTTATTTTATATACTGTTGAATATCCAAACCATTTAAGTTGAAAGTTATGGGTTTAAAACTATGGATTTCGAAGTATTATGTTGAAAGTAAAAAATCAAATATTTGGTTTCAAGGTATTATAAATTTTAAAAGTGGCATGATTTTGGAAAAGAAATATATTTGAAATAAAATGATATCATACTTATTTGGGTTTTTAAAAGGAAATGATATCGTATTTATGGGTTTTGAAATGGATAATTATTTTCTGGTTTTAAAGTATAAACTATTTTAAAGACCGCGGTGTTATAATAACGTTTGGTTGTTAAAGAGACCGGGATCGGAAGTTGTCATACTCTCTGCCAACTCCGAAAACCACTTTAACAACCGTGCACACGGTGGAGATTCCAGAATGAAGTAGGTTGGTGGCGACGTTTCCTGTAAGGTAAATACGTGGACCCAACTCCCGTGAGTTGGCATAAGGTGGCTAAAACAGGAGCGATTGACGGGTTATTAAGGTAGCACCTTTGATCGGACACATCCCTTCGATACTATACTTTGACTCTTGGATTGATTCAGTGGCCACTTTTGATTTTTTATTTGGGGATGTGGCTCGAGGTGGGCGGTAGCTGCGGCTATGCGTTACCACCGATCCGGAAGCGTAATTGGTATATCTACCCTGGCATTGCCTAGTTGTGCCGTGTCACCTACCATATCGAGCCTTACTACGAGTTTCTATTTGTGTCGTACCTATGGAGTGTCTTCTCGTAGTCTCCCGGTCAGGAGATATGCAGGCACTGTATAGACTATTGGCATTTTTGTGTTAAGGGCTATATGGGTAACCCCTTAACGCTATTTAAAAGTAAGTTTATTTTATAAATAGACACTAATATAATAGCACAATATACTACATAGTAAATAGTTTAACGGATCCTTAGGAGATGTAAATCCCGAGCATCTCTTGAGTTACTGCACTCATATTTATTTCTGTTAATTTAACTTACATAAGATCTTTTAGTTCTGACTCGAGTGTTTTGTCTTTTTAATTCGCTCGGGTCGGTCCGAGCGTTTCAGGATTTGAAGATTTTATTCTGGAGGACGAACAGGAAGATTTGTAGTATTACTACCTACTATATTATTCCACTACACTATTTAATTCCGCTGTAATTATATTTATTGGTATGTGAACTCTGATATTTATTGTATAAAGAAGTATCAAATGTTTTGTAAACAGTTTTATGAACTGTATATTAAATATTATATTTTATCCTTCCGTTGTGAGATTCTTTTTATTTCCTTTCCCTGCTTTTCTTATTTACCCCATAACAATCCGCCCTTCCGTACGGTTTGAATTGGCACGTGTGTCTGTTTAAATCGTGCGAAAAGGCGGGACGTTACAATTACATTGGTATGAGGTTTTGATTTTGGAAATCGGTGAAGCGGATCTTACTTGGGAGAAATTCCGAGAAAGGTTCGAGTTGAAGTTTTGCCAAAAGCTAAAAAGGTAACTTTATCCCGATGCTTTATTGACCTTGTTTAAGGCGAATCTTCCATGACAGACTATGTCGCATCTTTTGAACCTCTCTCTAAACATGAGGTCGAGTATATTAATACCCCATTGAAGAAAAACTAGAGGTTTGTCTATAGGTTGAAGTAGAACCTCCAGAAGCCATTACTTTTGAAACTACAAGTTTCTTTTGATCATCTTGTTGATTTCGCTCTTCGACTTGAAGAGGCCGGTAAAGAAAGTGATGTTGAAGTTGTGGATGCCATACAGAAATTCAATAATAACATGAAGAGGCCTATTAAGTTCAAAGGCCCCAATCCCAATAAGAAAGGGAAGCGCGAAACTTTGGTAGCAATGACTCTTACCTCTAGTCGTGGACAATGCTACAACTATGGTTCTACAGACCACTATGCAAATAGGTGTCCGAAACCCCTTCTTTGTCATTATTGCAAAAGTTAGGGTCATCTTATATCTACATGTCCCATACATTAAAGTAGGAGAGAGGGAGAGCTAAATGTTATGCAAGCTTCTAGTGACACTTCTCTTGGTCAAGGTATTTCTCGTTCAGTCCTTGATGACATTTGTTTTGTGATTATCTTATACGAGTTCTTTTTGATATGTGTTCATCTCATTATTTTATATCAAAAGAACTTGTTGATTCTTTTTCTTCAAACATTTCAGGCTTAATGACTACACTGAGATTTGCGAATCCGGTTGGTGGGTTCGCAACACTCAGTTTACTTTGTAAAGATGTCGAGATTATTTTATGTGATTATTCTTTCCGAGCCGATTTGCATGTTATGCGTTATTTAGGCTTCAGATTTATTTTTGGAAAAGGATTGGCTTAATCATTATGAAGCCATATCCTATGTCCCGAGAGGACTATCCATCTTTGACATTCTCAATCTGTTAAGTAGGTTTATAATTTTTCTTAATGATTTCGATTCCAATTCGGTGGCGTCATTTATTTCTTTAAACCCATATGATGAGGAAAATGTTATTTCTCTCATTCAAGTAGTTTGTGAATTTTTCAGTATTTTTGAGCATGTCTTAGGATTACCACCTAAGCGATCTATTGAGTGGTGCTAAGGTCTTTTCAGTTCGACCTTTCTACTAGTTTTCATCAGCTACGAGTTATGGAGGGTAGCATTCCACTTACTGCATTCTACACTCGTTATGATTCTTATGAGTGGCTCGTGATGTCATTCAATTTGTCCAGCTTATTTCATCTATATTATGAATTGAGTATTCTGCGAGTATCTTGATGACTCCATCCTTATATTCATTGATTATGGGTGAAAACAGCAATTTAAGATTGCAAATCTTTGTAATAAGATATATTTATAAGTATAATTGGATTTTGTTCTTAAAACGAACAAAGAATATTCTAAAAATTTTAAGAGAAATATTTATCATATAGAAGATGATTTTGTGTTGTATTGCCCATTGAGTGCTTTAAGAATTTTGATCGATGCGCCTGATCAACGTTATCGATAGGAATATCCTAAATGATATGATGAGACAGTCAGACACAGTAAATTAATTTGGAATAAGTAAATTTTTCTAAAAAGATGATTACATAAAATTAATTATAATTTTGAAAGTCTTAAGCTTTTCGGAAAAGAGTATCATTTAAAAGAACTCCTTTCCGATGCTCCTATTCTTATGATTGCCGAAGGGAACCAAGACTTCACTGTTTGTACCAATGCTAGTCGTATTGGTTTAGGTGTCATTCTCATGCAAAAAGGGAACGCGTTATCGCTTATACTTCTACAATTAAAGCCTACCGAGACTGGATATGCCACTCATGATCTAGTGCTCGCGGCCATTGTTTCCACTCTTAGAATTTGGTGTTCATTCATGTTTCACCTATGAAGGGTGTTGTGCGTTTTAGTCGATCGGGAAAGTTAGCACCTCTATATATTGACTCATTTTCCATCACCGAGCGTATTGGTTTCGTGGCTTATCGCCTTTTATTACCGGCTCCAATTTTTGCTATTTATGACGTTTTACACGTATCTCAACTATGGAAATGCCTTAGGGATTCCGATTCTATTCTTAAGCCTGGTTTATTGAAGAAATTGAAGTTTTACCTAATTTGACTTATGAGAAACATCCTATTCGCTTCATTGCTATGGAGGTTAAATGCCTTTGAAATAAAGATGTTCTGCTTGTGAAGGTTCAATGGTCCTTAAATCCTAAGAATTGTTCTTGGGAATCCAGAGAATTCATCGAGCGAACACATCCGGACTTACTATCTCGTGCTCTTTAAGGTGAACTTCTTGTTTTTAAAATTTTCTTTTTGTGTTATTCTTTTATGGTTGTTACTTTTTATTTTCTTCTTAAGAATTGCGAGGACGTAATTTCTTTAAGGAGGGATTCTGCAACAAGCCCATATTTTTCGGATTGTATATTTAAATGATTTATTTAAATATACCATTTTTAGTCGGATTAAAGTCCGAAATGCTACTTTCGTAAACAGTTGAATTAGGACTCGAGACCACTTCCATTGAGTCCAAAATGGCGTTTGCGACCTTTTTGAGTATAACATCGATATGTTTGGAGTTGATTAGAATTTTGCTATTTTATCAGGCTTTGGGTTTGGGTTTCAGCCCACAGACACATCTAATACCCTAACTCCTCCTCCAACTCTTCATTCATTCATTCTATTTTCCTAACACTCTCAAGCTTAAGGAAAATGGGTGAAAGAAAGGGAAATTAAAATTTCTAAACCCTAGATTGCTAAGAAATTCAAGATTCAAGCTCCAAAATTAAAGAGAAGCATAGGTAAGCATCCTCTTCTTCTTCTCTACCTCAATCTCTGTTTAATTTCCAGAAATTCCTAAACACTAACTTAGAAAATATTTTCTTATGAGTTTAGATTGGAGCTTATAGAGTTGAAGTTGAAGAGTGGTTGATCTTTCCTTTGTTTTTGAGCTCCCCATTCCTTTTTTTTTGGCTTTGAAGGCGGGTTCTTGAACTCACATCTATGTCCAAAGCTTTCATTGTAGTTAGGTATGAATTCCTAACAACTATTTCATGTTCAGTTGCTTTTGATTCGAATTGATTTGGTGAATTTTCCAATTTTGATGTTTTGAAGTCAATTAAAAATCCTATCTTGGATGTTTGGTCATGTTATTTGGGGTGTATCGAAGAGCCTATAAGGCTGGGTTGTCGTTTGGCATAAATCCTTTGTCTCCGTCGCTCGTCCGATCGCTTCCAAATCGATTTGGCCATCATTGGCCTATGCAAATTTCTGCCCAATTGAACCAACCAGGCGTCTGGTTATGGTCCTTGGAGAAAAAAATACATGACGGCAGAAATTAAAAATGGCAGAGACTTAGACTAGACATCTAGTCCAAACCTACCAGATGTTTGATTAGTTTTTAGATGTCTTGTTAGAGTTCAGGCATCTGAGAGGTTTTAAAATATTTCCAGAACCCAAATCCAGAGGTTTGGATTAACCCCAGACTCTTGAACTGCCAATTTTTCCTATTTAGGCCGTTTTTGATTGGATTTCCAATTGTTATCGATTTTTGTTGATCTGATTGGTTGTTGTCATTTATCATCGACTTTGATGACTTCTTTTTTGGATTTTTGGGAATATCCATTTGATTGGATTTGATATCGATTTTTTGGGGTTTTAATTCACGTCGTCGTATGTGAATTTTTGGTGATCGATTGTTTTTACAATCGTTTTCTGTGATTTGTCACCTTAAAATACAAAGGTTTTTATACTAGTAGTAAATACTCAAACTCTTTTACAAAAATGATTTCAACGTTACTTTTAATACAAAACTCGTTTTCAAATCTGTTTTCCAATCTATTAGTATATACGATACCTTTACCTTATTCGTATAAGAAATCTAATTAAATGGCTTAGAAAAACAAGTGGTATGAAACGCTTGCGTTTACTTCATCGGTTAATTCTTGGACTTGTTCGATTGAACTCTTGTGACAATTTTCGAGTGTAAATCTACAATTTGTTCGTAAATATTTAAGTTAAGCCAGTGGTTATGGGACGTGAAGCTAAACTCATTTATTTACTATCTTAGTGTAATTTCACACTTCTTACTGGTCAATGATGATCATTTTATGGTTTAGACTAGCGATATGCGATGTCTCTTTGTCCACGTGGGGGAGTGTACCTCATTTTATTGAGCTTCATCTCATTTCTTTTATGGGCTAGTGAACCATGTTCTTTTATGGAGTTCGGTTCATCGAGCGCAACGATGTACTACGTCATTGTTCTGGCTCATCAGGTTCATCGAACGTAACGCTGTACGATGTCATTGTTCCAGATTATTGGAGTTTTAGGTTCATCAAGAGTAACGCTGTACTACGTTGTTGTTTAGGATTATTGGAGTTTCGGGTTCATCGGGCGTAACGTTGTACTACGTTGTTGTTCCGGATTATTGGAGTTTCGGGTTCATCGGGCGTAACACTGTACTACGTCATTGCACCGACTCTATGTTTAGCGACCATGGGATAACAACCCATTTGTGATACATGTGTTGGTGAGTTTTCATGCTCCCATTTTTGATCGACCTCCCCCTTTGTGTTTTCTGGATTTCTAATTGATGATTTCTAGGATTTGTGTTTCACCTATTTTAGTGGTTTGTATCGATAAGCTTTATCAATATTTGTGGTTTGGTGAATATGTTAAAGAATATGACATTGTTTTTGGTGATTTGAGATTCTTGAGATATTGTATGATTTTTGTTGTTATTTAATGTATACTTGTCACAGTACGACATTATTGTTATCACACATTTTTATCATATCCCTTATCCTATCTCGTTTTATATGATATTTATAGCTAAACTGATCCGTTTATTACTTTCTTCTTCAATAATACCCGGGTTAGACCGAGATATTTCAGGTGATTCTACTTGACTTCTTATGAGGGTCCTTCATTTGGCTTTTTGGCTAACTACTTTAGCTTAGTAGTTTTTGTTATTATACATTCAAGATGGAGAATCCTTGATGTATACATTTTCTTTTTCTTGCACTTATACCTATTCTTTTGTGATGTAGTGGATCTTATATGACCACTACTTTGATGTACACTTTTATGTGATATATTCATATCTGTTTCTGCCTTAGTGCTATGAATATCTATGACTGATTTGTGTTATGCTTATTTTATATTTATTTTCGAAGACCACATAGCCACTGCGTAGTAGCTTTGAGTTTGTATCAGTATGACGGATTTCCTCTTGAAATGAAAGTGACATTTTATCTGGCATATCAGTACTCTCACAAAGAAATTACGCAGATGGTTGCTCCTCAACAGCCTTATTCTTCGTACTGGTTGATGACATTACCCCGTAGTGTCCTTGGCTAGTGTGAGTATAGTGGTGGGGCGTCACATTTTCGAAGGAGGAAATTTTCCAAAGTTTTAATAATGTACTTATACCCTAAGACAAGTATAAATATTTTCGAAGTAAAAGAGGAAAGTAAGGGTTTTGGAAATGGTGTCATGTAAAGACCGTTTGATCAAGTTTTCTAAAGTGATTTTATTAATTAAAGATTAATTAGAAAAGGCTTAGTGAATCCCATGTCAAATTGAATCAATGTTTGAATGATTGTTCATTTGAGAGTTAAATGACCAACTATCAAAACCTGGACCAAAACGTAACTTTGGAAATATCTAGAAGAAACAAATGGGTTATATGGCACAGTCATCCCCAATGAGGTTGTACTATGCGTATAAATCTTATTTCGTTC
Organism: Allium cepa; assembly: GCA_030765085.1. NCBI lineage: Eukaryota > Viridiplantae > Streptophyta > Magnoliopsida > Asparagales > Amaryllidaceae > Allium > Allium cepa. The sequence continues at coordinate 922,873,704 of CM060931.1, read as the reverse complement.
TTCTAGGATAAATGATAAGGAAATTCGTCCACTAACGGTTAGAAGGTGATCTTCGCTCTTATCTTTTGTCTGCTTATTTCCTAAAGAACCGAGGTTGAGTTTACTGAAAATTATCAAATGATGTTTCGAATAGACCGAGATCAGATATGTTATTTAAAAACCACTTCAACCAAACTCAAGCATTCGCAATTGAAGACATCTTGAAGCATATGAAAACGACGATGAAGCCATTGAAGTGCTAGGGCTGGTTGTTACTAATTCTGAGGGTGATTCCAAAATGGATGTAATAAAGTAGTGCCTTCGGTTTCGTTTAGCCCTAGAACGAACTTATATAGATGAATGTTGATGGTACAATGATGCTTGGAGGCAGTATTAGCATTCCAAGTGGGTTACAAATAAAAAGGTAAACACGTGACCTCACAAACCTTACAAATCGGGAAATGGCAAAAACAGGGCATGTAGTAGAGCGATGTTGTTAGCTACCATTAGGAGTCGTCATCCCATTCTAGATCGTTCCTTATTAGAGTTGGTTTGCGCACAACACCATGGTAGTATAAGGCCTCGGTGTCAAAAGGGGGATGGGGTAATCCGGCTTGTCATGTTAAAGGGGCTGGCCAGTTCTACATTGGCAGGGGTTAAGAAGTTCTTGGCTCCAAGAGCATTTTCTTGAGATGTATTATCGGAAGGTAGTGCCTTACCTTTCCATTGATGGAAATCCACTCCCCAATACGTGCCTTACGGTTTTGATTATAGAGCCCGTATTATGGAATTTAATAATGATAACAATTTCGGCTATTTTTAATATTTACTTTGAATGCTTAGACATTATTATAATGTCATTCGATTTTCATATAGGAAGTGTTTTGTTTATCGTAAGGTAAAAAACCGTCCATTTGTGTTTATGTGCGGCAGGGTCTTACGAGATACCCTTGAAATTTAAAAAAGTTTTTAAAGTAATAATTCAGTTGTTTGGAGTTTACTCACACCGGACCCATGTATGACCCGGAGTTTTATTTTCTTTCCCTATACTTTTGGGTGCTTAAATTTTTATAGGCAGCTAAGTTGTTCAGGTTTCCACGAATGCATTTTGGAGGAGCTTGAAGCAGGAGGCTTCATCGATAGCTAGTTATTATCTTGTTTCCGCTGTATTGTGTTATGTTGTATTAGTTAATTAGGGACATTCTGTTATAACCGTCCAATGGTAGAATTATATTAGTACGACTCTGGCATATCATTTAAAAATGACTTGTAAATAATTATGTTGATTAATATACGTTATTCCGATGCATTGTGAGTTTATATGATTGTTTAGTTTCTTTTTATCATCTATCTTCTTTCTTTCCCCTAATGATTTGTCTTTCCGGTGCTAGTTATTCGGCATGTGAATACCATGGATGTGTTGGTGTCGACTATTGGGTTCGAAAAGGTGATTCGTTACATTCTCATTGCAACCCATAACATAGCTTTAGAGAGACATATGCTGGTGCAAGGCGAGAATGTGGAAGGATAGATTTTCTTATGCATGCTTGGCACTAATAAGAACACTTGATATCAAAAGTGTCAAGCTTGGTCAGTAAGAACATGTTTTATTATACTTTACTATTCCACTGTGAGTTATATCGATAATGCCCTTATATGCATTTGTTTATTTACAAGATACAAAACCAACGATCTGTGCTTTGTTGTAGCTGGGTTTTCAATTTAGCAAAAATTCACACCCATTGGGGCGTGAGTTATCATATTTGGTATTAGAGATTATGTTAGTCAATCATAGAAAATTAGGATATACTGAATAAATGTTTTTCTATTTTTGCCCATAATTATGTATATAATACACCAAACTCCACAAATTCTGACGATAGAAGTAGTTGCAATCATATTATGAAAATATGGATAATGCGACTATGAGTTGGAACAATAGATGAAGTTGAAGATGTATATGCATATTCTAATTACCTCATGAGAAATAGGTTGTATGGAAAGGCGTTGACTTAAAAAAAGCATGAGATCAGCACATGGAGGGTCCCTGAAGTTGGATGGTATGTGATTCCTTAGTTGGGCCCATAATAGCCCAATAGTTTTAAATCCCTGTAGGATTGCCGATTTATGATGTACATTTGGTCCAGATAAGGGAAAGTAAGTGTCCATATATTACAAATATCTGAAAGTAAGAATTAAATAAGTTTTCGAAGTGTAGCATTCACTCCAAGATGGTAGCTGGATTTTTAATATATTCTAAAGGAAGATGAGTTAGAAAGTAAGTAGAAAGAAGAAAACCCAAAAGAATGGACAAACAAAAATCCACTCTAAGTCCAATCACATATGAAAGAATTTAATATAAAAGTCGAGAGAAATATATAAATAATATATTTGAAATGATTTTCAAAGGAATTATTTGATGGTAGCAAAATCCTATTTTTAAAAAGTAAGTGAATATTAAATTTTCAAAAAAAATAAGAAATTTACATTTCTTTAAATAAATAGTTTTAGTAGAAATTAAAATTAGTTAAATTGAAAATTTCAGTAAATGGGGTTTTAACAAAAGGTTATTTCTTTTGAAAAAAGTGTAGTGTATGTATAGGTCGTTGATTTTTCTGAAATAAAAAACTTTAAGTTATAAGATTCTTTTTAGGGTGGACAATAGGAAGTGGTGCTAGCTTTAAATGAGGTAAATAATACAGGAAGAAAGGCTAAATCTCAAATATAAAAGCAGTTGGCGGACATACTACAATGGTTCGATAAGAAGACAATCAATTGAGAGGAAAGCTTTATACATAGAAGCAATTTAAATAAGATCAGTTTAAGTAGAATATAGTTAACCTATAGTAACAACATGAAATAAATATACATTGAAACAATATTAGAAATTTTTGCAAAATAATGTTAGTAATTAGAAACAACGTTAGAAGATTATATTAGAAATAATGCTAGTAATCTAATTGGAAGCAACACAAGAAATTAAAGGCAAAACAAAGAAAATAGATATTTTTCATTGTGGTGCACATTTATTGCATGTATCTTTTAAAAATTCCCCCTCACACGATATTAGAGGTCCGTCAGGGTTGGAAGTGGAGAGAGAATGAGTAATAGGAAAATAGTATGATGAATGTGTCATTGGCTACTCCAGGTTTTATTGCTGAAAATAGTAAAAGATGTTTTGGAAACATTGTAAATTGTATTTTTAAAGAAACGGTTTAGTGTAAGAATTGAGTTCTTAAAAGCAAAAATTAATAACTATTTAAAAAATTCCTTGTTTGAAAGGGGCATTAAAGAAAGGCTGATTGGAAGAAAAAGCAATGGAACCTTTTAAATTGAATTGTAGTTTTGAAAGTTAAGATACCCAGTTATCTTTTATTTTAATAAAAAGTTTTCGAATTTGTACTTTTAAAGACAAAAGTTTGGAATTAAGTACTTTATAATTGTGAAATTTTAATTTTAGAAAAAGTGGCAAAAGCGAAATCAATTTTTTTATTATGAAGTACATAGGGATAATCGCCTAGGTAAGATGCTGTAAAAGATAAGGCTATAGAGAAAATAACAATGGTTGCTCATAGAATGGAAATAAGAAATCCCCGTAGGGTGTAAGGAATATTGGTATAAACCTAGAAATATTTACTATGACATGTGTGAAAGCCGTAATAAGAACCAAAAAGAAGTGATGAATGGCATCGAAGTACATTTCTACGAGTTATAGAGTATACTCGCATGAAAGATCAAGATAAAGGAAGCAAATACCAAATTTGAGAATACTATCAAAAGAGTTGGAGATGGCAGGATGGAAGGTAGGAAATTTATTTCACCGGACAATTGTTTTGGTAAGTTATTCTAACGTGCATAGTTGGAATTCCTTGGCCCACTGTAACGTGGAAATGCATAATTTGGCCTATAATTGATGGTAGTGGTTAAACGAAATAAGTTAACCTTATTTACTAGAAGCCAAAAAGGTAAGTTAGAATATAAGGGTTATGGTATAATGACATGTTAGAAAGATCCATTTAATTTAAGTAAGGTGTGATATGACACAACATCATTAATGTTAGTTGATGTTGGAGGACAATTTCTAGCAATTGTTTCTTTTTTATTTTGGGTTGTAAGCATTAGTTGTTTCTGTTGTACTAAATAGTATGATATTATGAGAAATGTTCCTTTTGAAATTGGTTTTCATGGTTGAATTATGTTTTAATTGGAAAACCATATAAGCAAGGAAATCTCTTGCAAACACTTAACTGATGCAAAGTAAGGCTGGAAGTTATAAAATAAATTTGGAAATTTGTTTAATTAGCTACCAAAGAAAAGTTAAGCCCCAAAAAAGTGTTAAATTTTTAGGAGATAAAATTTAATAAGTGAAGGATAGGGAAAGGTTGTTGCAAAATTGTGGATCATAATCCCTATGCCTTAAAAGTCTAAATTTATGAATGAACATGTGTGTTGATTGTTATTTTAAAATAAAAGAAAAGTTTTTGCAACCGAAAATTTGCCGAGTAATAGGATAAAGTCCATTAGGGACGTTAAACTATTGGCAAAATCCTGACTGTGTAGGACATAACCTAAATTATTTTGAAAATGAATATGTATTTGAAATTTTTATTCAAAATTCATGATTTTAGAGTTAAAATACTTTTATAAAAAGTTTAAAAAGAAATTTTCATGAAACTATTAATTTATAAAAAATGTACCAATATATTTCAAAAGTTTTATATAAAAAGATTTTTGAAGAAAAAAGAATATTTGATTTTAGAAATGTCACATGCTAAGCATAGGACAAAGTGGATTGTTAGTAAGTACGAATTTTACTATCTGGTAGAAGTAGTTGTAAAATAAAAAGGTAGTTAATGACGACTGAAAAATGAACTTTGCTTTGAAATTTCTTTTTTCATATTTTGTTCATAGGATAAGACTTGTTTTAAAATAACCCCATTTTAAAATTTCAAAAGTAAACTTCATTATGTGCATTGTACTTGGAAAAGTTGGAAAAATAATTGGAGGCAAAAAAGGTTTCAAGGTACATCGGAAAATAGAACACAAGAGAATGATGGAAATATGGAATTCTCTATCTAAACCCTTTTCTGACATAAGAGTATAGGTATATAAAACTGGACTTCAATGTTAGAAAATTTTGTGCTAGTTATTGGATGGTAGGGATTGGATGCAAACTTTGTTTAACTATACTTCTACTCATGGAAGTGTGAGAAAATTTGAATGTGAAAACAAAAGTTTTGATATTTAAAATTTTCATCCACATAGAACTACTAGTATATTTAGGTTATTTGCACCATATTTTAAAAATTCTTTAAAAACAATGCATTCATATAGGTAACCCCAATTTAGAATTATTCTATGTGCATGATATATAAGTTGTGATACATTATGCACTTGTACACTATTGGTTGCAAAAATTGTTTGCACACTAATTCATCGTTTAGTTTTGAGTGGTTGCACGTTATGTTACATGATTCAGTCCTCGAAGAATTTTAGGGATGAAATCTTTTAAGGGGGAGTATAACACTTTGTAATTTTTACGAAAATTAATTAAATAAAAATCAATCAATAAATTATAATCCAAAAAATATGATTTTTGCAAATGTAAGAATTTTGCTATGAAACTTAGCCGTTGAGTTTGTGGCAATTTTTTTTTATCAATTTCTATACATAAAGTTTTCCGATCGGAGTTCAAATGAAAAAGTTATTGACGTTTGAAGCTTTTGAATTAGAAATAATTATATATGTATTTGGAGAAATAAAATGTAATTAAAGAAAAAATGTAATTGATAGAATAAATTATGTTAACAGTTACTTAGCGTATAAGTAAATTAACATTAATAAAAAGGGAAAGAAATTATATAAATTAGGTCGGTTATGGAATGAAATTAACGAAATAATTAATGTAAATATTATTTAACAAAAATCGATGATTGGTCGACCCTTAACTTAGGTCGGCTGACCGCTAGCGGTCCATGGATTAAGGGGCAGCGGTCGACTATTTGTGATGTCGATTGTGAAATTGTAACACGACCAACAACCTAGAATTGAATTAGTTTAATCTAACGGCCGATATTGATTCGAACCCCTATAAATACGAGCCTAATCCCCACTTTCCATCTTATATTTTCTGAAGCGATGGCGAAGCTCTGCCATTTTCTCTCCTCTGTAAATTCTTAATTCCTAAATAAAATTGTAGTTTATATACGTATATAATAGTGGGGAATTGTAGTGGATAATTGAGAAGAAGAATAGAGTTGAATCAAATCGTCAAAACCAAGGTAAATTATAAATCCGAATCTAAAATCTATATTAAATCCAAACTTCTTCTCGGATCTAAATTTTTGATAGATATATGTATGCTTGTGATATATTTATTCAAATAGGAAAATAAGGAGAGTCAAACTAGAATAACGACTAGCGGATCTGAAAGTTTGAAAAGCTTAAAAGATAAGTGTGAAAATTATATACTTTTATATTGTACCTAATTTATTTTGTTATAAATCTATTTCTTGTGTACCTAAATTTAATTATTTGGAGTTATAGGCTTTATTATATACATTTAATGAAATCTAAAACCTAATTAACATATTCTGTGATTGATAACTTAAGTTTAATATTACATGTACTTGAATCTGGAATGTATTAGGTAGTAGTCCTTGAATTTGATAGATTATGTGACAGTTCTAGATTTGTAAATTAAACAACCTATATAAGTAAAATGTAAATTTGAAAGTTATCACAACAAATTGTTGGGATTTATGTATTATTTTAATTCGCTGGGATGTTTGGTGTTGCAGTGTAAATTTCTATAAATTATCAAGCTTAGATTCATAAATAAGTGTATCATTTGAAATAACAGGAAATGTGCCTAAAGGAAAGAAATGTATAAAATAGGGATATTTATAGTATTTTGTACTGTCTATTTCAATAACTATAAAAATATAATTTTTTGTAATTCCGAATGATCAATAAATTGCAGAAAGCCCTAAGGATGAATTAACGAATTGTAAATGGGATAAAAATAAAAGTTTAAGTGAAAATTAGTAATTATGTAATAGAGGCAGGATAGAAATCAAATAAAAAACAACGAGAACACAGGCAAGTAATAACTTAAATAAACAAGGTATGGAAAGTCCTCTAAACAAGGGAGGGTAGTAAAGGTTAAAAAAGAATAGAAATTCAATAAGGCATGAAAAAGTAAATAGGGAAAAATATCCAGATATTTTAAAGAAAGCGGTGAATGAAAAGAAATTGACACAAATGGAATAAGAAGTAAACTCATGAAAAAAATAAAGGAATACTATTCACAATCAAACATTTTGAGGCATAATAATTAAACAAGTATGAATACACATACACATACACATATATTTATACATCACCTCATGCATTCATTAATACAAATGTGAATTTTTAAAGTTAGTAAATAACTTAGATAAGATGAAAATGACATAGTCATTAAAATGGGTTGGAATGCGAGGTTAGTGGTGTAACACAACAGAAGTCTGTTGCCGCAAGGAGCTACGAGCAGTTGTGTATACATTAAACCGATGTGAGATATATCCAATTGCAGGACCCATGGAGTTATATACGTTCACATATAGATGAGGGATAGCCAAATAGGAAGTTTCGTCTTGGTTGAAGTGTCAAAGGGACAAGTAGAGTCTACTTCAACCTTTTAGGGAGTATTAAGTCACAAGTGAGTTGATTGCGTTAGTCAATCTAAATTGGATGGTAAGCAAGGCTCGATGCTATGTTAGTGTGTGTGTGTGTTTGATATCATCCAAGGAAGTAGGAGGTGTACATAGATCGAGAACGTCATCTTCCCCGAGTGGTTATCGGAAAGACAAGCGTTACACCTAAACGGTTGCACTTTCTACTAGTATAGTTCACCTTTAGGTCATGCACCGCTACAGTTTTTTGCTAGCTTGTTTTTAGGGTAAGGCTATACAAGCTTTATTGGAAGTCTTTCAAAGTGGATAGAATGCTGCTAAGTATTGTGACGCCGTTATTAGGCACTACGGGAGTTCCTTGGTATGCATGATGATAAGGACATGAAACTATATTGACGATGGATCCTGATGAGGTGCTGGGTTAAAGGCACTGGTGGGGGTAGTATCTTGGTCCAAAGAGAGACCGTGGTACTTATGCACACACACACATCCACACACATGTATGTAGTTATAAACCACTTTGGTTGGATGGGAGGTATCGTATGTGTATGTGGAGTCGAGACGGCTAAGTAAAATAAAAGACATAACATGTTATGGAAGGAAATCAACATAAACTAGGATTATTTATAAAGTGTGTAATTTACTAGTCACAAGAACATTGTTCTGACCCCTCCTTATTACAACCCATAGAATAACTTTAGAGGGTTAGATACTGGTGTAAGGTGGGAACTGTGGAAGGACATATTTCTTTATGCATGCTCGACATCGATAAGGACACTTGATATCAGAAGTGTCAACCTTGGTCGGTAACTATATGTTTTATTATACTTTACCATTCCGCTATGAGTTCATATCATTAGTGCCCTGATATGCATTTATTTATTTGCAGGATACCAAACTATTGATTCGTACTTTGTTGGACTTAGGTTTTCAATTTAGCAAAAATTTGGGTCCATTAGTCTAACGATCCCGGATTTTTTATTAAGTTTAAATTGATAATTAAATTAATTTTTGAATAAAAATTGTGAAATTAATTAATTAATTGTTTGAGTGTCTTCAAATTTAAATAAAATATGTGTGAAATCATTTGAATTTAAATTTTAAGTAAATGGTTTAAAAATAATTTAAATTTATAAAATAAGAGAAACTATGAAATTAATATGAGCAGGAAAATAAATAACTAATAAGTAAACTAAATGTTGGATAATTAAACTTCAAAAAGAAATAAAATAAATATCTTAAAATTTTAGTTATGTAAACTATAAACAAATACTTAGGATAATTCTTAAAATTGGATATGTATGCTATTGTAATATAAGTAAGTGTAAAATGAAATAAGACAAAGTAAATATATATATGAAAGAGTAGCTTGCAAAAGAAGATAAGCATGAGACATAGAGGACTTGAACAATTAATGCATGAACCCTTAGTACACAACATAAATTTACATCAGCCACCCAAGCAAGAAAAATATCGGCTAATCAAACAAAATAGATAAAAATATCTCTGGTATTGTACAACACATAATCACTTGTACAAAATTATATTATCCTGCAAACTCATCTTTTATATACCAATCTATTACCTCAATTTCGTTCATTTAACTGAGTAGCATCTAAAGCATATACTATTTTAAAACTTAAACAAACTTTAGTTTAAAACATCAAAACAAATCACTACAAACCAGAGATCAAAGAAGAAAAATTTCAACTAGAAATTCAAAGCCTATTTCAAGTAGAGACTCTGGTCTTTCTTCTGTTGAGTAACTTTTAAAAATCTAAAATTTTATCTGGTTGCATGTTATTTCTATGATAAAATATTGTGGTGTGTATATGTATGTAAATGTAAACTGTTGTATGCAAGTTATAAGAATGTCCTCTGTTCATAGTTTCCAGTTTCCCCGTTGTTTAAAATTCATGTTCTTTTTGTCTAAATTTCTGTTGGGATTTAGTTATAAACAAAGTTGTTTGTTTAGTTATAAAGTAAGTTTTAGAATTTAATTAAGTTATATAAACTTGAATTTGGCTTTGAAAAAAAAATCAAAGCAACTGTGCAACCTCAAATTCAAATGAAATTTAATCATCCTATTTTCTGTATTCATGAATATAAATTGAATACAAAAAAATAAAACATGATTTTTAAAACAAAAATTATGATTTTTTAGTAAAGAGGTTAGAGTGCAGTTCTAGATTCATTAGAAAATGAAAATCTGGGTATTTCTTGCGATCTATTTAGATCTGGGGGTCAGGATTCCTCCTAGAGGTAGAGGAATGACTGGCGAATGGTGGAAAATTGCTAGATGGATGATCAATTCAAGGTAGAGAGTGCGGTGGTGGATTCTAGTTTAGAACCCTAGTTCTGTTTGATTGGGTATTTTCGATTGGCATTGACTCTCTTCTTGATCGAGTGTAATGAGATTGTGGGAGATGGAAGCTTGGTCGAAGACGAGGAGATGGCCGGAGTTTCTGTTTTTCTGGTGATCAGAGGGTCGTGGGCGACGCGTTGACAGGTTTGAGGTGAGGACCTATTGATGGGTTCCAGGTTGGTTTGAACACTCGATTTTGAGTTCGAGTGGATGTTGAAGGTCAGGTGGTCATAGGCTAGTGCTTGGACGATCGTCAACGTGTTTGATGATCTGGAGGTGACAGGATATGGTCGGCGGCACCGTGCATGTGCATGGTGCAGTTGTGCTGGTGGTCTTGTATTTTTGTTGGTTGGTGGATGCAGTTTTTACTCGAGACTGTCTCGAGTAATTCAAGTATCCTACTCGAAGCATCAGGTGAATTGACTCAAAGTCATTTTTGATTCGCCCGAGTTATTTTCAAATTATAGGTTTTAGAAAACCTGACAGTGTTTAAGTTTTTAATTTAAAACTGAATTTGAAAAGTGTAAAGTAACTTTTAAAACAAAGATTTTGAACAAGTTTAAATTCAGTAGAAGTGTGGATTCAAATTTATTTTTGAATTCTAATCTGAAATGAAATAAAGTTTTAAATATTTAAATAGGGGTTTCAGGTTTTTAAAACCTGACAGTTTTTCTAGATTTTAAAATTTTTATTTAAAATCTGAAATCAGAATTTAAACTGAGTTTAAATTCAAAAGTTAAGTTTAGTTTTTAAATAAACTTTTGAATCTTAAGCTTTTAAAATGAATTGGGATTTTAAATCAAGAATTTAAAATCAAGGTTTTAAAAGCAAGTATAAATCAAAGTTAAATTAGTGGGTTCAAGTCTCTTTGAATCCAGATCTGGCAATTTGAATTAGATTTTAAATCTGGATGTTTTAAATAAGTTTAAATCAATAGCTTTTTAAAGTTATTTGTTTTCAAATAAATAATTGAATTGGATTTGATTAAGTTCTTTTATAAAAAGAATTTTCAATGAAAATTCAAATAATTTGTTTTCACTTGAATTTGCAAGTTAAAATGTAATGTATGTTAAAGCTTAAATTTTAAATGAAAATTTAAGTAATTTAGTTAGAACTTTTTCCATATATAGGTTTCTAAGTTGATTTTGGTTAATGTTTAAATATATAATCATTTTGAATCCTAAATTCAAAATGAAATTTGAATCTAAGTTTAGAAGCGTAATGTTTCAAGTACACTTAAATATCAATGAAGTCATTAATAAAGAAATGGATTACCTTAGTGGTAATTAAGGTAATTAAGTGATTTAACTAATGAGATAATAAAGGAATAATTTATTTAATTTATAAATTAATGATTTAGATTTAATTATAATCAGAGATTAATTAAAAGTAATTAAGAAATGTTATTAGTTAATGAAGATAATTAACTAAGGATTATTAAGTATTAATTAATGTGATTAATTTTGATAATTAATTAGATTAATTAATTTAGATAATCAATTATAAATTGTTTAAATGTAATTACTTAATGAAAGTAATTAAGGATTAATTATTTATTATAATTAATTTTGGATATTTTGATTAATTAAAGTTAATTAATTTAGTTTAATTTAGTTTAATTTAATTTAAGAAAATCATTAGTTAATTGGTAATTAATGATTAATTGTTATGAGTCGATTGCTTAATAGTCAGTAATTAATGGTTTAATTTCTTAAAATAATTAATTAAGGGGTTAATTAATTATGTAATTGGTTTAAAGGTTAATTTAATTAATGTGATTAATTAAGAATAATTAATTAAATTGTTTGATAAATTAATTTATATCAAATGATTTGTAATAAATTAATCAGGATTGGATAATTTATTCATAAGTAATTAATTTAATTGGAAGTAAATTGAATTAAGTAGGATTAAACAATGAATTAATCCTGCTCATAAATCATTATTGAATGCTTGACCTTACTCATGAATGATTGTATTGTATGAGATGCCTTGAATTGATTGTCCTAACTGATTTGTGATATTTTGTTCTGTGGATTGATCTGTGTATTTTATTCATTTATTTGTGATACATTTGTATATTATCTGTGAATTTGTGAATGAACGATAAGCGTTATAGTTTATAACACTTATCAACTATATTTCTATGTTTTGATCTGTGATGATGATGTTGTCGCACTATTGTGTGTAAACCCCTGGACCACACTTATTACACACAAATATGGATTTCACGAGGAAATCGATTAAGTCACGGATTTTTGAAATAATCTTTAAATAGACGATTTGAATCCAAATGGTTTTGGAAATGAATTGGGTTTAAAGTTAAAAGCTTTTGAAATTGAATTTCAAAGATAAAATTTATTTTTGAATATCTTGATTAAGTTTTGAAATTTAAACAATTTGATTTAAATTTAAATTCAAATCTTGAAATTGAATTCTATGATTTGAAACTAAGGATTAAAGATGTTATGCTAGTTATATATTGGTTAAACCATTTCAAATGTATTGATTTGGGAATTTGAATTTAATTCAAATGCTTTGCAAATATAATTGGATTCTTCCGAAACGAAAACTGTTGTTTTCAAATAAATAAAGCTTTCACATAAGAAATGGACTTCCAATTTATGTTAAAAAGGATTTCAAGTTGAAATGAAAATGATTTCCAAGTTATGGAAATAGTTTGAAAGCTATAAGTTAAATCTTTGATTTAAAGATTTAATGAGTTAATCAAATTGAAATGGAAATTGTTTTGGAAATCTATGAATGGATCTTTGTGAAACTGGGTGAATTTTGTGGAATAAATCTTTTGCTTAAAGATTTGAGATGGTAAGTTGTTTAAACCATTTGAAGAAAGGTTTTGGCTTTCTTTGAAGTTGTGACTTAACTGAAATCCCATATCCATATGTTTTTAAATATGGCGCTCATTATTCGGTTTAGCTGGGAGAGGACTTTTATGTCATATAACCCATTCCGAATAATGATACGACTTATGGATAGCATTTGTAGACCGGTTGTGAAGACCGGGTATTTGTGAGAACGATAGGATAAACTACCGATTGTCTCTGCACCGGCTGATCCCCGGTATAGAGATTCCCTAAGTGATGGGAAGTCTAATCGGGATTATGGATACCCGGATTGCAAGGGCTTCTTCGAAAGTGCCTTTGTCCTGTTCGAACCTGGAACAGACTTGTATGGTTGTATGTCTGACTACACTTTGAGATATAAAGAATATTCTTTCAAATACATATTTGTTGGTGGCGGAGAATTTATTCTCTTAGCTTAACACCCTTCTTTGAGACGTAGGAGCTCAGAGGTTATGTAGTTGAAGGTTATCAGCAATATACTCCCAATTTGGTAGTGTGGCATGCTGAGTGCTGCTTTGTTGATGATCATTGGTTGATCATTTGTGATCAGAGCATGGATTTTGTATAAAGCGTAGCTTTGTGGACGAGACTGCATCAGGACCTCACAACCCGGAAATGGTCGAAACAGGAAAGATGCGGCAAGGTTATGAGGGTCGTTCCCTTTCGGGTGTGTCGTTCTCTTCTGGTAAAGGGTGGTATCATGGTATGGAGCCCAAATATTTACCTATGTGGTGGGCTTCAATCTCATTTACTGTGTGGTTGTTGCTTTGTGGTTTAGAGGCGCCTCTGATAAAAGTCCCAAAGGACCGGGGGGTGGCATGCTCGAGAAGTAGTTACCTAGTTATACTGGTAACCCGGCCTTGTGTTGGCAGAGATCCGGTTAGGTTCTCGGGACGTCCCGCCAGAGGCGTACCTATGGACAGTGGGAAGTTCCTTAGCCCGACCATTTGTTGGAAATCCAATGAAAACAATATGCATCCTGTACGGTTGTAGTTGTAGAACCTGCCATCTACTTATGGTGGCTCCCAACTGTTTAGATGGTAGCTATAGTGGCACAGTTCGGAATGTCTATGCTGGCTAGGATTTATATTATACTTTTGAAAAGGTTTTCAACACCATGCACTAATAATAATAATATTAAAGGAAATTTCTCGTATCAAGCATGTTTGACTATCATAAGGAGAAATCTCCTTCAATTCTGCGTTTGCATTGTGTGTGTGGCGGGAGGCCTTATGGTAGTTTCATTTTCTAAAAGCATTGCGGATTTCGAACTTAAAATCTTCTGTTTGTTTTAAAGAATAAACTGTTTTTGTTACTCACATCAGTCCCATGACTGACTCGGAGTTTATTATTCCTTTCCTAAATCTGGGTGCCCATAATTTTTCCACACGGGCAGTCAGGTTTAGTAGATTGTCTAGAGTTAGTCCAGTCTTTAGATCAGGACGGACTTGCTTATCTAGGTGATATGTGAGGTTGGTTCGAGCTAGCTTTGGATTGGAGCATTGGATTTGGAGATGCATTCTATTGAAGATATTGTTCCGCTGTTGATGTTATCATTATCTTTCCGCTGCAATTTCTTGTATCTCTGATAGTATTGATATCTGTTGTATCATTCTGTAGTATCATATTATATCAGACATTGTATCTGTCATTGTATCAATGATATATATTGATATTCTTTTTCTTCCGCTGTGTTGTACTTAATGGTGTTATAAGCTCCGACGCACCAGATTCGACATTTGGATCTGCAGCATTTGAATACGAGTGTCGTACTCGGTGTCGATTTTCGAAGGTCGAGTCTGGATCGCTACAACTAGGGTGTGGCTTGTCCTAATTAATTCAAGATGTCTTACTACTCCTGTCTTTAACCTTTATTCTAAGACTTAATACAAACCGACACACATATCTTGAGATCTTTATGCTTTCGGTCTTGAAATTTTTAGAACTCACGAGTCTTCAGATATTTCTCAGGCAACTTAGTATATCTTGATCACTCTTACTTTATACCTGTCTGTTCTTTAAGCTTTCATTCAAGCAACACTTGTACAAACATGTTTAATATTTCTAATATCATGCACAATACACTATATAACTCAAGAAAATGTTAGTAATAATATTTACATGGTTGTTGTCATTAAAATCAGCTCCTTGGGTATTATCAATATCTCAATTTTGATGATAACAACCATTAAATGTTTTTGTGACGACCCATGATTTTGGCAATATTATTTTAATAAGTATTTAATCTAATTAAATAAAAATACAAGCTCATCATTTTAAAAATAAATAAGATTTTTGGACATTTACCACATATATATATATGTATTGTGAAGGAAACCGTGACTTGAAAATTCAAAATAAAATCTTTCAAAAATATTTCAAATAAAATCTATCTTGTTCACATTGAATTAAATTAAAATACTATACCTTATTAACATTTGATATATATATATATATATATGTGTGTGTGTGTGTGGATGTAATTTAGTTAATAATGCTTAAAATAAAATTAATCTTATCAACATTAAACATAAGTATAAGAATATATGAATATTAATTAAGTGGTTGATAGTTAAGATTAAAATATAAATAAAAGTAAAGGTTTATATTAGAAGTAAGTATTTAAATGGTTAATGTGTATATGCAACATAAGTTAAAACTATAAAATAAAATAACCATAACAATTTTTATTAAGCGCAAAGATATAAAACAAAACCAGACATGTATGTATGTGAATTATGCAAGGCAAGAAGATAATAAAAAGAAAAAAAAAATTAAAATATCTACATACAAAATCAAGGCTAACATATATCTCCTTTTGTTCCAGTTCGTTCAAGGCTAACATATCAGAGAAACACACAAGCACTACTATCTAGTAACCTTAAACAACAACTCCATCAATCAAATAAGAAGATCAAAGGGAATTCAGGCTAGCAGTTTTTCAAAAGAAAGATTTATTCTCTGTTCAAACTTTTACAGTGAGTAAACAAATTATTTTAAGACTTAAGTATGATTAAATCTGTGTGTATGATTCATGAATAATATTGTGCTTTGCCTATGTATTTTCTTTTAAGTTTTAACTATGTATGTATCCATATGATTATACCATGTATTTTTGTTATGACCCGTTCGTCTTTATTTCTGGTTACAGAGTGAATATAAACAAGAAAAAAAATTAAATACCTCTTCATCCAAACATTATCAAGCTTAGGGTTTCAAACAAAATAAGTTTTTTTAAACTTAAACTATGGTCTATAAACTGTTTTAAGCATGATGGTGATGTTTTCCCTCTGTAAATTTAGTTTTACAGAGCAAAATTTAAATATATGATAAAATCGAGTGTCATGAATTGCTAATTCAATTTCATAACTTGAATCCACACTACAAAATAGGATTTTTAAAATGAAAATGGTAATTTTTAATCAAGTATGTTAAAAGTAGTTCTTAGTTGAACAGTAAATGCTTTTTAACCAATTTCTGGTGATCGAACAAATATTGGATGTTGAATTTTTGATCGAAGCTAGCTTGGTGATTAATGATATCAGGAAAATTGCTAAATAATTTTTCTATTAAAAACAATGATGGAATGAGGGAAAATTAGGGTTAAATGTTCGAGTTTGTCGTGGTCTGAAAACAAGTTGATTTCGTCTCCTCTGAACGATCGAGCTGCTCGAAACTCTGGGGAAGTGTAGTTTAGGGGATTGGCGAGGTGAGGCCGAAGTCATAGCGCCTCAGGTGGACGGCATGGATGGGGCAAAGCGATTTGCCGGGTGAGTCAAGTTTTAGGATTTCGAACGAAAGGCCAAATCTTGACCTGGAAATTTTGGCATCGAGTTGATCTTTATTTTCGATTGTAGTGAACGTACGCGACTCACCAGAGGTAGCGTATTTCTCCAGAGCACCGGTGAGGCATCGTGCACGTGCATGACCTTGTGATGGTGTCAGGAAATTTTGGTGGTGAGCAGCTCGAGTTGATACTCGGGTAAATGGAAGGTTTGCTTCGGGTTGGACCTCAGTGCGTGAGTGTTTCCTGTTATTGAAGTTTAAAACTTAAACTTTAAAAAAAAGTATGTGAAGAAGAAGAGGGGACTCGAGGAAATGGTGGGAAAAACTCCGGTGGAACTCGAGTAAACTGGATTTTTTTTTCGGATTTGATTATTCAAGTACTTATGAATAAAATCTAAGTTATTTCATCTTAAACAAAGTTTAAGCACCGATGACTTAACTTATGAGTTCATTTAAGTTTTAATTAACTAAGTGAATACTTAAGAATGTATTAAATCTTAATTAATATTTTAATTAAGTAGTTAATGTAAAATAAGTTTTAAATTTAATTAACATTAAAGCTTTTAAGTTAGTAACTAGTTTATCTAAAGTTATTAAGGAAGATTTTAAAAGGTAAGATACATGATTTTTATTTACTTAGTTTATATTGAAAGGAAAATTAAGAATGGTAATTAATTTAAAATTGTGATTAACTAATTGAATTACGATTTATAAAATTGTTACTAAAGATGGATTAACAAACGATTAAGTGTTTAATTAATTTGAAATTAAGAATTTTAATTAACTACTTGAAGTTAATTAATATATGATTAGTAGTTAACCACTTAAGTAATTTAATTAAGAATTAATAAGTGATTAATTAAGTAATTAGTTATAAATAAATGGGTAATTAAGTTTATAAATTAATAGTTAAGGTTATTAAGTAATTATTAAGGAGTAATTAATTAAGTAATTAAGGTTTAATAAATTGATTAAGAAGTAATTAATTAATTTAATGGTATGAAATGGAATAATTGATTAATAAATGATTTATCAAGCAGGATTAAAGAAGTTTGCTTATGGATGATTGTATAAGTAGAATATCTGAATTTGTGATATCTATTTGGCGATATTCTGTGATACTCTATGATATGCTTTGGATATATCTGTGATGTTTGAGTATGATTTATCTGTGATAAATGCTATGTGAATTCAAAGTGTTGAATTAAATTGTTTAGACTATTAGACAACTTAACCTATAAAATGACGTTTGGATTTCGATGAGACCGGGATCGGGTGTCAGTTATGATTATCCGAAAACCACATCGATCCAAATTAAACAATAGGTCGTGACATCTCCAAGTGAAGATCGAGATGGTCTTTCAGAGTGCAAGGGTTACCGTCGTTAACTCTGAGGGTGATTCCAAAATGAGTGTAACGAGATAATGCCTTCGGTTTCGTTCGAACCCGGAACGAACTTGTATGGATTGAATGCTTTCAGAACATCGTCAGGTGGATGATGAGCATTCTAAGAGATATGTTCTCTAAAGGTAATCGCAGCCTCATCAACCGGGAATGGCTAAAACAGGGGAGGTGCAGCAAGGTTCGGTGGGTAGCACCCAAGAAGGACGAGATATATCCCTATCTAGAGGTCCCTTTTATTTCGGCTGTGTGGGCAGTTGTTGGCCACAACTGCGGGGTTATCCTATTCGAGACTATTCAGTAAGGAATGGTTCCGGCGTTGTGTTGCTGGGGATTGGGAGTAATCCTCGGTACGGTGATCTAGTCCCCGTACTGTGACGGACGGTACCCCAGTAGCCCTGCCATTGATGGAAACCCATTTTCCCTACGAGACCCTATGTGTATTACCCACTTTTGTGGCTAGTAGCTAGAATTTAATAGATGTAATAATTTCGGCTATTTTCTATTTACTTGAAAAGCCTAGACACTATTGTAATATCACTGGATTTCCTATCAAATGTTTTGGTTAGCGTAAGGTAAAAACTTACCCGTGTTTATGTGTTGGAAGTCTTACGTAATACCTTTTTTTTCAAATGGTTTTTAAAGTTAAGCAAGTTTGACCCGTTTGCTCACACCAGACCCATGTCTGACCCGGAGTTTATTCTGTTTTTCTTAAACTCTTGGGTACTCAACTTTTATGAGTAGCCAAGTGATAGGTCTTGGATTGATGAAGTCTGAAGGAGCTTGGAGTAGAAGTCCAGTCGTATCTATCTATCTAGTTCCGCTGTGTTAGTTGATGTATGTTGTATTTTGGGATGTATGTAATGGCAGATATATATGATGTTGTATAACTCTGATATATGTAAAACAACGTAATAGTTATGTGATGTATTATATTTTGTTTCATTTCCGCTGTGAGATTCTGATGTTGTTATTCTTTCTTTCTATCTTTTCTATTTCTAGCTTTCTTTTCTTATTGATGATACGTCTTTCTGTGGATAGAAAGGCGGGTCGTCACAGTTGGTATCAGAGCATAAGTTGAGATAATACCTAGGCTCTGGAATAGTATCTATCATGAGAGTGCATATTTGTAATTTTTATATAACTATATACCTATCTAAATTTATTGAATTACCTGTCCAGGTTGCCAACATGAGTTCTGGAAGGAGAGACAGAGGTAGGAGCAGTACCTCGACTGATAATGGATGAAGTCAAGCTGCTAGTGAGGCTGTAGATCCAGTACCGCCTCAGGTTAGTTTTGCCGCTTTATGCAAGGACTTCACCAACCTTGGAGGTAAACCATTTAAAGGGTTAGAGACTATAATTGAGGTCCGAGCTTGGATACGCTCTTGTGAGCGGATCGTTAAGAGTATAAAATTGTCTGATGAGCGAAAAAGGGAAATGGCTACATGGCAATTACAGGATGGTGCTGCAGCCTGGTGGGATGTAGTGATAGCAAATGTCTCTGAGGACGATATTTCTTAGGAAAGATTTAAAGAGTTATTTGAGGAGAAATTCATGCCAACAGTAGGGAAAACTCGTCTATACCGAGATTTTCTGAATTTGAAGCAGAGAAGCATGACTATAGCGGAGTATGAGACTAAATTCAATGAAATTTCTTGCTATGGACCAGGGATTATAGATACTCCTCTCAAAAAGAACGAAATGTTTATGCAAGGCTTGAGGCCGGAATTTCATGAGAAGATGATGGCTCATTTGAATGGATCTTTCATTGAGTTAATTGATATGGCTCTGAGATATGAGGATTTGATGAATAAGACATCATTGGCACCAGTAGCAGCATCGGGAGGAAATTTTGCTAATCCAAATAAGAGGAAATTCAATCCCAATTGGAGGAAGCAGAACAAGAAGAAGATTGGAAGTAACAACGGACCTCGCAAATGCTGTATATGTCAACAAGAAGGTCACTTGGCGAATAAGTGTCCCAGGAAAGGATTTCAGCAGCAGCAGCAGTCGCATCAAATTGGACCGGGTTCGGCTTTGGTTTAGAAATCTCTATGCTTTAATTGTCCCCAACCAGGTCATATGATCAAGGATTTCCTGCTACTTCATAAAGCTCAGCAGAATAAGGTATTTTCTTTGGAGGGTGCACCATCAACTTCATCTAAAGGCAAGGGAGTATTGGAAGGTACATTACTTTTAGATGGCAAGTATATTAAATTTTTGTTTGATTCGGGTGCTTCTTTGAGTTTTATTTCTTTGAAATCTATAGAGAACCTCTTTCTTACGCCTACCACTGTAGACTGTCCCATCTTTGTATCTAAATCTATAGGAGGGGTAACCAAATTAGATATGATCTGTACGGATTTGAGGATTTTCTATCTGTCCCATAGTTTTTCTTGTGACCCTTATGTGTTGAATTTTAAGGGGTTTGACCCCATATTGGGGATGGATTGGCTTGATAAGTATAAGGCTGTCCTGAATTGTGATGAGAGTACAGTTTCGTTGGAAGCTGATCTGGGTAGAATTGTTAGAGTGATGTGTGATATTTCTAGAATTCACTTGAGTAGTCTTTTACATGGGGCTGAGACTTCTCAAGAGAAGATTGAAGTTATCGATGTGGTCCAAGATTTCCCAGATGTATTCGAGGAAGTCAAGTGCTTACCTCCGCATCGAGAAATAGAGTTTCACATTGATTTGATTCTAGGAGCAGTATCAGTGATTCAGCCTAGTAGGATGGCTCCTAGGGAGAGGGAGGAGTTAGTTAAGCAAACTCATGATCTTTTGGAGAAAGGATTAATTAGGCCCAATTTTTCTTGTTGGGGTTCTGCTGCGGTGTTTGTCACCAAGTCGAATGGATCGCTAAGATCTGTGTTGACTATCGAGAGTTGAACAAAGTGACCATCCGAAATAAATATCCTCTTCCTCGTATTGATGATCATTTTGACTAGCTGCATAGAGCTTCTGTCTTTTCTCAACTGGATTTAGCTTCAGGTTTCCGTCAGTTAAGGGTAGCTGAGGACAGTATTCCTTTAACTGCTTTTAGGGGACCAAATTGTTTCTATAAGTGGTTGGTTATGCCTTTCGGGTTAACCAACGCTCCTTCTTACTTTGTTGATCTGATGAACCAAGTCTTTCGAGATGTATTAAATAAGTTTGTTCTGGTGTTCATCGATGATATCATGGTCTACTCTAAGTCTGAAGAAGAGCACAAGCAGCATTTGGAAATTGTGTTAGAGACTCTGAGAAGGCATGTTTTGAAGGCGAAATTCTTTAAGTGCTATTTTTGGAAATCGAAAGTCAATTTTTAGGGCACATTGTTTCTGGAGAAGGTATCTCCGTAGATCCAACAAAGGTTGAGACTATTCTGGAGTGGAAGCAACCGAAGACACCGACTGAAATTCGTAGTTTTCTGGGATTAGCTGGCTACTACAGAAATTTTATCAAGGTTTATTCTAAGATTTCTTCGCACCTAACTAAGCTGACAAGGAAGGGAGCTAAGTTTAAGTGGACACCCCAGTGTGAAGAAGCTTTCTAGGAATTGAAGACGAAGCTAACCAGTGCACCTGTGCTAGCTATTCCGGATTGGAAGAGCAAGTTTGAGGTTTATACGGATGCCTGTATAGTTGGACTGGGATCAGTTCTGATGCAAAATGGTAGAGTAATTGCATATGCGAGTCGGCAATTGAAGTCACATGAAAAGAACTACGCTACGCACGATCTTGAGTTGTTAGCCATTTTTTTTTTGCTTTGAAGATCTGGAGACACTATCTTTTGGGAGAAAAGTTCGAGTTATTCACGGATCACAAACCGTTGAAATATCTTATCTCTTAAAAGGATCTTAATATGAGGCAGCAATGATGGGTCGAGTTTTTGGCATCGTATGATTTGGATATTCTGTATACCACAGGAAAGGTGAATGTTGTAGCTGATGCCCTTAGCAGGAATGCATTTCTGTCTCTTTTGGAAGTGGTTACATCTCTTTTGGAAAGGATTTCAAGTAAGCAAGAATCTGATAAAATGTTGAAAATAAATATCAGGAGAGTTAGGAAGGGGCAGTGTTCAAGTTTTGAGATTGATGACCAAGGAACATTGAGGATTAATGGGAGAATTTGTGTTCCGAATGATAGGGATCTGAGACAGGTGGCGTTGTCAGAGAGTCATCGCTCCAAATTGAATATCCACCCAGGAATTTCTAAGATGTATAAGGATATGAGAAGGGTTTTCTGGTGGCCGGGCATGAAGAAAGATATTGCTAGATTCATAAATAGTTGTGCTATCTGCCAACAAGTTAAAAGAGTCCAGCAGAAGTCAGCCGGATTATTGCAACCTTTGGAAACCCCAATGTCGAAGTGGGAGATGATTTCGATGGATTTCATTGACGGTTTGCCTAGAACCAAGAGGGGAAACGAAGGAATATGGGTTATTGTAGATCGTCTAACTAAAAGCGCCCATTTTATACCCGTTAAGGCAACTCGTACTGCAGCTTCTCTAGCAGAGATTTTCTTGAGAGAGATAGTCAGATTACATGGTGTTCCTGTCAGTATAGTAAGTGATCGAGATCCTATCTTCACCAGCAAATTCTGGAAGGCTCTGCAATCAGCTATGGGAACGAGTTTGAGACTGAGTACAGCATATCATCCTTAGACAGATGGTCAGACGGAGAGGCTTAACCAAATTCTAGATGAAATACCGCGAGCTTGTGTTTTGGATTTTGGTGGATCGTGGGAAGACCATCTTCATCTAGTAGAATTCTCCTATAATAATAGTTACCAAGCGAGTATTAAGATGGCTCCTTATGAAGCTTCATATGGAAGCGTGTAGATCTCCATCCTGTTGGATAGAGTCGAAAGATCGTCTTGTGCTTGGACTAGATTTGATTCGTGAAGATCTGCGAAAGTTGAGCTTATCAAGAAGAGAATGAAAGCTGCTCAGGACCATCAGAAGAAGTATGCAGATAAAAGGCGAAGGCAATTGGAATTTGAGATCGGAGATTTAGTTTTTGTCAAAGTTTCCCCGATCAAAGGAGCTATTAGATTTGGAAAGACGGAAAAACTTGCCTCGAGATATATTGGACCATTCCTGGTGCTGGAATGAATTGGTGCTGTAGCTTACAGAATTGAATTGCTAGAACGGATGTCTGGAATTCTATTTCATGTATCCCATCTAAGGAAATTTGTCCATGACCCATCACTGGTTGTAGAACCAGTAGTCCAGGAAGATTTGAAGGTCGGGCTAAACTTCACTGTGGTTAGGAACCCTGTTCAGATTGTTGATCAAGACGAGAGGCAACTCAGGAGCAAGGTAGTGAAGCTCGTCAAAGTATAGTGGAGCGAGGATCCCAGAGATTGTATCTGGAAAACTCTGGATAGTTTTAGGAAAGCCTATCCGGATTTGTGTCCGGATAACTAGTGATGTTCGTTAGGATAAATTGTTTGGTTGTTCGCTAATGTATGGATGATATGTATGTTTGGATTGTTGATATAAAAGCTTTTGAATTATCTTTCGCTTTAAATTTCGAGGACGAAATTCTTTTAAGGGGGGAGGAATGTGACGACCCGGGATTTTGGGAATACTACTTTAATATGTATTTAATCTAATTAAATAAAAATACAAGCTTATCATTTTAAAAATAAATAAGATTTTTGGACATTTACCATATATATGTGTGTGTATGTGTGTGTGTGTGTGTGTGTGTGTGTCGTGAAGGAAATTGTGATTTGAAAATTCAAAATAAAATATTCAAAAATATTTAAAATAAAATCTATCTTATTCACATTGAATTAGATTAAAATATTATACCTTATTAACATTTGATATATATATATGGATGTAATTTAGTTAATAATGCTTAAAATAAAATTAATCTTATCAGTATTAAATATAAGTATAAGAATATATGAATATTAATTAAGTGGTTGATAGTTAAGCTTAAAATGGAAATAAAAGTAAAGGTTTATGTTAGAAGTAAGTATTTAAATAGTTATTGTGTATATGCAACATAAGTTAAAACTATAAAAAAAATAACCATAACAATTTTTATTAAGCACAAAGATATAAAACAAAACCAGACATGTATGTATGTGAATTATACAAGGCAAGAATATAATAAAAAGAAAAAAAGATTAAAATATCTACATACAAAATCAAATAGGATAAAGCGGTAAACAAGAAAGGAAACATATGCATTTAATGATATCATTTCAAGCACAAATAAGAGTCATTTCCAAATGTTATAAATCATTTCAGTTCAAAAAAAGAAAAAAAATGAAAATCTTGCTGGTCAAAGAAAAATATCTCGGACTCAAGAAAAAAATTTGTACAGCAAAAGCCTACCCTTGTGCAACCTGTTTTCTATATATATATATATATATATATATATATATATATATATCTTTTTGTTCCAGTCCGTTCAAGGCAAATATATCAGAGAAACACATAAGCACTACTATCTTGTAACCTTAAACAACAACTTCATCAATCAAACAAGAAGATCAAAGGGAATTCAGGCTAGTAATTTTTCAAAAGCAAGATTTATTCTCTGCTCAAACTTTTACAGTGAGTAATCAAATTATTTTAGGACTTAATTATGATTAAATCTGTGTGTATGATTCATGAATAATATTGTGCTTTGCTTATGTATTTTCTTTTACATTTTAACTCTGTATATATCTGTTAACGGTAAAAATAGCTTTTACGCTAACACCCGGTGTATCTCGTGATGAAGTGAAAGCATCACCCGTTTATACGGGAAACAAAGTAAAAAAGGAAAGTCGCAGAAAAGTAAAAGAGACAGAGATTTTTATAGTGGTTTGGCTTCTAGTAAGCCTACATCCACTTTACATTCTTCATTATCTTCTTTGTACATACTTTTACAAGATTACAACACTTTTACAGCATGATCTCTCGATTACAACACCTTTACAACACGATCTTACAATTACAACATGAACGGAGAAAGAAGTTAGAACGTTGATGGTGAATTGCTCTTCGAATCACTCTTGGATGAAGTAGATCTCTTGATGAAGAATCTTCGATGGTTGAGGTGCTCGGAGAGTCCAGAAATCAGCAGAGTGTAGGCGCCTTGAAATCCAGAAAAGTCCCCCCCGAATGTGGAGTTGATGAAATATTTATAGGTGAAATCGGAGTTAGGTCGGCAGGGACGACTTAAGGAGTTAGGTCGGCACGGACGACTTAAGGAGTTAGGTCGGCAGGGACGACTTAAGGAGTTAGGTCGGCAGGGACGACTTAAGGAGTTAGGTCAGCATGGACGACTTAAGGAGTTAGGTCGTGTGGACGACCTAAGATAAGTCGTAGGTCGTGCCACATAGTTAAGTTGTTAGGCTGTGGACTCCTTTAAGCCGTGGACTTTGTTAGGTTGGACCTTCTGGTGAGTTGTTAACTCGTTTAGCCTTTGGTCGTTGAGCCGCTTCTCCTGTTAGCTCGTTAACTCGGTTGAGCCACCTTATGCCTAAAGTCGCTGACAGGTTAACCCGTTAAGTCGTTAACCCTTGGTCCAGCCTAGGTCGCTCCACATGTTAGAGACTTGCTTTGTTGAGATGTTGAGTTGACCAATCTTTGAGACGAGCTATCTTGCTTTTCTCGGTCGATCTTGAAAGTACGGTGTGTATATAATTATATGTGCTAATATAGTACACACGAATCGTGTAATATGGACTACAATATAAATGTGGAAATAGATGATAATAGCATAGTAAATAAAAAATAGAAAAATCACACCAGAGATTTTTATACTGGTTCGGAGCACCGTCCTACGTCCAGTCCTAGACTTCTATCTGGATTTTCACTATTAACTACCTCGCTTCACCCGGAGGAACAGGTTTACAACACCCGAGCAACCGAACGGGATTTCACGCCTCTAATACACTGAGGACTTCAACACTTGCCTCTTACAACACAGAGGACTTCAACACAAGAACAATTACAATTGTTGTTGACAACTTGTGTTCTTGAAAACACGGATTTGTCACTAGTAGTACACCCTTCCTATAATCTTATCCTCAAAGTACGCGAATGATGTTTTGAAAAGATTAAGGAAAGTATATTACTTATTGAATCAAAAGATATGAAATAGTTTCAATAATTCAATAAATAATCGAGAGCTTTTAGAATGCAGGAGTATGTAGTAAGTTCAGAGATTAGATTAAAAAGCATATATAATCATGTTGTGTTAATCAACGAATTAGATGAGTTTATATAGATAAGAATGATTGTAACTCTTTGTGCACAGTTGCCATTAAGAGATATGATCTTTGGTGAAAGGTAAGAGATGCAACCTTTGGAGAAGAGAAGTGTCTTTTGGAAAAATTGCTTTCTGTTTAAAAACGGTCGACAGGTTAAAAAGTGACCAGTAGACAGGAATTTAAATATATATACGTTATGTGCATGTGTGCACGTTCAGTGTGCAAATTATGCAGGAACGGTCGACCGCCTATATTGTGACCGGTCGACCGGTCCCTGTAAAGTTGCACACTGAATGTGCAACTACATTCTAATCGTATATATTAATTTTCTTGAAAATGCATGATTATTTGAGGATAGATTTTAACAAGTTTATCACTAATATAATATCAAATAATCAATCTACAATCTAGAGTACCATATGTAGCTCTTTATAGCCATAATGACCTTGTTTTGTCGATCGCCTTTAGTTATTTGTCAGAAATCAAAAGCTTCATAAAACTTGTGACTCAACATTCTCCCCCTTTTTGATTGATGACAATATATATCTGCAAATCTGAATCTCCCCCTGAGTATGTGATCTCTCTCTCTTTGAATTCTTATATATGTATGTTCCTGCAAGCAATTGTTAGCCTTTTCTCCCCCTTTGTCATCGACAAAAAGGAGTAACAAATACTAGAATAGTAGAATGAATATGATATGCATAGCAAAATAAATCATTAACACATTCAAAACATAACAGAGTATACTACAGATCATAATGTCAAATGAAAAAAAAAACAAGAATAACGACACTATTTAGTACAAGTGTCGATGAATGTTTTTTTTTAAGAGCTAAACCATAACAGAATCTAGGATGAAGCAGTTCGTATCTCCTCTTCATCATCATCATCGTCGTCATCATCATCATCTTCTTCTTCTTCCTCATCATTGTTCCCTCTAGATGATTCTCCATGTTCATGACCACTCATACCTGTAGACTCGTCAGATGATGTCCAGGTGAAAACAGGAGCAGCAGGACGTTTTCATGGGTCTTGTGCTTGAACAGAGGTGGATGTGGAACATGATATAGCATCCCATAGCATACCAAAGAATGACTTGACCTTATTGAAGCGCTTATCAATTTTAGAGTCCATTCGCTTGAGACGTGATTCAAGCAAAAATTGGTTACGCGCAATTGTTTCAAGTGATTCTTTTGTTGATGATTTTGATTTTAATAGTTTCACTTCATCGGAACGAGGACGAGAGGAAGTTGCTCTTTGTTTTCTTGGTCCTCTTTGTTGCCATTCTTCAAAAGACATAATCTCAAGATAAGGTGGAGGAAGCTTCATTCGTTTGATGGTTATTGAATCAATGCATTTTGGTTTTGAGGTTGCAGAATCAGGAGGATTTACTCCGCAAGCTAACAAAAGTCGCATGATATATTCATTGTAGAAGAAATGAGGCCGTGTAGAGTTATTTACCTTGAGAATTTCATCAAAAAGCATGTGTACCCAATTGATTTGGATTTCACCATAAATAGCATAGAGTGCTTTGAAGTTTTCTTTATATACTGCATCATAATTTCCAAGTCTAGGAAAAAGAGAATGCATCAAAACACGATGTAGTAGTCTAGCTGTCGGTCGAAGTCCAATAGACTTTGTGCCATCACTATTGTCTTCTATGAACTGATGACTAGTACTATTTCGAGTGAAGACTTCGCAGAAGGTAGATGAAAACTCATCGCCTCGATTTGGTATACCAAGTATAGAGGCAATTCTAGCATGAGTAAGAAAAATTTGCTTACCACAGACCACAGACCAGATTACACCGTTTGGATTATCAGGTTGATATTCATCGAGATTCATGTTGGCGTAAAACAATTTAATCATCAAATGATTTATCTCCACATTATTTTCTGAAAAATCTATCAGTGGAGTAATGTTGGCATTATTGGCTAACCTCCGAACGCCATAAGCCGTGAAATCATCAAATTTGATAAAAGAGCCTGGATGAAACTTGTAATTTGTCATCTGATTCCATCTTGTTATAGCAATTGGACTTTGAAGCCACTTTTTGGCAGAGATGCTTAGAGATGAAGTTTCAGAGGTTGTTCCTTTCTTAGATTTCTTTTGAGGAGGAGCCATTGTTGGAAGATTTGAGATTTGGGAATTGAAAATAGGAAACTAGGGTTTGTGATTTTGGGAAAAAGAACAGCTTGAGTCAAAAGAGAAAGAGGGTAGAAGGAAAAATGACGCATAGGTATATATAAAAACTGAAAATACGTCAACCGGTCGACCTATGAAATATGGCCGGTCGACCGTTTTCAACCAGGGAGCAAACGGTCGACCGGCTATATATGGGGCGGTCGACCGGTTCTGGTCTGCTGAGAATAATATGTTATTTTGCAAGTTTTTATTATATATCAACCTATATATATTATATTTCATTCTTAATACAAAATATAACCGTTATTACACAAGTGATAGATAAAGATATAATAACTATATATAAATCTAATGAGATGGTTCGTCATTAGAATTATCGTTGTTTCCTTCAATACGTTTTGACCATGGACTCCATTGTTTCTGAGCTCCTTCATTCTTCTCATAGTTCCGATCCCACGAGTTAGGACTTTTAGATGTTGATGGCCTAGACGGCATTGGTTCATGCACTTCATGTTTGTTGGAACCGCAGAAAAATGTTGCCAACTTTTCTAAAACGGATAATCGTGCCGATGTCCGTTGTTGCTCGTGATAAAGTTGACTTTGCCCATAATGGAGCTGTCTCTGAAGGTCTATCTGATGTTTCTGGTAGTGGTGTATTTCATCGATTTGTGCTTTGGTACGAGGAGAATAGAACAGTGTCCTCTTCACTCGTTTTGAATTTGGAGTTTTATCAGACATACAAGAGCATTGATGATGACAACTTGGTTTTTGTTTTGGTGTAGTAGGAGAATAATATTCCTCCGACTCAGAACTCGTAATAGAAATGTATGATTCTTGAGCACATT
Source organism: Allium cepa (assembly GCA_030765085.1). NCBI lineage: Eukaryota > Viridiplantae > Streptophyta > Magnoliopsida > Asparagales > Amaryllidaceae > Allium > Allium cepa. The sequence continues at coordinate 922,844,439 of CM060931.1, read as the reverse complement.
TATCACAAATGTGAGCCATAGTGCATGTTGTATAGAATATTATGGTTAGATAAAAGAGATGAACAAAATAAAATTTTTGCAAGCTCATATACAAGTTTCTTATGTATAAACCTATGGATGTGAGTTAATGGAAAATTTTAACCAAGAAAACATAAGCAGAAATTTTATTTTAACTCTAAAAATAGCTCTCCTTTTAAAACTGAAATTATAAAATAAGAAAGGAAAGGACGATCACTAAAAGAAAAGAATAAAACAAATGAGTAAAGAGAATTTAACCATTAAATAAAGCAGAGGCTTATATTTAATGTTAAAAAAAGTTTATGCAAAAGTTATGGTTAAAGGATAACTAAAAAGAAGACGTTCTTTAGAAATTACTTAGTCAAGATTTTTTCTTGAAATTAAACCAAGCTCTCTTCGTAATCTAATAAAATTAGATTCGAGCAGAGGCTTAGTAAAAATGTCTGCTAATTGATTGTCAGTATGAACATATTCAAGACATATATTTCCTTTGTCAATATTATCTCGAAGGAAATGATGACGGATATCAATGTGTTTGGTTCTAGAGTGATTTACTGGATTTTTAGAGAGATTTATAGCACTGGTGTTATCACAGTATATAATAGAATTTGATAAATGAATATCAAAATCTTGAAGTGTTTGTTGCATATATAGTACTTGAGTACAAGCGAGAGCTGCTGATATATATTCAGCTTCACATGTTGATAGTGAAACACAATTCTGTTTCTTACTGAACCAGGAGACAAGTGATTTTCCAATAAAATGGCACGTACCACTTGTACTTTTTCTATCCGTTCGTGAGCCACCGAAATCAGCATCACTATATGATACTAATTCAAATGGACATTCTTTTGGATAAAAAAGACCGAAATCTTTGGTATTATTAAGATAACGAATTATACGTTTCACTGCTCGTAGATGTGATTCCTTTGGATCGGCTTGAAAACAAGCACATAAACAAACACTCATTATTATATCCGGACGACTAGCTGTAAGATAAAGAAGAGAACCAATCATGCTTCGATATAATTTCTGGTCAATATTCTTACCACTTTCATCTTTTTCAAGATGTGTAGTTGTACTCATAGGAGTTGGTTTACCAGATGTATTTTCTAATCCGAAGCGTTTGATAAGGTTTTCACAGTATTTTTCTTGATTGATAAAAATACCGTTTGTAAGTTGCTTTATTTGAAGTCCAAGAAAATAAGATAGTTCTCCCATATGAGACATTTCAAATTCTTTGGTCATAATACTTGCAAATTCTTTGCAGAGTTTATCGTTTGTTGAACGAAGATGATATCGTCTACATATATCTGGATAACTAGAATATCTTTTCGAGAATGTTTAATAAACAAAGTTTGATCGACTTTGCCTATTTGAAATCCTGAGTTAATAAGATAGCTACGTAGTCGTTCATACCAAGCACGAGGTGCTTGTTTTAAACCATACAAAGCTTTCTTAAGTTTGAACACATGGTCAGGATATTTTTCATGTACGAACAAAGGAGGTTTTTCGACATAGACATTCTCTTTGATAAATCCATTGAGAAAAGAACTTTTGACATCCATCTGATAAAGTTTGAAATTATGGTGACAAGCAAAAGATAATAGGATTCTAATAGCTTCTAGTCGAGCAACTGGTGCAAAAGTTTCTTCATAATCGATACCTTCTTCCTGATTATATCCTTGTGCTACTAATCTTGCTTTATTTTTGGTGATATTTCCTTGTTCGTCGGCCTTATTTTTATAGACCCATTTAGTACCAATTACTGACTGATCAGTTGGTCGTGGAACAAGTTCCCAAACGTCATTGCGCTCAAACTGATTTAGTTCTTCCTGCATGGCAATGATCCAGTAATCATCTGTAGCAGCTTCTTTTGGATTCTTAGGTTCGATATTTGAGAGAAAAGCGACATGACCCATTTGATTGAGTTGACTTCTTGTTCTGACATGTGATGTTATTTCACCTATTATATTTTGAGCCGGATGGTCTCTTAATATTCTTGGTGGTGATTGTAACTCACATGTTTGAGGAACATTCTCAATAATTATTTCCGAGTCAGAATCAATATTTGTGATGATTTGATTGTCAGTGACTATTGGTTCGTCATCATCTGATATAGTGTGAGGGTGCTGATAGATTTCATCAAAAGAGACATGAAGTGATTCTTCAATAGTTTTGGTTCGTTTATTAAATATCCGATAGGCCTTACTTCGTTCCGAATAACCGACAAATATTCCTTCATCGGCTTTTGGATCGAATTTGCCAAGCTGGTCTTTCGTATTTAAAATAAAGCACTTGGAACCAAAAACTTTGAAGTATGAGATTTTAGGCTTCCTTTTGTTAAATAATTCATAAGGAGTATTCTTGGTAAGAGGTCTTATGGATACACGATTTAAAATATAACAGGCAGTTGCCACAGCTTCCGCCCAAAAATGTTTTGGTAAGGTGGTTCCATTCAATAATGTTCTTGCACATTCTTGTAAAGTTCGGTTTTTCCGTTCTACAACTCCATTCTGTTGTGGAGTTCTGGGAAACGAAAAATTATGATATATACCTTTCTTTGTACAAAAATGTTCAAATTCATTATTTTCAAACTCTCCGCCATGATCACTTCTTATATTTTTAACTTTAATCCCTTTTGATTTTTGAATTCTTTTGACGAAAGATTTGAAATGATCGAAAGTGTCACTTTTATTTTTTAAGAAAATTGTCCATGTATAATGAGAGAAATCATCAAAAATTACAAGCACATATTGACTGTGATTTATTGATTGAACCCTAGTAGGTCCAAATAAATCCATGTGTAGTAACTCAAGTGGTTGTAATGTTGATATGACTTTCTTGGATTTAAAAGATGATTTGGTCAATTTTCATAATTGACATGCATCGCAAATGTTGTTAACTTTAAAACTCATTTTGGGTAGTCCTCTAACTAGATTGTTTTTGGCTAGCTTGTCAATAGTTCTGAAGTTTATATGACAGAAGCGTTTGTGCCATAGCCATGGATCATTGTCATTAGCCACAAGACACATATCTGAATTATGATTAATATTCATATTCAGAATATATACATTTCTGTCTCTATAACCTTCGAAAACCAAATTATGGTCTTTATCTAAAATACTACACTTATTATTTAAAAATGAAATTATAAATCCCTTGTCACATAACTGACTAATACTAAGCAAATTGTGTTTTAAATTTCTAACTAGCATGACATTAGTAATAAGAGGTAAGTTAGATGTACCGCAATTGCTCACATCGCCTTTGCCGATGATATAGCCTTTTGAATTGTCTCCAAAAGTGACGGAGCCACCATCTGAATATGTAATATTTGTATATAGACTCTTGTCTCCTGTCATGTGCTTTGAGCAACCACTGTCCAATATCCACTTTCCTCTTTTCTTAAGTGGGACCTGCAAAAAATAGAATTAAGTCCATGGTACCCACTTTTTATAGGGTCCTAAGAGTTAGGTCTTAGGAGTCCAAACCCATATGGGTCCGGTATCCCCTTTATATATATAATTTTTATTAAAATGCACAGTATTCATGAATTGCTGAATGTATTTGTTCCTAATCAAATTGTTATTTGTTTTAGGAACCCATATTTTGATAGTCTTGACATTTTTCTTTTGAAATTTCACAACTGGTTTTGGTTTGGAATATAATAAACTAAGATTTTTCTTAGCTTCAGTTTTTTGTACTTTCTTCTTCTGTTTATTTCCAAGATGTTTCTTGGTTTCTTGTTTGTTATATCCCAATCCTTGTTTGTCTGAAATAGATTGTGAACTTTCAATTATTTTTGTTAAATTTTCTCGACCTTTGTTAAAGTTAGAAACATTTTGAGTAATGTCATCAAACTTTGTTTGTAAGCTAGCTTTTTCTAGGTCTAGAATTTTGACTTTTGCTTTAAGCTCATGATTTTCAGTAGTGAGAGCATTATTTTTCTCTTTTTGAGCTTCTATTTCTTGACTCAAAAGAGATATTTGAGAGTCAACATTAGATGATGATTCTTGAATATTTTCAAGTTCCTCTTCTAATATTTTCTTCTCATCTTTTAACATATCTCGTTCAAACTCTGCTCTACTTAAATCTGCTTTGACTACTTTTAATTGACGTTTTATGTCTTTATATTTGACTATTAATTCAGCATTAATATCAAGTAATTCATCAAATGTAGGAATTTGTACCTCATCTTCTGTTGCCATAAAACAAACATTAGCTTGTTCATTCTCTGAATCACTTTCACTTTCTGATGAAGATGACTCTGAATCATCCCATGTTACTGAGAAAGCTCGTTTCTTAGATTTGTCCTTCTTATATTTGAATTTGTCATTTTCTGACTTCTTCTTTTGTTCTGGACAATCTTTCTGCATGTGTCCCTTTTTGTGGCAGTTGAAACATTCTATAGCAGATGAAGATGGTTTGTTTGATCCAGGTTTCCTTTTATTGTAACGACTGGCTTTTCGATATTTTAGGAATTTTTTAAATCCTTTCGCAATGAATGCCAAATCTTTGTCTTCAGAATCTGATTCATTTTCATTTTTCTCAACATGAAATGCTACATTTTTCTTTTCTTCTTTCTGTTCCTTTCTAGCCTGCAAATTTGCTTCATAGGACATTAAATTTCCTATCAATTCATCTGGCTTCATGACGGAAAGGTCATTAGCTTCTTCAATTGCTAATACTTTTCCTTCCCATTCACTAGTCAGAGAATGTAGGACTGTTGAAACAACATCGAAATCAGAATACTTTTGTCCTAAGCCAATAAGTGCATGGTGAATAGTTTGAAACCGTGAATACATGTCATTTATTGTCTCATTTGGTTTCATTTTGAAATTGACTTTTCAGCATGGCTATTTTGGCTTGTTTAACCTTGTTAGTACCTTCATGAGTGATTTTTAGTGTTTGCCAAATTTGATATGCAGTAGTGCAGATACTAACACGGTTATATTCATTTTGGTCTAATGCACAGAACAACATATTTATTGCTCTTGCATTTACGGCTGCTGCCGTTTTCTCAGCTGCAGTCCATTCTGAATAATCAGTTGTTGGATTCACTATTTCTCTTTGAGTGGCATTCCAAGCATCATAGCTATTTGATTGCATAAAGAATGACATACGTGTTGCCCAATAACTATAGTTAAGACCATTGAAAAATGGAGGTCTTTGTGTCGATTGACCCTCCGTGTAAGTAGTGTTTTGAGTGCTAGTACTTACGTTATTTGCCATATTACTATAATATATCAAATAACTGTGTTACGGTTATATGATGACCTTGCTCTGATACCAAATGAAAGTACGGTGTGTATACAATTATATGTGCTAATATAGTACACACGAATCGTGTAATATGGACTACAATATAAATGTGAAAATAGATGATAATAGCATAGTAAATAAAAAATAGAAAAATCACACCAGAGATTTTTATACTGGTTCGGAGCACCGTCCTACGTCCAGCCCCAGACTTCTATCTGGATTTTCACTATTAACTACCTCGCTTCACCCGGAGGAACAGGTTTACAACACCCGAGCAACCGAACGGGATTTCACGCCTCTAATACACTGAGGACTTCAACACTTGCCTCTTACAACACAGAGGACTTCAACACAAGAACAATTACAATTGTTGTTGACAACTTGTGTTCTTGAAAACACGGATTTGTCACTAGTAGTGCACCCTTCCTATAATCTTATCCTCAAAGTATGCGAATGATGTTTTGAAAAGATTAAGGAAAGTATATTACTTATTGAATCAAAAGATATGAAATAGTTTCAATAATTCAATAAATAATCGAGAGCTTTTAGAATGCAGGAGTATGTAGTAAGTTCAGAGATTAGATTAAAAAGCATATATAATCATGTTGTGTTAATCAACGAATTAGATGAGTTTATATAGATAAGAATGATTGTAACTCTTTGTGCACAGTTGCCATTAAGAGATATGATCTTTGGTGAAAGGTAAGAGATGCAACCTTTGGAGAAGAGAAGTGTCTTTTGGAAAAATTGCTTTCTGTTTAAAAACGGTCGACAGGTTAAAAAGTGACCAGTAGACAGGAATTTAAATATATATATGTTATGTGCATGTGTGCACGTTCAGTGTGCAAATTATGCAGGAACGGTCGACCGCCTATATTGTGACCGGTCGACCGGTCCCTGTAAAGTTGCACACTGAATGTGCAACTACATTCTAATCGTATATATTAATTTTCTTGAAAATGCATGATTATTTGAGGATAGATTTTAACAAGTTTATCACTAATATAATATCAAATAATCAATCTACAATCTAGAGTACCATATGTAGCTCTTTATAGCCATAATGACCTTGTTTTGTCGATCGCCTTTAGTTATTTGTCAGAAATCAAAAGCTTCATAAAACTTGTGACTCAACAGATCTTTTGATATCACGTCCTTGCTAAAAAGGTGGGATAACAATATCCATATGATTATACTGTGTATTTTTGTTATGACATGTTCTTCTTTATTTCTGGTTACAGAGTGAATATAAACCAGAAAAATTAAATACCTCTTCATCCAAACATTATCAAGCTTGGGGTTTCAAACAAAATAAGTTTGTTTAAACTTAAATTATGGTCTAAAAACTGTTTTAAGCATGACGGTGATGTTTTGCCTCTGTAAATTTAGTTTTACAGAGCAAAATTTAAATATATGATAAACTCGAGTGTCATGAATTGCTAATTTAATTTCATAACTTGAATCCGCACTGCAAAATAGGATTTTTAAAATGAAAATGGTAATTTTTAATTAAGTATGTTAAGAGCAGTTCTTAGTTGAACAGAAAATGCTTTTTAACCAATTTCTGGTGATCGAACAAATATTGGATGTTGAATTTTTGATCGAAGCTAGCTTGTTGATTAATGATATCAGGAAAATTGCTAAATAATTTTTCTATTGCAAACAACGATGGAACGAGGCAAAATTAGGGTTAAATGTTCGAGTTTGTCGTGGTCTGAAAACAAGTTGATTCGTCTCTCTGAACGATTGAGCTGCTCGAAACTCTAAGGAAGTGTAGTTTAGGAGATTGGCAAGGTGAGGCCGAAGTCGTAGCGGCTCGGGTGGACGGCATGGATGGGGCGAAGCAATTTGCTTGGTGGGTCAAGTTTCAGGATATGGAACGAAAGGCCAAATCTTGATCTGGAAATTTTGGCATCGAGTTTATCATTATTTTCGATTGTAGTGATCGTACGTGACTCGCCAGAGGCAGCGTAGTTCGCCAGAGCATCGGCGAGGCATCGTGCACGTGCATGACCTTGAGATAGTGTAAGGAAATTTTGGTGGTGAGCAACTCGAGTTAATACTCGGGTAAATGAAAGGTTTGCTTCGGGTTGGACCTGATGCGTGAGTGTTTCCTGTTATTGAAGTTTAAAACTTAAACTTTAAAAAAAAGTATGTGAAGAAGAAGAGGGGACTCGGGGAAATGGTGGGAAAAACTCGGGTGGAACTCGAGTAAACTGGGAATTTTTCTCGGGTTTGATTATTCAAGTACTTAGCTGAATAAAATCTAAGTTATTTCATCTTAAACAAAGTTTAAGCACTGATGACTTAACTTATGAGTTCATTTAAGTTTTAATTAACTAAGCGAATATTTAAGAATGTATTAAATCTTAATTAATATTTTAATTAAGTAGTTAATGTAAAATAAGTTTTAAATTTAATTAACATTAATGCTTTTAAGTTAGTAATTAGTTTATTTAAAGTTATTAAGGAAGATTTTAAAATGTAAGATATATGATTTTTATTTACTTAGTTTATATTAAAAGGAAAATTAAGAATGGTAATTAATTTAAAATTGTGATTAACTAAGCGAATTGAGATTTATAATTTTTTTACTAAAGATGGATTAACAAATGATTAAGTGTTTAATTAATTTGAAATTAAGAATTTTAATTAACTACTTGAAGTTAATTAATATATGATTAGTAGTTAACTAATTAAGTAATTTAATTAAGAATTAATAAGTGATTAGTTAAGCAATTAGTGATAAATAAATGGGTAATTAAGTTTTATAAATTAATAATTAAGGTTATTAATTAATAATTAAGGAATAATTAATTAAGTAATTAAGGTTTAATAAATTTATTAAGAAGTAATTAATTAATTTAATGGTATGAAGTGGAATAATTAATTAATTAATGATTTATCAGACAGGATTAAAGATGTTTGCTTACGGATGATTGTATAAGTAGAATATCTGAATTTGTCATATCTATTTGGTGATATTCTGTGATACTCTGTGATATGCTTTGGATATATCTGTAATGTTTGAGCATGATTTATCTATGATAAATGCTATGTGAATTCAAAGTGTTGAATTAAATTGTTTAAACCATTAAACAACTTGACCTTTAAAATGGCGTTTGGATTTTGATGAGACCGGGATCGGGTGTCAGTTATGATTATCCGAAAACCAAATCGATCCAAATTAAACGATAGGTCGTGATATCTCCAAGTGAAGATCGAGATGGCGTTTCAGAGTGCAAGGGTAATCGTCGTTAACTCTGAGGGTGATTCCAAAATGAGTGTAACGAGATAATGCCTTCGGTTTCATTCGAACCCGGAACGAACTTGTATGGATTGAATGCTTTCAGAACATCGTCAGGTGGACGATAGGCATTCTAAGAGATATGTTCTCTAAAGGTAATCGTAGCCTCAAGCCTCATTAACCGAGAATGGCTAAAACAAGAAAGGTGCAGCAAGGTTAGGTGGGTAGCACCCAAGAAGGACGAGATATATCCCTGTCTAGAGGTCCCTTTTATTTCGGTTGTGTGGGTAGTTGTTGGCCACAACTGCGGGGTTATCTTGTTCGGGACTGTTCAGTAAGGAATGGTTCCGGTCTTGTGTTGCAGGGGATTGAGAGTAATCCTCGATACGGTGATCTAGACTCCGTACTATGACGGGCGGTATCCCAGTAGCCCTGCCATTGATGGAAACCCATTTTCCCTACGAGACCCTACGGTTTTGATTGTGTTACCCACTTTTGTGCCTAGTAGCTGGAATTTAATAGATGTAACAATTTTGGCTATTTTATATTCACTTGAAAACCCTAGACACCATTATAATGTCACTGGATTTCCTATCAAATGTTTTGGTTAGCGTAAGGGGTTTATGTGTGGGAAGTCTTACGTGATACCTTTATTTTCAAATGGTTTTTAAAGTTAAGCAACTTTAACCCGTTTGCTTACTAGACCCATGTCTGACCCGGAGTTTATTCTGTTTTCTTAAACTCTTGGGTACTCAAATTTTTATGAGTAGCCAAGTGATAGGTCTTGGATTGGTGAAGTCTAACGGAGCTTGGAGCAGAAGTCCAGATGTATCTATCTATCTAGTTCCGCTGTGTTAGTTGATGTATGTTGTATTTTGGGATGTATGTAATGGAAGATGTATATGATGTTGGATAACTCTGATATATGTAAAACTATGTAATAGTTATGTGATGTATTATATTTTGTTCCCTTTCCGCTATGAGATTCTGATGTTGTTATTTTTCTTTCTATCTTTTCTATTTCTATCTCTTTCTTTTCTTGTTGATGATACATCTTTCTGTGGATGGAAAGGCGGGTCATCACAGTTTTGTTATAAAATATAATAATGTTGAGTAAAGAATTTCCAAAGAACTTCCTTTAACACACCTATAATATATGTTATATGACTCATATATTTTTGCCTATTATATTTTATACAACTTCTCCCCTTTGTCACCAAAAAAAGGGTAAAATAGATATATAATATATAAGGAACTATAATATGTAACGATCCAGTTTTTTAGTCACCTGAATTTAGAATATTTAATTGATTTTAAATATTTAAAATGAATATTATAAGTTAAATCAGTTAATTAATTGAATTTGGAATCTAAAGTGAATAAAAATGATTTCTAACGTTTTTTAAATGCTATTTGAATTTGAATGGAGTTAGTGAATTTTTAAATTTGAACTAAAAGTTAATAAACAGAAATTGGAAGTTTTATATTTAATTTATCAAGTTAAAAAATAGTCATTTTTGACACTGTCTTGGATTTCGATGAAACTAGTTTCATTGGATCCTTAATGTTATATTATTATAAGATTCCAAATTTCGTGTTGATCGAACTTTTGGTTTGGTCTTGCGAAGCTAAAATGCACATAAATTAATTAAAGGAAATTTAATTAAAATAATTCGATTTTGAAAACCTATCTTCTGTATATAATGGAATTGGCTTCCGATATATATTTCATTGTGTTTGGAGTAGGGATAAAACATTAGGAACACCAAACACGCTTCATTTGGAGTTTGGAAAATATTTGGGTAAATAGTGACCTATATTGCCTATAAATAAATAACCAAATTCACTAACCCTAACCGTAATAAACTACATCTACTGCCACTAACATTTCCATGGCTAGAATTTCACAAGCTTCCACCCTCGATTCCTCCCAATCCAAACACTTTTAGGCTTTGGCATCAACTAAGAAAACATAGAGAGCAGCAAGATCTTCACATCCAACGGCTATGATCGAGTTTCGTTCATCGTGGAGACCAAATTTTGGCTATGAATGTCGTCCGTTTGAGCACAAATTTTGAGGAGGAAGAGGAGCTAGAGGTGTGCTCGGAGGCCATGGGTAGAGCTCGCGTAGGCACACGCGATGGTGGTGTCTGACTGTGGAGGCCACGACGATGGATGAAGTTGAACAACGAGTTGGATTCGGTTGTAATGTGCAAACGATGATGGAGAGGAAGGTTTATGTTTTAAACGTGGATTAATTTTTTAATTATGTATTAGTTTAAATGTTAATTATATTATATAATTCGAATGTTTAAAATAGCATAACTTTTTCATATGAGGTCTGTTTCGTACGAAATGAATTGCACGGATTCGTGTCGACGAGCACTATATTTTAAAGCTTGGATGGATTTGGAGCTGCTGAAATTTTGATTAAAATTAGACGCTCATTTAATTTGAATCGAAGTAAATCGCTATTGTGACGACTGCACCCAAAGTGAGTAAAACTCACTCTCTCTGTCCCGCTTGTATCTTTATGTATATGGGAATAATTTTATTTTATTCTATTTGATGATTGTTTGGATGTTATACTATATTATTAGTAGTTAGATATATTCTTGCCTATTGGAGCAGGTGAGACCCTGTACGTTCTATGTATGAGCGGATGACCCTTGGTACGCGTGTCTACCTCGAAGCAGACATTGTACATACTTTCTCATATGTATATTTGTTACAGGTGATAGGTTGAAGGGATCCAACAGGATTCCTCACTATGACTGGTGTTTATTTACACATATTGTTATATATGTTGTATTATGTGATGTATTATGTGATGGATGCCATGTTTGCTATTGTTGATGTGAATCCCCTTATTTAGTACTTTGCAACATTGGGCCATCTTTTTGGAATTTAAATTAAAATGATGATTTCAATTTAAAAAGAATTTCAAAGTTATTTTGAAAATATATATGTTTTCATAATTTTTGAGTTGCTAAAAAAATGAATTTATTTTAAATGGATTAAAAGTTATAATTTTTATGTTATAAAAATTATGGCTTTATGAAATATACTTAAATATGATTTTTGAAATATGAAGTTTAACTATTTTGTAAAATAAGTTAAATTGAGAATTTTGAACTTATTATAAATGGTTGATATATATATATATATATATATAAGATCTATACGATTGATATTTTATATATAAAAGTAATGGGATTACAAATGAGTTTTATAAGTGTTAAAATGAAAGTTTATAAAGGAATGTTAGCAATAAAGAGATTTAATGGAATAAATTTTATAAACGGTGTTTCATAAATATTAGAAATGGAACTGTAATCAAATTTATATACAGATTTGTAACTAAAATTTAGAAATGAATTTATAAAAGACTTTATAAATAATAAGATTATAAAATAATGAATTCGTAAAGTAAGAGAATTAGTAAATAAAATTATAATGGGATTTTGACATATAAATGAGATAAAAGGGAAATTGGTTAATAATGGAATTTTATAAATAGAAGTTTCTATAAAATAGAAATGTGAATTATAAACATCGTTTAATATAATTTGATAAGGTAAGTATGGATTTTTATAAAAGGAAATATGTTCACGTTTTTTAAGAGAACAATTCTTTAAATGAATGTTTTGGAAAGTGATATTATAAAATGAAGTTTTAAATGGTTAGAAAATAAAATGATTTGTGAATTCACTTATTATTAAAATAAGTATATGAAAAAAATTTCCAAATATCCATTAAGCGAAATGTTTTGAATATTATATTTTCAAAGATATTTTGAGGTGAATAATTGGAAAGTGATTTGATTTATAAACAATTAATAAAATCAGGCCCAACGACACTTGTATGCTAGATTTTGTTTGTTGCTTTAATAGTTAAATAACCGACTATAAAATTTGGCCATTTTGGTTTCTCGACTTGATGTGGAAACTAATTAGTCATACACTTACTGCGTAACTAACTATGTAGGCCTGATTATCGTTTGTGTTGAGAATGTTGCTTCGTGTAGTGCGACTGATTACTCCAATCTACCGAGCTTCCTTCTTGGCGAAAGGATAACAAGTTGAAAGTTGAAAACATGATAAGTCTATAAGACTTGGTTTCTATGTGAAATTGAGAAATGCTTTTGCATTGCTGGCGTAAAGAGAAGGGATCGGGTTTATCTGAAAACCACTTTGACCAACATATATGCGATGATTGTGCGTGTTATTGATGGCATAGATATTTAGGATTTTCATAGTGAAGGATTGCTTATTGATTATTTGGGATTAAAATTCCGACATACATATAGTAGCAGTAGTCTCTTCGTTATGAAATATCCATTGCAAGGGCTGTCTCTACTAATCCTATAGGATGTGGTAGGACAGTTAAACTAAATATTTCCTTTGATTTATTTAAACTTGAGATATTCATTTAATTACCATAAACCAAAAATCAAGTTATGAAATCATATCCTTTAAAATCTCAATTTCAATAAGTTTCAAATCAATTTAATTAAATAAAATTCTTAACTAAATATAGTTTTAAATAATTTCAAATTTATCTTCGCAACCTTATTTATAAAATCATTATAAATCTATCTTAAAATAAAATTTCAAAACTAATTTATAACCTTTAAAATTTTCAAACATATATATTTAAAAATCTAAATTTTAAACTCTTATAAAATAACATATACATATAATATCTTAAATCAATATTTATTAAAACCAAAATATTCATTTCAAAACCTTGGAAATCATTTTCAATATATATACACACGCACAAACAGTGCATATATATAGTTTTCTATCCTACGGTCAAGTAATACGGATGTTTATCATTTCAATCAGCAATTTAAATATATACGGGTATATATCATTTCAACCCACATCCCCAAATTCAATTTAAATGAGAATTGCTTGGGTCTATCATTTCAACCCGTAATGATTTTCTCCTATTCTACAGATCGTTCGGGTATGTATCATTTCAACCCATAGAGGATTCTATACTAACAGGGAACTTGCAGAGTGATAAAAGATTTGAATAATAATATAACATGCATATATCATCAATAATTAAATAAAATATAAACAACAGGATATGGTGTCATATCCCATAGGTGAACAGTTACAGATAATAACATATATACGACAATTTAAATAACTAACAGCAGCATATTTCAATTGTCATTTCAATTGAAGTCAAATTTAATAAGTATAAGAATGTTAACCGTGAGTGATTGCTCATCTTTCGAGGTTAGATATTTTGACAACAGATCCAAGCTATGAATTCCAAAGCAAAGTGAGATGGCCACAAATTCAATGAAGAAAACAGGCATGACGGACAAAAGCTGATAAATGGGAATCGATGAGAACCCAATCATAATCAGTTTGATATAAACTGAAAATATATACATTATTATTATATTATATATTTATCTCAATATTTCAATTCAAGACAAATATTAAAATAATATAAACTTTCAAATCATTATTAAATCAAACCCATTTATATTATCACAAAATCAACAAATTATTAAATCAAACCCATATATATTATCATAAAATCAATATATAGGCACCCTATAAGCAACAATTTACATATTATATCTATAAATATATGTATGGATGAATTAAACTATAATCACAATATGTGCATGCGGCTAAAATTCAGACTAGATCTATAAACAACATATGCAGACACAGTTTATAAAGTATACAAAAATATACAGCTTAAGTAGGCTTTATACACACACACACACCCCCATATGTTAGACATATCATGGGCATACACACACACACATATATGTGTGTGTATATATACGAAGAAGATGGAAACTTGATACATATGTATTAGCATATTATCCAAACTGCAAATCTAATATATTAGACACACACACACACTCTAAATTATGTATGTAGATCCTATATATATATAAACCATTATATGTAGACTAGGAATATTTATGTGTAACTTGCCTATTCTATAAACCTGCTTCTTAAGAAAATAAAATGATAATGTGGTAATCAGATACAAGTATATTCACTTTCTAATATATATATAAACAAATCTATAATCTTCCATATATTATACGTACATACATACAATCAAACAGGTTATACGCAACTTGTATATACAGTAAACTATTATAAATTTATACAAACTCAATAGACTAGTATGCATTAACTAATATATATATATATATACACATATATATACACTTATTCAGAAGCAATATATATATATATATATATATATATATATATATATATATTGAACATTAAACACATAAAATGTCCATATATTTTGAAACCAGATTCACCTACACTTACATATGAATTAATGTATATAGATAACAGGTTGTCTACCTAAAAAATATATAATAACAAACCACTTCCATGCTTATATATGAACTTTCCCATTGTAAATTTCCATAACCAACATATTAAATTATCATATTATAAAATAAGATCAATACAACAGATATATAATTGACTAATATAAGCACAATAAATTGTTATGAGTGCTGATATAATTATGCAACAAATAAATATATATCTATTTAAATACGTATATTCAATATATTATATATAAAATTTTAAAATCAACCCAACATGTGTGCAGCCATAGATATGTGCAGATTAATACAAATTCTTATGCATAATATACATAAACCAAATAACGTCCCCCTATACACATCTATATAAAGCTATATATATAATACTTAAATAGATAATATACAACATAATTATTGTGAGCTCCAATATGAATAAAAGAAAAAGGCACTCTGGCCGAACCTGAGAGAAGGTTGGAGAGAGGGATGTGCAAACAAGGGAAGGCTAACGTGGTTAAGGGGGAGACAGTTGCTTGGATCGATTGTTCGGCAGAGGGGTTGGAAGGTAGAGTGGGAGAGGCACGAGCATGGAGGAGAGAGAGAGAGGAGCGGCTTCGTCAGCGACGAGCCTGGTGCTATTGGGTAAAGGCTGTTCGGAGGAAGTGGTGCCGAGAGGTATTAGGTGGAGGGAAGGAAAAATTAGCAGGCAATCTTTAGGATTAAAATGAAATGAAAGAAGAAAGAAAAAAATGAAGTTAAAAGTAGTGGAAATGAACCACAAAATGAATGAATACAATGGTATACCATTGCTATACGTGAGGCATAGGGAACAGTTGAATTATAGCAAATAATGAATGTTGTAATAAATGCTTGTTGTCGTCAACTCCCGTTTGAACTTTGGATAGGCACAACTATTAAAAATGGTACCGAGACATTTAACCGTTTTTGCTTTCGTCGTGTATTGGTCCTCAAAATACAAAAGTAAATACACCGTAGAGATATGAAAACGGTACACAGATATCTGTGCGACGACCGAACTATCAAAAGTTGATATTCGGTACTGAAAACGCCGTAAATCTGTCGAAAATAAGATGAACGAAGCAGTAACGGTTCAAATTTAGGAAAACGAAAGATGACGCCTCACTCAGAAGATGATTTACAAATATATTGTATAAAAATACCCAGGTTTGGAAAACATTTTATTATCTTCAATTTTAACTGATTTGGATTGAAATAGAATTACACAAGAAAATAAACTTTCATATTATCTGATTAAATTTTTTCCATTTGCTACGTTTAAATATACGTATTCCAAATATTAAATTTTTATTTCCAAATATTATTATTTAAAATTTCACAAAATTTCACTTAAATATATTATTAAAATTAATAACATTATTAGAAATTTACGGGTCATTACAATTATGGTTGATAAATACATCTGGTACATCTATGTGATTTCACATAGTGGACTAGCAGATTACTTTAATGTTAATAATAAAGAGAATGCATACCTTATAGCAACTTTCATTTATGCCTACAACATTGAAACTAATAGGAAAGAATTATGAGAGCAACTAAAAAGGAAGATAACGCTTTCAGTATCTCTTGATATTTAATAGAGGATTATAATTGTTATAGAAAAATCATTGAGAAACCCAGGGGCAATAATTGAACCCTAGCAAATATTATAGAACCGAATGACTTTCTTTTTATACTGAGCCTACATGGTTTAAAAATTCATGGAGACTAGGACTATCTGAAAATATGGATACTACAATATACATATATACATATACATACATACAAACACACATATATATATGGTACTTGTAAATATGCAATAGTTACAATGTTTTGCATCTACATAATCATTTTATCTTCCCTTGAAGACAAGTGACCATAACTCAGTTATTTTGTGCATAACCAATATTATCACTAAATTATACAATAAACCTTTCAAGTTTTGGAATCATTGGATTTTGGAATCAACATATGAAACCATGGTACAACCACATCTTAATTTTCCTCAAAATTATTATAGCACGTACAATTTGATAAATATGCAGAAAAGCATGGAAAAAATCATTTTGAGATTATGGAAGGCATCAATAAAAATGATTTTGGAATCAACAAAGCAAGATATGTAGTAGGAATGGATACGGTAGACAGTTAGAGGCATCAATGAAAAAGTTGAGTTAGATATTGTTAAGGATGGGTTATAATGTTTGTGCTATCGACTTGAGTGGACTAGATAAGGATGACTAGTTATTGATAGTAGGTATCATTTGTCCCCATAAGTTGCTTTGGTCGATAATATATACTTGCTTTGTTCAATTTGGTTGTTAAATAGTTTCTGAACCGTTGTTTTTATTTAAATTAGTTATTTGTTTGTGTTGCTCTGTTGACAGCTACTTGTTTTATTATGATTACCTATTTATTATCCTTGTTCAATAAATGTAGTTATTAGTTGCAACCCGTAGTTGAGAGGAAATTTAAATAAAGATTTAACTAAGTAAAAATGGGATTTAACACTAAATTATGTATAAAAAGGGATAATTTGGGAACTTATATGGAGGAATATATAAAGTAATAAAATGATTTATTCGTGTAAATTTTGATTTTTAAAATGAGTTTGAACCTCTTTAGGGGTTAAAATAACTTTTAAAATATATTAAATTGGTTACATAATTTTGATAAAGTTAAATACTAATGATAAATAAGATAAATTAATTATTACAAAAGGAAGAGAACTTTATTTCACTTTGAAAAGGATTTATTAGTTTATTATTAATATTGGGCTTTAAAAGGTAAATATGAATATAATTATTTAATTAGTAGAAATTATTGAAAATAGTTATTGGAAAAATTATGAAATAGTAGTAAAATATTTGTGGAGATAAATATTAACTTTATTCGAAGCTATAGTTAATTTGTCATGGTAGAAAAATAGATTAGCATATAAAAAACAAGAAAAATGATGAAAATAAATTGAAAAGTAAGCCCAATAGCCCATCTAGAAAAATCTCCTTTTCATTCGCTTATCAAGAGATGTTTAGAATGCTTCTTATTACATTCAAAAATACTTCCTATATACACATTCAAGTTCTGTTCCACAAAACTCAATCAAGAAATCCATAATCCCTTCTTTAAAAATTCAAAATGAAGAGAAATAAATCACTAAAAAATTCTAAAATTAAAGTATAACTTTCTCAACGCCCTACCACACCTCTTGGTGGAAGCATTTGAGATTTTAATTGAATTTGGCCATCATTAGATTTTGTAGAGAAAGGGAAAAGAGGATAGAAAAGGAGCAACACTAGTATATAAGCTTGACTACTTTAAGAGTAACATTTACTCATAATCTACGTCTAATTTTATGCATTCCATGTTGAATTGCTTGAATGTATGTTACACACTCCGATTTAATCTATTAATTGCACTATTCCTTAATTGAATTTGAGTGATACGAATGTATTTTGATTGCTAGAAGATAGTGTAGTGTATGGAATCGAAATAGGGTTTAGACGAAGGAGAGCCGAGTGACTAGAGACGTCGAAAATTTTCTACATGACCTGGAATAATTTATGTTTCATGACACAAACCGGTGGACTGGCGCATAGTGCACCTGTGCAGGATCGAGAAGTTGTTCCAGGCCTATGCATGAGTGTGTTGAGTTTAAAATAAAAATGAATAAATAAAAATAAAATAAAATATAAATAATGGATATAAAAATCTTATTTTTTTAGTAATAAATTAAGAAGTTTTGTTATTAAAATATATTAGTTTATCGAAAATGTTCATTATAGTAATATTAATTATTTAAAGTAAAAGGAAAATAAAGTCACTTTGAAGCTTTAAAAATTATTCAAACCTTATTATGTGCTTTGAAATGATATGGGATGCTAAAAGATAGGTAAATATGAACTTATATGAATTTTATTATTTCATGTGTGTGGCTATCTTTAAAATTAATAAAGGAGGCTAAAAATGTGTGTATTAAGTATAAACATATAAGGAAGAATATTGTTTTGTTAAATTAAAATATGTGAACACTTCAGAAATAGATAAATATATCTATCGATATAGCAGACCATTTTATAATATTAGATGTTTGATTAGCGTTCCGTGTAACAGGCACTTTGAATAAATAGAGTTTTAAAACCATATAGTATGGGACTTTCGATATTGTTCCTTCGCTTGTTTTTTGGACTTGTTATATAAAATATTATTGATAGTCGAGTGTGGTTTCGACTATTGAATAAATCAGCGAGCAACAGTTGGTGGTATGGGACACTGAAGTTGATGCTTATTCAGTTATTCTTTTTGAATAAATGACACTCAACGGGGATTGTGCAATATGTTAATATTTCATATATGCATTCAAAGAAACCTTTGAGGTTGTGTACAAGCCTATTAGCATGTGAAAGTTTACTGTAACGACCCGTGTAAATTCGATGTTTAAAATGAATTAAATTAATAAGATTTTTATTTAAATTTAGAAAGGAATAAAAATCTTATTTTTTTATACGAAAGAGAATGTTTAAATTTGATGTATCAAGGGTAATTAAAATTTACAAATTAAATTATATATTGCAATTAATAGTAATAGTGGAAATTATGCATTTGATATAAAGTTGAATAAGTAAATTAAGGCAAGTATTGCATTTATCAATGGAATAAAATATTGATTTATGGAAATTGAATGTAAACGGAGGAAATAAAGTAATGCAGGACAACAAATAACGAAATTAGTACAATCCCTTTTATTTGTAAATTATTGTAAGGTGTTAATTAATTCAAATATGAAAATTTGAAAATAGATTCAAAATTTATGTTAGATAAATGAATTGCAATAATTAAAGTTAGTAATTAATGGGTTAAAGGGAATACCAATTGATTCATAAAGTGAATATAAGGGAATGTAACAAAATAAATAGGAAACACTAATTATTCATAAGTGATGGTTGATGAAAAAGGAATAATTAATTGAATTTAGAATCTTAATTGGTATGTGTGCATATATTTGTAATGGGAAATAAAAGGGCAAAATAATAATATACAAGTATATTTAAGGTTATATTAGTGGGTTACTAGTAAATTCACTCATTACCAATAAGGATGCCTTGATGATAATTAATGTCATAATGGAAAAGAGTAAATGTATTCATTTGAATAAATTAATGGGAATAAATGCCAAACATCGAATTGTAATAAATGCAATTAAATGTATTGATTTTTGTGTAGAGTGATCTAAATGAATATCAGGTTGATTTAAATGAATATATAATAAATTGAAAGATTTTCCAGTTATGTGAAGTTAAAGGTTTTTCTTAAATTATATTGAATTCATTAAGTAAATATTTCAAGTCTAAATAATAAGTAATTGAATTTAATATATATGGGATTGTCAAATGAGTTTGTTTTGAAATGGTGAAAAATATAAAGCTTTGAAACATAAGAATTGAAATGGTATTTGGAAGTTTAAATCGATATTTGAAAATTTGTTGTGAAATCTAAAGAAGCTATTGTGTTTTATACAGTAATTTAATATTTAAACATTTAAGAGATGGAAATTTGTTTCGAAGTTATGATTTTCAAGGTAGTATGATTTGAAAATGTTATATTCAAGAGTTTTGATTTCTAAATATTTTACTTTGAAAACTCTATGATTTTGGAAAAGAATATATATTGGAAAATAAAATGACATTATATGATTTTGGGTGATATCGTATTGATTTGGGGTTTTAAAAATATAAATGATATCGTATTTATATGGTTTAAAATGGATATTTTATTCTGGTTTTAAAGTATAATTTTTTTTAATGACCGCGGTGTTATAATAACGTTTGGTTGTTGAAGAGACCGGGATCGGAAGTTGTCATACTCTTTGCCAACTCCGAAAACCACTTCAACAACCGTGTACGCGGTGGAGATTCCAGAATGAAGTAGGTTGTTGGCGGCGTTTCCTGTAAGGTGAATAAGTGGACCCAACTCCCGTGAGTTGGCATAAGGTGGCTAAAACAGGAGCGATCGACGGGTTAATGAGGTAGCACCTCTGATCGGACACTTCCCTTCGATACTTTACTATGACTTTGGATTTTATTCGGTGGCTACCTTCACTTTTGATTTCTTTGATGTGGGGAGTTTGTTCGAGGTGGGCGGCAACTGCGCGCTGCGCGTTTCCATCGTCCCGGAAGCGTAATTGGTATATCTGACCTGGCATTGCCTAGTTATGCCGTTTCACCTACCCTATCACGCCTTGTACGAGTTTGGATTTCTCCCGTAGCCCGTGTCGATCCTCTGGTGGCTTCCCGATCAGGAGGGACTATGTTATTGGATGGACTACTGGGACTATTACGTGTTAAGGGCTATATGGGTAACCCCTTAATGCTAAGAAAAAAGTAAGTTTATTTTACAAGTAGACACTATTATAATAGCGCAATATACTACATAGTAAATAGTTTAACGGATCCTTAGGAGATGTAAATCCCGAGCATCTCTTGAATTACTGCACTCATATTTATTTCTATTAATTTAACTCACATAAGATCTTTTAGTTCTGACTCGAGTGTTTTTGTCTTTTCAAATTCGCTCGGGTCAGTCCGAGCGTTTCAGGATTCAAGACTTTAGCTCTGGAGGACGAAGACGGAGATTTCTATTATTATCATTAATTATATTCCACTACACTCATATTTTTCCGCTGCACTGTCATATGGTATGTGTACTATGATATGTATTGTATAAATAAAATCAAAGGTTTTGTAAAACAGCTTCATAAACTGTATATTTTGATTATTATATTTTATCCTTCCACTATGGGATTCTGTTTAGTTTTTTTTTCTTCTCTGTTTTTCTTATTTATCCCATAGCAATCCGCCCTTACGTATGGTTTGAACTGGCACGTGTGTCTGTTTAAATCGTGCGAAAGGGCGGGATGTTACAGTTGGTATCAGAGCTTTGGTTTAGCGATAAACCTTAGCTTTGTGGGGTTTGACTCTTTACTAATAGGGTAGTAATACCCTATGGGAGTCGGTGAGTGTATATATATGATAGAGCATATTTGTTAGTGTTATAAAAAGATTTTAATATTGTGTTAATCTGTTTCGTTTTGTATTTATAAATTCT
Source organism: Allium cepa (assembly GCA_030765085.1). Taxonomy (NCBI): domain Eukaryota; kingdom Viridiplantae; phylum Streptophyta; class Magnoliopsida; order Asparagales; family Amaryllidaceae; genus Allium; species Allium cepa. The sequence goes on along the minus strand of CM060931.1, from coordinate 922,822,447 downwards.
GGTTGATGCATGGGACGCTATGACATCAATAGGGATTTCTAAACACTTAATAGGACAGACCGACATAATATTTGTTTCTAATATAGGTGAATGAAATAATTTTGCCTATTATATTTTCTATATATAAAATATTTTTTTTTTCAAAAGATATCTATATTTGGCTGAAATAGATTGGTTGTTAGGTAATAAAGTGTACAATAATAATAGAAATAAGATTGAAAAATAAGATAAATAAAATTTGGAAATTTAGAACTTAAGTTTCGGGTTTTTAAATTTATTCGAGTAAATTTTGGAATATAATAATTTTGTTTATAGGTATTTTCTGATATAAATATTTAATATAATTTGGAAGAAAATGTTTTAAAGAAGATTTTGGAGAAAATAAGTTTTGTAGTTTCCTCTCTGTCGCTGGAAAATAATTTCGGTGATGGCGGCCGCATCATCGACTTTCATTTTCGAGTTTCGAAGGGGGAAGGCCACTGTAGTAGTTTTACTACAGATTCATTTTTGAAAAATATACAAATTTTGAATTGTTTTAAATATAATTAGAGATATATAAGTTGTAAGAATATATTTATCTATTATTTAAAATAATTTGAAATTTAACCCGGTATTTAAATTCTTAGATTTTCATTAATTAATTGTTTCAATTATTGTAGTAAAACAGAATTTAACTAATAATTGAAAAAGAAATTTAATTCTAAGTATTAATGGATTTAAAGAAATTTGAAATTGTAACTTATATAAGCAAAGGATAGTATTATTGAATTTTAATTTAATTAAAGAAAATAGAACAAACTGGTATAACTTTCAATTACACCCTTAAATAACATATATATAACTTACCAAATATTAAAAGTTGAAATGTTTAATAAGAGATTGTAATAGAATATTATACAAATAGAAATTTGAAATAGTAAAATTATTCAATGAAGTTGCTGTTAAATGAGAATTTAATGTTATCAACTTAGGTACAATTGAAATTTTACTATAAGTGAATATAATTAAAGGTAAGTAATTCAAATAGATGAATATCAACTTAAGTAAATAAAATGGAAATGCTAACAAATTAAATGAGGACATGCAATAATAAATGAATGAATAGTATAACGAAATAAAAGGGAACTGGCATGACCTGAATTAATGGAATTGAATAATTGTAAGTAATGGGAAAAATAAATGAAGCAAACATTTAATTAGTAAATGTAAATTAAAACGATGAATCACCGTATAAATAAAAAGATAATCAAACAACTGATATATGAAATAAAATTTATAATAAGTTAATTTGATTTGTTGATTGGAATTGTTATTGTTTGATTGTGGTTGTTGGGTAAGGGAACTTTAACTTTATTGGGATGGATGAATAATCCATTAGGTTTAATCTAAGACTGTTGAGTAAATGATGCACTTGATGGTTTATTCTTCATTCCGTACAATTTAAAGGTTTTGAACCCGAACAACTGTTTGTTGTATGATTGTATGGTTGTTTTTGTGTTTGTTGTGTATGCTGTGTGTTGAAATTGATGGTTGTTGTATTGATTTGTTGTTAGTGATTGGAACCACTTAAATATTTCACTCTAAATTGTTAACCCTTTTGATTTTATAAGTGAAATGCAGGTTATGGAAGCAATTGCTACTGCTTTTGGTTCCATAAATTAAGCATAAATTACCCGACAAATAGGTACGTTTCGAATTACGGTTTATAGCGCTATGTTATATATTTTCCCGTGTAGGGATATATTTTATTTTGGAAAGTATTTATGTATATTGTTATATTTATATTATATTTCTTCCGAGCCTCTCCGTACAAAGGAGACTGCCAAAATCTTTCCGTAAATTTTGGATTTAGAAAATTTGGAAATGTTTACAAACTTTAACAATTTATGTATAGAGGATTTATATGGGTATATTTAGTTAAAGTAATAATTTTTGAAAATTATTGTTTACAAGTTAAATATTTTGAATAAGATGTATTGTTATTAAATTCTTCTTTTCCCTTCTTTCCTTTTCGAGGACGAAAAGTTTTGAGCGGGGGAGAGTGCAACGACCCGTGTAAATTCGATGTTTAAAATGAATTAAATAAATAAGATTTTTATTTAAATTTAGAAAGGAATAAAAATCTTATTTATTTATACGAAAGAGAATGTTGAAATTTGATGCATCAAGGGTAATTAAAATTTACAAATTAAATTATATATTGCAATTAATAGTAATACTGGAAATTGTGCACTTGATATAAAGTTGAATAAGTAAATTAAGGCAAGTATTGCATTTATCAATGGAATAAAATATTGATTTATGGAAATTGAATGTAAACGGAGGAAATAAAGTAATGCAGGACAATAAATAACGTAATTAGTACAATCCCTTTTATTTGTAAACTATTGTAAGGTGTTAATTAATTCAAATATGAAAATATGGAAATAGATTCAAAATTTATGTTATATAAATGAATTGCAATAATTAAAATTAGTAATTAATGGGTTAAAGGGAATACCAATTTATTCATAAAGTGAATATACGTGAATGTAAAAAAATAAATAGGAAACACTAATTATTCATAAGTGATGGTTGATGAAAAAGGAATAATTAATTGAATTTAGAATCTTAATTTGTATGCATATATTTGTAATGGGAAATAAAAGGGAAAAATAATAATATACAAGTATATTTAAGGTTATATTAGTGGGTTACTAGTAATTCACTCATTACCAATAAGGATGCCTTGATGATAATTAATGTCATAACGGAAAAGAGTAAATGTATTCATTTGAATAAATTAATGGGAATAAATGCCAAACATCGAATTGTAATAAATGTAATTAAATATTTCAAGAGTGTGAAACATAAAGATAAGGGTTAAGAGTTGTTGGAATGGGTATATTAAAATAATTATAAAGTGTAAATGTAAGTTTTGATAGGAACATGAATTATTTGAAGGAAAATAATTGATAAAAGGGGTTTGGACTAAGGAAAGTTTATTGATTGTTTTGAAACCTTAATTAATATGGGAAATTAATTTAATATAAGCAAAACCAATGCAAATTAATCAGTGAAGCAATAATAATAAATAGTAATCAATCCAAAATTTGGTAACCCATTTTTCAAATTCAAGATAATAGTGTTGGTATAAGCTATTAATTTATATGACAGTGCGATACCAATCAATGGATTAGAAGTGATTGCGAAATATTAATAAAATATTAAATAGGATGGAATTCAAATTTATACAACTATAGAAATGTGAAATTGGGGAATAGATTCAAGTATAAATGAGTTGTTAACATAATGCATAATAAGTGCAAATTTGAATGAATCAATGGGAGTATAGATTTAAGTATAGAAAGCGATATTTTTGTTTATTTAAAGTATTGCAAAATAAGTGAAATTAACATTAAATATTACGATATTAGAGATTTAACTAAAATTCAAGGATATTAAAATAATAGATTTTGAACCCAACATGGAATCCATCTACTTAAAAATTTATAGATGGAATAAACATTGATTATTTAATTTAATAGAAATTGTGGGAATTTAATTTATAACTTTGAATATAATGAAATTGAAGATGGGACATTACAATTGATAAATTTATCTTCTCTAAATTGATATTTAAATTTTGTTTAAATAATTGCAAATGATTGAGAAGTATAATGGTGATAAATTGTCGATTCTATAATTGAAATATAAAATTTGATTTAATTGATTTATTTTAAATTTATTTAATTAATATTAAAAAATAGCCATTTTGGTCATGGACTCGGATTTCGACGAAACCAGTTTCATCGGATCCGTAACAGTGAATTATTGTTGGATTTCAAGTTTCGTAGCAATCAGACTTGTCGTTTGATCGTACGAATGCTAAACGCCTTGAAATCGATTTAATTAAAATCAATTTGAAATCAATTTGGAAATATTGTTTTCATCATAGCTTCTTCATACGATCGAATTTGAACGTGAAACTTTTTCCATCGCGTTCAGAATATTTTACAATACCTATTTTGATATATGGGTTTACCCAATTTCATTCCGGGGTCAGAACGAGCTTTTTGGGCCACGTTAGCGTTAGCACGTTTGTTTATCCAATCCATCTATTCAAATTCCGACCTACTTATATAAACTCAGTTGTAAACCCTAGCCTCCATTCTATTCTCATTTGCTGTACGTTCATTTCTTCAACTCTTTCTCTTCCTCAATGGATGCAAATTTCAGATCTAATTCTATTCAAAAAAATCAGATAAAAATTCAAAGTCCTTAGAAAATTCCAAAAAAATTATATGTTGAAGATCCCATCGATACGAATCTACGCGTGGCTTCTGTTTTTGCAATTGTTGCTCGAATCAGCGGGAAATCGTGGTCAAAGTTCCAAATCACGAAACCCATGGTGGCGATTTAGGCGTTTCTGATTTTGGCCTCAATCGATGAAATCAGTTTATGGGTTTTGGAGTGTTCGACGCGTGGAGTCGTTTGATCGTGGTCGGAGGTTGTATCGTGGACCATGGTGACCGGAATGGGGGCAATTAGGGTTTCGGCAAACTCAAATTGGGGCGGCGGCGTGCACCGGAGGGGACTGGAGTTGGGCCATCAACAGAGGAGGTTGCGACGAGTAGATTGGTAGCGGCGGCGTGGTCAATGGTGGTCTCTGATGGGGAGGCGCGTTGGTCAAAGTTTCGGTTGGAGTTGTTTCATGCGTGAGGGACGCTGGGCACGGGAAGAAGGAGCGCGTACATCACGTGGGTGACGTGGCTGTAGAAGAGTGGTAAAGGCTTTGTTGATTTTATTTTTATTTAAATTTTGATTTCAATGTTCAAAATTTTATAACTCTTACGTACGTGATCCAATTTGCACGCGGTTTTCTCCGCTAGGTTCTTATTGGAATTCCGGAGATTTTGATGCTGGTTGGGACAGATTTGGAGACCATCGAATTTTGGGTTTAAATCGGATTTAAATTCGATTTAAATTCAAAAGGTGAGTGTTTTAACCCACTCGCAATTTCTAGAATTTCTTATGTTTGTTAAATTGACTTAAGATATGAGTAGAAATTTATTTATGGCTGTTTGGCATGTTTTATTCATCATCTCTGTTAAATCGCATTCATTTAATTTAACTGTTAAATAATATTATTACTGCATATAAATTGACAGTTGAAAATTTATTAAAATTTCATATAAACTTCCAGTTTAACAGTTATTAATTTATTTTTGAATATAAATTGTTAGTTAATAACAGTCATTTATTACCTGATATATTTTATATGCTATATATATTGGTGTTGTTTAAATTGATGATGATTGAATTAAATTGGTTGATATTGATATTGGGTGAATGGATGATGTGTTCTATCTTATATAATCTGCAAGTTATCATGCATTTCTTTTCATTCGGGATTGCGGTTTGAAATGATATACAACCGCATTTTTATTTTTAAATTGCGGATTGACATGATAAACATCCGTATCACTTGACCATAGGGTAGAAAATTTTATACAGGCACCGCGGTATATATATATATATATATATATATATATATATAAATATTTTGAAATGATTTTCTATGGTTTTGTAAAGTTATATATATATGGTTTATGGGATACTGATTTGGTTATTGATAAAGGTTATTATATATATAGTAATTTCCGGTTTTTAAGCTTTGTATAAATTTGATTTGAAGTTTAAAATAAAGTTTGATTTTAAGATCAAATAAGATTAAGCAGTTATTTAAAATTTAATTTCTGGAGTTTCATTGAGTTAAATGAGAATAAGGTTGGAAGATGAATATTAATTTAAATTGGAATTAAATAAAAAGTTAGAATTTTTATAGGATATGATTTTATAACTTTATTTTTGTGTAGAGTGGTCTAAATGAATATCATGTTGATTTAAATGAATATATAATAAATTGAAAGATTTTCCAATTATGTGAAGTTAAAGGTTTTTCTTAAATTATATTGAATTCATTAAGTAAATATTTCAAGTCTAAATAATAAGTAATTGAATTTAATATATATGGGATTGTTAAATGAGTTTGTTTTGAAATGGTGAAATATTTAAAGCTTTGAAACATAAGAATTGAAATGGTATTTGGAAGTTTAAATCGATATTTGAAAATTTGTTGTGAAATTTAAAGAAGCTATTGTGTTTTATAAAGTAATTTAATATTTAACCATTTAAGAGATGGAAATTTGTTTCGAAGTTATGATTTTCAAGGTAGTATGATTTGAAAATATTATATTCAAGAGTTTTGATTTCTAAATATTTTACTTTGAAAACCCTATGATTTTGGAAAAGAATATATATTGGAAAATAAAATGACATTATATGATTTTGGGTGATATCGTATTGATTTGGGGTTTTAAAAATATAAATGATATCGTATTTATATGGTTTAAAATGGATTTTTATTCTGGTTTTAAAGTATAATTTTTTTTAATGACCGCGGTGTTATAATAACGTTTGGTTGTTGAAGAGACCGGGATCGGAAGTTGTCATACTCTCTGGCAACTCCGAAAACCACTTCAACAACCGTGTACGCGGTGGAGATTCCAGAATGAAATAGGTTGGTGGCGGCGTTTCCTGTAAGGTGAATAAGTGGACCCAACTCCCGTGAGTTGGCATAAGGTGGATAAAACAGGAGCGATCGACGGGTTAATGAGGTAGCACCTATGATCGGACACTTCCCTTCGATACTATACTATGACTTTGGATTTTATTCGGTGTCCACCTTCACTTTTGATTTCTTTGACGTGGGGAGTTTGTTCGAGGTGGGCGGCAGCTGCGCGTTTCCATCGGCCCGGAAGCGTAATTGGTATATCTACCCTAGCATTGCCTAGTTGTGCCGTGTCACCTACCCTATCACGCCTTGTACGAGTTTGGATTTCTCCCGTAGCCCGTGTGGTATCCTCTGGTGGCTTCCCGATCAGGAGGGACTATGATATTGGATGGACTACTGGGACTATTACGTGTTAAGGGCTATATGGGTAACCCCTTAATGCTAAGAAAAAAGTAAGTTTATTTTACAAGTAGACACTATTATATTAGCGCAATATACTACATAGTAAATAGTTTAACGGATCCTTAGGAGATGTAAATCCCGAGCATCTCTTGAGTTGCTGCACTCATATTTATTTCTGTTAATTTAGCTCACATAAGATCTTTTAGTTATGACTCGAGTGTTTTTGTCTTTTCAAATTCGCTCGGGTCAGTCTGAGCGTTTCAGGATTCAAGACTTTAGCTCTGGAGGACGAAGACGGAGATTTCTATTATTATCATTAATTATATTCCACTACACTCATATTTTTCCGCTGCACTGTCATATGGTATGTGTACGCTGATATGTATTGTATAAATAAAATCAAAGGTTTTGTAAAACAGCTTCATGAACTGTATATTTTGATCATTATATTTTATCCTTCCGCTTGAGATTCTTTTTAGTTTTTTTTCTTCTCTGTTTTTCTTATTTACCCCATATCAATCCGCCCTTACGTATGGTTTGAACCGGCACGTGTGTCTGTTTAAATCGTGCGAAAGGGCAGGATGTTACAGTTACCATATGTGAACTTATATTGTTTTGGTGAGAAGTAAACCAGATTAGGATAGCATCCATCCTAGTGGCCTGATTGCGAGGTCGTGCCCTAGATTTGTGACATGCCTTATAACTTATAGTTGTATGCTATGGCTATGTGCTTTTCCCCATGTCACATAGGCCAGCAATCTATTACCATTTGCAGCACTTGTAGGGTCGTGAGCATTGCATAGCGTAGTCTTGCACTTAATGGATAACGAGTCACGATGGACATTGAGATAACTAAGACTGTAGGAGCCATGTTAGACGGGCATGTGTGTAGTCTTCGGGAGCAAGCAATTAGCTATCAATTTCCTATCTGGTTAAAATGTATGATAAATGGACTTATTTTAGTTTTACAACTACTTAATGCTTAACTAGAGTTGATGATGAGTTATGGCTTTGCTTAGCACTATGCGTCTAGGATAAGGTTGGTCCCTATAATAACCACAATGTGTTAGTGGATGTCTGATATGTGTATGCATCTGTAAGTGGCTATTATGCGTGATTGGTTGTCTGGATGATGTGTTGATGTTGTGTGATGGATGTTTTATATACTTATGATGATGATTTGAGTATGGTATGATATGTGCTAAACTTGAGATATTCATACCTATTTGAAGATATGTTTATATACATCACCACTTTCTTTCATTTATTGACATCAACATTTTAGACATAGTCTAACTCGTTTGTTATTTTATAATACTTGGGTCATTCCGAGATATTTCAGGTCCAGGTATGAAGTGGCCAGCTTGATTTGTGGGACATTTTTGTAGTCTAATATACACCTCAGGATGATAGTATCCTTTTGTGTTTTTATAGCCTCTTTATCCACGATGATGTACTTATTGTGATTATGATATATATATTTAATAAATTAAGCATTGGACTAGCATTTTGTTGCTCACTTTGGACATGTATTATTGATGTATTGTATTTTCTTACCAGGTTTTGATTCTACGATCTTTGTCTATTTTATCTATATTGTTTTTTATTTTATTCTGGGAACCACTCATGTCTTTTGCTTTGTGCCACTACCGTGTATATAATGGTAAATGTTGTATGATTTGATATATGTATAGTTGTTAGCCTTATGGAATATTTTCTGTGATAGCCCTATATCGCCTTATTCTCTATATTATTAAACAGTATCACCTAGTAATACTCTTTGGTAATATAGGTGTAGAGGTAGGGTATTACGGTTGGTATCCGAGCAAAGTTCAGAATAATATACAACACAAAGAGGGCACTTGATTATTATGAGCACTTAGTAGTTTACATAGGATTAGTTCAGACTTCGCTTTGAGCATAAGTTCCTCCTTAAAGTAGAGAAAGCAGCTACAGCGAGGAAGTTTATTGATTTGAAGCAGGGACAAATGACAATGGCATAGTAAATGGATACCTTTGAGGCTCTTTCTAAGTATAGTACATATCTCATTAATACTCGTCTTAAGAAGAACCTAAAGTTTGTTTATGGCTTGACCAAGGCCTTACTTCCATAGCCTGAGATTACTTTTGAGAGGCTTGTTGATATGGCTTTGAGATTAGAGGAGGCTAAGAGGGAGAGTGGAGATGATGGGCAGAGGGGTAAGCAAGCAAGGGTTAGTGCACCAGAGTTATAGAGCAGAGCTAGATAAGCAGTGAAGTGTTACAATTTTGGAGAAAGAGGCTATTATTTTAAGGAGTGCACCAAGGTGCGCCTTCCACTTTCTCAGAAGAAGTGCAGAATCTACAACGAAGAGGATCAAATTAGCTATACTTGCCCAGTAGCTGGCAGGCAGAGTAGGAAGTTGAATGTTATTGAGGCTTTCGATGGACCATCTTAGACTAAGGGGAAAGCTCCATCCATCCTCGAATGTACTATCTTATTCGGAGATTCTTCCATTAGAGTTCTTTTCGACACGGTAGTGTCTCATTTATTCATGTCGAAGGAACTGGTTGGTAGATTTGAACTTGAAGTTGTGTTCTTAGTTACATCTTCGAGGATTACTAGTCCCATTAGGGATATGCAACTTTTAGGATGTTATGTTAAAATATTTTTTTGGACTTACGTAAATTCTCTTTCTTGTGTTATTTTCATGTATCCGAGTATCTAGGATTTGGTATCATTCTTTGTATAGATTGGCTAGATCGATATGAGGCTAATCTTTTATGTCTTAAAAGTGTAATCACTCTTATCCATCCATATTCCAAAGAGCTAGGCCTCAGCCCAGATCTTGGAAGCCTTAGTAAAAGCTTATAATGATTTGGATTTTCGGATCAGTCAAAATCACCAAAAACCATCGTTAGAAAACTTGTCTATTCTAAAACTGCGAATGAAAACTACCAACTTAATACACAATATTATTTGATAAATATTCAACATTACTAAATGTAGAGCATACAACTTTTGATTATACAAGTTACTAAAGTAATCATTTATTCTATAGGTTTGCTTAAATACAAAGAACACTCAACATACAATAAATCTGCCACTACGCAACTCTGATGAGAAAGACCAGAATATCTTATTTTTGCAAACTTAATAAACATGTCAAATGTGAAATAAAATAGTAAGTAGAAAAGATACGACAACACAAGGCAAATAGCAACCGATAAACAGATAAATAGGAAAGGGTTATATTATTAGGGCTGTATCACTACCACTTATGACTACCTACGTTTCTCTATCTAATTAGGTACCTAATTAGATACATGATCAAGCTAACGTAGTTCGTCTATAACAAATAGGACTCAAGTAGCCCATGATGCAACAAACAAATATGCAATTCCCAAACTATCCACTTTAGTTTAATCTTCGTATTTAGATTTCACAAATCAAATCAACTTTATTATTTCAAAGTAGAATTCTTTTAGAAAATAATCTCTTTGAACCAAATTCCTAGTTTCATTTCATGTTCTTTGAAATAATAATATATACTTCTTTTGTATCAAATTATACTTTTACTTGGGAATCTTAAAACAAATCACTTTTGAATTTTTTTTTCCAGAATATTGATATAAAAGCATATTAAAATATATGAAATCAAATTGGGAGGTTTCTTCCAATAGTAAGGCAACTACGTCATAGCCTTCACAAAGTTAATAAATAAGTACATACCTCTGTCTAAGAGCAGATTATACCATGGGTTAAAATAATCTCTCTTTGCTTGCTTTTTAGTTACATTTTACTTGAATCATTGGTAACATAACAAATTATTTTTTTTCCTAAAGTGACAAATAATTTTGCTAAAATTAATAATCATAAATACTTTCTATCATAGAATTATTTATTTTTCCAAAATCTTTTCATAATCAATTTTGGAACAATGGGATTTAAGTTCTCGTAAATCTTTCTTTTTATAAAATACATTTTATAAACCATTTCTATATAAGTCTCTTTTATATAAAATCACTTCAAAAATATTTATAATTATTATATAAACACCTTTATATAAAATCACTTCATAATATTTACTCATTTCAATTATTTCTATTTCTTTTCAAACAAACCATTTCATTTAAAAGATAAATATCTTTTATTTTAATCAAATATTTTCATCGAACACCTTTAAGTCGAACCGTGAAATTCTAATCACAAGGTGTTCATATCTAACAAACCCATACATATAGAAACTTATTGCTCATAAAATGGCCGAGCACAAATCAAACAACCAAACAAATAGTAATAATAAACACATTATCGTTAACAATTCAATAAATAGAATGATAACACATAAATTAGAATTAACTAGCATACAAATAAAGGTTTAAATTTATATAATAAATTTATTCTGCTAAAAGGATGTTACTGACAAAGTATATCAATTTAACTATATAGATCATAATTAAATATTATCATAATTAATTTATCATTGATTTATAATTTGTCAAATGTGTCAAACAATTATACTAGTGAGTTTCATCAATACGAATGTATCATCGAATATCGTGGGTTAAACGGACTTTGTATGGATGAATTATAGTTTTTCAAATCTAAACAATTATTTAACCATTTAATTAAAAATATATAACTAAAACTAATACTTAACCTATTAAAACTTACTCTTTCTCCGCCTAAAATACAATAGCCCAAAAGCAGAGCCCAATAATACATATCCAAAAGCTACTAGACCCTCTTTTAGAAGTTTAAAGTAATTCAAAATAAACTAATTAAATTGTTTAAGTTAATAAAACTAACTTAATTATAAAAATAACAAACTAAACAAATATTCTTACCTAACGCAAGCCTAGAAGGTACTTACCAAGCATGGTCCAATTACTTCCAACTCGCTACCCAATGAATATAGTAGCTTTCTTCCTTTGTTTTCGTGCCTAGCCTGATATTCACATTTGAACTTGACCGTCCAATTCTTCCAACCGCCATGACTGTGATCAACAACAGCCCAACCCGCCTTGTCATGACCTTTGGCACCCCCAGCACCACGCTCCTGCCAAATGCCACCCATCGTGATCGCCTAAGTCATTTCCACCACATCAAGACCCATGCGCCATCATAACAACCAACAAAAAAAAATCCTCCTTGCCTCACCAGTTCTGGCCACCGAATCACATGCAATAACTACCAGCTCCTCCGCCTCATCTCTACGCTCCACCCAGTATCTTCCTTTGCCTGCCTCGACATCTGATTCGTTAGAAAAATTAAAATGATCGAAAAATGATCAATGATCAACCATGGTCAAATCAAATTACCGCACACTCTGTGAACAGTTCCAAAAATCATGAACAGATGATCCGAACAAAACTGTTGCCCCAAATCTTAAATCCGCAAACATTAAATTTGCACCAATATGAACATATCGAGAAAAATGACAATCTCAACCACCACACTCGACGAAATGATGGGAGACCACTCTAAAAAAATACTAGACTAAAAAACACAACTTTGTAGTTGGAAGTTTTATCTAAATTTTGATGAATTTGAAGGCACTGATTTTTAAAGAGGAAGAAATGTTTAAATTCAATGTTTACAGAGGAAATGATGGAGATATATACGTCTCTGTATCATTTTATTACTGTGTATGAATCAATTGTGTGTCTGAATACGTGTCTTTGCTCTTTTTGAATGTAAATGAATGTTTAGCGTTCCTCTTATCCTTGTGTATGTGAGTTTATATATAGACAGAGATACTTAGCTGCTAAGTATTGAAAAGCAAGAGGGGATAAGAAAAGAAGACCACGTCCGCATACGAGCTACGAACGATAAAAATAAGAATACGATCATGCACAACAAGGTGACACGATAAAAAAAGCAATAAAATAGACTGGTTATCTATTTTTTTTTAATTTCAAAAATGTCGATGTTTAATGTAAAAAGCATCAAACAAAAATCTAACTATTTTCCAATTAAAAATTATGGAAAACTCCTACAAAATAAATTAAAAATACGTCATTAAAAATTAGGTCTAAATTTGGAACATATATTTTATTTTATAGTTAAATCCAATTTGAATATTTAAATAAGTTAAATATTCAAATTCGAAGACTCGAAAATCACAGGTCATTACATTCTTCCCCCTTAAAAGAATTTTGTCCTTGAAATTCCAAGGATAAAAAAATATAATGAAAAATAAATAATCATAAAAAGCTAAGCACACCAAATATAATATCACCCATAACTCCAGTCGGAGCTACCATGCCTTTTCCTATCTATTTATGTTTATCAGACTAAGGTGGTTTCATTTAAAATTTCTAGTTTGATTTACTATCCAAGACGAATTTACTTAGGCACCTGCCTAATCTATAATATGAGCTGTAAAAACCCGGATTTTCGGATCAGTCAATATCGTCAAAAACTCATCCATTCTAAAACTACGAATGAAAACTACTAACTTAATAAACAATATTATTTGTCATATGTTCAACATTAATAAATGTATAGGATACAATTTTGATTATACAAGTTATCAGAGTTTTGGTTAATTCTACAGGTGTGCTTAAATACAAAGAAGACTCAATGTACAATAAATATACCGTTTCACAACTTTGATGAGAAAGACAACAATATCCTATTCCTAAAAACCTAATACACATGTCAAATGAGGAATAAAATAGTAAGAAGAAAAGATACAACAACATAAGACAAATAGCAACTGATGAACATGAAAGGATTATATTATTATTGGGGTTGCATCACTACCTCTTGTGACTGCTTATGCACCCATATCTAATTGGATACCCAGTTAAATGCATGATCAAGCCAATGTAGTCCTCCTATCACAAATAGGACTCAAGGAGCCTACGATGCAACAAACAAATATTCAATTCTCAAACTATCCACATAGGCTTGATCTTCACATATGGATTTCTCAAATCTAATTAACATTATTATTTTCAAAATATAATCCTTTTAGAAAATAATCTCTTCGAAAGAAATTCCCAGTTTCATTTCAAATCCTTTAAAATAATAATATATACTTCTTTGTATCAAATTGTACTTTACTTAGGGATCTTAAAGCAAATCAGTTTTGAAATATTTTTTTGAAAATTCCAAAATATTACTATAAGAGCATATTAAAATATATGCAATTAGATCAAAAGGTTTCTCCCAATAACAAGGCAACTGGTTTACAACCTTTACAAAGTCAATAAATAAGTACATCCCTCTATCTAAGAGCAGACTACACTGTGGGTTAAGATAACCCATCTTTGCCCACTTTTTAGTGATGGGTTACCCGAATCCTTGGTAACATAAAAATCATTTTGCTCCTCGAAGTGATAAATCATTTTGCACTAATTAATAATCACAAATACTTTCAATCATAGTATTGTTTATTTTTCCTAAATCTTTTCGTAATCAATTTCAAAACACTAAGATTTAAGTTCTTGAAATTCTTCCTTTTTATAAACCATTTTTATATAAACTTCTTTTATATAAAATCACATCAAAAATATTTATAATTATTATATAAACACCTTTATATAAATCACTTCAAAATATTTACTTGCTTCAATTATTTCTGTTTCTTTGCAAAAAATCATTTCACTTAAAAAATAAACTTGTAAAAATTATAATAAACATCTTTTATTATAACAATTACTTAATCAAATATTTTCATCGAACACTTTTAGTCAAAATGTGAAATTCTAATCATAAGATGTTTGTATCTACCCAACCTATGCATATGGAAATTTATGCTCATAAACTGGCCAAGCATAAATCGAAAACCTAAACAAGAAATAATAATAAACACATTATTCTCAATAATTAGACAAATAGAATAATAACACATAAATCAGAATATGTGGCATATAAATAAATGTTCAAATTTATATTATAGCAAAACAGGGATTTTTTCTGCTAAAAGGATGTCACCGACAAAGTATATCAATTTTACTATATATACTGTGATTAAATAATTTCACAATTAATTTATCACTAAATTACACCTCATTAAATGTGTCAAACAATTATGCTAGCGAACGTAGATTATTCGATAATCATGGATTAAGTGGACTTTTTATGGATGAATTATGATTTTCAAAATTTAAACATTTATTTAACTATTTAATTAAACTTAAATAACTAAAACTAATTACTTAAACTATTAAAACTTACCCTTTTCCACCTGAAATACTACAGCCCAATAACACATATCCAAAAGCTACTGAACCCTCTTTTAGAAGTTTAAAGAAATTTACACTAAACTAATTAATCATTTAAGTTAATAAACCTAACTTAATTATAAAAATAACAAACTAAACAAATATTGTTACCGAATCAAGTTTAGAAGACAATTAATTGGCATGACACAATTTCTTCCAACCTGTTACCCAATGCATATAGTAGCTTCCTTCCTCAACATTATTTTTATGCCTACCTTGCTATTCACGTTTGAACCCGACCATCCAATTCTCCCAACTGCCACCACTGTGATCTACAACATCCCAACCTTCTTTACAGTGACCTTTGGTAACCCCAATGCCACATTCTGGCCAAATACCACCCATCATGGTCTCTTGGACCATCTCTACCACGTCAAAACCCACGCACCATCATAACAGCGAACAAAAACCCTAATCCTCCTTGCCTCAACAATTCTGGCCACCAACATACATGCAACCACTTCTAGCACCTCCCCTCATCTCTATGCTCCACCCGGTACCCTTTGTTGCCTACCTCAACAAATGGTTCATCGAATAAAATCAAAATGATTGAAAAACGATCAACCATGACAAAACCAAACCATCAAACGCTTAACGACAACCTCCAAAAATCATTAATCGATAATCTGAAACAACTATATCCTCTAGACTCGAATCCATAATTGTCAAATTTGGACCAATATGAACACAGTTGAGAAAAATGATAATCCCGACCACCATACTCAATGAAATGAAGGGCAATCATTTTTAAAGTGTTGGACTAAAAAACACACAACTTTGTAATCAGAAGATTTATCCAAATGTTGACATATTTGAAGATATCGATTTTTGAAGAGGAAGAAATGTTTAAATTCAATGTTTACAGAGGAAAATGAAGGAGTTATGGGTGTCTCTCTATCATTGTATTACCGTATGAATCAATTATGTGTCTGAATGTGTGTTTTTGTTCTCTATGAACGTGAATGAATCCCCAATCCTTGTGTATGTTAGTGTATATATAGATTGAGATACTTAGCTATTAAGTATTGAAAAGCAAGAGGGGACAAGAAAAGAAAAGCATAGGATAAGGAAACATGTTTGTTCATATGTATGTTTTTATGTTTCTATATGTTTCTATTTTTAGAAGTTTTAGGGTATCCTACAACCAAAAATCACGTTCATGTATGAGCCACGAACGATAAAAATAAAAATATGATCATGTATAACAAGGTGGCATGATCATAAAACAACAATAAAATAGATTGGTTATTTAATTTTGTTAAATTTCAAAAATACCGACGATCAATGTAAAAAGCGTCAAACGAAAATTTAGTTATTTTCCCAATTAAAAATTATGGATAAATCCAATAAAATAAATTAGAAATATATCATTGAAAAATAGGTTTAAATTTGGAAATATATTTTAGTATATTTAAATTCCGATTTGAATAATTAAATAAATTAAATATTCAAATTTGAAGGCTCAAAAATTGCGGGTTGTTACAAAGCTCAAATGGTTCTCTATTTGTTATTGAGTCTCAAGAAGAAGATGATATTACTAAAATCTCTATTGTTAGAAGAAATCTTGATGTCTTTTAGCTTATTGATGATTTACCTCCGAGGTGATCTTTAGAATTCTATATTGATCTTAATCTTGGAGCTCGGTCGGTTAGTCATCCTCCCACAAGGATGTCCACCAAAGTGATTGAGGAATTGAAGAAGCAGTTGTTAGAACTAGAAGCTAAGCATTTTATCTAGTCTTGAAGTTTACCTTAGGGTGCAACATTGTGTTTGTGAAGAAAGCGGATGATTCCTTTAGGTTGTGCGTTGATTATTAGCAGATGAATGAGCTCACCATAAAGAATAAGTATCTTTTGCCTAGAATTGATATGTTTGATCAGCTTAGCGGTGCTAAGGCCTTTTCTTATCTTGGCCTTGCATCTAATTTCCATTAGCTCCATATTGCAGAAGATGGTATTACATTGGCAGCCTTTTGGAGTCACTATAACTCTTATGAATGAATGGCATGTGATGTCATTCGGATTGACGAATGCACCTGCCTACTTTTTCCATCCAATGAGCAGGATTTTTAGAGACTATCTTAATAACTTTGTCCTAGTATTCATTGATGGTATCTTGGTTTATTTCAAGTCAAAGGTAGAGCATGAGCATCATCTCATAGTTGTTCTGGAGATACTTATGCAGAATCGTTGAAAGCGATGTTCTCCAAATGCCACTTTTCAAAGAAGGAGGTGAAGCTTATAATCTGTGTAGTATCAGTGGTTGGTATTCTTATAAACCCAGCTAAGACTGAAGCTATTCAGAATTGGAAGAGTCCCGAGACTATTACTGAGAATTTGAAGCTATGGGTTATTTGTCATGACAGAAAATTAGAAGAGCATATAAAAAGATAAGAAAAAGAATGAAAACAAATTGAGAAGTAAACTGAACAGCCCATCTCAATTTTTAGAAAAATCTCCACTTCATTGCCTTAGTAAGAGAATTTTAGAATCCTCCTCATTGCATTCAAAATCACTTCTCATATACACATTCAAGCTCCTTTGCACTGAACCCAATTATGAAAAAACCTGATTTTTTTTCTTTAAAGATTTAAAATAAATAGAAAGAAATTACTAAAAATTTTCAAATTAAAATATAACCTTATCAACACCCCACTGCACCTCTTAGAAAGAAGAAGTGGAGATTTAGATTGAGTTTGCCATTATTGGATTTAGTAAAGAAAAGGAAAAAAGAAATAGAAGGAGCAACACTAGCGTAGAAGCTTGACTACTTCGAGGTGAGTAATCTTTACTCATATTTTATATCTAATTATATACATTCCATGTTGAATGATTGAAGTGCTTGAATGTATGTTACATATTCCTCTTGAACCTATTGCTTACAATATTTCTTGATTGAATTTGAGTGATATGAATATTCTTTGATTACAGGATGATAGTGTAGTGTATGGAGTCAAAATAAGGTTCAAGTAAGTGAGTGTCAGGTGGCAAGAGTCATTGAAAATTGGCCTCATAGCCTGGATCAAATTACGTTTTAGGTCGCGGACTGGTGGACCAATGTATATAGTGCACCAATACACCGGTGCATGACATGGATGCTATTCTAGGCCTATGCCTGAGTGTGCTAAGTTTAAAAATAAATAAATGAATTAATATAATTGAAATTAAATCTAAATAATGGAAAACTCGTACTACAATTTAGTAGTAAGTTAATAAATTTTATCATTAAATATATTAGTTTATGGATTATGTTAATTATAATAAATGTTAATTATTTAAAATAAAAGGAAAGTTAAATTATTTTGAAGCTTTAAAACTTATTCAAAACTTATTATATGCTTGGAAAAGATATGAGGTGCTAGAAGATTAGTAAATATGAATTATATGAATTTTCCCATGATCTTATATCTGTGGATATTTTTAAAGTTAATAAATGAGGCTAAACATATATGTTTTAAATACATATATATGAAGAATATTGTCTAGTTTAAAATAAAAAATATGAACAATTCAGATGTTCACACACACACTTTGTAGACCCTTTTATTGTATTGGATGTTTGGATATCGTTTTGTGTAACGAGGGATTTGATAAACAAAGTTTAAAACAGTCTAGTATGTGACTTTCAGTATTATTACTCCAGTTATTTAGTATACTTGTTATACAAAATACTGTTGAAATCAAGTGTGGAGTATAACCATTGAATAAGTAGGTGAGTAACACTCGGTGGCATGGGACATCAAAGTTGGTACTTATTCAGTTATTCTTTGTGAATAAATAACACTCAATGGGGATTATGCAATATGCGAATATTGCATATATGCATTCAAGGAAACATTTGAGGGTGTGCACAAACCTATTAGTCTGTGAAAGTCTACCATGTGTGAACTTCTATTATTTTGGTGAGGAGTAAACCAGATTAGGATAGTATCCATCCTAGCGGCCTAATTGCAAGGTTGTCCTTAGGTCTTTTACATACCTTATTATTTATAATTGTGTGCTGTAGCTATGTGCTTTGCCCCTGTCATATAGGCCAGCAGTCTATTACCATTTGCGGTACTTGTAGGGTTGTAAACATTGCATACCATAGTCTTACAATTGATGGATAACAAGTCATGATGGTCTTTAAGGTAACCTAAGACTATAGGAGCCATGGAAGATGAGCACGTATGTAGTCTCCTTGAGCAAGTGAGTTTCTATTAGTTTCAAGTATGGTTATGATGTTTGATAGATAGACATATTTTCGTTGTTCATCTCCTTGATGCCCCACTAGAGTTAGTGACGAGTTATGGATTTACTTAGGACCGTTCCTCTGGGGTAATCTCAATCTTGTAATAACCATTATATGTTAGTGGATGTGTGATATGTGTATGTATGTGTATCTGGCTGTTTTGTGTGATTGGTTGAAGGGATGATGTGTTGATGTTCTACAATGGACGTTCTATAAACTTATAATGATGGTGATTTGAGTATGGTATGATATGTGCTACACTTGAGATGTTCATACCTATTTGGAGATACATTTATATACGTCACCAATTTATTTCATCTATTTACATTTGTATTTTAGATATAGTCTGAACCTGTGTGTTATTTTATAATAATATTTGGGTCAATCCGAGATACTTTAGGTTCAAGCACTAAGTAGCTAGCTTAACTTGTGGGACATATTTGGAGGATAGTATACGCTTCAGGATGATAGTTTCTCTATGGTATTTTATAGCCTCATTTATTCATAATGATGTACTTATTATGACTATGATATGTATATTTGATAGAGAAAGCATTGGACTAGCGTTTTATTGCTCACTTTGGACATATATTATTATTGTATTATATTTTATCTTTGCAATCTGATTTTGTGATACCTGTTTATTACATCTGTATTATGTATTGTTCTGTTCTGGGAACCACTCGTGTTACTGCTTTGTGCGAATATCGTATATCTAATGGTAAATATTATATAATTTGATATATGTACTGGTGTTAGCCCAAGTGATTATTCATGTGTTAGCCCCAAATAACTTATTCTCCTTATTATCATATTGTATTACCCAACAATACTCTTTGGTAATATGGGTATAGAGGTGGGATTTACATTAATTGTTTTGAATATTTGGCTTGATTGGTTAATTTCATCACTGTTGACTAAAAGTTTGGCTAATGTCCTGTATGAATTATTTGGAAGAGTTGGTGGTATGCATAGGGGTATTTATGCAATTTGTTACATGTATTTACCTCTGCGGTCAATCTTGTTTATAATAAAGATGTTTTATTCTGTTATGTACTTTATTATATTATGATATAATTAATTTAAATTATATTAATAAGTAAATCTTTAAATAAAATATTATGTGGTTGTAGCTGTAAATACTTAAGATTGTGGATAATTAATCACAAAATAAAATAATATTTTATTTGAAATATTACAGATCAAGATGTTTCGAGAAGGATATTAATACATCGATTGAAACTAAAGTGTTTAAAGTTTTCCAAATGTTCTGTAGTGTAATACTCATAGCTATTAGGGCACTAAGGGGTTACATACTCATAATTATAGGGTAACTATGGAATGACTCATCTAAAAGTTCCCTATTGGTTAATAATACTAGGTCAACAGGGTAATCTCAGGGTGGCAATGTTACGTAATTCCCTTGACTTGAGAAAACTATAGTGCTTCAATGTGAATACTCCACTTCAATTATAGTTAAATCATGTATGATCCATCAAGTGACTATAGTTGGGTCTAAGTTGAAGCATTGGGAGTGAAACACAATTCAATAGATAATTTGTCTTCTTAATTCTATGAGATTAGTATCATGGTTAACTATTTAAAATCATAGGCAAAATCTCTAGCCAGAGCAATACGTTTGATATTTATTATTGAACCAAGGACTTTGGTTATGGACTAACCGAGTTAAATATGAGTAATATTGGAATTTTGACCAAGACCAATTTCCATACATCGAGGAGTGATGTAATTTTGACAAAGAGAATGTGTATAAATAATCATCACTAAAAGGCACCCTTTAAGAAAATGCGAAATTGGATTTTTACCAAAAAGATCTGCAAGTAATGAGTTTGGCCAAACAGTCATACCTCTAGTTCGCGGTTATCACTATTATCACAGTTTTATATATGTATTATTCCATCATCTTAACTTGGAATTAATGTTACATTATAAACAACTAATTGACTGGTTTGTTATGATTTAATTTAATATATTAAAATCAAAATGCATTTATGTTTAAGATTATGTTTTTACCACGAATATGTTTTCAAAAAACATACAATAGCCTTTTGAACATAGTATACAATTTATGTAATTCAATTATTTAGTTTTGAATTTTTATTAATTAGAAAGATAAAATTCATTAATCTCTTATTCAACTCAACATATTTATTTTGACTTTAAACTTTTGGTTGTTTTAAAATAAAATTGGTATTTTGCAAAAGATCCGTTTATATAATTTCTCTCACACACACATGGAGACACACGTGTATATGTATGTATGTATGTTCATATGTCATATTAACATGTTGTTCCCTATGTGTTATTAATAATTGTATTTAGAATATTAGATGTAGTAGTTCATACATGAATAATTATTTGTTTGACCACATATGGAAGAACATGGTTTAATCATTAGATCTCAAATTAAAAGAAAGTTTTAAAAAGAGAAATGAAAAGGTTTCATTCTCTAAATGAAATAAAACCTTCCCTTTTTCATTTGATTGAATTTGATTCAATTTATTCTTCCATCCACGATCGACCACTCCCTCTACCGCCTCTCTTGAATTTGCATTCACACAAATATATTTAACTAATCAAATTAAATAAAGAAATACTCAATGAAATATGTTTAATTAAATTAGATTGGATCTAATGCTAGTTAATGGACTTCATAGTCCATTAAGATCGAAAAAGGAAATAGTTTAAAATTTACCTATTTCACCACTACGAAATGAACCAGATTCCTTAAGTGGTATCAGAACCTATTTGGTCTATGTAGGCTTATTAGCCAATATTAGAGGCCAATTAATAAACCTTTCCATCTGATGGGTGTCTAGAATAGTAGTGTATAGGTTTGGGTTTGGATGAAAAGTATTCTCTCCTCTTAGCTACAGGCCTGACCCAATAGGTGAAGTAAGTCTAAAAGGTTGGTCCAAATGTAAGACTCAGAGTTATTTGGGCCTTGGGCTAATTTTTAAATTAAGATTTAAAATTTATGATATATTTAAAATTTAAATTTTAAGCTTAAAATATGGAAGGAAATTTTAAAAATGTTATAAAATAAATTTAAATTTTTTTAAGAAATTAGTTTAATATAATTTCAACTTTTTATGAATATTTAATGAATTTGATTAGTTAAACAAGTAATTGATTAGAATTTAATTAATATATAGTGATATATGCATATTTAACGATAAAGATTATAATAGAAAATTTATCTTAAACTATTTAAGGCAAAGTTAATAAAACCTTCGGAACTTATTAAATATTTTAATTAAATAAACGATTTATTTTATAAATAAATAATTAAATGGTAACTAATAAATTATATATACCGATATATATGCAAATAAAACTATAAAGGTAATAGTTCAATGATTTAAAATGTTTTGGTTTTCTCAAAATTTCTTTGAGAAATTAGACTAAATAAAGTTTTGAAGTTTATTAAATATTTAATTAATTAATTAATAAAATGGTTAATTAATTAATATACACTCGTGCATGTATATGAAACTATAATAGTTATAGTTGAATATTCTTCTTAAATTGTTGAATAAAATAAAATTTCTTAAATTTAGTATAGACTTTAATTTAATTAACATTAATTAAATATAATTTAACTAGTAAGATACATATAAATATTTTGTAAATTAATTGAATTATAATAGTTATAAATAAATTAAGCTTATATAATTATATACTTATAAAATAAATATAAGTGGAATTGAAATAAACCCAAATTGTTTTTTTGAAATAAATACATATGTACGGTACACATAGCGTGATTTTAGATGTGCTCAACACTCGAATCATGAGGGTATTCAATAAGAAATACATTATTCATTAAATTGATATCTCTTAAAATACATTTAAAAATCATGCATCTTTAATAAAAGTTACACTTTATCATTTATATTTTAGCAAATTACTTGCATACGCACTAGTCGTTCATCAAACTCATACTAGAGCTATTATATGTACTACTACTAATATATTGTCGAGATGAGATAAGATACATGCATGTATTTGTTGAGAAAACTAAGGATATGTGCATTATATTAAGGCCATTTGTGAAATGATATCTAAGAGTGAAAATCTCTCTTGATTTGCTAAGCAAACTTAAAGTCAAGGTTGAGATTAAGGCAAATGCCATGGATATGAGTTATATAGAATACAACCAGCAAAAAGTTATCCATCACTTGGAGGTCGATGATTTGTTGAACAAACTCAAGGTTGGAATCCTAAAACAACTGAGTCCTAACACTCACAACAGAAATCGAAACATTTCTATATTCCTCTTAGGATTTTGAGAGATATAAAAACACAGAAGGAGTCTTATTAGGAAAATGAAATGATAATGTATTACCTTTTTAATATAGTAGGAATGCATGTTCGACCGATTTGGAACATGATTGAGGGCGAAGACGGACGAGGGAGCTTTTTGTTGGCTTGAGTGAGGTAATCTAAACATAACCTGAAGTGCTGAGTTGCCCAAAGACCTGTGCAATTAGAGTGCTTAGCAATTTCATAGCGGTGTCCAAAAGGTTATAATAGGGATAAAGTGGAGATACAACAGAAATAGTAAAGGTGCAAAATATTTCATTAAATATAAAACATAGTATTTAAAGTTCATATTATCTCATTCTTACATTTGTGTAAGGAAAAGAAATATTATTTAATCTTATGTAAAAAAAATGAAGAATATCAAGATTTATGTAGTTCCAAATCTGGTGACTCGATACATTTTTAACTTATATTGAGCGTTTATGCCTTAAAATTAGGATTTTGGCCTATCATTGTGTAGGAAATGCGGATTATGGATCTTAAGGCATAATTAACACTAGATGGGGGAGGGGGGGGGGTGAATAGTGTTCAATTAATTTTATGAAACCTTTTGAAATCTTTTCAAATTAAATCCAACCGGATGCAATTCACAAACACAGAAACAATCAAAAAATTAGACACAGATGCAAATAGTAAATAAAAGTTGCAAAGGAAAGAACACATCGAAATTTTATACTGGTTTGGAGTTACCCTACATCCAGTCCCACATAATTTCTTGTGTAGATTTCTTTTTAAATACAATGTCGATATTACAACCTTGATTTCAAGGCCACGAGATACACCCTCGTACCTCTGAGTCCAAAGCAAACTCTCTTGATTTAACTAGGCTACATGATCACCTAATTGATTTACAGACTACACTCACACCCAATTGATTTATGGGCCACAATCACACCATTTTCAATCACACTTTGATAGAGAGAGACACAATATACTTTGATCTTTGATTATAAATGATCATATAACTCTGAATAGCACTGAGATCTTTGAGAGAGAGTGGTAGAGAATCAAACTAGAGATGATCGAGTTTGATTCACTTGGAATTTTGGTAAAGTTTTGTTAAAGCATTTGAAATATAAGAGAATATTTGAGTGGAGAAGAAGGAGTGAATAAATAAAGAAAAGCTAACTCAAAATTCGTTGAAAACAACTGGTATTTATAGGATAACAACGGTCATGTCCATTCGCGAAAAGTTATGATGAATAGACACTTCTTTTGAAAATTTGAAGTTTAAATTCTACGGCTACCATGCCGATATGAGGGATGAGGGATGTCGACATGCCTATATTATTTTTGAAAATAGATTTTGGTTTAAAATGATTTCTATTCTAAAACTTGTCAAAGCAATTTCTAAACTTTGAAAACCATTTTGAATATAGTTTAAACTTATAAAAGAGTTTTAGAAAGTAATCTGAAAATATATAATCTATAATATAAAAGTAGTATTAAAAACTAAATATAGATTTCTTTAAAGCTAAAATATTAAAATCAAGAGAGAGTTTAAAAATCAAGAGATGATTTTGAAATTAATATAATTAAAAATAGTTTTTGAATTAAGGCTAAAATATTTAAATTGATAGAGATGGCTTTAAAATGTTAGTTTTGAAAAAAAAATCATTTTGGAAATTTTGTGGACTCCATTCCACTAGAGAAGGCCGTGGGTTCCATCCCACTAAAGAGGTCGTGAGTTTCATCCCACTATTAAAGTGAGAAGGTGGATTCCATTCCACAATTAAAATCCGAATAAAGATTTAAGTGCTATTATGAAGCTTTAACATAAATCTAGACTCTATTACTTATCTTGATATCTTGAAATCTTGATTATCATGATTCTTCAGTTTTGATTTCTTCAATCTTGAATTCGTTAGTCTTGAATCTCTATACTGTACAACCTTCATTCTCAGTACCCGCATACATACATACATACATACACACACACACAGATATATATATATATATATATCCTGCATATACATATATATCTAGATAAGGATATTAGTATTTATAATTTATAACAAGTCCTAAGGTTGTCATCATCATAACTATCATCTCAGGAACTAACAATCTCCCCTTTTTTTGATGATGACAACCTATGTTTATAAAATATACTCCAACAAACTTTGATTCTACTTCGACTCCCCCTACTTTCCAACAACTCCCTACTAACTCTCCCTTAATCTAAGCCTATCTAACATATTTTATAATTACCCCCCTTTATCATCACAAAAAAAAAAACAAAGCCTAAATTACATAACTCCCCCTTAAACTAATACTATGGAACTAAATGCTAATAACGAAGTATAATAGGCAAAACATAAATCTAATTTTATTATATATGACGTTACATTACACATATATATGAAACATAGACATAAATATATACAAGTACAGAAAATATAAAACGATTAATATAATTACAATCTAATGAGAGTCCTTGACGATTGGTGACTTGTGTATCGAACAATTAGGGTAATGGAGACCAAAGTTTCCATATTGTTCGGCCAGATAACCATTTTTGTCAAAACAGACTTCTCCAACGCAAACATCATTACATCTTCGTCCATTTGTGCTTCTTCCTCTTCTTCTTCGTCGTCCTCTAATGGATTATGAATATGTATGTTAGAAGAATCATCTTTAATCACAACTGCATGATTATCCTTTAGAAACTTTTGCAAATTTGTAAGAACCTTGCCTTATTTCTCTTGTTCCTTTGCCATCCTTAATTGCATGACTTGAAATTCAGTCAGCATTTGTAGAGAATCCTTCAACGTTTCCCCAATTTTCATTGCTCGAGTCAATGTAGTACGTTGAAATAGATCAGAATTAGGAGAAGGGAAGGAAAAGGTTGCATTTTTGTTTCATTTAGAAGAGAAGGCTATTATTTTATATTTTCAGAAGTTTACTACAGGGAAAATGAAGTAAGAAGACAAGAAAATTCAAAATGGTGTGATTATATGACAACCAAACTGATTTTAAATGGAAAATCAAAATTTTAAATTTTACCGTTGTATGTCGACATGGGGGGTAGTGGCATGTCGACATGCCTTTGAAAATTTTGACAATTTTGTTTTTGTTTATTTATTTTCATTTATATGTTACTATAACTATATTCTATATCTCAGTTATTGAACAAATATATATTTCTCTTCTTAATTTAATAAAGTTTGATTGATTCATGGGTTTGGTCAGAATATCAGCTATTTGATTCTCAATGTTGATAGATTTAAGAGAAATAATCTCGTTGCTTATATTATCTCTGAGAAAATGATGCCTGATATCAATATGTTTTCTTCTGGCATGATGAGTAGGATTTTTGGATAAATTTGCACTTGTATTTTCACAATAAATTGGTGATTTTGAAATATTTAATCCAAAATCCTTTAGGGTCTGTTGCATATAGATAACTTGAAATAAGCCAAAGTAGTAGAGATATATTCTACTTCAACTGTTGATAATGAGATAGTATTTTGCTTTTTACTAAACCAGAAAACCAGAGAATGTCCTAAAAAGTGACAAGTTCCACTTGATTTTTTTGGTTTGATTTACAACCAGCAAAGTCAGCATCACAGTATGAGATTAAATAAAATGAATCATTTATATGCTAAAATAGGCCATAGTATAAAGTGTGTTTAACATATCTTAGGATATGTTTAATAGCTTTTGAATGAGTTTCTTTAGGTTGAGATTGGTACCTTGCACAGAGAATCACTACGCATGATATCAGGCCTACTCGCAGTTATATAGAGTTGTGATCCAATCATTCCCTTGTATAGTTTATTATTAACATATTTTGACATGTCTTCTTTATTTAAGGATTCATTGGTTGCCATAGGAGTGGGTTTTCCACTCGCAGTGGTTATACCAAACTTACTAACTAGAACCCTAGCATATTTTTCTTGACTAATGAAGATACCAACATCTAATTGTTTTATTTGCAATCCTAAAAAGAAAGTAAGTTCACCCATATGATTCATCTCAAACTCTTTTGTCATTATTTCAAAAAACTCTTTGTTCATTTCATTGTTTGTTGATCCAAAAATTATATCATCTACATGTACTAATTGGATATTATTTTTGTTTCTTTTAATAAAAAGAGTATTATCTACTTTACCATTTTCAAAATTTGATTTAATAGTAAGATCTTAGTCTATCATACCAGACTCTAAGTTTTTTTTTTCCAGACCATATAAAGCTTTCTTTAATTTGTAAACATGATTTGGAAACTTTTCTTCTCCAAAAAGTGGAGGTTGCTCAACATAAACATCCTCTTTAACAAAACCATGTAATAAGGCACTTTCGACATCCATTTGAAATAATTTGAAATTATTTTGATTTACGAAAGCAAGTAGAATTCTAATGGCTTCTAATCTTGCTACGGGTTCAAAGGTTTCATCAAAGTCTATTCCTTCTTCTTGACAATAACCTTGCGCAACTAACCGAGCTTTATTTCTAACGACTTCACCTTGTTCATTCATTTTATTTTCATAAACCCATTTAGTTCCTATCATAGTTTTTTACTAGGGTCTAGGAACAAGTTCCCATACATTATTTCTAGTTAATTATTCAGTTCTTCTTGCATAGGAAGAATCCATGAACGTCAGATGATGATTCCTTTGGATTTTTGGGTTCAATAGTTGATATAAAAGCTACAATACTCATCTTGTTTAGTTGATTTGTAGTCCTAACAATAGATTCAATATTTCCTAGTACATTCTCTATAGGATGATCATTTAAAAGCCTGATCCTTTTATTAGGATGAAAAGTTTCACAATTTGTTTCATTTGATTCATTATTTAAAGTAATAAAATCATCTTCATAATTTATTTGAACAAAATCTTTGAATTTTTTATCAAAGGATACATGCACTGTTCCTTCAATGGTGTTAGTTTTTAAATTGAAAACTCTATATGCTTTACTTCTATTAGAACATCCGATGAAGATTCCTTTGTCGGATTTAAGATCAAATTTATCCAAATTGTCCTTTTACTTTAGAATAAAGCATTTACTTCAAAAAACTTTAAAATAAGATACCTTTGGTTTCTTAATGAAAAAAGTTCATATGATGTTTTATTGGTTAGAGGTCTAATTAAAATCCAATTCAAAATGTAACAAGGTGTAGTGACTGCTTCAGCCAAAAAAATTCTTGGTAATTTACTGTCTGAAAGCATAGTTCTTGCACACTCTTGAATCGTCCTATTTTTACGCTTTACCACTCAATTTTGTTATGGGGTTCTTAGAAAAGAAAAATTATGAGCTATTCTTTTTTATTATAGAAACTCTCAAAATTTTCATTTTCAAATTCTCCACCGTGATCACTACGAATAGTTTTGGTTTTTAAAGAAAGTTGATTTTGAATTCTTTTAGCAAAAGTTCTAAATAAATCAAAAGCATCACTTTTATATTTCAGAAAAATTGTCCATGTTAATCTAGAATAATTATCTATAATTACATAATCATATTTACTATGATTTATTGAATGAATTTGAGATGCACCGAACAGATCTTAATGAAGTAACTCAAGAGGTTTTGGAGTTGAAATAATATCTTTTAATTTGAATGAACTCTTCCTAAGTTTTCCTAATTGACAAGCATCGCATATACTATCTACTTTAAAATCTATTTTAGGGAGACCTCTTAGTAGATCAAGTTTTGAAAGTCTAGGTAAGAGTTTGGAATTCAAATGCCCAAACCTTTTATGCCATATCCAAGGGTCACTTGTATTAGCCAAAATGCATAGTTTATCATTTGAGATTTTCATGTTGAGAATGTAAATATTTTTCTTCCTAATTCCTTCAAAGCTAATATTTGATTTATTATCTTCAATGTGACACTTATCCTTTTAAAATTTAATGTTGTAGCCCATGTCACATAGTTGACTTATGCTAAGTAAGTTGTGTTTTAGATTCCTAACTAATAGAACATGAGAAAAAGCAGGAGTTTTAGAGTTACCGACATTGATGATGCCAATCACATATCCTTTGAATTGTCTTCAAAGTTGACCAGTCCTCCATCTTCATAAATTATGTCATTCAGTATCTCCAGATTACCAGTCATGTGTCTCAAACATCCACTATCAAGTATCCAATTTTTTTCTTGATTTGCACCATTTGTCCATTGGGTGTTGATTCTTCAAAAGCGATATAACACATTTGTTCCTACACAACACACCAATTCGGTAGATAACTTGATTTTATATAATAACAATATGCATACTTGTGTGCCAATGATGATTTGGATAGTTTTGAAAAAGTGTTAACAGAATCTCCAAAACTGCCATTTAATTTTTTTTTTCAAAATTTAAATTATGATAACTTTGAAAACCAATGCTCTGATACCAAATGTAGGAAATGCGGATTACGGATCTTAAGAAAAAATTAACACTAGAGGAGGGAGTGAATAATGTTTAATTAATTTTATGAATCTTATTGAAATCTTTGCAAAATAAATCCAAACAAATGCAATTCAAAACACAGAAACAATCACAGAATAAGACACAAATGCAAATCGTAAATAAAAGTGGTAAAGGAAAGAACATACCAAAATTTTATACTGGTTCAGAGTTGCCCTATACAAGTCCCACACAATTTCTTGTGTAGATTTATTTTCAAATATAATGTCGACATTACAACCTCGATTTCAAGGCCACGAGATACACCCTCTTGTCTGAGTCCAAGGCAAACTCTCTTGATTTAACCAGGCTACAAGATCACCTAATTCATTCATGGGCTACAATCACACCCAATTGATTTATGGGCCACAATGACACCCTTTCCAATCATACTTTGATAGAGAGACTTGATATGCTTCGATCTTTCGATGTTTTATTACAATTGATCCTATAACTCTAAATAGCACTAAGATCTTTGGGAGAGAGTAGTAGAGAATCAAACTAGAGATGATCGAGTGTGATTCACTTAGAATTTCGACGGAGTTTTGTTAAAGCATTTGAAATATAGGAGAATATTTGAGTGGAGAAGAAGGAATGAAGAAATGAACAAAAAATAACTTAAAATTTATTGAAAACAACTGATATTTATCGGAGAACAATGGTCATGTCCGTTTGCGAAAAGTTATGACGACTAGAAACTTATTTTGTAAATTTAAATTCTACGGCTACCATGTCGAATGGGGGGATGAAGGATGTCGACATGCTTATGTTACCTTTGAAATAGATTTTGCATTAAAATGATTTCTGTTCTAAAACTTGTCAAAACAGTTTTTAAACTTTGTAAAACATTTTGAATATAGTTTAAACTTACAAACAAGTTTTAGAAAGTAATCTTAAAATATGTAATCTATAATAGAAAAGTAATATTAAAAACTAAGTATAGATTTCTTTAAAGCTAAAATATTAAAATCAAGAGATAGTTTAAAAATCAAGAGATGATTTTGAAATTAATATGATTAAAAATAGTTTTTGAATTAAGGATAAAATATTTAAATTGATAGAGATGACTTTAAACAGTTAGTTTTGAAAAAAATAAATCATTTTGAAAATTTCATGGATTCTATTCCACTAGAGAAGGTCGTGGGTACCATCCCATTAAAGAGGTTATGGGTTCCATCCCACTATTAAAGCGATAAGGTGGATTCCATTCCATAAATAAAATTTGAATAAAGATTTTAGTGCTATTATGAAGTTTTAACATAAATCTAGACTCGATTGCTTATCTTGGTATCTTGATATATTGAACTCTTGAATTCTCAATATTCATGAGTCTTCAGTCTAGATTTCTTCAATCTTGAATTCATCAGTCTTGAATCTCTATGTTATACAGTCTTTATTCTCAGTATCTGCATATATATCATGCATATACATATATATCTAGACAAAGATATTAGTATTTATATTTTATAACAAGTCCTAAGGTTTTTGTCATCAAAACCATCATCTCAGGAAATAACACAATGTTGTTTGGGTTCAAAAGGGAATTAGTCAAATAACCTTTTTTATATTAATATTGACGGAGCAGTTGCAAAAAAGACTTGATATAAAGGATATAGCAAAAAATAGCGGGGATTAAAGCAAATCTACTATTTAATAGCGCTATATTGAAAAAGCATAGCGGTCGAAGAGCGCTATGCGCTATAGCATAGATTTTGCGAGACTTTAGCTAGAATTTTGCGGGGCTTTAGTAAGGATTTTACTACATAACTGTTAGCGCCAAAATTGGTCACTAACACCCTTAGAGAGTTTGTGTAGAGAGATTAATAAAGAAGATATATTAAAATAGAGAAGATAATATAAATTAAAATGCGGGAGACGAGAACACAGAATTTATAGTGGTTCGGCGTTGTAGCCTACGTCCACTTTGAAGTTGATCCTTTTATTTCTTCACTTTAATCTTGATTACATATACAATCCGCTTTTAAGTATTCAAATACAATTGTGAAATAAAAGTAGAGGTCTTGGATGAGGTTAGAAAATGGCAGAGTCTCCTCAGTGTTCTCTGAAACCTCTCCCTTTTTTCTGTGCCCCTGCCTCTCTATATATAGACGAATGTGGACTGGACTTCCCTGGTGGGCCAGATGGCTGGACAGCTTGGTCCAAATAGGGCATGCTCTGTGTGCCGAGTAGAACATGCCGACCGATAGGAACGCCAACTGATAGTAATGCCGAACGACAGGTGTGCCGAGCCCTCCTAATGCCGAATGATCTCCTTGTTGAATGGAGGAGGTGGGCCAAATGATCACTTCGGCCGAGTGGGAGGAGGCCGAGCATACTGACTTCCTTAGGGAGCACTTGTGCCGAGTGAACTAAGCCGAACGATCTTCTGGAGGCCGAACGTTCCATAAATTGCCGAGCAGTGTGCTAGTGCCGAACAATAGTTGGATGCCGAGTACTATGGGATGCCGAACGCTTTTGTATGCCGAACGTTCCCAGAGGCCGAGTGCTCCTTTATGCCGAGCGTCCTCCTACGCCGAGTATAACTCTGTACGGCCGAACACCCCCTGATGCCGAGTACAACTCTGAATGACCGAACATCTAGTTGCCTGGTCGATTTTCCAGGTAACATTTTGCCCCCCAAAGTACGCCGTGTGTTCGAACAGGGTGTGCTTTGAACTACTGGATCAGGGCATCGTCACCGGGTGCTAAGGATGCCGAACGATGCGAGTGCCGAGTGAAACCGTTTCGTCCGGTAGAGCCGGTCAAAGTCTCTTCGACTTCTCTTCCTCTTTATAAAAACCACCTCCTTCTTCTTCCTTTCTTTACTTTTACTCCTGCAATCCCGAATTTTCGAGCCACCCTTGCAATCAAAATCTAAGGACTTCTCAAACCTTTCTAAAGCTCGATCCACGAACTAGGTACAATCCCTTTACCTAACTCCTTTTCCTGGTGAGTTCCCACTGATTCACATGGGTTCAATGTAGACGGGAATTCGAATTTTTACTTGGAGTGTTTCCAAAGTTGAGCGACGTGAGGTAGGGAGAGAGAGTCAAGTATGAATGCCTTGTAGGATTCGAGAGGGAGTTAGGCGGAGGAGAGGAAGGTATGGAGGCTACGCCGAGTGTTAGAACTCGGCATGATCTTAGTTCGACCCGGCATGACGACGGCCGAACGATGGGTTAGAAGGAAGATGTGCAAGTCAGTGGGTAGGCCAAGCGTTGTTTCGGCCGAATCGTGTTTTGGCCGAACGACACTATCTCAGTGCGAACTGAGGTTCGGCCGAACGATGGTTGTAGGCTGAACAGTAGTCTTGCCGAGTCACCAATTAACCGAACAAACTGGCATGCCGGGCATAGTTGAATGCCGAACATACTTTCATGCCGAACACGTATAAATGCCGGACCTATCTTCATGCCGAACATAATTAGAAGACGAGTATAAACCAATGCCGAACAAATACAAATGCCGAAGAAACTAAGTGCCGAACATATTTTTGTGTCGAACATAGTTAGCATGCCGAGCGTAATTAGGTGCCGAGAACACATACATGCCGGACATATACAAATGCCGAACATACTCCCCTTGCCCAATTTCGTAGCTGCCTTTACTTGGCATTTTCTTATTGCGGTCGTTATTCAAAAGGCTTTCGGAGACGGTCAGCGATGACGGTTTTCGGAAGCGACGTTTTTAGGCTTGACGTTATATTAAATGCTTATGCACGATTGATTGCACTAGTTCACACACCACACGGGGGGGGGGGGGGTTATCTGCGTTGTTAATTCTAACGTCAATCATTTTTCGAGTATAGTTCACATAGGTGCTTGGCCGGGTCTGCAATTTATTCAAGATGTCCAAACGATCCAGTTCTGCTACACTTTCCGACAAACCTGGGCCGTCTTCTAAGCGAACGGCCCCCGACACAACTGACCCGTCAGTTTCCCCCGCTCATGACTGGGCTCCCGATACTTTGGAATCTTCGATCTTACTGGATGACCCAGTTGACTCACAGGCTTCGAGAGTCACTGAGGCCGCTCTTAAGCGGATATGTTCTATTCATATCATTCCGTTTGCTGACGTGCGCGTTCCGTCGGGGAATGACCGCCCACATCTGCCCCCAGTGGGATATACGGCGTGTAGCAAGTTCATGTGCTGGGTTGGTAGCGTGCCACCTTTCAATCTATTCCTTCGCGACGTGCTGCAGTACCTGGACGTTGCCCCGTCTCAGCTTCATCCAAATGGTCACGCTTTCATTTATGGCACGTATATGCTCTTCATGGTCGTCCTCTCTAGGCCTCCAACCCCTGGCGATATAAGGTACATATACATGACCAAGAAACGGGGAGACAGCCCCTCTTACATGTTCCTTGAGCCACATCGGAAGTGCCAACTTTTCACTTGCGCGTGGAGTAGCAAATTCGCCCTGTACAAGCAGGAGTGGTTTTACGTGCGCTGCCCCCAGGGCTTTGCGAGGCGATGGATTGAAGGAAGTAAGTCTTTTTTCTGAGTTGATATCCTCTCCCGGTTGAGGCTGAGCTTCTCCTAACTTGCCGTTTTATCTTTTCAGGTTCCATCCCCCGCCCCGAGGGCCGAGGATACTCTGATGCTGTTGACGCCATTAGAGCTCTTCCCGCTGAAGAGCGAGATATCCGAGCCCTCATTTTCAATGAGTCATTATCAAAGTTTGGCTTGTTAGCCCCTGGCCGCCGGGTTACTCTTCCAGAGGGCGCCTTGCTTCCCAAGCCCGTACACGTCAGAGGGAAAAAAGTGCCTGAATCATCTGTTCGCCCTTCTCTTGAAGCTCCGGAAGAAGGGGAAATTCCAAGCGAGTCACCCGAAAAGCAAGGTGAGGATTTGGGCTCTGCAGCCGAAGTTCATGATATTGAAACGTCATCTTCCCCTTCGAAGGGGAAAAAGGAGCCGACGTGCAAGTCGAGGAAGGAGAAAGTTGGTGGGACTTCCAAAGTTACGCCTATTCAGCCAGAGAAAGAGGCTTCTTCACAGCGCGTTGAAAGTTCTCTGAAGGGCTTATCGAATCTCTCCATTCCCGACGACTTTCTCAACTATGATTTCAACGATCCGGAGCTGTTTAAGTTTCGCTCGCCCGTCAGGGGCGATGCGGGTGTCCTGGCCCCGATCCAAGGGGAAAAAACTCCCGTTAGCAAAGCCACTGGTCCGTCGCGGGGTAGCACTAGGACACACACAGACACATGCATTTCACTTTGCATCTACCTTTCTTTCACCATTCTTCTCTCTCGCTAATTCGCTATTGTTCGATTGCAGGTGACATGGGGCGCTCTCATGGATACGACCGCCTTCGCGGTTCATCGACTTTACGCCGGTCTGGTCGGGACTCGGGCCTCGGGAAGGGCCGAGACAGAGACAGCAACCGAGATTATCATGCCCGGGACTCGTCATCCCGAAAGAAAACTTATTATCATCCCGAACACCGCCAGGAGACCTCTTCTTATCAGGAGCGAAGCAAAGACAAACGTGGCCACGAGAGGTCGCATTCTGATGCTCCCCGGGACCAACACTCTGACTCTTCTTCTACCCGGCACTCCCGAGATTCTCATAGGAAGGGCGAACTCTCAAAGCCGCCTCCTTCCGCTCCTGTAACAGACTCGACATCTACGTGCAACATGACGCGTTTGTCCATCTGGCCGAGAAACTTTCTGAAGTCTCTATGGAGCGCCAGCACGAAATTGACCGCCTAAATCTTGAAGCTATCCATGACAAGGATATCATTAAGGCCCAGGATGAAGAAATTGCCGCCTATAAGTCCGACCTTGAAGCTGCCCGTCAGAGCGCTAAGGACACCGCCGAGGCTGTTTCCCGCCTTGAATTGACTCATAAGAAAGTGCTCGATGAAGCAGTTCAACGGTGTGGGGCATTAGCTTTGGAGAAAGACTCCGTTCAGAAGGAGCGAGATGTGCTTAATAGGCGAGTTAAGGAGCTCGAGGAGCAACTCAATAAGGAGAAGGAGGAGAAAGTGGCCGCCCAGGTTGAGGCACAGCACTATTGTGATGAGATCGTTGCCACCCGGCTCTTAAAGGAGAAACTAGAGGACGATCTCTCCAAAGTTGAGGCCCTAAAGAATGAAGCCCGTGAGGAGGGTAAAAAGATAGCGACTTCCGATGTTGACTCTCGCCTTGAGGCAGCTAGGGAAGAAGGTAGGGAGGAAATTAAGACCGAATTTGACCCGCTGATCGCCGAGTTCAATGCCCGAGTCCTCATGCATAGGGATTTAACTTTTCTGGACGACGACTACCTTGAATCATTGGCCGAGGCATGGGAGACCCTGATTCAAATCAGGAGGGTTGAGAGCGGCGTCGATGAGGTTGACGAAGAAGCATTGATAAAAGAATTCCTGAGGGGGAAGGAGCCTTTAGATTTATCGGCGGCTAAAGCCCTCTACAGCAAAGGCTCTCCCTCCAGGAAAGAGAAAGAGGTGGCTACCGACTCTTCCGGTGTCGTGCCCCCAGTTCACATGCCCACTCAATCGGCCAGTCGGCCAATACTTGACCCCTTCGAGCAGCACGTTGGCTATGACCCGGAAGCCCCCGGGCTTGGAATACATGCCTTATCTCCCATCCCGGAGGGTGAGACCCCCCTGATGACTGAGAACCCATCGGCATATGGTGAGTAACTTCTGTGCTTCACAAAGAACTTTCTCGTTCCCCCAGAAGTTGTTGTGTTCTAACACTTGTTCTTCTTTTTCGCGATTTCTGCGCAGGCTGTTCTGACCCCGAGCCCACTACGAGGAGCGATGCCGCCTAGGAGGTGGAGAAAAAGGCGAGTAACGCTACTCAAGCTGGCGGGGATCCTGGTCTAGATGCTCGAGTAATCGGGGCGCTTGATGAAGGCAAATCCGAATCTTCCTCGGAGAGTTTTGAAATAGAAATCACAGGCGCCTCTGAGCATACATCCGAGTTGAGCATGAAGGAACGGATCGAGAAAGAGGAAAGAGATACGATCTCAGTCAAGGTCGAGCCGCGTGAAGTGGACCTGGACGATCCTCTGAACAAACCATTGAAGGTCATTCTTCCTGGCAAGTCCCAGCCCATGGATGTTCCCCCTACGTCTTCGGTCGTCACCCCTCCGTCAGGGAAGGATTCCAAGAGTAAGCGCTCTGGGAAGGAACCATCCGGGAAGAAGTCGAAGAAACACAAGAAATGACCGTCGTCCCCGTTCAACGAGAACTAGTTTAAGTCATGTACTAATTTTTGTAGACTGTGTAAATAGGCTGTCGGCCCCGGACTTCGGAGCGTTTTTGTAACTGGAAGCTTTTTCGTGAATAAAGTTTGATCTTCACTTTTGTCTTCTCAAAAGAATTCTATTACTCAGTTTCTTTTATGATTGTGATTGAAATCTGAATTGTAATGGGAACTCAAACTTCTTGGTCCGTCTTTACATGGCTTGGGAGTTCCCCTGGATTTGATCAATCTCCACTTGGTGCTTAAAGCACTTAGAATATTTCATAGCCCGTATGTTGGGGACTTGACATATCCAAGTCATTTGCGTCGTAGTTCCTTTTCAAGGAATTCGGGGGTCTGAACTGCTTGTAATTGAGCCTATACCCCGGACTTCGAGTACTCCAGTCCGTGCTCCGGGGACTTGGAGATTTTTTGTCGTTCCTACTCGGGTCTGCACCCCGAGGACTCAGAGTACTCCAGTCCGCACTCCGGGGACTCGGAGATTTTGAATCGTTTATACTCGGGTCCGCACTCTGGGGACTCAGAGTACTCCAGTCCGCATTCCGGGGACTCGGAGATTTTGAATCGTTTATACTCGAGTCCGCACTCCGGGGACTTAGAGTACTCCAGTCCGCACTCCGGGGACTTGGAGATTTTGAATCGTTTATACTCGAGTCCGTACTCCGGGGACTTAGAGTACTCGAGTCCGCACTCCGGGGACTTGGAGATTTTGAATCGTTTATACTCGAGTCCGGACTCCGGGGACTTAGAGTACTCCGGTCCGCACTTCGGGGACTTGAAGTTTTTGAATCGTTTATACTCGAGTCCGCACTCCGGGGACTTAGAGTACTTCAGTCCGCACTCCGGGGACTTGGAGATTTTGAATCGTTTATAGTCGAGTCCGCACTCCGGGGACTTAGAGTACTCCAGTCCGCACTCTGGGGACTTGGAGATTTTGAATCGTTTATACTCTAGTCCGCACTCCGGGGACTTAGAGTACTCCGGTCCGCACTCCGGGGACTTGGAGATTTTGAATCATTTATACTCGAGTCCGCACTCCGGGGACTTAGAGTACTCCAGTCCGCACTCCGGGGACTTGGAGATTTTGAATCGTTTATACTCGAGTCCGCACTCCGGGGACTTAGAGTACTCGAGTTCGCACTCCGGGGACTTGGAGATTTTGAATCGTTTATACTCGAGTCCGCACTCCGGGGACTTAGATTACTCCAGTCCGCACTACAGGGACTTGGAGATTTTGAATCGTTTATACTCGAGTCCGCACTCCGGGGACTTAGAATACTCCAGTCCGCACTCCGGGGACTTGGAGATTTTGAATCGTTTATACTCGAGTCTGCACTTCGGGGACTTAGAGTACTCCAGTCCGCACTCCGGGGACTTGGAGATTTTGAATCGTTTATACTCGAGTCCGCACTCCGAGGACTTAGAGTACTCCAGTCCGCACTCCGGGGACTTGGAGATTTTGAATCGTTTATACTCGAGTCCGCACTCCGGGGACTTAGAGTACTCCAGTCCGCACTCCGGGGACTTGGAGATTTTGAATCGTTTATACTCGAGTCCGCACTCCGGGGACTTAGAGTATTCCAGTCCGCACTCCGGGGACTTAGAGATTTTGAATCGTTTATACTCGAGTCCGCACTCCGGGGACTTAGAGTACTCTAGTCCGCACTCCGGGGACTTGGAGATTTTGAATCGTTTATACTCGAGTCCGCACTCCGGGGACTTAGAGTACTCCAGTCCGCACTCCGGGGACTTGGAGATTTTGAATCGTTTATACTCGAGTCCGCACTCCGGGGACTTAGAGTACTCCAGTCCGCACTCCGGGGACTTGGAGATTTTGAATCGTTTATACTCGAGTCCGCACTCCGGGGACTTGGAGATTTTGAATCGCTTATTATAAGCGTTCGTACGCTAGCCAGGATATCGTAATTTTTAATTGCGCGTCATAGGAATATCATACGAAGAGACATTGGTCATTCATGGAAAAGATGGCTTCAAGCCTTTATTGATGAAAACAAGCTAGATTATCTTATTACATGTCAAGAAGAAAGCATGCTGGAAATAAATGTAACTACCGCATAAAGGAAATAGACTAAGTGTAATAACGCCGCAAATGCTCGATGTTCCATGCTCGAGGGAGTGTTGCACCATCGACGACCGTTAGCTTGAAAGTTCCTTCTCCAAGCCTCCGTTCGATGACGTATGGACCTTCCCATGCGGGGTTCATGTGCGAAGGGGTTGGAAAGACTCGTTTCAAAATGAGATCTCCCAGACTAAAGGTTCTTGGCCGGACTTTTCCATTATAATATTTAGCGACTCGGTGTCTGTATGAATACCTAATTTATTTAAATATTCAACCAATGGTTTTAAGAAATAAAATGCCCTCTTTTAATTTATAACCAATGCTAGAAAATTTATTTTTGAATTTGGTTAACTAAAATAGGTAGTTTGATGAAAAATAGAAAATGTGACCGGAAATCATTTTTTGAATTTTCAATTTTCTGTCATCTAAAGTTGTCAGAAACCTTGTAAGCACTTTAGTATATCTATACACATATTTTCAAATAGCATAAGTGTGGTAAGGATAATAATAGTAAATGGTAAATTTACTTGTTTAAGAAAATAAGAAAAGGGAGATGTGACATTTTTTTTTAATTTATTAAAAATAAAAATAAAAGAAAATGAAATCTCAAATTATCACTCAACATCATGGTACAAAGGAAGCGAATTATTTTGTGGATAAAAGAGTGGGTAGGGTGTGCTTGTGTGTGTAAAGGGAGGAGGAGATGGATGGTGGTGATGTGACACATTTTAAGTGGTGGATGTTTACTTATAGGGTTAGTTTGGTAATTTGGTTATTTCATTTTATATAAAATAGTTCCGTATTTTCTCTCTTAATTATATTCCATTTCTTACTTTTTTTCAAACTTCACCTTCTTCTTAAAGCACTTTAATGGCTACTTCAGTTCCAAAATTTAAAAACCATATCATTTTCCACATTTGAACCCTTAAAAGTCATTGAAAAGCCTTTTCTTCTCTTCCTACAAACCTTCCTTCCCAAAACAAGACCAGGCCACCCTTAACCACCCTAGGCCGAGCCCATTTACACCCTAGGCTGAAGCCAAAAGCACTTCACATGATCAAAAATCTAATTTTTACTTAAAATAATCCAAGATCTAAGGCTGGTCCAAGTTATAGTGTTTGTTCTAGTCGATTTGGTTAGCTTTTAATGAGTACAGATCACATTTTTAACAAGTTTTAAACTTTATATTATTGCTAATTATTGTTATGATCTTGGTTGGAAATTTATTATGTTTAGTGTTGTATATATGTGAAATTATATAAGTATTAATTAGATGTGAGCTTGGAAATATAGTTTGGATGTGAAGTAAAGTTATAATTCAAAGTATTATGGCATGTGATAAATGTATGGACTTATGCTATGTTGTTGTATGCTAAAAGAAAGTAACACTTAAAGTTGTTTTATCACGACAGTGAAATCCTTATTTAAACTCATTTTACTTAAGTGTTTTTTAGAAAAGTTTGCAAGATTTAAACTTTATTTTTAGTGTCCAAACCCTTATACAAATTTTAAGTAAGTTAAACAAAAATTTAAAGTCTTGAAGGTTATTGGATATGTAAACTAGTTTGAAATTATGGTATCCATAACTATTGCATATATGGATGCAGTTTGTGGTATTGAACACTTTTTCTAAAACTAAAATGTGTTTTCATCTTAAATAATTTTGAAAAGTATTTTCAGAAAATATTATACGTATTAAAAAGTAATCATTACTTATTAATTATGTATGAGTTTTAAAGATTATTTAATTAAGTAATTAAGCAAAGATAATTAATATTTAACTATTAGTTAAGTATAATTAAGTAGTACTTAATTATTAATTGAGTAAGATAATTATAATTAGTTAATTAAGTAAATGTTAATTAATTATTGATTTAGTGAAGGTTAATTATTATTTAAGTAAGGTTTAATTTTTAATTATTGTTAATTAATTGAGGTTTAATTAATATATTAATTATTAATTATCAATTAGGAGGGTTAATTATTAGTTAATTGCTTATCAAGTTAAGATTTTATAAAGAATTAACTAAGATTCAATTAAGTGTTATCTAAGAAATAATTATTATTAAATCAACGTTTAAATTCATTTTAAATTAATTAAATAAAGGTTTAATTTTAGTTACTTCATATTCAAGGATCAGTTTGTTAAAAAAGCAGATTTCTTTTGTAAGTGAATAAGCTTAAATAAGGGACTCTCTTTATCTGTGCCTTTAAGTACCAAATATATATGGAATGGATTATTGATGGCATCTGTTTAGCAGAATAAATCTCTATTCTGCTATAACTTAATTGAATAGATTATTTTGGACATCTGTTTAGTAGAATAAATCTTTGTTCTGCTATATTAAATTGGATTTACATGGATTAATTAAGATGCCAGTTGATTGGATAAATGAAGGATAGCTAATGATTGCTAATTGATTTTATTTATATATCTATTTCCTATGTAAATACCAGTTATGTAACTTGAAAAGTCAAATTAAATTAAATTGTAACTTGATTTAGCACCATTATGGTTGCCGAGCCTCTTTCTGAATTTGTAAAGTTGTGGATTTATAACTTCAATTGTATAACAATTTAAGGTTAAGTGTTTATAAATGCTGTTTTAAAGTAAGTTGTCTAATTATTTTTATAAAGGTGTTTAAAGTTTTTTAATTATATTGTAAATAGTGTCTAAAGTTAATTACTTATCATATCAGTCTTTTTTAAACTAAATTATTTATTTATTTATGATGTTTAATAGTAATTAATTAATTGAATAAATGTGTATATAAATGATAAGTTGTTTTATAAAAAGGATTTTACTTAATAAAAGGAATTCTTCAAGAAGATTTACCAATGATATTTTGAAAGGGAGATTTTAAGCGATAGTTGGCAAGGAAGTTTTATAAGGAGTTTATACATCATTTAAGAGATTTATAAGGAAATTTTATAAATTAACTGGAGATTTATAAATTTATAAAGTATGAAATGGGTTTACAGAAAGAGAATTTTATAAAAGAAATGAGATTTGATTTTGATAATTAATCTTTCCTAATTATGGCAGTATAGAAACATTCTTTTCATACTTAACACCAAAGGATAGTGGTTTGGTTTAAATAATACTTTTTTTGGCCCATTTCAATACGATTTTGGAAAAGAGAAAATCTTCCTCAAGTTTAATTAGTATACTTATATCGTTGAGCTAAGTATATGGATATTTTCTAAGTGTTGAAACTATAGTGGTCTAAAATATACTTATACCATTGAGATAAGTAAATGAATGTTTTTCAAAGTATTAAAGTAGTACAAAAGGTGTGTGAATATATCTTTTGTAAAGGTTTTTTGAATCAAATAATTAAAGGGATTTTTATTAATGGAAGATTTATTTATAGAGGCTTAGTGGTATCCGCATGGAACTAAATCTATGATTGATTGTTTGATTATTTGATAGTTAAATAACCGACTACCAAAACTTGGTCAAAAATACAACTTTGGAAATATCTAGAAGAATCACTATAGTTATATAGCATAGTCATCTTCGATGATGCTCTACTGTGCGTATAAATCTCATTTTGTTCTCCTAGGTCAAATGGTAGGGAGATCTGTCCACTTAAATGACTAAGAGGTGATCCTGGCTCCTATGTATCATCCGATTTTTTCCAAAAGAAGCGGAGTTGATTTTAATGGAAACTATCAAATATTTATTCGAAGAGACCGGGATCAGATAACTATGAATTATTCGAAGACCACTTCGAACAAACTCAAACGGCCTATTTATGTCATCACGGAGATGATGGGATTGAAGGTGGAGCTCTTTCAACTGCAAGAGCTACTTGCTACTAATCTTGAGTTAAGTGACCCGGGTTTTTGACCCTCAAAAATCGACACTACTACAACTGCGTATTGCAAATTCGAGTGTCGGAAAGCCCGATTGTGTGGGAAAAAAGATAATAAAGACAGAACAGAATCTCAAATGAATATTATAACACATATTATTTCAATAATAATCTTTGCAGTAGAAAAATCATGAATACAATATCGGAGTCTTACCTGGATTTAGCCTGAATAGTAATAAACCCTCTATTCTTACAAACGTATAAATAAATGCAATATATGCAGCGGATAATAGAATACGTTCATACATAGATAAAGATCTCCGGCTCTTGTAATGACCTGTAAATTTTCAATAATTAAGTTTGTTAATTTAATAAGATTTCAGTAATTTAATATTGAAGGAAATAAAAATTAGTGAAATTTTAATGGAAATAATAACTAAAATGAATTGCAACAGTATAAATGTAAGTTAATTGTTAATTGTTAATAACTTGAATGTAATTCCAATAGATGAAATAATGTAAATGTTGTACTTGGTTATAAATGAAATGTAAGAAAACAAACGTAAATATTTAATTAGCTAATGAAATAATAAAATAGTTAATGGTAATATAATAAAATCAGTATTATATCAGAATTATAACATTTGTTTGCAAATAATGAATTCATAAGTGTAATTAAAAGTTATGGTAACGATTATTATATGTTACCTATTTATTTGGTCTATTAAAATTTAATTGGGAATCAATTGCAACCAATCCACTTCATTTGTGCAGTTAATGTAGTTTAAATTGATAATGCAAATGTTGGTTAATTAATGGAATAAGGTGTAATTAATGGCGATATAAATAGTAGTAGTTATGACAATTTATTTGTAAATGATAAACTTTCATGGGTTAAAATGTAGTAATGGTGGCGATTGCTGTTGTTACCAATATATATTTAACCAATTGAAATTTAATGTAAATAATTGTTACACTTATCGATTTAATACAATAACTGAAAGTGTAGTTATGGTAAAATAAATAGGAATGTAAAACTCATTCATAAGGTAATAATGGAGTATATTTATGTAATGAAAGACAGACAAATATTAACTAGGGTTATATAGTAATAATAGAATTAATAAAAAGATTGGAATTGAATCAAATCAGTTTATTTGAAATTAATTATAAATAATTGGGATTCAATTTGTAATAAATGGATTTATTGTAAAAAAGTGAAATTAAATACTACTTTATTAAAATTAAGATGAAATTGGAAAATGTTAATGTAATAAATATAAACCAACGATAATTATACGTATAAGATAACAATTGATTGAATAACAAAGATTTTAATCAATTAAATGGAGTTATGGGAAATAGAATTTATAGCCTTTGAATTTATATGAATTGAAATCAAATACTGAAATTGGTAAAATAATTAACTTTAAATTGATGTGTAATTTTTTTAAACTATTGTAACTATACTAGTAATTGAAAATGATGGAAATTGTTAGTTATTAAATTGGAAATAAAATATGATTTTATTAATTTAATATTAAAGTAATTTATTAATGTGAAAATAACCATTTTGGCCACTGACTCAAATTTTGATGAAACCTATTTCA
Organism: Allium cepa; assembly: GCA_030765085.1. Classification (NCBI taxonomy): domain Eukaryota; kingdom Viridiplantae; phylum Streptophyta; class Magnoliopsida; order Asparagales; family Amaryllidaceae; genus Allium; species Allium cepa. The sequence goes on along the minus strand of CM060931.1, from coordinate 922,777,585 downwards.
TCAGATCTGTAACAGTGAATTATTGTAAGATTTCAAGTTTCATATCAATCGGACTTGTTGTTTGGTCGTACGGGATCGAAACGCCTAAAAATCAATTAATTTGAAATCAATTGAAATCAATTTGAAAGAAGTTGATTTTAGCATAACTTCTTCATATGATGGAATTAGGACTTGAAACATGTTCCATTGAGTTTAAATTTTTTGAAAACATCTATTTTGATACATGGGTTGACCCATTTTCGTTCCGCAGTCGAAACGGGCTTTTCGGGTCGTTTATCGTTCAATCAACATGGTCCATTCTTTCTGTTTTCAACTATGCATATAAATAGCTCATTGTAAACCCTAGTCTATTTTTTATGTTCATTTGTCTATACTTTCATCTCCTTCTCAACTCCTCATTCCAATGGCAGATAAACAAATTCTAGTTCAATTTCAAATCAAATTCCAAATCAAAAATTAAAACTCCTCAAGAAATATCGAATTATATATCAATTTGAAGCTCTCGAAGAGCGCAATTCAATTATGTGATTCGTTTATCGATCTGGGTTGCTATGTGGCCGAAATTGGCTTGATTATCCCAGGCCATTCGTCAGATGGTTTTGATTTTAACGGTGGATCGTTGACTTTATGACGATCAGGTGGTGGCAGTGTGTAGAGCGATTCTAGCAGGTCACATCATTAGCTGTTGTTTTTCGTCAGGAGGTGGGGTTTCTCCGAGATCGGCCGTTCAAGGTGGATCAATCACGGCCGTTTCTGGTGGAAGTGGAGCGCAGCGTGTGGCTAGATGAGGCGGCATGGGACGGGGATGGCGGCGGTGTCGTTGGATCGGAGGCGCGAGGCGTGTGGGAGGCACGATTGGGTGGCGGCCTGCTTCATTCGTGAAGAAGATTGTGTTTCTATTGCTGTTCGTATTTGCCGTGTGATCTAGGGATAGGTGACGTGGCTACCGATGTTTGGGTATCCTCTTTTTCTTTTTTCTTTTAATTTGAATTTCAAATGTTCTAAATCACGTAACTTTTATGTACGAGGTTCGATTCATGCGCAGTTTGTTTTGCCAGCATCGTATTGGAATTCTAGACATTCTAACGCTAGTTTGGACAAATTCCGAGACTGTTTGAATTTTGGATCTAACTTGGATTTAAATTCGATTTAAATTAAAAGGTGAGTGTTTTAACCCACTCACAACTTTTGAAATTTCTTATGTTTGTTAAATTTAATTTATGATGTGATTAGGAATTTATTTATGACTGTTTGGTATATTTTAAATCATCACCTCAGTTAATTTGAATTTACTTGAATTAAATCGTTATTTAATTTATTAATGAATATAAATTGCCAGTTAAATACCTATCATCGATTATCAGCTCTATATTGATATTTATTGATCGATTTAGATGATGATTGTGGTGGATGTTGATTATTGATATTGCATGAATGGATGTTGTAATTTATATCGTTATAAATTACAAGTTCATTATGGGTTGAAATGATATATACCCGAATGATATATAGATTAAGGAAAAATCGTTATGGATTTAAATGATAGACTCAAGAAATTTTATGGATATTATTTATTTTGGGATTGCAGTTTGAAATGATATATAACCGTAAAATTTTAAATTGCAGATTGAAATGATAAATATCCGTATCACTAGACCCAAGGGTAGAGAATTATATATGGACACCGGATCGGTTAAATTAAATGATTTCAAAATCCCTAATTTTTGAATGGAATTAAATGACATTTTGAGTTAAAGTTTGATTTGCGTAAATTGAGGTATTTTTGGAAAACCAAGTTTTCAGTTGAAATATGAATTGGCTTAAAAGGAATTGTTTTAAGAAATTAAATTGAAATGGTCTGATTTCGTTGAAACAAAATAAATAGTTTTAAATTGATATAAATTCCAAATTCATGTTTTCAAATATAAACTGTTTTAAATTATATTATTTTTAAGATTCTAAATTTTAAGATTTTCAGATTTATAAACTATTTTAAGCTATATTAACTATATTAAATCAATTTAACCTTTTTTAAACCATTTAAATTATTTTAAGACTAATTAAACCATTTTAACTTATATTAAATCTAATTAATCTATGTTAAAGCTATTTCATCTATTTTAATTTTAATTTAATCTATTTTAAATCTATTTAACTATTTTAAATCTATATTTACTATTCTATAGTATTTTGACTATTGAAAATTTATTCAAACTATTTATAACTATTTTAACTATTTATAACCATTTAAACTATTTTCTAAATTTTCAGACTAAGTAAAAGGGAAGTGTTTATATTTAAAATTCATTGGTTTAAAAGCAAATATGATGAAATGATGAAATGACCTAAGTTGGGATTTAAATGTATAATAATTTGAAAATGATGATTTTGAAGTAAGGATTTAACCCGTTTTGGAAATATGTTTTGGTAAGAAATTATGATTTGAGAGTGAATATGATTTCAAAGGTAATATGAATTCGAGAAGATGATATTTTGGTACAAATTGCGATTTGACTTTTGAAATATAAAAGAACCATTCGTTGTTAATAAGCGATTGGTTTTTAAAGAGACCGGGATCAGATATTGTCATACACTCTGCCAATAGCGAAAATCACTTTGACAACTATGTACACGTTGGAGATTCCAGAATGAAGTAGGATGGTGGCGAGGATCCTATATGTGGTATATATGTAGACCCGACTGCCATGAGATGGCATAAAGTGGCTAAAACAGGAGCAATTGACGGGCTAAGTTGTCATTCATTCGATCGGGCAAACTCCATCGATCTATATTCTAACATTGTGATTTATTTGGTGGCCACCATTCGATTTTTACTCGGGAGTGTGTTCCGACGTGGGCATTAGTAGATGATATGCGTTACCACTAGTCCGGAAGTGTAATTTCTATATCTACCCTGACATTGCCTAGTTGTGCCGTGTCACCTACCCTAGCGCGCCTTCTACGAGTTTATTTCATACCATACCTATGGAGTGCCCTCTGACGACGTCCAGTACGGGCGGGATTACGGTACTGTATTGAGTATGAGAATATATAAAATGTGTTAAGGGGGAAACTGTAACGCCTTAGCGCTATTTTAATACTTTACTGTGGACATATTATAATAGCGTATTGCAGTACATAATAGATAGTTTAACGGATCCTTAGGAGATGTGAATCCCGAACATCTCTTAAATTATTGCACTCATGTTAGACACTAGATAGGAGATGTCAAACCCCGTAAACATCTCTGACGTCGTCATATGCATATTTACTGTTGATTTAACTTACATAAGATCTTTTAGTCTGAATCGAGTGTTTTGTCTTTTCAATTCGCTTGGGTCAGACTAAGCATTTCAGGTTTGAAGACCTTATTTTTGGAGGACGCAGACGAAGATATTATTATTATTTGCTATATTGTTCCACTCCATCACATTGTTCCGCTGCATTATTATTTATTATTCTCTGGTATGTGTAATTCTAATTTTGCATTGTATTAGTATAATCAAATGTTTTATAAACAGCTTCATGAACTGTTATTTGATTATTATATTTTTTTTATTACATTGTGATATTCTATTTTGTTTTTTCTTTCTCTGCTTTTCTTATTCACCCCAATAACAGTCCGATCTTTTATATGGTTTGAGTCTGATGTGTGTGGTTTATCGTCGGTTTAAACTGTCCAAAAGGCAGGATGTTACAGTTGGTATCAGAGCTTTGGTTTAGCGGAAACCTTAGCTTTATGGGGTCTGACTCATATTAAATAGGGTAGTAATACCCTAGAATGAGTCGCTGAGTGTATATATATAAGAGAGCGTATTTGTTAGTGTTATAAAAAGGTTTTATATTGTGTTAATTTATTCCGTTTTGTATTTATAAAATCTGGTTGGTGCATAGGGTGCCATGACATCGATATGGATTTCTACACACTTAATAGGGCAGACCGACACAATATTTGTTTTGAAATATAGGTAAATGGAGTAATTTTGCTTGTTATATATTTTTTGTATAAAATAATGGTTTATAAATTATATATATATTTGGTTGTAATATGTTGGTTGTTAGGTAGTGAAATTTATAGATTGGTTGGAAATAAGATTTGAAAATAAAATAAATGATAATTGGAAATTAGGACTTAAATTATAGGGTTTTGAAAATTTCTTTCGAATGATTTTGGAATATAATAATATTTGAAAATATTTTATGATATAAATATTTCAGTATAATTTGAAAGAAATTGTTTTAAGGAATTTTGGAATGAAATAAGTTCTATACTCTCCTCTTTGTCGCTGGAAAATAATTTCGGTGATGAGTGCATGCATCATCGACATTCATTTTTGAGTTTCAAAGTGGGAAACCACTGTAGTAGTTGTACTGCAGATTTATTTTGACAATCAAATATAAATTTCAAATTTCTTTAAATATAATTGGAGATATAAGTTACGAGTATATACATCCATATATTGTTTTAAATGATTAGGAATGGAACTCGACATTTAGTTCTTAAATTTCTATGAATTAGAGATTTTAATTAATGAAATGGAATTTAACTAACTAATAATTGGAACCCCTAAATGAAATAAGAGATTAAATGCTAGGTTATAAATGAAATTACCATAAAGTTGAAATTTGTAACCCATAAAACAAAGGATATGATTATTGAACATTAAAAGAAATGAGATATGTTAGTCCGTGAGATGATGGTTTTGATATGAACAACCTTAGAATAGATTATAAAACATAAATACTAACATTATAAGTTTAGATATATATGTATATGCAGGATTTAACCATGCAGGTACCAAGAATGAAGACTGTACAGTATAGAGATTCAAGATATCAAGATTGAAGACTCATGAGTATCAAGATTATCAAGAGTTCAAGAATTCAAGTAATTTATTCTTTAATTAGAATTTTTTTTTAAAACTTCTAGAAAAGCACTGGCATCTTAAAATCCAATTTATTCGTGGAATGGAATCCACTTTGAGCCTGTTAAAGGGATGGAACCCTAAGTAGGATGGAACCTACGAAAAATCTAATGGAACATTGTTTTGTATCCGCTAACCTTTTATTAAAAATGATTTTTTGAAATTATATCTTGTTTTCAAAATGATTTCAAAACCTTCCTTTTAAAAGCATCAAAAACATCTATCTTGATTTTAAATAATTTTGGCCTCAAAATCATCTTTAATTTCAAAGTCAAATTGCTCCTAATTTTAAACTATCTTTTAATATAATATACTTAACTTTTAAATATTTATACTTAGATTTAAATATAAAATTATAGTTAAATTCTATATATATATTATTCTCTTTATTTACTTATGAATTTTAACTATAGTCAAGTATATTTATAAAGTGTAAAATAGTTCTAATATAAGATAAAGGTTATTTTCAAAGAAAATCAAATCATCAAAAAATGCTTTGGGATGTCGACATACTCATGGTGACCATATCGACATGGTGTCAGTTGAGTTCAAAATTTCAATTTCAAAAGAAGTGTCTTTTCGCCATAACTCTTTACGAATGGACATGACTGTCGTTCTACTATAAATAGAGGTCAGTTTCAACGAATTTTACATCAGATTTTCTGGTTTTTCACTCCTCTTCTTCTTCCAATTTTCTTAATAAAAATTCTTATCATTACTCTGCCGAAATCTATATTGAATTGAAATCGATCATTCGTAGTTTGATTCTCTATCACTATCTCAACAAGATCCTCAGTGCTATTCATAGTTATAGGCTTTTTATAATCAGCTTAGCGAGAAAAGGTATGACTATAGCCTTGAAAATCAATCAAGCGAGATAAGGTATGATTGTAGCCTTAGGAAATCAATTGGGTGAACTTGTTGCTCGTAAAATCAAGTGGGCGAACTTGTAGCCCGGAAAATCAAGTATCTCTACCCAGAGTATTGTGATTCTGGAGGGTGTACCTCGTAGCCTTGAAATCGAGGTGTAATTGTAAAGATTGCTTTTGAAAGGAAATCCGTACTTGTGTTACGGGACTAGATGTAGGGTAACTCCGAACCAGTATAAAATCCAGTGTGTTCTTTCCTTTACTGCTTTTTATTTTATTTCTGCATCTGTGTTTGTTTCTGTGATCACATTTGTGTCTATATATTGCACACATCTGTGTTTAAATTAACGTAAACTCAAAAAAAATTAGTAATTCTTTATAAACACTATTCACCCCCTCTACTGTTAATCCTAGCCTTAAGATCCGTAATCCGCATTTCTCGCAATTGGTATCGGAGCAAGGTTTTCAAAGTTTCATAATTTGATTTTTGAAATTTTTTTAAAATGGCTACCAACGCTAGCACTGCTACTAACACTAATATCCCTGTCACTAGTTCATTTGTAGAAGGCCAGTCTATTGTCAGACCACCACTTTTTAATGGCGTTAACTATGCATATTGGACATGTAGGCTGAAAATATATTTACAATATATAGGATTTGACACTTGGAATATTACATAAACTGAATATTCTGAACCCACAACTGATTTTGCACAGTGGACTGCTGAGCAAAAGACTGTTGCTCAAAATAATTCTAAGGAAATGAATATTTTGTTTTGTTCACTAGTAGAAATGAATTCAATAAAGTGTCAGTTTTTAAGTCTGCATACAAAATCTGGAAAACTTTTCAAGTTACCCACGAAGCAACAAGCAAAGTTAAACAGACCAAAGTTTCCATGCTTACAAATCAATTTCAATTATTTAAAATGAATTCTAATGAGTCTATTTCAGATATGTATAGTAGATTTCAGGATATTGTGCACTCTCTAATATCTTTGGAAAAGGAATTTTCTAAAGAAGATCAAGTCAAAAAGATTTAAATTCTCTTACTCTAGAATGGTATCAAAAGACACTTGCTATCGAAGTGGCAAATGACATCAGTACTTTAAAGATAGAAGAATTAATTGAAAATCTAATATCGTATGAAGTTCAAATGATCGGGAGAAGAGAGAGCAAAGCATTTGAAAAGAAATCAATGGCATCCAATGCATTGACTGATGGAACAGATTCAAACAGCGATAATGATGAAGAAATAGCCTTAATGACCAGAAATATTAGGAAATTCCTGAAATACAGAAAGATGAATAATCTCAAGAGAAACAACTATAAGAACTCTGGAAATTAGAATGTAGTGCCAAATAATGTCAAATGTTACAACTGTATGAACCAGGCCATATTAGAAGAGACTGTCCATATCCAGGTAGGCAAAATCCTCCGATGAATAATGATCCAGCAAAGAAACGAAAACGTGCATTTACTGCTACTCTAGATGACTCAGACTCGTACTCAAGTGATGATGATCAAAAAACAGATAATTCAAATTTGTGTTTCACGGCAGTTCACGACTTCGACGAATTTAGAGAAACGGACTCAGAAAAAGGTACACATTTACAATATAATTGGTTGTAGTTTCTTGCTTAGAATTAGATGTTTGATTGCTTGATTAATTGATTTTGAATTGGTGAGTTGTTTGAATTTTAAAAATTTATTTTCTATTTTTTATTATTTTGTTATTATTTTATATTATTTTTAATAGTATAATAATACTTTCTGAAATATATTATTATTAGTCCAATAATATTTCAGAAATATATAATAAAGTATATAAATTTATTAGAGAACTTAGGAAAAATAATTCACAAAAATTCACAGGCACATGTCGACATGGTCCCTATCATGATGTCAACATGGTCACTACCATGATGTCGACATGGGTACCGGAATTTGAATTTCAAAATTTGAGTACAAATGTTTGAATTTACCCCCATCTTTTTACTTCATTTATTCTCTAAATAGCTACCTTTTGACCAGAGAATATGTCCTTTGAGAATATATTTAGTCACTATCTTTTATCATATCTTTTCACTCTCATTTTCAAATTCAAACTCTCTTCAAAACTTCAAGCTCTCTAATCTCTACTTTAATGGCTTCTTCAAGCAACCCCTCCACCATGAGAATTTCTAGAAAAATAAAAGAGCAACTGTTCAATGATCCGGAGGCAATAAAAGCATACATCAATTATGCTAAAAATGCCAAAGTCCATCCCGGAAAGTTTGCTATTTTTCAAGATTTTCCTTCTTATGAACTTGATTCTCTTTTTGCAAACAATGGAGTTCTTAGTCTTATTGATGCTTCTCGAAATGATTTTGTTTGCTATCCAAATTTTTTCAAAATTTTCTATGCTAATTTAAATCGTGGATTTTATAATGGAAATGAGGATGAAATTTGGAGTAGTGTCAAAGGCTTGTGATCTTTTAGGTACCGTTCTCAATTGCAAGTGCACGGGAATGGATCTTTCTAATTTTAAAATCGATGAAAATGATCGTGAGACATTTCATCACATTTTCGAAGGGAATGATAATTTTGAATTCAAAAATTGAAAATTTTGACCATAGGCAAGAATTGTCAATCTTTTTCCGCAACATACTTTGACCCCAAGATCGAGGAATTTTAACAATCCTACTTCAAAAGTTTGCAAAGCACTTTTTGCTATTTTTGAAAATTATGACATAAGTTGGACGCAAGTTATTTTGGATGAACTTCGTCCTAAAATTCTTGAAATGGGTGAGAATACTTTGTATCATGGAATTTATCTCATTCGGATTTTCAAGGAGTGGATTTCAAAGGCGAAGAATTTGTTTCTAGAAAAGTTTTCAATCATTCTAACATTTCGCTTACGAAAAGTCCATTTGTTTTTCAACCTTATGAGACCCTTGACGAAAAGGAAGAGCGTTTGGCTCATAAGGAAATGGAAGAAGGGGAAGAGGAAGAAGAAGAAGGGGATGAAATGGAAATTGAAGAAGAATAAGGTGAAACCTCTTTAGAAAGCATCGACTATCCTCCTAATCCATCCACCAAAACATTTCTCAAAAACCAAAAGACGATTGTTGAGAATCAACGGATTCTTAAACGATCCGTTAGGAAGAAGTTGGACAAAATTTCATCCAAGATGAACAAGTTCATTTCCAAAGTCAGCAAGAAACTTGGACTTTCTTCATCGTCATCCTCTAACTAGTATTATCTTTTCGCATTTTGTTGTAAGTGTTTTAGCTTGTTTTAATTCGAAAGTTCATGTAGTTTCATATGTTTAATCATTGTATCATCTTACCATGCAATGAAATGAAATTTCCTTTCTGTTAATTAGCTTATCTTATCTCCAGAATAAATGTTAGTATATTATATAAATATATATATATATATACACAATTATTCACAAAATCTAATTAGTCATATTTTTTCGCTAACCCATGTCGACATACCCCCTATGACCATGTCGACATGTACTGGTCAGAAATGACAATTCATTTTGAATTTGAAATTTGAATAACTACCATATGTCTATTCATTTCAAACGAATTTCTACACCTATATATACACACACCTATTTCTTCCAGAATTCTTCACTGAAAATTATTTCTTATCTTCTAATCCTTCATTTCTTTCAAAAATTCAACTATGGCTAATCTAGTTCACAATTTATCCGAAAATCTTGAAGAAACTCTTAATTCATTCAAGAATATTCTATCGTTCATTCTCTGTAACCAGCGACACTTAGAATTGAGTCAAATGCAGATGATCAAGGAGGAAGAAAGGAATTTCGATGCAATACGATGGATGATTTCCTCCCTACATAAGGATGATAACGAAGCACATCCTCCTGTCTCTCTCACCAATGACAATTAAAATTAGGATGATATTAAAGCTGACACTATCTTTGGAGAAGAAGGATGGGTGGAAGTTCCTCGTAACATTTAAATTTTATTACTTTGTTTGAATTGTTTGTTTGAACTGATTAGATTTGGTTTAGATTGATACTTGGTGTGGATTGATTTCTTAATTTAGTTCGATGTTTGATGTATAAAACATGTAAATATACATTGAAATGTATATAGTCTTTAATTGAACTATCATGTTCATAAGTATAATTATTTCTTAATCTATCTATTATATATTTCATTGTATAGTTTATCAATGCAAGTACTTTAGTCCAAGAATGAGGGGGAGTTAGTTTTTGTTGATGACAAAAGGGTAGAAGTATAAAATAGGGTAATTAGGGCATAGATTAAGGGGGAGTTATTGGTTTTATGAGAAATTATTTGGATAGAAGTAATATTTTATAAACAAAGGTTGTCATCATCAAAAGGGGGAGATTGTTAGCCCTTGAGATGATGGTTTTGATGACAACAACCTTAGAATAGATTATAAAATATAAATACTAACATTATAAATTTAGATATATATGTATATGCAGGATTTAACCATGTAGGTACTAAGAATGAAGACTATATAGTATAGAGATTCAAGATATCAAGATTAAAGACTCATGAGTATCAATATTATCAAGAGTTCAAGAATTGAAGTAATTTATTCTTTAATTAGAAAATTTTGTTAAAACTCCTAGAAAAGCACTCGCATCTTAAAATCCAATTTATTCGTGGAATGGAATCCGCTTCGAGCCTGTTAAAGGGATGGAACCCTAAGTAGGATGGAACCTACGAAAAATCTAGTGGAACATTGTTTTGTATCCGGTAACTTTTTATTCAAAATGATTTTTCAAAATTATATCTTGTTTTCAAAATGATTTCAAAACCTTCCTTTTAAAAGCATCAAAAACATCTATCCTGATTTAAAATAATTTCAGCCTCAAAAATCATCTTTAATTTCAAAGTCAAATTACTCCTGATTTTAAACTATCTTTTAATATAATATATTTAACTTTTAAATATTTATAATTAGATTTAAATATAAAATTATAGTTAAATTCTATATATATTATTCTCTATGTTTACTTATGAATTTTAGCTATAGTCAAGTATATTTATAAAGTTTAAAATAGTTATAATATAAGAAAAAAGTTATTTTCAAAGAAAATTAAATCATCAAAAAATGCTTTGGGATGTCGACATACTCATGGTGAGCATGTCGACATGGTGTCAGTTGAATTCAAAATTTCAATTTCAAAAGAAGTGTCTATTCGCCATAACTCTTCAGGAATGGACATGACTGTTGTTCTACTATAAATAAGGGTCAGTTTCAACGAATTTTACATCAGATTTTCTGGTTTTTCACTCCTCTTCTTCTTCTTCCACTTTTCTTAATAAAAATTCTTAACATTACTCTACCGAAATCTACATTGAATTGAACTCGATCATTCGTAGTTTGATTCTCTATCACTATCTCAACAAGATCCTCAGTGCTATTCAGAGTTATAGGCTTTTTGTAATCAACTTAGCGAGAAAAGGTGGGACTAGAGCCTTGAAAATCAATCAAGCGAGATAAGGTGTGATTGTAGCCTTGGGAAATCAATTGGGTGAACTTGTTGCCCGTAAAATCAAGTGTGTGAACTTATAGCCCGGAAAATCAAGTATCTCTACCCAAAGGATTGTGATTCTGGAGGGTGTACCTCGTAGCCTTGAAATCGAGGGTGCAATTGTAAATATTTCTTTTGAAAGGAAACCCATACTTGTGTTGCGGGACTGAATGTAGGGTAACTTCAAATTAGTATAAATCCAGTGTATTCTTTCCTTTACTACGTTTTATTTTATTTCTGCATCTGTGTTTGTTTCTGTGATCATATCTGTGTATGTATATTGCACATGTCTGTGTTTAAATTAACATAAACTCAAAAACATTTAGTAATTCTTTATAAACACTATTCACCCCCCTCTAGTGTTAATCCTAGCCTTAAGATCCGTAATCCGCATTTCTCACAATTGGTATCGGAGCTAGGTTTGCAAAGTTTCATAATCTGTTTTTTGAAAATTTTTCAAAATGGCTACCAACACTGGTACTGTTGCTAACACTAGTATCCCTGTCACTAGTTCATTTGTAGAAGGTCAGTCTACTGTCAAACCATCACTTTTTAATGGCAGTAACTATGCATATTGGGCATGTAAGATGAAAATATATTTACAATCTATAGGATTAAACACTTGGAATATTACACAAACTGAATATTTTGAACCCACAACTGATTTTGCATAGTGGACTGCTGAGAAAAAGACCGTTGCACAAAATAATTCTAAGGCAATTAATATTTTATTTTGTTCATTAGATAGAAATAAATTCAATAGAATGTCAGTTTGTAAGTCTGCATATGAAATCTGGAAAACTTTGTAAGTTACTCACGAAGCAACAAGAAAAGTTAAACAGACCAAAATTTCCATGCTCACAAATCAGTTTCAATTATTTAAAATGAATTCTAATGAGTCTATTTCAGATATGTATAGTAAATTTCAGGATATTGTGCACTCTCTAATATCTTTGGGAAAGGAATTTTCTGAAGAAGATCAAGTCAGAAAGATTTTAAATTCTCTTACTCCAGAATAGGATCAAAAGTCAATTGCTATCGAAGAGGCAAATGACATCAGTACTACAAAGATAAAAGAATTAATTGGAAATCTAATGTCGTATGAAGTTCAAATGATCGGGAGAAGAGAAAGCAAAGCATATGAAAAGAAATCAATGGCATTCAATGCATTGACTGATGGATCAGATTCAAACAGCGATAAGATGAAGAAATAGCCTTAATGACCAGAAATTTTAGGAAATTCCTGAAATACAGAAAAATGAATAATCTCAAGAGAAACAACTATAAGAACTCTGGAAATCAGAATGTAGTGCCAAATAATGTCAAATTTTACAACTGTGATGAACCAGGCTATACCAAAAGAGATTGTCCATATACAGATAGGCAAAATCCTCAATAATGATCCAGCAAAGAAACGGAAACGTGCATTTACTACTACTATAGATGACTCAGACTCGTCCTCATGTGATGATGATCAGAAAACAGATAATTCAAATTTGTGTTTCACGGCAGTTCACGACTTCGACGAATTTAGAGAAACGGACTCAGAAAAAGGTACACATTTACAATATAATTGGTTGAAATTGCTTGCTTAGAATTAGATGTTTGATTGCTTGATTAATTGATTTTGAATTGGTGTGTTGTTTGAATTTTAAAAATTTATTTTCTATTTTTTATTATTATTTTACTGTTTTATATTATTTTTAATAGTATAATAATACTTTCTGAAATATATTATTAGTCCAATAATATTTCAGAAATATATAATAAAGTATATAAATTTATTAGAGAACTTAGGAAAAATAATTCACAAAAATTCACTGGCACATGTCGACATGGTCCCTACCATGATGTCGACATGGTCCCTACTATGATGTCGACATGGGTACCAGAATTTGAATTTCAAAACTTGAATTCAAATGTTTGAATTTCCCTCCATCTTTTCACTTCATTCAATTCTCTGAAAAGCTACCTTTTGACCAGAGAATATGTCCTTTGAGAATCTATTTATTCACTATCTTTTATCATATCTTTTCACTCTCATTTTCAAATTCAAACCCTCTCTTCAAAAATTCAAGCTCTCTAGTCTCTACTTTAATGGCTTTTTCAAGCAACCCCTCCACCATGAGAATTTCCAGAAAAATAAAAGAGCAACTGTTCAATGATCCGGAGGCAATAAAAGCATACATCAATTATGCTAATTATGCCAATGTCCATCCCGGAAAGTTTTCTATTTTTCAAGATTTACCTTCTTATGAACTTGATTCTCTTTTTGCAAACAATGGAATTCTTAGTCTTATGGATGCTTCTCAAAATGATTTTGCTTGCTATCCAAATCTTGATTAAATTTTCTATGCTAATTTAAACCGTGCATTTTATAATGGAAATGAGGATGAAATTTGGAGTAGTGTCAAAGGCACTAAAATTGTTTTGAATTGTGATCTTTTGGGTACCATTCTCAACTGCAAGTGTATGGGAATGGATCTTTCTAATTTTAAAATCGATGAAAATGATCATGAGAAATTTCATCATATTTTCGAAGGGAATGATAATTTTGAATTCAAAAATCGAAATTTTCGACCAAAGGCAAGAACTGTCAATCTTCTTTTGCAACATACTTTGACCCCAAGGCCGGGGAATTTTAACAATCCTACTTCAAAAGATTGCAAAGCACTTTTTGCTATTTTTGGAAATTATGACATAAATTGTACTCAAGTTATTTTGGATGAACTTCGTCCTAAAAATCTTGAAATGGGTGAGAATACTTTGTATCATGGAATTTATCTCACTCGGATTTTCAACTATTTTGGAGTGGATTTCGAAGGCGAAGAATTTGTTTCTAGAAAAGTTTTCAATTATTCCAACATTTCGCTTATGAAAATTCCATTCGTTTTCCAACCTTACGAGACCCTTGACGAAAAGAAAGAGCATTTGGCTCATGAGGAAATGGAAGAAGGGGAAGAGGAAGAAGAAGAAGAAGGGGGTGAAATGGAAATTGAAGAAGAAGAAGGTGAAACCTCTTTAGAAAGCATCGACTATCCTTCTAATCCATCCACCAAAACCCTTCTCAAAAACCAAAAGACGATTGTTGAGAATCAACGGATTCTTAAACGATCCGTTAGGAAGAAGATGGACAAAATTTCATCCAAGATGAACAATTTCATTTCCTAAGTCATCAAGAAACTTAGACTTTCTACATCATCATCATCCTCTAACTAGTGTTATCTTTTCGTATTTTTTATATGTGTTTTAGCTTGTTTTAATTCGAAAGTTCATGTAGTTTCATACGTTCAATCATTATATCATCTTACTATGCAATGAAATGAAATTTACTTTCTATTATCTAGCTTATCTTATCTCCAGAATAAATGTTAGTATATTATATATATACACACACAATTATTCACAAAATCTAATTAGTCATATTTTTTCACTAACCCATGTCGACATACCCCCTATGACCATGTCGACATGTACTGGTCAGAAATGACAATTCATTTTGAATTTGAAATTTGAATAACTACCATATGTCTGTTCATTTCAAATGAATTTCTACACCTATATATATACCTATTTCTTCCAGAATTCTTCACTGAAAATTATTTCTTATCTTCTAATCCTTCATTTCTTTCACAATTCCAACTACGGCTAATCCAATTCACAATTTATCCGAAAATCTTGAAGAAACTCTTAATTCATTCAAGAATATTCTCTCGTTCATTCTTCGTAACCAGCAACACTTAGAATTGAGTCAAATGCAGATGATCAAGGAGCAAGAAAGGCATTTCGATGCAATATGATGGATGATTTCCTCCCTACACAAGGATGATAACGAAGCACATCCTCCTATCTCTCTCACCAATGACAATGAAAATTAGGATGCTATTAAAGCAGACCTTATCTTTGGAGAAGAAGGATAGGTGGAAGTTCCTCATAACGTTTAAATTTTATTACTTTGTTTGAATTGTTTGTTTGAATTGATTTGATTTGGTTTAGATTGATACTTGATGTGGATTGATTCCTTAATTTAGTTCGATGTTTGATGTATAAAACATGTAAATATACATTGAAATGTATATTGTCTTTGATTATATTATCATGTTCATAAGTATAATTATTTCTTAATCTATCTATTATAAATTTCTTTGTATAGTTTATCATAGTACAAGAATGAGGGGAGTTATTTTTTGTTGACGACAAAGGGAGAGAAGTATAAAATAGGGTAATTAGGGCATAAATTAGGGGGAGTTATCAGTTTTAGGGGGAGTTATTAGGATAGAAGTAATATTTTATAAACAAAGGCTATCATCATTAAAAAAGGGGAGATTGTTAGTCCATGAGATAATGGTTTTGATGACAACAACCATAGAATAGGTTATAAAATATAAATACTAACATTATAAGTTTAGATATATATGTATATGCAGGATTTAACCATGCAGGTACCAAGAATGAAGACTGTACAGTATAGAGATGCAAGATATCAAGATTGAAGACTCATGAGTATCAAGATTATCAAGGGTTCAAGAATTCAAGTAATTTATTCTTTAATTAGAAAATTTTGTAAAAACTCCTAGAAAAGCACTCGCATCTTAAAATCAAATTTATTCGTGGAATGGAATCCACTTTGAGCCTGTTAGAGGGATGGAACCCTAAGTAGGATGGAACCTACGAAAAATCTAGTGGAACATTGTTTTGTGTCTGCTAACCTTTTATTCAAAATGATTTTTCAAAATTACATCTTGTTTTCAAAATGATTTCAAAACTTTCCTTTTAAAAGCATCAAAAACATCTATCCTTATTTTAAATAATTTTAGCCTTAAAATCATCTATAATTTCAAAGTCAAATTACTCCTGATTTTAAACTATCATTTAATATAATATATTTAACTTTTAAATATTTATACTTAGATTTAAATATAAAATTATAGTTAAATTATATATATATATATTATTCTCTATATTTACTTATGGATTTTAACTATAGTCAAGTATATTTATAAAGTTTAAAATAGTTTTAATATAAGATAAAGGTTATTTTCAAAGAAAATCATATCATCAAAAAATGCTTTGGGAGGTCGACATGCTCATGGTGACCATGTCGACATGGTGTCAGTTGAGTTCAAAATTTCAATTTCAAAAGAAGTGTTTATTCGTCATAAGTCTTCACGAATGGACATGACTGTTGTTCTACTATAAATAGGGGTCAGTTTCAACGAATTTTACATCAGATTTTTTGGTTTTTCACTCCTCTTCTTCTTCCACTTTTCTTAATAAAAATTCTTATCATTACTCTGCCGAAATCTATATTGAATTAAACTCGATCATTCGTAGTTTGATTCTCTGTCACTATCTCAACAAGATCCTCAATGCTATTTAGAGTTATAGGCTTTTTGTAATCAACTTAGCGAGAAAAGGTGTGACTATAGCCTTGAAAATCAATCAAGCGAGATAAGGTGTGATTGTAGCCCTGGGAAATCAATTGGGTGAACTTGTTGCCCGTAAAATCAAGTGGGTGAACTTGTAGCCCGGAAAATCAAGTATCTCTTCCCAGAGGATTGTGATTCTGCAGGGTGTACCTCATAGCCTTGAAATCGAGGGTGAAATTGTAAAGATTGCTTTTGAAAGGAAATCCGTACTTGTGTTGCGGGACTGGATGTAGGGTAACTCCGAACCAGTATAAAATCCGATGTGTTCTTTCCTTTACTGCTTTTTATTTTATTTCTGCATCTGCGTTTGTTTCTGTGATCATATCCGTGTCTGTATATTGCACACACCTGCATTTAAATTAACATAAACTCAAAAAGATTTAGTAATTCTTTATAAACACTATTCACCCTCCTCTAGTGTTAATCCTAGCCTTAAGATCCGTAATCCGCATTTCTCACAAGATAAACTTGTGCAACTTTCAATTTGATTCTTAGTAACATATATATAACTTACCAAAATATTAAAAGTTGTAATGTTTAATAAGAAAATGTAATTGGATATTATGCAAGTAAAATTTAAAGTAATGAAAGCATTCAATGAAATTCTTTAATAAATAAGAATTTAATGTTGTAGTCATTATAAACTTAAGTTGTAATTGAAATGTTACTATAATAAAGTGTGATAAAAAGAAAGTATTGCAAGTAAGTAATTATAAACTTAAGTTAATAAATTGACATGCTAAGTAATTGAATTGAACCTGAATACTATAAATAAATGAATGTAAGTAAATGAAATTAAGTAATAATGAATGAATGAATATAATGTAATAAAGGAAACTGACATGATATGAATAAATGAGAATAAATGAAATAAACACTGAATGAATGAATGGAAATAAAATTTTGGTAAGAGATAAATGTAAGTTAAACAAATAATCCTTGTATATATGAAAAAAACTGTAAATGTTGTGAAAGAAATTTAATAAGAACACCTCAAGTAACATTGTGAATTATTGTTTGTTTTGGTTTATGGGTTGTTTGGGATAGAATATTCCTAATTGTTTAAGATGTATGAGTAATCTGTTGAGATCATCTGAGACTTTTGAGTAAATGGTGCACTTAGTAGTTTATTTGTCATCCTATGCAATTTAAAAGTGTCTAAGCCCGAACAAACTATTTGTTTTGCCTGATATGGATGGATAATTGATTTATTTTGATTTCATGTGATGGTTGTATGCTGTGGGTGCAAATGATTGTTGTTTTTATTGATTTGTTTGTTAGTGGTTGAAACAACTTTAAATATTTCATTTTATATAATTGTTAACTCCTTTTGGAGCATATAAGTGAAATACAGTTTATGGAAGCAATTGTTACTGCTTTTTGTTTCATAATTAAGCGTTGTTTGCCCGACAAATAGGTATGTTATCAGATTACGGTTTTTCTAGCAATATTATATTATTTTTCCGTTGTTGGGACATATTATTTTGGAAAGTTATGATATATTGTTTTATTTACATTAAAATTTCTCCCAAGCCTCTCCATGCAAAGGAGACTCTGTAGAAATTTTTCGTAAATCTTGGACTTAGAAAATTTTGAAGAATGTTTTCCAAATTTTATTAGTTTGAGCATAAAAGGATTTAATGGTTATAAATTTGGTATATTATATTTATATTATTTAATTTTGTAAATTTACTTGTTTATACAATTAATATTTTGGATATGATATATCGATTTCTTAATTCCTTCTTCCCCTCCTTTTTCCGTTTTGGAGACGAAAAGTTTTGAGTGGGGGAGAGTGTAATGGCCCGTAAATTTTCAATAATTTAATTTTTTAATTTAATAGTATTTTTTAATTTAATATTGGAGGAAATAAAAATTAGTGAATTGTCAATGGAAATAATAACTAGAATGAATTGCAACAGTATAAATGTAAGTTAATTGTTAATAACTTGAATGTAATTCCAATAAATGAAATAATGTAAATGTTATACTTTGTTATAAATGAAATGCAAGAAAACAAATGTAAATATTTAATTAGCTAATGAAATAATAATATAGTTAATGGTAATTGAACAAAATCAATATTATATAAGAATTGTAACATTTGTTTGTTAATAACAAATTCATAAGTGTAATTAAAATTATGGTAACGATTATTACATGTTACCTATTTATTGGTTTTGTAACGACCCGATATTTTCAACCATTCACATCCGCACATGTCGGACTTGAATTGCTCAAAATACCGTGTTGTAATAAAATTTAGCAAATATCAGAATATACAGTAAACACATAATCACGATCACAAACACGGAGTGAATAATAATGCAGCGAAAATAAAAGAGATAATAGTTCATGAAGTTACTGTATAAAAAAATAAGATACATCAGAGTTAAACAAGATACATCAGAAGAGTAACAAGATACATCAGGTACAAATCAGAATACATCACTGAAATCACTGGATACTGAAAGCAAAATAGATGGCTGGATCTTCAAGCAAAGCTCCAACTCTGAAGGTGAGTCTTAAATGCTGAATCGCTCAGTCTGACTCGAGCGTAAAGCAAAACACAAAACACTCAAGTCAGGACATAAATACTTATGAACTGTAAATCAACTTAAGTGAACAGTAACAAAAATGCATCAGTAACTTAAAAGATGCTTGGGACCACCCATCATTTAAGGATCCATTAAACTATTTACTATGTAGTAATATTGCGCTATTATAATAATGTCTATAGTAAAATAAACTTACTTTTAAAAGCGTTGAAGGGTTACCCATATAGCCCCCAACACGTAATAGTCCCAGTAGTCCATCCAGTATTAGCATATCTCCATATCGGGAGGCTACCCTAAATACTCCATGGGCTACGGGAGAAAAACAAACTCATAGTAAAGGCTCAGTATGGTAGGTGACATGGCACAACTAGGCAATGCCGGGGAAGATATACCAATTACGCTTCCGGGCTGGTGGTAATGCATAGCAGCCACTGCCGCCCACCTTGGAATACACTCGCAAATCAAAATCGGTGGATGGTCATCAAATCAACCACATGTAAGAGTATAGTATCGACGGAATGTGTCCGATCGGAGGAATGACCTCACTTGGCCCGTCCATCGCTCTTGTTTAGCCACCTTAAGGCAACTCACGGGAGTCGGTCCACATTCATACCTCATAGGATTGTCACCACCATCCTACTTCATCTGGAATCTCCACCGCGTACACAGTTGTTAAAGTGGTTTTCGGAGTTGGCAGAGATTATTACAACTTCCGATCCCGGACTCTTTAACAAACGTTATTATAACGCCGTGGTCATTTCAAAATACTTCATACTTCAAAAATCAAATCATTTCATTCCAAAACCATATTCCTTTCAAAATAGTATATACTTCGAAACCAAAACCATTTTATTTCAAAACTATATCCAAATCAATACGATATCATTTCCAGTTCAAACATATATTCACCTTTCAAAAATCATAATGCTTTCAAAGTTATAACTCTTTCGAAACCAAATACTTGAAATCATTACACTTTGAAAATCATAACATTTCGAAATCATACATTTGAAATCATGGAACATTCATTTAATTCTTTACATTTTACAAATTATTCAATTAAACCAAAATTTCAAATTTCCAACTTAATTCAAATTAAACCATCAGTTTCAATTCAAGTCAGTTTCCCAACAAACTATTTCAAATCTTACACATTTCAAATACAGATTTAATTCACAAAATAAACTATTCAATTTTTAATATATTTCAAAGCTTTAATATACCATATTTCAAAACCAAATTTTTAATTTCATATATCTCATATTTAACTACATTATTACATAGTTTTGAAATATTCATTTCATGAATCCAATATCATTTAAATAAACCAGAATTTCCAGTGACTAAATATCCTTTCATACAATATAAACTTCAAATATTCATTTGTCAAAATCACATATTATTCCAATTCATATTCTTTATCAAAGTATCATATCCCTTTAAAACCTCATTATCAAATCAGTATTTGAATTCAAGTTCAAATTCAAATTTAAATATCATTTTTAAATCAAATAAGTCACTCATTAATTATTCCAAATAACATTACAAAACACATTTCAAAAATCTATTCAAAAATTCATTTATCTCATTACATTTCATTCCATTTAACACATAACCAAGTAAAACTTATGTAAATTCAAATTCAATTTAAATTCCTTAAAGTTCAAATTTAAATACTAAAATATATTCAAAACTCTTTATATTTCACAAATAATCAATTCCAATAGTTAAATTATTTATCACTTTAAAATATAACTCAAACAGTGTTAAAATCTATAACATTTCAAACATTGTCAAAATATAGCAACGACAGCATTTATAAAGTGCTATCGTGGCTTGTAGTTTCCAAATTAGTTTAGTTTAGGAACAACAGCATTTATAAAATGCCGTAATAGATATTTAATTATTTCAAACATAGTTAAGTTCAAAACAACAGCATTTTTAAAGTGCGTCATAAAACTACAACATTTTAGAAATGTTATTAATAAATTCCAGATTTTATTATAACTTTCCAAAAACAATAAAACTTCAAAAATTTTGTATTTAAATTTATAAATCATATTTCTAGGCTTAAAATTTCACATTTTAATAATTTTAACATATGATTTATCACAATAATTTTTTTAAATCAAATGTCCAATTTAAAACTCACTTTCATTTATTAAGTTAAAATTTCACTATTTATTTACTTATAAATTTACTAAAACTTAACATTTTACTTTAAATATCGTTTCAGAACTTTAGATTAAATTTCCATTATTTATTTACATTTTAAAAATATAAATTTAAAGTCAAAATCACAATTACTTCAAATTGACATACTTAAATTCACAATTCAAAACTTAATATTTAGCTTTCACAAAACCATAAAATTTATATTTTTAAATCAAAATTTGTACTTTTAAAAATACATATCTTAATAAAAATCATTTAAAAATATACCACAGGGCCTGTATACGATTTTCTAACCTTGGTCAAGTGATACAAATATATACCATTTCAGTCCGTAGTTTAAAAAACCCGAGTTCTATCATTTCAAACTAGCAATTCCAAGTAAATAAAAATAAATAAAAATCGCTCATGCCTATTGTTTCAGCCCACAATGGTTTTTCCCTATTCTAAAGTCCATACGGGTATGTATCATTTCAACCCATAGAGATTCTATTCTAACAGGGAACTTGCAGTGTGAACATATGCATAAACAGTAAAAACAATGTCGATGTCACAATGTAATGTCATATATCATATGTCATGTGATAATTAACAGAATTAACATGGTAATAACAAGGCATAGCATATCATATCATCATCATTAACTTGCATAAACATTTTTAATTACTAGACACTTGCCATTAATTCACTATTTCATAAGTAGAAATGTCAGAGTGAGAAAGAATCACCTTTTCAGGCTGAAGTTGGCAAATCAGACTGCACGAATAGATCCAAAAGTACGATGGCACGACACAGCACGACATTGGATTCAAATGAGAGAGATATCCAAGATATGATCTTGTAAACAACACCCAAACAAGACAAAACAACACATGAATATACAACACAAAACAATATTGGATAAACTGAAAAATGAAAGCAATAAAGACAAGATAGCTTAACCTTGCTTTAACCACTCCAATGCTCGACCATAGGGGATATTTTGCTTGGCCATTGATGTGTGTTTGGGTCAGGTATGGTATCATATAGGTCAGGTTGTAAGTGGATGAAGGTGTTGGAAAAGTTACAACACGAAGCATACATGGGTTCAAGGAAAAATAGTAATGATTTTGGTGCAAACAAGGCTTGGCTTGATCACACATGAGCTCGACCATGGGTCAATTGGATCAGGTCAGATCTGGAGCTTGCTGAAGCGATGGCCAAAGGATGAAGTGGCTGTTGATGGTGATGGCTAAGGAGTGGCCGAAACATACTATGAAGGGCTATGGTGAAGTTTGTGGCTTGGCAAGGCATTTGATGGTGAAGCTTGCAAATTTTGTGGGGTTTGCATCATAGGGAGGCACGGCCTGTCTTGGTCAAAGGGAGGGGGTGTTTGCTATTGTAGATGGAGAAGTGATGGTCAGTGGTGATGGAGGAGAAGTGGGGCCGAGCAAGCAAGAGGAAGAGGAAGGCTAAATCAATGAAGAAGAGGGAAAAATGTGAAAAGAAAAGCCATTGTTTTTTTTCTCTTGAAGCTTTGGAGCCGTGAGTTTTTTGTGATGAGAAGGAAATGAATTCACGTGAAAGAAAGAAGAAATTCACGGCAATAGGAAAAAAACCGGACGGCCAATCAAAATGAAGAGGCAAATTGAAAAATGAAAAGACAAAGGCGAAAAGTCATGGAATATAAAAAGGCTTTTGTCTCTTTGTTTTCTATTTCTTTAAATTAAAAATAAACCATATATGTTTCAGTAAATAAAATATAAAACTGAACAAAATAAAGTGAAAAAGGAAAATAAATAATTATTCTTAGATAAATAAGAAGTAAATGAAGAAAATAGCTATTAAATTGAAACTAGAAAATTAAAAATTGTAAACAAAGCAGCATAAACATTTGAAAATTTTAACAACACTAAATGTCTTAAAAATAAAACTATACATAACATGTCATATAACACATATATACACAAGATATGATAAACAAAAATATTATTTGTAAAAATTAAAATAAGCAATTTTATTAAATAAAACAATTTACACCCAATATTGTAAAAAGCATAACTTTCACAATATAAATCGGATTTCAACGAAACGAAAAGCAATATTCTTGAAATTTAATTTACTTTCATAAAAAAAGATAAAATTCAAAAATTTTAAATTTTAAATATAAAAGTCAAAGTTTGACCATATTGACCAAAATTCACATTTTTGGAAAATATTCAATTTATTCATTTTGAAATACTAATTCACTCAAAAATTAAAATATATATTTAAAATAACAAAATTATTCATTTTAATAAATAAAATAAATTTTTTAAATTTGGAATTCAATTTAAAATAATTAAAATATACAATTAAAATAATTACAAAATATAGGTTTGTTACACTCTCCCCCACTCAAAACTTTTCATCCCCGAAAAGGAATGAGGTACGGGAAAGCACAGAAAAAATAGAATGAAATAGGATTAAGACAAGATGACAAGAAGATTGAAATTATACCTGATAACTATTGTTATAGGTAAGCACACAAGCATGAAGAAGATCTTCGAGAAATCCGATTCACCCTTTCTGTTTGACCGACGGTCTGTGGCTGGCAAGGAGTGCTCAAATTCAAAATGAGTACCAAAGATTATCAAAGATTATTGAAAGATTTATAGGCAGACTGGTACAAGAAATAGCCTTCCCATTCTGTAGCAAGATAAGGGAAATAAGGACAATCAAAAGATAGATTGAAAAACAAAATAAGATAATAAATTTGAAACCATGAAAATTTCAACTTAAATTGAAAATTAATTTTACATAAGTTAAATAAATCTTAACCATCTCTAATTTCATTATCTTATCATCAAATTAGAAAGAATCTCTAAAATTATGGATTTGAAAAAAAATCATTTATTATACTCATAATGTACTCAATAAAATTAATTCTTCTTTATTCCTAATTATAATTAAATTTATTATTCTCAATATATTTTATCGCCTATGTTAAATATACTCATACTTATTATAACTGCTTTAAATTAATTCGTAGTTCCTTTAACATCATTTTATATTTTAAATTATCCCATTACCCTGTTTCTTTATTTACCTATGTTAATCTTTTTATAACTAAAATTTAAGTGCATAACATTTATTATAACCACTCAAATTTTTTTTATAAAATCCATTTTATAATGTATATTATCCAATTACATATTCAACTTCTGTATAATTTATGTAAGTTATATTGGAATGAAATTGTGTATTATACAAATAAAATTTTCAAATTTAATCATTTCAAGCTTGAATATTCATCCAAATCTTGAAATTACACTTGAAATTATCTTTCAAGATAAATTTAGGAATTCAATTTTCAATAAATTCCAAACTATTTACAGATAAATAAATGCACATATACTATATATATATCCATTCAAATTTAAATCATATATCAGCATATGTTATAAATCAGTCTTATTTCAAAAATTCAAATCAATTAAATTCCCCAAATCAAAACTGTAGCAAGACTACAGAACGGTCTCTTCATTTCAAAACTCGGAAATGAATGTCAATGATGCTGCAGTCATCACCGAAGTTATTTTCCAACGACAAAGAGAAGAGCACTAATTTTAAAATTTAAAATTCTTTGGAAACAAATTTCTATTAGAAAATACTTTAAATCATATATCCTTTAAAACTTTAAATACAAGGTTTGAAATCCATCGGAAATTAAATTCTTGTTTTTAAATTCATTTTAAATTGCTAAATAAATCTATAACCATGTTTATAGTTCAATTATTTATATATGAAACAAGAGATAGTGATATATAAAATCAAATATTATTTCTTAACAACCAATTCAATAAAATGCAGAAAAAATTAAAATATTGTTACAAAATTTATTTCATTACCAAATTTGAAAAACATATTATGTCAGTTTGCTCTGTTCAAGTGATTTGGAAATCTTATCGATAGCATTGATCAAACGAATCGATCAGAAACCCAAATCAACATCAACAACTCAAACAACACAATATATAAAACATTTTGAATATTAGTTTACAAGTACACTTCAAGAATGATTTGAAGATAAGTTGGAAACAAATATAAGATGATTAAATAACAGAATAGGAAGATGGATAAGCTTATATAAATCATGGGCAACCTGAGTCTGGTCAACCATGACTTAAATAATAAGATTGACGTGGATTTCTGGGGTAAATCAACATTCGATCTCAAGAGATAGAGTCTGGAATTATAAGAGTTACCAGCATCTAAACCGAGGATATAAAATCTTCAGTGAATCGATGTTGTTGTAAAGGAATTTCCCCCTTACAAATCAATTTGAGAATGGCGAGTCTGCCGACTCATTATAAAGATCATTCGAAGTGGAGTTATGGGATACTCCAGAATCAAAAGAAGAAAAATAGTGAGGAACCCGAATGATTTTTGGAACCGCACGCAACGTTCCAAAATTCAAAGGAATCGAGTAAAAAAGGAAAAGATTCAAACTTGAATGAAAGTGATTCTGTAAATACATTTACCATATATGTTGAGTTTTGCCTAGAGCTACTAAAGCTCTGATACCAAATGTAACGACCCGATATGTTAAACCATTCGCATCCACACATGTCGGACTTGAATTGCTCAAAATACCATGTTGTAATAAAATTTGGCAAATCTCAGAATATACAGTAAATACATAATCACAGATCACAAACACAGAGTGAATAATAATGCATCGGAACTAAAAGAGATAGTAGTTCATGAAACTACTATATAAAAAAAAAAGATACATCAGAGTTAAATAAGATACAACAGAAGAGTAACAAGATACATCAGGTACAAATTATCATCGAAATCATTGGATACTGAAAGCAAAATAGATGGATGGATCTTCAAGCAAAGCACCAACTTTGAAGGTGAGTCTTGAATGCTGAATCACTCAGTCTGACTCGAGCGTAAAGCCAGACATAAAACACTTGAGTTAGGACATAAATATTTACGAACTGTAAATCAACTCAAGTGAACAGTAACAAAAATGCATCAGTAGCTTAAAAGATGCTCGGGACCGCCCATCCTTTAAGGATACGTTAAACTATTTACTATGTAGTAATATTGCACTATTATAATAATGTCTACAGTAAAATATACTTACTTTCAAATAGCGTTGAAGGGTTACCCATGTAGCCCTCAACACGTAATAGTCCCAGTAGTCCATCAAGTATCAGCATATCTCCATATCGGGAGACTACCCTAAATACTCCATGAGCTATGGGAGAAAAACGAACTCGTAGTAAAGGCTCGGTATAGTAGGTGACACGGCACAACTACGCGATGCCAGGGTAGATATACCAATTACGCTTACGGGCTGGTGGTAATGCATAACAGCCACTACCGCCCACCTCGGAACACACTCCCAAATCAAAATCGGAGGATGATCATCAAATCAACCATACGTAAGAGTATAGTATCGAATGAGTGTGTCCGATCGGAGGAATGACCTCACTTAGCCTGTCGATCGCTCCTGTTTTAGCCACCTTAAGCCAACTCACGGGGGTCGAGTACATGTTCATACCTCAATAGGATCGTCGCTACCATCCTACTTCATTCTGGAATCTCCACCACGTACATAGTTGTTAAAGTGGTTTTCAGAGTTGGCAGAGAGTATGACAACCTACGATCCCGGTCTTTTTAACAACCAAATGTTATTATAATGCCATGGTCATTTCAAAATAGTTTATACTTCAAAAATAAAATCGTTTCATTCCAAAACCATATTCCTTTCAAAATAGTTTATACTTCGAAACCAATTTATTTCAAAACTATATCCAAATCAATAAGTTATCATTTCCAATTCAAACATATATTCACCTTTCAAAAATCATAATACTTTCAAAGTTATAACTCTTTCGAAACCAAATACTTGTAATCATTACACTTTGAAAATCATAACATTTCGAAATCATACATTTCAAATCATGGAACATTCATTTAATTCTTTACATTTACAAATTTATTCAATTAAACCAAAATTTCAAATTTCAAATTAAACCATCAGTTTCAATTCGAGTCAGTTTCCTAACAAACCATTTCAAATCTTATAAATTTCAAATACAGATTTGATTCACAAAATAAACTATTCAATTTTTAGTATATTTCACAGCTTCAATATACCATATTTCAAAACCAAATTTTTGATTTCATATATCTCAGGTTTAACATCATTATTACATAATTTTGAAATATTCATTTCATAAATACAATATCATTTAGATAAACAGAATTTCTAGTAACTAAATATCTTTTCATACCAATATGAACTTCAAATATTCATTTATCAAAATCACATATCAATCCAATTCATATTCTTTATCAAAATATCATATCCCTTCAAAACCTCATTATCAAATCTGTATTTCAATTTAAATTCAAATATTCAAATTTAAATATCATTTTTAAATCAAATAAGTCATTCATTTATTATTCCAAATATCATTACAAAACACATTTCAAAAATCCATTCAAAAATTCATTTATCTCATTACATTTCATTCCATTTAACACGTGACCAAGTAAACCTTATTTAAATTCAAATTCAATTTAAATTCCTTAAAATTCAAATTTAATTATTAAAATATATTCAAAACTCCTTATATTTCTCAAATAATCAATTCCAAAAGTTAACTTATTTATCACTTTAAAATATAACTTAAACAGTGTTAAAATCTATAACATTTCAAACATTGTCAAAATATAACAACGATAACATTTATAAAGTGCTATCATGGCTTATAGTTTCCAAAATAGTTTAGTTTAGGAATAACGGCATTTATAAAATACCGTAATAGATATTTAGTTATTTCAAACATAGTTAAGTTCAAAACAACAGCATTTTTAAAGTGCTGTCATAAAACTACAACACTTAAGAAATGCTATTAATAAAATTCTATATTTTATTATAACTTTCCAAAAACAATAAAACTTCAAAAAATTTCTATTTAAATTTATAAATCATTTTTCTAGACTTAAAATTTCACATTTTAATAATTTTAACATATGATTTATCACAATAAATTTTTTAAATCAAATGTCCAATTTAAAACTCACTTTCATTTATTAAGTCAAAATTGCACTATTTATTTACTTATAAATTTACTAAAACTTAACATTTTACTTTAAATATCGTTTCAGAACTTTAAATTAAATTTCCATTATTTATTTACATTTTAAAAATATAAATTTAAAGTCAAAATCACAATTACTTCAAATTGACATACTTAAATTCACAATTCAAAACTTAATATTTAGCTTTCACAAAACCATAAAATTTATATTTTTAAATCAAAATTTGTACTTTTAAAAATACATATCTTAATAAAAATCATTTAAAAATATACCACGGGGTCTATATATAATTTTCTAACCTTGGTCAAGTGATACAAATATATACCATTTCAATCCGTAGTTTAAAAAACCCGAGTTCTATCATTTCAAACTAGCAATTCCAAGTAAATAAAAATAAATAAAAATCGCTCAGGCCTATTGTTTCAGCCCACAATGGTTTTTCCCTATTCTAAAGTCCATACGGGTATGTATCATTTCAACCCATAGAGATTCTATTCTAACAGGGAACTTGCAGTGTGAACATATGCATAAACAGTAAAAACAATGTCGATGTCACAATGTAATGTCATATATCATATGTCAGGTGATAATTAACAGAATTAACATGGTAATAACAAGGCATAGCATATCATATCATCATCATTAACTTGCATAAACATTTTTAATTACTAAACACTTGCCATCAATTCACTATTTCATAAGTAGAAATGTCAAAGTGAGAAAGACTCACCTTTTCGGATTGAAGTTAGCAAATCAGACTACACGAATAGATCCAAAAGCATGATGGCACGACACAGCATGACATTGGATCCAAATGAGAGAGATAGCCAAGATATGATCTTGTAAACAACACCCAAACAAGACAAAACAATACATGAATATACAACACAAAACAATATTGGACAAATTGAAAAATGAAAGCAATAAAGACAAGATAGCTTAACCTTGCCTTAACCACTCTAATGGTCGACCATAGGGGATCTTTTGCTCGGCCATTGATGTGTGTTTGGGCCAGGTATGGTATCATATAGTCAGGTTACAAGTGGATGAAGGTGGTGGAAGAGTTACAACATGAAGCATACATGGGTTCAAGGCAAAATAGTAATGATTTTGGTGCACACAAGGCATGGCTTGATCACACATGAGCTCGGCCATTGGTCAATTGGGTCAGATCAGATCTGGAGCTTGCTGTGGATGGCCAAAGGATGAAGTGGCTGCTGGTGGTGATGGCTAAGGGGTGGCTGAAACATACTATGAAGGGCTATGGTGAAGTTTGTGGCTTGGCAAGGCATTTGATGGTGAAGCTTGCAAATTATATGGGGGTTTGCATCATAGGGAGGCACAACCTGTCTTGGTCAGAGGGAGGGGGTGTTTGCTGCTGTAGATGGAGGAGTGATGGTCAGTGGTGATGGAGGAGAAGTGGGGCCGAGCAAGCAAGAGAAAGGCTAAATCAATGAGGAAGAGGGAAAAATGTGAAAAGAAAAGCCATTGTTTTTTTTCTCTTGAAGCTTTGGAGCCATGAGTTTTGTGTGACAAGAAGGAAATGAATTCACGTGAAAGAAAGAAGAAAGTCATGGCAATAGGAAAAAAAATGGACGGCCAATCAAAATGAAGAGGCAAATTGGAAACTGGAAAGAGAAAGGTGAAAAATCATGGAATATAAAAAGGCTTTTGTCTCTTTGTTTTCTATTTCTTTTAAATTAAAAATAAACCATATATATTTCAGTAAATAAAATATAAATCTAAAAAAATAAATTGAAAAAGGAAAATAAATAATCATTCTTAAAAAAATAAAAAGTAAATTAAGAAAATAGCTATTAAATTGAAACTATAAAATTAAAATTTGTAAACAAAGTACAATAAACATTTGAAAAATTTTAACAACACTTTTAAAATTTTTAAAAATAAAATCTATACATAACAAGTAATATAACATATATATATATATACACAAGATATGATAAACAAAAATATTATTTATAAAAGTTAAAATAAACAATTTTATTAAATAAAACAATTTACACCCAATATTGTAAAAAGCATAACTTTCACAACATAAATCGGATTTCAATGAAACGAAAAGCAGTATTCTTGAAATTTAATTTACTTTCATAAAAAAAGATAAAATTAACAAATTAAAATATTTTAAATTTTAAATTAAAAAGTTAAAGTTTGACCATATTGACTAAGATTCACATTTTCTAGAAAATATTCAATTTATTCATGTTTGAAATACTAATTCACATAAAAATCATAAAATATATTTAAAATAACAAAATTATTCATTTTAATAAATAAAATAAAGTTTTTAAATCAGGAATTCAATTTAAAATAATTAAAATACACAATTAAAATAACTACAAAATACAGGGTTGTTACAGGTTTATTAAAATTTGATTGGAAATCAATTGCAATCAACCCACTTCATTTGTGCAGTTAATGTAGGTTAAGTTGATAATGCAATTGCTGGTTAATTAATGGAATAAGGTGTAATTAATGGTGTTATGAATTGTAGTAGTTATGATAATTTATTTGTAAATATAAACTTACATGGGTTAAAATGTAGTAATGGTGGCGATTGTTGTTGTTACCAATATATATTTAATCAATTGAAATTTAATGCAAATAAATGTTACACTTATGTGATTTAATAAAATAACTGAAAGTGTAGTTGTGGTTAAATAAATAGGAATGTAAACTCATTCATAAGGTAATAATGGAGTATATTTATGTAATGAAACACAGAAAAACATAAACTAGGGTTATAGAGTAATAGTAGATTTAATAAAAAGATTGGAATTGAATCAAATCAGTTTATTTGAAATTAATTATAAATAATTAGGATTCAATTTGTAATAAATGGAGTTATTGTTAACAAGTGAAATTAAATACTACGTTATTGAAATTAAGATGAAATTGGAAAGTATTAATGTAATGAATATAAACCAATGATAATTATACCTATAACTTAACAATTGATTGAATAACAAGATTTGAGTCAATTAAATGGAGTTATGGGAAATAGAATTTATAACCTTTGAATTTATAGGAATTGAAATCAAACATTGAAATTGGTATAAATTGATGTGTAAATTTTTTAAAAACTATTGTAATAACACAAGTAATTGGAAATGATGGAAATTGTTAGTTATTAAATTGGAGATAAAATGTGATTTTACTAATTTAATATTAAATTATTTGATTAATGTAAAGATAGTCATTTTGGCCACTGACTCGGATTTCGACTAAACCAGTTTCATCGGATCCGTAATGATGATTATTGTAGGATATCAAGTTTCGTAGCGATCGGACTTGCCGTTTGATCGTATGGGCTCGAAACGCCTAGAAATCAATTAAGCTGAAATTAATTTAAAATAAGTTGATTTTAGCATAACTTCTTCACATGATGGAATTAGGACTTGAAAACTATTCCATTGAGTTTAAAGTATTTGAAAACTTCTATTTTGATATATGAGTTGACCCATTTTCGTTCCGGAGTCGAAACGGGCTTTTTGGGTCGTTTATCGTTAAATCAATTTGGTTCATTCTTTCCGTTTTCAGCTATTCATATAAATAGGTCGTTATAAACCCAAGCCTGTTTCTTATATTCATTTGTATGTACGTACATCTCCTTCTCAACTCATCATTCCAATGGTTGACAAACAAATTCTAGTTCAATTTCAAATCAAATTCTAAATCAAAAATTAAAACTCCTCAAACAATATCAAATTATATATCGATTTGAAGCTCTCGAAGAGCGCAAGTCAATTTTGTGATTTGTTTCTCGATTTGGGTTGCTATGTGGCTGGAATTGGCTAGATTATTCCCAGTCGTTCATTAGATGGTTTCAATTTTAATGGCGGATCGTCGACTTTATGACGATCGGGTGGTGGCAGCGTGTAGATGGAGTCTAGTAGGT
The DNA here is from genome assembly GCA_030765085.1 of Allium cepa. Classification (NCBI taxonomy): domain Eukaryota; kingdom Viridiplantae; phylum Streptophyta; class Magnoliopsida; order Asparagales; family Amaryllidaceae; genus Allium; species Allium cepa. Next base: position 922,745,098 of record CM060931.1, on the reverse strand, counting down.
CGCATCGATAGTTGTCGTTCCTCGTCAGGTGGTGGGGTTTCGTCGAGATCGACCGTTCAAGGTGGATCGATGACGCCCATTTCTGGTGGAAGTGGAACGCCGCGCATAGCCAGAAGAGGCGGCCTGGGATAGGGATGGCGGCGACGTCGTTGGATCGGGGGCGCGAGGCGCGTGGGTGACATCGCTAGGTGGCGGCTGGCTTCGTTTGTGAACGAGATCATGTTTCTATTGTTGTTCGTGTTTCTGCATGATCTAGGGCTAGGTGACGTGGCTACCGATGTTTGGATATCCTCTTTTTTTCTTTTTTATTTTATTTTAGTTTGAATTTCAAATGTTCTGAATCAGATAACTTTTATATACGAGGTCTTATTCATGCGCGGTTTGGAATTTCGGAAATTTTGACGCTGATTTGGACAAATTCTAAGACTATTTGAATTTTAGGATTAAATTGGACTTAAATTCGATTTAAATTCAAAGGTTTGTGTTTTAACCCCTCACTACTTTTAAAATTTCTTATGTTTGTTAAATTTAATTTATGATGTGATTAGGAATTTATTTACGACTGTTTGGTATATTTTAAATCATTACCTCAGTTACTTTGAACTTATTTGAATTAAATCGTTTTAATTTATTATTGAATATAAATTGCCAGTTAAATACGTTTTATTGATTATCAGTTCTAGATTGATATTTATTGATTGATTTGGATGATGATTGTGATGGATGTTGATTGTTGATATTCGATGAATGGATGTTGTATTTTATATCGTTCTAAACTGTAAGTTCACTATTGGTTGAAATGATACATATCCGAATGATTTACAGATTAAGGAAAAATCGTTATGCGTTGAAATGATAGACTCGAGCGATTTTATGGATGTTATTCATTTTAGGATTGCGGTTTGGAATGATATATAACCGTAAAATTTTAGATTGTGGATTGAAATGATAAATTTCCGTATGACTTGACCCTAGGGTAGAGAATTATATATGGACATCGGATTGATCAAATTAAATGATTTCAAAATCCTTAATTTTTAAATGGAATTAAATGATATTTTGAAGTAAAATTTGATTTATATAAATTGATGTATTTTTGAAAAATCAAGTTTTGTGTTGTAATGTGAATTGGCCTAAAAGGAATTGTTTTAAAAAATTAAATTGAAATGGTCTGATTTTGTTGAAATGAAATAAATAGTTTTAAATTGATATAAATTCCAAATTCATATTTTCAAATATAAACTGTTTTAAATTATATTATTTTTAAGATTCTAAATTTTAAGATTTTCAGGTTTATAAACTATTTTAACCTATATTAACTATATTAAATCAATTTAACCTATTTTAAAACATTTAAATTATTTTAAAACTAATTAAACCATTTTAAATTATATTAAATCTAATTAATAAATTTTAAAGCTATTTAATCTATTTTTATTTTTGTTTAATCTATTTTAAATCTATTTAACTATTTTAAATCTATATTTACTATTCAAGAGTATTTTGACTATTGAAAATTTATTCAAACTATTTATAGCTATTTATAACCATTTAAATTGTTTTCTAATTTTTAAGCCTAAGTAAAAGGGAAGTGTTTATATTCAAAATTCATTGGTCTAAAAGCAAATATGATGAAGCAATGAAATAACCTAAGTTGGGATTTAAATGTATAATAAATGGAAAATGATGATTTTGAAGTAAGGATTTAACTTGTTTTGGAAATATGGTTTTGTAAGAAATATTGATTTGAAAGTGAATATGATTTCAAAGTGAATATGATTTCAAAGTGAATATGATTTCGAAGGTATTATGAATTTGAGAAGATGATATTTTGATACATGTTGCGAATTGAATTTTGGAATATAAAAGAACCATTCGGTGTGTAATAAGCGATTGGTTGTTAAAGGGACCGAGATCAGATATTGTCATACTCTCTGTCAATACCCAGAACCACTTTGATAACTGTGTGCGCAGTGGATATTTCAGAATGAAGTATGATGGTGGCGTCGATCCTATATGAGATATATACGTGGACCCGACTTCTGTGATTTGGCATAAGGTGGCTAAAAAAGGAGCAATTGAAGGGCCAAGCGAGGTCATTCCTACGATCGAGCACACTCCACCGATCTATACTCCGATTCTGTGATTTATTTGGTGGCCACCCTTCGATTTTTACTCGGAAGCGTGTTTCGAGGTGGGTGGTAGTAGCTGCTACGTGTTACCATCAGTCCGGAAGTGTAATTGGTATATCTAACCTGGCATTGCCTAGTTGTGCCATGTCACCTACCCTAGCGTGCTTTCTACGAGTGTATTTTGTACCATACCTATGGAGTGCCCTCTAACGACATCCAGTACGGGAGGGATTATGGTACCATATAAACTATGGGAATATATAAAATTTGTTAAGGGGGAAAATGTAACGCCTTAACCCTATTTTAATCTTTTACTTTACTGTAGACATATTATAATAGCATATTGTACTACATAGTAGATAGTTTAACGGATCCTTAGGAGATGTGAATCCCGAGCATCTCTTAAGTTATTACACTCACGTTAGACACTGGATATGTGATGTCAAACCCTATAAACATCTCTGACGCTGTCACATGTGTATTTACCATTGATTTAACTTATATAAGATCTTTTAGTCTGACTCGAATGTTTTATCTTTTCAATTCACTCGGGTAAGCCTGGGCATTTCAGGTGTGAAGACCTTATTTCTAAAGGACGAAGATGAAGATATTATTATTTACTAGATTCTTCCACTGTATCACATTGTTCCGCTGCATTATTATTTATTATTCTCTAGTATTTGTAACTCTGATTCTGCATTGTATTAGTATAATCAAATGTTTTGTAAACAGCTTAATGAACTGTTATTTGATTATTATATTTTGTCATTCCGCTGCGAGATTTTTTTTTTCTTTCTCTGCTTTCCTTATTCACCCCAATAACAATCTGCTCTTTTGTATGGTTTGAGTCTGATGTTTGTGATTTATCGTCTATTTAAACTGTCCAAAAAGGCGGGATGTTACAGCTCTCCTCTGGAAACTCCAAACGTCTTTAACTAAACCGAAACTGCTCAGATCCGACCTGAGTATTAAAAATACCTAGATTAGGCTTGATAAACTAACGTGAGATACTCAAAATTTCAAATGTATAGATCATGCCGACGTCAATCAAAAACTTTGAAAAAGAAGGGTATCGTATAAGACCATGCACATCTAAATATAGACGGGTTTTAACCTTATGATAACCAAAATACTTTATACTTAAACCATTTGATATTATTATTTGACATTCTTTTAAAAAAACTTTTAAAGTAAATATACATATAAAAAGTATCAATATTCGGACTAAGTTTTTGGTAAAATATCTAGACTAGGTCAACGGAATATACGTAGATGAAATGTATGATACCAAAGGGGTAGCTGAAATGTTTTTTAACAATTACAGCTACCATGGGACTACAACCAAAACCATAAAGCCCGTATTGGGATTGGATTTCCAACATGATCGTGAACTAGTGGTCTTTTCCTTCGATCCATGCAAAGCAAACATATTTCCTCGGAAGCCTTATCGCTTTTCTCAAGCAAGCCATCTGAAACCTCACTTGTTACGCTACCAATATCCGGTAGTCTTATCGTTTTTCTCAAGCAAGCTATTATATTAAAATAAATGCCCTGAGCATCTAGATTCGACTAGACTCCTCCATACTTAAGCAAACTATAGCCTGAGATATATATATATATATATATATATATATATATCCATCAGACCATATAATTACCGTATCATCTCCGGGATGTGAGGCTACGCTTAACTTCGACAAATCCATGCTTTATTTCACACAAATCCACGATTGATCATATCAGGTTCAACTTAGAATGCCACAACGTCATTCCTTCAATCACTGTCGACTTCCACAAATATACAACCTCTGAGCTCGTACGTCTCATAGAAAGGTTTTAAGCTAAGAGAAGTTGCCTTAGCCGCCACCAAGCAGAAGTATGTTTGTAAAAGTCAACGTTGTGATGTTAGAACTGCAATGTCATACATTCGTCCATATAAGTTCATTCTGAGACTGAATGAAACCAAAGACACACCTCCTACCACATCTTGGGAATCACCACTAGGATTAGTAGCGAGTAGTCCTTGCCTTACGAAGATATAAAAATACGACAGGACCACCGCTATAACAAATATCTCTATATAGGAAGCAATCCAAAGAATGTCAACAAGCAATCCTTCTACTATGAAGTTCTTCGGTCTTCAATAATCATCATCTTCAACATGTCTTCATCATTAAGATGTCTTCATTTCCAAACGTATACATAGTTCGAAGTGGTTTTCGAATATGAATTACCCAAATCCAACCCCGGTTTCTTCACACCAAGCATCGATAAAAAGATATCAGGTATGTAGATGTTTGCCAAACAAAATCCAATCAATTAATCTTTTTGTTTAAATTAAAAATCACTTAGAGATAGATTCATTAAATTATTCCTTTATCTTTTTTAGAGTATATGGAATCATTAAGTCTCATTTTATCAAATACTTCAGTTACTTAAAACTTTTAAACTTTGGAATAATTCTAAATCATTTCACCTTTTTACATAGGAAAACATTTCCAAATCATTTATTAAATCTTGATCAAAGATTTCATATTTCCAAAACATAACTTTTAAATGGGTCAAAAACGGTGTTATTTAAGACATCATTTGCTGTAAACCCAAATCAATAAATTTTAAGTATAAAAATTAGAATAATTCCAAACCATTTATTTAAATCTCATATTGTGAAAAATTATTTTAGAACATCCAAGCATTCCCTTCGACATGTTCCGTCCCTCGCCCATGTCTCCTTCGATCTCAAGACGAAACATGTGACTAGTTGTTTCCGCAAACTTCTTTCATTTTTTAGAAATGATTTATCTATCTTCCAAATCATTATTTATAACACTTAACTATTCTTTTAAAATCCATTCATAAAAGATATTAAAAAGAATGGTTAAGCTTAAAATCATATTTCACCAGTTATAAAATTGCTAGAAAAGTGCTGCGTAAAAGTGATACAAGCTTCTATGATGAAAACAACATTTTTACTTCACATATGTTCTTTTTTCCAACTCAAACTACTTTTAAAACACTTTAAATGATTTAAATGATTTATTTGATATATTTAAACATTTAAAAATATTCATTTTAAATCAATTTCAAATTCGGGTTTTAAATTGCAAAACAGTGATTTTTCTGAAAACTTATTTTGGACATAACTCAAACTCTATCAAACGAAGTCTTGATTTTTCTCTTTGATTTGAAAACTATGGTTACAAGGATCTGTAAATTTCTTATTTCAAAGATTTTCGACTTAGTTTGCATCCTATATATTAATTTAAAGTTATGGGTTGATAATCTCAAACTACCGCTACGTGACGAGTTCGATTTTGACCATATGGTGAATTACTCCGAAACTTGTTTGAAACAATTCAAATATGTTTTGAAACCATATTAAAACTATTCTAACTTATTTAAAACAATATTTTATTATTTTAATCATTAAAGAGGCTAAACGACATCATACACTTTTTTTGGATTTATTAAGTAACTATGTTAGTTTACTAACCATTACCAAACTTGAATACTATTTTCACATCAATTGGATATAGAATTTCACAACCATGTTACCAACCATCTTAACATCCATATAATCATCCAATTCTCAACCAAGCATATAAATTCACTAACTGATGACACTTAACAATATTTTAAGGAGTTGAATTATTAAATATAACTTGAGTACTCACCTTTATCTCTAACTAATTCTTCCTACCAACATTCAATCCATCACAACACTTCACTAATATTTTGAATTTCAATCAAACTTCATTACAACACTTCCACTTGCACTTAGCTCCAAGCCAATAACCCCTTTTCCTCTTCCATGCTTACGACCAAGAGCCAGTCCCCCTCTACTCCATCGTTTTTCTACGTTGTAGAAGTTAAAACACGTTTTAATGGTATTCCAAGGTCCTTGGCAAAGTTTGGTAGAGTTTGGAATTGGTTTGATATGAGTTAAAGAAAGTTAGTAAGGAAAGAGAAGAGAAGAAGCCAATAAATAAGCTTAAAGGAGGAAGAAGAAAATGTGTAATTAAATGAGAGAAAACTCATGCATTTATATGAAAAGAAAGAAGTGGTAAGTTACCAAACTCGTGAACTTGATTATTTATAAAATGTGTGTGTGTATGTTTGTGCGTGTTAAAACATGTTAAGAAAGGTGCAACAACGTTGCAACAACTTATATCGAACAAAAGTTGATTTTCGATAAAAGGTATAACGGTCACATTTTGATGTTTTTGTTAAACTATTTATTTATGTAAATAAAACTTGAAAATATGATTTTTTTATCATCTTTAAATAGTTAAAACAAGTGTGTTTGACTTTAAAAACCATATTTAATAATATTAAAATTCAATTGTTAAAATACAACTTGATTTGTCGAAGTGCGATGAAATTTGTCAATCATTACAAAACAAAAATTGAACGTATATCCAATTTTATCGAAAACAGTCTTTTGTCAATTTTACGATGAAAATCAAAAATCTATTATTTTTGTATACCAATTCTAAAGATAATTTTACCATTCTTATTTATCACATAAAACATGATTATTTAAGTTTGAAAATTCTATATTTAAAGATCTAAAGTTAATTAAATATTTTATTTAAAAGTGGTAAAATTACGGGTCATTACATACTTCCCCCCTTAAAAGAATTTCATCTTTGAAATTAAACCAAAACCCAAAATTTGATAAAACTTACCTAAAACAATCTTGTAACTCAATTCCGTACGATATACATAGACCACCCTCATGCAATATCTGATTCGATCTACCATTCAAATCCAGAACTTTACTTCCGATCTTGTATTGATCTCCGATCCTCTAGTGTGGACTCTGATCATGCTCTTCGATCATAAACCTTCTTTTCCCTTACATAGCTCTCAACTTTGATAGAAAACGCAAGTACCCAATCATAAACCCTCATCAATGTTCATCGTCAAGAATTGAGTAAAAATCCTCTTTCGGATCGGTGAGAGCATCTTAAAGTCTATACTCGAATCATAGATCAAAATCATATGACGAAATGATCTACATACCTTGTATGTACTTATTTACATTCAAAAACTTTATGAAAACTTTTCATAAAACTTGTATCCCTTAATAATCCTTCTTTATACATAATCACTCTAAATATTTATTTTTAAATATTTTCTTAAAGGAAAACATTTCATCCCAAATGAATCATTTCAATTTTAAAAGAAAATTTACCTTTTATATTCTAAAATTAGAATCAACTTATCTTATTATAATACAACCCTTATTAACCAATCTTGACATTAACTAATCAAATAATAATTCAAAATTATCCTTTTAACATAAATAAATTTATATAGATCGAGTAACTCTCAAATAATACCGTGGAACTGCTTACTACCAATAGTATCATATATCCCCCTAACAAGAAGGGTGATACTTAAGAGAAGTATTTACCATTCGAACATATCTTTTTCCCATTTTTAGTTATTTTCTAGCCACTCAAATTAGTTCATTTGAGACTTTCTCAATTTTCAGATTTTTTATTTGAAATAATACTGTTATTATTCTTTTTAAAAAATCCTTTAGAGATTACTTTGTTTATAAATCCCTTTCATTAAATCATCTTATATTAACTTACTTCCCTTTAATTTTCCATACTTCTTTTCCAAAATACCTAAAATTTAGTTTCTCTAAATTAATATGTCATATCTTTCATATCCATCTTTTTCAAAATTATTTTATTTGCGTAAAATACATTTTTATACCACACGCTTATTCATTATTCATTAACCTTAACCTAATATTATTATCAAATATCTTATAGTTAAACCGTGAAACTTAATTCACAAGATGTTTGTTTAATCAACAGATGGTAATAACTGAGTATTATTATTCCCTTAACTATAAAATGACATACGAAGATATCTATATCTTTCAAAAGATATTCCTTTATAGTTAAAATATAATCCTTTTTAAATTTTCAAAATATTAGGATAGGGGTTCTTAAAATTCCTTTTTATTAAACATATATCTTTTACACTTGAAACCGAATATATCAACCCTAAAATAATTTTCTTTCTTCTTTTTATTTGCTTTCCCTTTATCCTTTTCCCTTATTTTCCAATCCTTGCATAGAACTGCATAATGACCTTCTTTACCTTATCTGTAACAGAAGATGCCGGCGTAAGATCCTAGTTTTAATTTCTCGTCTCTCTCATTTTATGCATGTATTCTTCATGCTTGACCATACATCATCATCACCTGACATATAATAACACATCCTAACTTAAATGATATACTTAGTTATTATCAAAAGTTCCATACCATTAATTACTTGACATATAATCCTTTTATCCAAATAACTTGATTTAACTTGTTCGACTTTGAATTTTCCTTGGTTTTATGATAAGAAGAACAATTTGCCAAGCATTTTATACTATTTACCCGAGCCAATATATGATCGATACTTTGAAGATTATTCCCATCATCACCAAATAGCTCAAAACCTTATGCTTGGAACTTTCCAAAGGGAATGTATCTTATAAGTTTTCCTAATCACACAAATATTTATACTTTTGTATAAGTAAAATATACTCCTTTTAAAACGGTGCGTCGAATTGCCTTGCTTAAATGTTTAGAAATTCTAATCGATAATGGTGATCTAGCACATTGATCAGAATCTATAAACCACTCAATTGATAAATCAACACAATTTTTTTTCATATTAAATAACAAACATGCGCTCGTATATATAATATTCTCAAACTCATTCTGGGGTAACACTAACCCTATCTCTAATGAGTCACTCATTATAGGGTGTTACTAACGCTATCTATAACAATTTTTTACTCGCGAAAGCCTAGGTGTTAGGTCAGCCTAAGCTCTTATACCAAATGCAATGATTGGGGTTTTCGACCCTTAAAAAATCGACACCAGTAAATCCTCGTGTCTTAAATCCAAATGCCGAAAAGCTTGATTGTTAAGGGAAAAGGATGATAAAGATAGAACAGAATCTCACACGAATGGAATAACATATATTATTTCAATAATAATCTTTGAAGCGGAAAAATCTTGAATACAATATTAGAGTCTAACCTGGATTTAGCCTGGACAATTATAAACCCTTGTCCTTACAAATGCAAAAACAAATGCAATAGATGTAGCGGATAATAGAATACGTCCATATCTAGATGAAGATCTCTAGCTCTCCTTTGGAAACTCCAAGTGCCTTCAACTAAACCTGAAACAACTCGGATCTGACCAGAGTATTAAAAATACCCGGATCAGGCTTGATAAAATAGTGTGAGGTATTCAAAATTTTAGATGTATAGATCATGTCGATGTCAATAAAAACCTTTGGAAAAGAAAGGTATCTCATAAGACCAAGCCCATACATAAACACGGATGGGTTTTACCTTATGCTACCTAAATACTTTATAATTAAACCATTTGATATTATTGTTAATGACTTTCTTTTAAAACACTTTTCATGTAAATATATGTAAAAACGATTCGGGTTGATACGACCCTCAGTCTTCTTTTTGGGAGATTAGGTGCCTAGCCTCGGATGGAGACTTCCCATTTTTCACTCAACAACGAAACCTTGCTTATTTGTTTTTTAAGGACAGATGAATCAAATGATATTTATGTTCAATTTCTATCATTTTCTCTCTCTGAATCAAACATTTTCTTGCCATAATGTTCAATTCCTATTATTATCAATAATATAGTTCGGATCCTAAATGTAAAAATAAAAGAAGGGGGACCCCCTCTTCATCGAAAGAAATGAGATTGTTGCTGACACAGTAAAAAAAACCTTCTATCTAAGAAAAGAAAATGTACAGAATATAGATAAGGAAAGCAGTCTACTCATGCCCAAGCATAGTAGAATAAAAGGCCTAACTCTACTCTCAAAGTAGTGAAGTTCCCCAAGGGTTCGGTATCATAATAGAGTAGTATGCTGAAACTCTTTCTCTTAAGGTGCGGAGTGAACTGCCGGACTAGGAGCTATGGTTTCACATAGCTAAAATTAATATACTGGTCGGGTGCCTGTTTAAAATGTTACACTACGCACCTCGCTACCGCATAAGCTGCACCAACCAGAAGGCCAAGAAACTGATAGTCTCTTTGGGCCTAGGACGAATGAGTGGATGTGAAGCATGCTGGAGGCCCTCCTCGAGTCAGTCCAGTCAAAAAGGGGAGAGCCCGTAGTCTAGGCTGCATCTCGGGAGTTTGAAGACCATCCCATTTCAACAAAAAATACAGCGGAAAGAAAATCCCTGTCTTTATTTCATCAAAACCGTCAGTTCATTTTCAAAAACGCATCGTTTAGTTTCTCCTAAAAAAAGAAATGGGGAACGCATTAGATATTTACCTAAAACAGAAGGTCCTTGAGCCCACCTTAGCCCCCTAATATACTGGGGTCTCTAACTAGAAAAGTAAATTCTTGAAATTGAGAAGGTCCCAGTGGTCCGCAAAACTCACTAGGATAAGCATTATTATTGAACCAGACGAAACAACAAGCCACGAAACCACAGATAAAGCACCTAAACTATAAGACAAGTAAGCCTCCATACAAATGCCCACTTTGCTTTCGTTCATTTCTCAGTCTAGGTAAAGTCCATCTTGCTGTGATAGGAATGAACAAAAACAAATAAGCTTTAGCTAATGTAATAAATATACCAATTGTTATTCCAAAAACTCCTGTCATTTTATTTAATCCAAAAATTTAAGGAATAGATATATACGGAATAGAGAAATTCCACCCGCCTAAGTAAAGAACTGTTATAAATAATGAAGAAACCAATAAATTTAGGTAAGAAGCAAGATAAAATAAAGCATATTTCATACCCGAATGTTCTGTTTGATAACCTGCAACTAATTCCTCCTTTGCTTTTGGTAAATCAAAAGGTAATCTCTTACATTCTGCTAGGGAAGAAATTAGAAAAACAACAAACCCTATAGGCTGACGCCATAGATTCCACCCCTAAATACCATATTTTGATTGTGACTCAACTATTCTATTAGTGAGAAGCTAAGTTCCGCTTTAAGCCCGACAAGCGGGCAAGAGAACTAGCCCTAAAAGTAGGCAACCAAAAGAGGTAGGTGCGGAAGTAAGTGCTTCCAGTTGATTGAAGCGGAAAAGACTCCCTTCACTAGACCAAGACCTGGGATAGCTGACGCAGGAACGGATTCATGTTGTGGCACTTTCTTATAAGTTCTTTGACAGAATGCCCCATTTCGGGACCTAGTCAGCTGCACATTCAACTCTAGAAAAGAAGTCGGAAGAGAAGACTGCCTTTGATTGAAAGGCAACTAGTGAAGATGCATCGGAATGCTTGTTTTCCAATACGAAACCAAAGAGCTACTATGTTATCAATCAAAAAGACTATGTGCCAGAATAACTATGAATTTGTCTCGATCTACCAGATTCCGAACCAGCTAAGGAATAAATTGGTGTGCAGCAGTCCCAGTGGAATCATTTACCAGGGGACCTCTTCGAAATCCTACTTTGAAGACTTTTAAGGTCTAATCACGCATCCGACCTCATTTCCGGAGGTTTGAGATATAGGAAGTCATCGCTTCTTTAAGTTTCATATCTGCAAATAGGATTCTAACTGTTAGGAATTTCTATTGTCTTCTTTATTTTATTTATCCAAAATAATCCTCCATCAAAAGACATGGAAAAATAGCAAGCCAAGACTTTCACAAAAAAGCTGGACTTGCCTGGCTTTCTTACGAAGGTAAGCTATAGAAAGGGGATAAACGGGTATTAACTCCTCCCTTGCCGCTACTACCGAGGCCTATTGTCCACGAAGTCTGATCTCTTAACTGGCTTTGGAATGACATACAAATACTTTTCAAAGACAATGGGATTGGTTCTCTTACAGTTCAATTCCAAATGCACAGCCAAAGCGCATTACTCCTTCCATTATTCATTGCCTCTAGTTCTGACTTAAGAGTTAGACTGGGCGATAATATATTCTTTCTTGCACAAAGCCTCTCTTCTGATATTGATAGCTTCACTACCTCTCAGCAGTCAACTAGTCGCTTAGCTTTCTAACAAAGCAAGTAGGTAGCGCATCTCTTCCCTCTTAGAGCCAACCGTTCAATTCCTCTAACAAGCGAGTCAACTTCATTCACCTTTTACACTTGGTTAGCAGGCCGAAGGACATTTATCTTCCTTGAAAGCAAATTATCGAATAGAGCTAGCTAACAAGTAAACGAATGAATGTTGCGTAATTGAACGGAATGCTGTTGGCATGAGCTAAGCAAGCAAGAAAGAATAGTAATCAGGTTGCATAGATAGGAGTAAATGAAAAATTTGACTAGAAACATGTGAAGTGTATGGCTAACCCAATAACGAAAGTTTCGTAAGGGGACTCGAGCAAGCTACCATGAGACAAAAAGATCTTCTTTCTAAAAGAGATTCAATTCAAAACTATTATATGTCCAAGGTCCAATATTGAAATCAATTCAGATATTTTCATTTACTTTGTCCGTGTCAACAAACAATTCCAAATACCTCGACGTTTACAAGAGCGAGGAGCCTTATAGTTAGAGGGATGCCTTGTGAGCTGGGCTTTGGAGATAAGGTGCGCAGTGGCGAAGCCAAGTCAATTTCGGGCCACCAAACCTTGCAATTGATGAGAAGGACGGGGATAATTGTTATTTGAACAAAATGATCATAAAAAACTTTTGGTAAAAATTATGTTTTGGTCTGAGTAGGGATAGCATTCCGCATATAATGGCATGAATCACCGAACCTGCACTTAGGAAGTGTAATGCTTTGAAAAAGGCGTGATTCATTAAGTGAAAGACGCTAACCGAATAGTTAGAAATGCCATAAGCAAAGATCATATAGCCTAATTGACTGCAAGTTGAATGAGCTATGACCCTCTTTACATCGTTCTGCAATATTCCAGTGGTTGCCACAAGGAATGACGTCATAACTTCTGTAGAAGTAATAACAATCAAAGCCATAGGTGGGTATTCAAATAAAGGAGAGCACCTTGCTATCATGAAAACACCAGCTGTGACCATAGTAGCTGCATGAATCGAAGCAGATACTGGAATGGGATCCTCCATTGCATCGGGCGACCGAGTATGCGATCCTATCTGTGTAGATTTCCCAGCAGCATCAATAAGAAGTAAAATATAAATCAGGGTTATGGCATTGAATCTCATGTTATGAGAAATCCATGAATTTTTGAGGGCAAACGTACGAGCAAAAATGGTGGAAAAGTCTACTATTTGAAAGAGGGTAAAACGACCCGAAATCCCAAGAGCTAATCCAAAATCACTTATTCGATTGACAGGCATAGCTTCTGTAGCTGCTTTATCTGCCTGAAGTCGTATGAACCAGAAATGAATTAACAAATGAAGCAAGACCTACTCAACATAGCCCAGAAGAGCTAAATCCTATCAAATATGATGGAAAGTAGAAATTCCATGCCATGAGTTGTACTGTTTTACCAACTGCCCCAAATAGTCCGATTTTTCCTCCACGGTGATACGGAGCTAAAAGATGCACCACTTTCATCCTTATTTTAAAGACTGAGAATTGCGTATCTAACTGTAACAAATAAAGGAAGGCGCACTTCTTCCTTCGAGAGATGACGTTAAGATAACGTCTCCAAAGCATGCTTTCTTAATGAAGAATGCTAGTTTACGGTCGCGCCCCCAGACCGTCCGGATCCCACGAGTGAATAGAAAGTTAGATCGACATTGGATCTCACCTGAATCGCCCCATCTATCCTCCTGCCAATAGATTGGATCACCTAATGGCTGTTTATAGCTCTGGGAATGCTTCGACAATTCAAAATTAGGAGAAAGTTTTTTAGTAATAAATCTATATTCAAAATTATTTCATTCGGATTTTTTTGCTTTATCAAAATGTCAGACTTCTAAATTTTCATAAGGTCCTCCAGGAACTCCTTCTAGAGCCTATTGAATAATTTTTATAGATTCCTTCATTTCACTGATTCGTACTAAAAATGAGCTAGTGAATCTCCTTCTTTTTGCCATTGGACTTCCCTGTATGGATTAGTGCATGAGACCACGATCCACAAAAGCATGGGACTCACCCTTGGGAATGGAGAAGGGAAACATAGCATGTCACAAGTGCGAGGTGCCCTAAGTGAGAGGGATGCCTCGCGAGCATTGTTTGAGTAAATAGAAAGCTATCCTAAGCCTCTGATATTGCTATTCGTTCATTTTCCTTTTCTTTCTCTTTGTTTGTTTTCTCATTTTCTTTTTTATGTTCTTGCTCAAAAATAATAAATTTGAAATTCTGAGGTTCTCCCTAACCAATTCCTAACTTTGAATATATCAAAAAACAAAAATAAAATTTTTCTATTCGATCCAAAAAAGTGGAGAATGCGCATTTGCTTGAAATATTTTCAAGATAATTGTTTTACGTCTTTGAGCACGCATAGATCCTTTGATTATAATGTCATTCATTTCTTTTTCCCAATTTTTCGATTTTCGAGTCCCGACATGATTAGCAGATAGGTGGGCAGTTGCTCTTTTATTTTATTACAACATTACATTGCTTATTGAATGTTCCCGCACGAAAGGAATGATCTTAATTGCTATTATATTAATAGTATAATATAACGATCTCACTATCATCGAGACAAGGCCATTATTCTTGGGATCATATAAAAGCAGTGATTTCTCCATCGATTGAGAAAGCATCTCTCCTTTGAGGTTGAGTTGCTTTTGAACGTCTTTTTATATAAAAAAAGAGAAGATTGTTCTTGTGACTCGCCCCAAGGTAGATACTACAGTAGTCACTATAGCACTTCTATTTGTATTTTTTTCTAGTAGTTTTCTCTTTCCTTTCATTCTTGTAGTAAAATTTCATAGCAGCTTAGCATCCAGTTACATACCGAACTTGTTCCTATAGGTGCTCTATAGTCTATCTATAGCAGTTTTTATTAGGGTATGAATATCAATCGGGTAGGTGTAAAGTCGGCTCAATAATCCAACCGCTGACTTAATGATTAGGTTCTCTTAACTTTGACTTTTTTTATAGAGCATAATGAGTGAATTAAATATATATATTTTATGTTTTCTTCCCCGCCAGTATATTAATTCGGGAGGAGGCCGATCCAAACGCCAGTATAAACATAGTGACCTACATCGCCATTTCTTCCTTTACATTTGGTAACTTCGATTATGCATAGTATTCTTGGATTCCCCAATGTTTATACTAGGATAGATAGAGCGGAGGTTAATGGCCCGGATATAGAGTAGATTGCATAGAATATATAGCCTTGTTCCATTGCTACTATTTCCTTATTCAATATTTAAAGTTTAAAAGATACCACTTTTTTTCCAATCATTCTGCTCTTAATCAATGAAATGGAATAGAGTGCTTAGATTTTTGGGGGGGTATTCGTGGAGTCAAGGATTTGTTAGGAATTCCGGATCGAATAAGAGGAAAAGTAAGGATGACTCTATTGTTGCGACCGCATGATTCTTTATGACTTGAGGCGCCCGAAAGAAGGCCCGCAATGACGCACTGGTGCTCCGGGTGGGCCCGATATTTCAACTATAGGAGCGACCTGTTGGTTCATCAAACCCCGACCCAGCGTCACACGTTCTCTAGGTCCAAAGGGATCCAATGCCCAACTACCAACTTCTCCCGGACTAAACGAAACGAAACTAATAGTTGAGCAGTGCATCTAATTTCAGTAGAAACTACGTATGCTTCCATAAATAGTTACTATTAGATCAACACCTTATCCTTTCATGTGTTAATCCCCGAGCCTCTAGTGAGTTATAGATAGAGTTAGAAAAGATAATTTTTTTAATGATTCCATCATACATGATTGAGATGCAAAAACTTTCCACTGGAAGCTCTATGTCTATGTGTTGGCTTTACCATGTACCCTTCTTCTTTGTAATCGCCGTTGTCCATAAAAAAATGTAGTGCTGTGATCAGAAAGAAAATTTTCCTTTCTTTCGCATTCACAACATCTCTTATTTCTCATGTTTCATTCATTTAATGGAAAACATTCCATTGCTGTTACCATTCCACTCCTGTTTAGGTTTAATACCACCATTCTGGTTACGGAAAAAGAAGACTTCCACCTAGAGAATCATGCCTTTTTTATGACAAGAAATTCTGAAAGAAAAATCGTGGATCCACAATGTTTATACTGGACGTGGTACACTAGCCCTATTCTCTCAACTTATGTTTAATACTTTCAAGTAAAAATTAGCTTTCTTTCTAGGCATAAAAATGGCTAGAAAGAAAGTCAAGTAATTAGATGAACTAAATGCTCTTTGCCCGGCCCATGCCCTCCTTTGAAGCATGGGGATTCTTTGGTGAAGGTTCAGAGGGATAACTTCATTCAAAATGTGATATAAAATTTCCTGCTCCTCTGTACTTCACTTCTGGTAAGTCTCATCTCTTATGGTAATATCTGGAACAGAATGGAAAAGAATTTATTTATTGATTGGCTTTGGTCGAGCAACCGCGACATTTCTTAAATGGCCATAGCCTACATAGCTCTCCTCCTCTTTTCAACGAAGTGAGTCTCAGACCATATGTAGTTCTCAGTCCATTTTTTACCTAGTTCCTTTGCTTTTTAAGTTAAGAATGAATTCCAGAAAGTAAAGCACTCTTTAGGTCAACCTACTTGAAGTGGTAGACCCTAGATGACCGGGGCAGGCGACGAGAGCTAGTTTAGTCATGTAACCAAAATACGTGGACCCTAATGTACTAGGGCTTTGTTTCACGATTGAATTGCCTATCGAACTGGAAAGATGAAACTGGCACTCACGATACACTTCCACTGGCCCTTTCGGTTTTACAAAGACTACATCCCCTCTTCCAATTGATCGGGGACGTCATCTCCCATCCCCAATTAATATATTGGATGTTAGTTGCCTATAAGTTTACTGGGTGACACTGGACCCAATTAACGTACTGGGCCCGGAGAACTCCTAGCTAAATGGGATATGAGATTCCTATATAACTAGACTTCAATATTTTGAATAGACTGATAAACACTTTGACCAGGACAATTGATGCTATCTAGCCAGAATTACCCACACTCAGCTTAAGATGCCACATCTTCTGTCAAGGCACGATAGTCTATAAACACGACCAGCGGGAGACCTACTTCCCTAATAGTAAGTGGCACATTCTAGGATATACTCTTAGAAGGGAATCTGACTTGCTGCAAAAAAAGGGGTGGGATGCGTCATTCCACAACCTCGTCTCGTATTCTCATTATTACAAAAAACAGCTTAGAAGAAATTCCTAATCAGAGTGAACGCACCATGAGTCGCTCTTATGTTAAGCCCTAAATTTCATATTGACTTACTTAGTGACAAATTGATCTAAATAAAGGATGTTAGAAAGCCACCCACTAAGTTCAACCAGTCAATATAATAATAATTAGATGTTTAACTTTTTAATTATTAATTAGAACTCAAAATAAAATAGTAAGAACTGATTATATTTTAAATAACACAATAGTGTTTGCCAATTTTTTTATTACCAAAAATAACTGTATTCGAATGACCAATCCATCTAACTCAGTCGGTCTAATGTCCTTTTCAGGAGCTCCAGGAAATGCATCTTAGGTACATTAATTAGTAGGTATGAGAGGATTAATGTTGGATCCCTAAGGACAAATGATTGATTTACCCATTCAAAGCAATTTACGTGAAGGACTTTCTTTGATAGAATATATAATTTCCTGCTACGAAGCTCAAAAAGGAGTCGGGATACTCTTGTACGAACATCAGATGCTGGATACCTTAGGCGTAGACTTGTTGAATTAGTTCAACACATTATTGTACATAGAACAGATTATGGTACTGTCCGAGGTAATTTCGTGAGTCCTCGAAATGGGGTCATAGAAATTTTTTTGTCCAAACCCTAATTGGTCGTGTATTAGCGGACGATATATATGTGGGGATACGCTGCATTGCCACTCGAAATTAAGATATTGGGACTGGACTTGCCAATCGATTCATAACTTTTCGAGCTCAACTAATATATGTTGAAACCCCCTTTACTTGCAGGAATACAACTTGGATCTGTCAATTATGTTATGGTAGAAGTTCCACTTCCGGCGATCTGGTTGAATTGGGAAAAGCTGTAGGTGATTAGTACTTGAAAAATTGCTGTATTTATTTTGTTTGAACTCATGATCTAACTGAGTCGCTCTTTCACATGAGACAGACGGGAAGAAAGGAAGTATAACATCTAGGTGCGCAGCGAACAAGCCAGGCCGGCTCCAACACCATACTTAGCTTCGTCCAACCTATACAGTAGATTGAGGAGACCCATCTAGTATATAAGTCCGGTGGGAAGTATGACTGCCTTTTCTCTCTCCTAGCTCCAGCTGCGAAATTTTAAGTATATAGGGAAGAGTTCCAAACGGACCGACTTTCCAATAACCCCAATCAACAATCAATTGGTTTAGGCTTTTCCCCTTTCGCTCGCCACTACTAGTAGCAAGGAATCATTCTTTCTTTTCCTTTGTTTACTGAGATGTTTCAGTTCTCCGAATTCGCTTCTAAGTGATCAAAGAACACCTAGATATTATCACATGCCCGAGAGAAGACCCTTGAAAGGGAACACCGTGGCGTAAAAGGCTCCATTTCCACCACTGGAACAAAAGACACCACGAAAAACGAGACTACATTTTTACAAAAATTGGGAATATGTCCATAGGTTTGATACCTTGTTATAGAACTCGTGCTTTAGAGAAATATAAGATCAGATAAAGTTGAAAAATGAAGTAGTTCATTAACAATTCATAGAAAAAAGAAAAAAAAAGAAAGCATTGGCTTCCCTCTCGTATCTTGCATCTATAATATTTTTGAGTGAAGCTCAGTCGTAAATGCTGTAGTGCCCCTTGAAACCTTGGTATTGGTGAAGTGAGAGACGAAATCTGAGTTCCCTACCTTGTTCTTTTCCCTTGTCGAGAAGCGAGGATCAATTAGGTTAAATCTATCCTTTTCCCATTGTTCTATGATTCTACGATTATTGACCGAGATCCAATTTCCTTTAAGAGAAATCTTCTTTATAGGCCACTCCCCTCGTTATCTCCCGGCTCGTTGAGCTTAAAAGAAGTACAACCTATGGTTGACTACCCATCTTTCCTTCAGTCTTATGACTAGCTTAGCAACCGCTTGGCTATTACTATTACCATTCATTCTTTCATGGGTGGCAGAATTGTAGGCCATATAACCTTGCCAACTAAAGCGGCCTACTTTATTGTGGGCTTAAGCAATCGAACTAACCTAGCTCCATCTAGAAGGGCCCCCTTCCTTTGGGTGCCTCTATTTTGTCTTTGGAACTCCTACAAAGAGTTTACGGGCCTAGATCAATGAAAAGGAAAGTCCTTCGGTTCCAGGTTCGAGTGATGGTTCACCAGTCAGAGATCAACGAAAAGCAATCCTTCTTTTCAGTTTGAACTAAAAGAAAGTTGTTGAAACCCGAGACCAAAGGAATGTACGGTTTGAAAGAGGCTATGCGGTAGGACCGTGTAATATGGAATAATGAAATAGTCTAGGTATATAAAGTAGGTAAATGCAAGGAGACACCAGGATTTTATACTGGTTCGGACCTCTCGTCCTACGTCCAATCCCTAAGCTTCACTTAGGAATTTCACTAACTAATACCCTCACTTCACCCGGAGGAATAGGTTTACAACTTACCCGAACAACCGAACGGGATTTCTTGCCTCAACTACCAAAGAGGACTTCAACTCAATTACTAAAATACAATATTCGACTTGTTGTGTTCTTGTCAACACTAATGAGTCTAATGTAGTACAATGTTCCTATAATCTTATCCTCGAGAATATGCAATGTGTTTGTGAAGATTTAGGAAATGTGAATTGCTATGAATCAAAAGAATTTTATAAACAAAAACAATGATTCAAGCAATAGATTAATGAATGCTTTGAGAGTATCTAGAAAATATGAACAAGAGAATAGTTAGATTAAAGCAAGAAAATTCGGTAAATTAAATGATGTGGGAATCATGTATATATACTTGTAGAAGAGATGCATATGTTGTCAAAGGTTGCAAACAAGAGATGCTTCCATTTCCATTGATGAAAGGTTGCAACTCTTGGAAGGAAGAAGGTGTCTTTTCAGAGAAAATTCGCAGGTTTAAATTCAGTCGACTGAGCAGGAGATTCAATCGACTGAAAATATGAAGAAAAATTTTCAGGAACAATTTCAGTCGACTGCATAGGTAATTCAGTCGACTGAAACTGTGCAATTTTGTATATGTGTACAGTTTCAGTCGACTGGCCATGCCTGTTTAGTCGACTGAAGTATAAAAGTATGCACAGTGAATATGTGAATATGTGCAATTTCGAGGATAGATTTTAACAAATAATCTAGACTAAGACCCATAGAAAATCATACTAATGTTTATACTTTGGTCTTCATCGATCTTCTTCTAGCTTTTGCATTCCTATTTGTTGAAGCTCATTGTCATTGATCAAAATTTTCGTGTATTAACATTCTCCCCCTTTTTGATTGATGACAATACTATTCTAGATGTATATACTTACTTTCTCCCCCTGAATGTATGCACTATCTTTCCTACAAAACAAAGTTAGTTACCATTGATTTTCTCCCCCTTTGTCATCGACAAAAAGGAAGAACTAAATCAATTTGAACGTAACGATGTTTGGGAATTAGTTCCCTGTCCTAATAATCAATCAGTAATTGGAACAAAATGGATTTACAAAAATAAAGTAGACGAACAAGGTAATATAACAAGGAATAAAGCAAGACTAGTAGCACAAGGGTTTAATCAAGAAGAAGGTATTGATTTTGAAGAAACATTTGCTCCCGTTGCAAGACTGGAAGCAATACGTATACTATTAGCCTTTGCTTGTTTTCACAATTTTAAACTTTATCAAATGGATGTTAAAAGTTCATTTTTAAATGTTTTTATTAAATAAAATGTATATGTAGAACAACCTCCATTATTTATACATGAAAAATATCCGGATCATGTATTTAAATTAAAGAAAGCACTATATGGTCTTAAACAAGCACCTCATGCTTGGTATGAAAGACTTAAAAGTTATTTATTAAACTCAGGATTTAAAATTGGAAAAGTAGATCAAACACTTTTTATTAAAAATACTACCAAAGATATTTTAATAATTCAAATATACGTAGACGATATTATTTTTGGTTCAACAAATGAGAATTTATGTAAAGAATTTTCAAATATAATGATTAATGAGTTCGAAATGTCTCATATGGGAGAACTATCATATTTTCTCGGACTTCAAATCAAAAAATTAACAAATGGAATTTTTATAAATCAAGAAAAATATTGTGCTAATTTAATTAAACGATTCGGCATGGAAAACACTTCTGCTAAACCTACTCCTGTGAGTACCACTCACTACAACAAAATGCACTATCTATAGCACTAATCCATAGCGTTTCCCTATTAAAGGCATATGAAATAAACAATTATATTATTTCCAACGCTATTTGTCAAATTTCCAACACTATGTGTCAAAAGGCAGGAACAAATTATTTAGGCGGTGATTTCGTGAGCTAAGTGCCGTTTCTCCCTCTTTTCATCGTCTCCTGTAATAAAGAATGTCCCCCTTCTCTTTAAAAAAACCCTAAATCAAATCACGTTATCGTTCAAAATTCAATAAACCAAATCAAATCACAACCGCCTTCATTTTGTCTTGCTGCTTCAATCAGAAGAACCACCATCAGAGGAACCGCTCAATAACTATCACCCAACGCCCTCCAATCTGAAGAGCTGCCGTAACTTCATTTCGTCGCTCCAATCCAAAGAACCGCCAATAGTGGAACCGCTTCAAAGGTACATATTTAGTTGCAAAGTTTGATTGTTATCAACCTTTTCCTGTTCAATAAAATGGATTATTTATATTTAGCCATGTTGTTTCTCAAATTTGTTAAGCATTGTATCTCGGATTTGTTCTGAAACTAGAATGATTAACTGAATTGAAATACATATTAAACCTGAACAAATGGAGAAAATTGAGGGAGAGGAGAGTGGTAGCCAAATTATACAGATAAGGAAGATAATTTCTAGTCGTAAAATGAGAATTAGATGATTTGTTCAAACTAAAATACGTAATTAAGTTGAAAGGATGTAGAATTTTAGAGGAGAAGTGATGACAGTAGAATCAAAATTACTGCTAAGATAATTTTAGTAAACCTTGGCTCTGGAGCAGGTCTTTATCCATTTGCTTCTGATTCAATATATTCAGCAAGCAAAGGTACTATTATTCGTTCATTTCATCCTCAGTCTTATGTGCTTTGCCCAGATCAGCGTTTCTCCTTGCAGTTTCACTTGTAACTTTTCCTTTAATTTGATGACTTTGGTTTATGGAATAATATTTTCGCACCTTTGAATAATTGCAGGTGGTGTGGTTTTGTTTACAAGGTCATTTGCTTCGTTAGCCCCTGAAGGAATCCGTGTTACTGTCCTTTGTCCAGAGGTTAATATTTTTTCTTTTTCTTTTTCTTTTTTACTTAGTTGTCTGACTTTTTTCTTTTTCTTTTTTACTTAGTTGTCTGACTTTGTTTTTTTTTTCCTTTAAAAATGTTATTGACTGAATAATTAGCTAGTAACGACAATGTTCCAAAAAATAATGGTACAAGTATGTACTGAATCCACAAGAATATATACTACCACTTCCACTAATCTATATTATATTATTATTAGTGAGTTACATCAAGAGCACACACCCAATTTTCCATGAATCTTAAACTGAAAGGTCACATTTTTGCTTTCTTTTTTCTTCTTCTTTTATCGTTCCTCTTCCTCTCACCTCCGTAAGTTCAAGGAAAAAAACAATCTATTTTCCAGCTAATGTCGCCTCTTCCTATCATCTCCACTCCAACCCTAGGCCTTCGATCAAATTAAATAAAATTGAACACTCACTATGAAATCGAGTCTATACATGTATGTGGGATCATAATGTGTGGTGTAAAAACATAAGTCATTACATCCGATGTATATATGTAGTATTTTGGTACCCAAATCAGCTTTTACAAATCGTTTTAGTACATTTTGATACCAACTTGTGCGAATAAGTTCTTACTCATTTTCTTTTCATATTTTACGTGTATTTTACGTGAACGTTGAAGTGTTGCATCCAAAATTTAAATTAACTAATAATAAAGTGATTTGGTTCTAGGCTCTATGGCATCTAAAAACAGCGATCATCAAAAATAAGATGTGATCGCATGAATGAAATAAAGCATCTAAATATTGCTGTTACTGTTCAAAATTTACAGCTGCAGGATGCTTGGTTCAGTTTACATCAATTTTCAATATTTGTCACAGGAGAGTATTCTTCTATCTCCAGTCCCCTAACTAGAAAAGTAAACATTTGAGCTTGAGAATAGTCCCGTAAAACTCAATAGAAGTACCATTAAATTAGATGAAACAACAAGCAAAGAAACACAAATTCAGTAAATTTAGGCGACAATCGATCCAATCCAATTATAATTGGATACTGATTTTTTGATCGGCATATAATCCATTTGATGTAAATTAAAGTTATAAGTGAAGATTATTTTATTACTAAATTCTCTTGTTACATTGATAATGCATTGTACAGATTGCATCCCTATATATGCAAATTATGGTTTCTAACGTTGAGATAAATTGGTATGTACGCTCAGCGCTATTCGAAAACGCCAATTACTATTTTTTATAGCTGCTTTAAATTAGTATCTAAATTTGTTGTTTAAACAAGCCAAATCTTTAAATTAGTATCTCAACTTTTGCACTGTCTGAAGACTAAGAGGTTTGAAAATGACGACATTAAAACTTCTCTAAGTAAAGAAAACAAACCTTACCTATACTGATACTGGTTGTCATGTTGTAATAACAAATATTTGCAGCACAATGAGTTAACACACAATCAATGTGTTTGGATGTTGTACAGTAATTTGCATTAAATCAGTAATGTGACGATTTTCAGCTTAAAACACATACTTTTTATTCACATCACTAAATGATTCAGGCATCGGTTCACTCGTGACTAATTCCAGTTTCATGCAATGTATTAATGATTGGTGACATTGTTGTATAAGTTGAAAAAATTATTGTTAATGGCGCGAGCCAAGTATCAGGAGAGAGGTAATGCATAGACATTACTCCGGTGCTACAAAATAGCGCCGTTGTAATGGCAAATTTTTTGGAAATAGTTTGGTGCTAATGTTGTATATTGTTCTGACATTGTTGTATATTTGTATCCATGCACCTTATAGTACTCAAGTTTTCCATATGAATTCTATTCTTTTTTGGGTTACATAGTTTCAGCAGGATGGTAACAATACATAAATACAGCCGGCAGATGTTTCATTTTGTTAATAAACTTCTACATGTCAGTTAGGCTTCAGTTTCCCTTTAACCTTAGATATTTAAATTAACTGATGTAGAGTTTTCCCGAAATTCACATTTTTTTTTGCTCCAGAAAAATGTTGTTGCATCTAAGTATTTTGCCCATGTTTACTCGAGAGTACATAGGTTATGTTTTTATGCATTTTTTGTGATATTGACATGACCTGCAATGATATATCCTGAAAATTTCACTAGATACTTTGTGAGATGGCAAATTCTCTTCCATTTAGCAAGACTAGGGTGACCAATATTGCGTTTACCTTTGCTGTTTAATTTTCAGTGAATGCACTTAAACTATTTCTACATTCAACTAAATTGAATTATACGGTAGTTGTAAATGCAAATATTTTTTCTAATTGTTATTTCGATTTTGCTTATGTTTTTCTTAAATTTAGCAATATGCCATGTTGGAAAAAAGAAAAAGAAAAAAGAAACAATGAGTGTATACTACCTTTTCCACTTCAGTCTACTGTTTTTGATGTCTTATAAATGTTTATCATTTCAATTATATCTTCCCCTAGTTGCTTTATTTTCTGAATAAATAGATTACCCATTTATAAAATTTGAGATACAAATATGGAAAACTTGTGTATATATTGTTTGACATCATTAGTTGCATCTTCCAAAACATGAGTAACAATGCTACTGTTGTAGTAATTGCTGTTTAAGAATGAATGAATATGTGTCAAGAGAGAGTTGCTGTTCGTAAATCTGATACTTTTTTCCATTTGAAAAGACAAGAAATGATGGATAAAGACTGGGTACGTCTAAACAGGTAATTATATGGTACTTAAGTATAATATTGAATTTAAAACATATTTTAATACCTAAGGTTATTATTTGTTTTTTATTATTATTGTAGAACCACTAAAGAATACGAGCAAGCAGCTTGGAACTTTGTAAACGATGCAAAGCTAAAGCTGCAAAATGTGGAAAAAAATTTATGCCCTTGTGTAGATTGCAGAAATCTTACCCGTCTTCATGGATAAGTTATTGTTGAGCATTTGATTATAAGAGGAATGGAACCTAAGTACATGGACGGTGAGTGGTACAATCACGGCGAGCGAATAAATAAAAGCAAAAATACAAAGCCGGGTGATGCGTATGATTTGCTTAAAGCCATTATCTATGAAGACGAAGATTTTATTAATCATACTTTCTTTGATGATGATAAAAGTGAAGATGATGCACAGAGACGAGAGGATGAATTGCACAAAAATTTGGAAGATGCAGAGACCCCACTATATCCTGGTTGCAAGGATCAAACAAAGTTATCTTCTATCTTTGCCTTGTATAATCTTAAATGTGAGACTGGATTGTCTGATAATGGTTTCGATAAGCTTCTAACTGTGCAGCAATTGTTGTTGCCAAAAAATAACGTACTTCCCAAGTCGTTATATGTATTGAAGAAATTCCTTAAAATATTTGATATGGGTTTCGAGAAGATTCATGCATGTGAGAACGGCTGTTGTCTTTTTAGGAATGAATATAAAGATTTGAATAATTGTCCAAAATGTGGATTTTCAAGGTGGAAAGTAAATCAACGGACAAAGGAGATTATGCATGGCATTCCAGTTAAAGTGTTGCGTTATTTTCCAATAATTCCAAGGTTTAGGAGAATGTTTAGATCCAAAAGGATGGCGGAAGATTTATGGTGGCATTTCAATAACAAAAGCACCGATGGAAAAATGCGACATCCGGTAGATTCTATAACATGGAATGTAGTGGATGAGAAATTCAAATCATTTTCAGCAGATCCACGCAATCTTAGGCTTGGCCTTGCAACAGATGGCTTCAATCCATTTTCTATGTTAAGTTCCAAATATAGTTGTTGGCCTGTAATGCTCGTGACATATAATCTTTCGCCTATGTTGTGCATGAAGAAAGATAATATTATGTTAACATTGTTAATTCCTGGTCCGAAGCAACCAGGAAATGACATTGATGTATTTTTAGCGCCATTGGTAGAAGATTTATGTCATTTATGGAATACCGGAGTTGAGGTGTATGATGCATATAGTCAATCAATCTTTAACATGAAAGCAATTTTGCTTTGGACAATAAATGACTTTCTGGCATATGGTAATCTTGCTGGATGTTGTGTAAAAGGTAAAAAGGCTTGTCCATTATGCGGTGTCAACACTCATCATCGATGGCTAAACCACAGTAGAAAGACCGTCTATATGGGCCATAGAAGATTTCTATCTCCTTCAAACCCTTTGAGAAAACAGAAGGCCTTGTTTGATAACACCGTGGAGGAAGGGTGTAGACCTAGGATTCTAACTGGGAGAAAAATTTCTATCATTTTAAAAGATTTTCCGAATAATTTTGGAAATGCAAAGAAGAACCAAAAAAAGAATAGCAGAAAAGGTAAAAAATTGAATGAGCAAAATATAATAGGAAATAAAAGAAGAATTGAGCATAGCAAGAAAAATGAAGATGATGAGGATAAAGATCCCGTGAGAATGGAGCTATTAAGGTGGAAAAAAAGTCCATCTTTTTTCAGTTGCCATATTGGGAGGTTAGTGCATACGTTTTATTTTATTCTATTAGACTAACATTATAGAATCATACAACTAAATTGTTCCATTATTGATTTTTATAGGAACTTACAATATGTCATAATGTAGATGTAATGCATGTCGAGAAAAATGTTGGAGAAAGTCTACTAGGCACAATGTTGCATGACAAGAAATCAAAAGATGGAGTTAACTCTAGAAATGATTTGAAGGATTGGGGAATTCGACATGGTCTTCATACACAACCCCGCGGGAAGAAGACATATCTTCCGCCAGCTCCATATACATTATCGAAAGGAGAGAAAAAAACATTTTGCAAAAGGTTTTATGATTTTAGAGGAGCTGATGGTTATTGTTCAAATTTTAAAGGTTGCGTATCATTAGAGGACTGCAAAATTAGTGGCTTGAAGTCTCATGATTATCATGTTTTAATGCAACAATTATTACCCGTTTTAATCCGAGGATTGCTTCCAAAGAAGCCAAGGAAAACAATAACTCGTTTCTGTTCATCGTTTAATAAATTATGTCAACGTGTTATCGATAGAGAGAAATTAAATCAACTTGACGACGAGATTATTGTAACTTTGTGCGAGCTTGAAAAATACTTTCCACCTTCTTTTTTTGACATAATGATACACTTGACAATTCATCTTGCAAGAGAAGCACGATTGTGTGGGCCAGTCCATTTTCGTTGGATGTACCCCTTTGAAAGATACATGAAGACACTAAAGGATGATGTAAGAAATCATGCTCGTCCCGAGGGGTGTATTGCAGAATCTTATCTTGCAGAAGAATGCATGAGATTCTTTGGTGAATTTTTAACAAAATCACAGAAGAAAGAAGTTATAAATGAAGATTACCAAAGTAATGTAATACTTGAAGGACGTCCAATATCAGCACATAAGACAATCACATTGTCTTCAAATGAGAAAGAATCTGCTCATTTGGCTGTGCTAATGAATATGACCGTGGTAGAGCCATTTTTAGAGTAAGTTCATATTCCCTCTTTTTCATTGTTTGATTGTTTGTAATTTTAAATATAACATAACATCTTTTGTTATACGCTAGTTTGCATTTGGAGGAGTTACAAAATTCAGACAAGCGCATGGAAAGAAATGCAATGTTACTTTGGAAAAATCATATAGCTACGTTCTCTAATTGGATTAAAAAAAAGGTCAATTGAATTCTTAAATGTTAATAATTAACTTAAAACCGTATAAGAATATTTTAATTAAATGAAATTATTTTTTGTAGGTATCTGTTAGCTCCGAAGATCAAGACGACATGTTAAAATGGATTGGTTATGGTCCAAAGAACGATGCTTTGTCCTACACAAGATACATCATTAATGTACAACATTTTCACACAAAAGATGTTGGGAGAGAAACCCAAAATAGTGGAGTGACTTATGATGCAACAACCATGTGTAGGGCAAGCGCAAAAGATGTTTCTCAAGTGGTCGATGTTGTCAGTTATTATGGGGTAATTACCGATATAATTTTGTTGGACTATAACATTTTTTATGTTCCGATCTTTAAGTGTGATTGGGCAAACATAAGAAATGGTGTAAAGGTTGAAGATGGATTTACGCTTGTCAATTTACATCAAAGTCAAGCTTCATTTACAAAAGATCCATATATACTTGCATCTCAAGCAAAGCAAATTTTTTATTCAAGAGAAAATGATTCTTCTAATTGGTATGTGGTAATGAAAGCACCTTCGAGAGTTTTTGACGATTTAGAGATCCACGACTCCTTTGAGGAAGTAAGCAATGTTGGGGAAGATTGCCAAGAAATCAATATGGATGTTGATGAGCATGTTGAGGATGTTTCTTTTGTTAGAGAAGATTGTGAAGGCATACTTGAGTAGTCTTGAAACGTGTCCTTATATTTTCTTAAAAATCTTCCTTTTTTTTGTTGAGGAAGATTGCCAAGAAATGTGTCCTTATATTTTCCTTATAAATCTTCCTTTTTTTGTTGTTTTTTCCAACACTTATTTAAGAACTTGCTTGTTTAAAGCTTAACTCACACATCACAAGAATGCATATTCTTGTATTTTGTTGCATGAATGTTTTACTGCCTAATTGAACGTTTAAAGCATGGTTTCATTTGTCATACGCTTATGGTCTTGTGATTTAGAATTAACGAATATTCCAGTGAATCAACCAAATCCATTAAGTGTAGAGGAAGAGGATGCACGGGGTAAGATTTGAACTTTTGATATTATTGCGGCAGCTTTCCATTTTGATTAAAATTTCGTTGTTATTCAGAAATTCCTGGTCTGATTACACTGTTTAACAACATATGGGTGTTTTCTTTTTAAAGCTGTGAGTAAAACTAATTTTCTTTCTTTACTTACTGGAAGCCTGATGCATCTATATACTTGCAGCTCACTGATTAAAAATAATTAAGAGAAAGGGTGTTTATGTTGAAGGATTCATTCATATTCAATGTCTGTATATGGTATTGTTTTGTGAATCCTTCTCAAATTAGTTAACCCTCATTCGTACTTAGTAAATCGGGTATATTTTGGGGAAAAAATCACTGATTTTTATCAATAAACAGACTGCTCAAAACTGCCTCAAAGTTAAATTTGAAGTTTTGTTTCTTGAAATGGCAAGCGAATGCTTAATCACTCAATTCAAACACTTTTAAAGTAAATACATTAGACATGAAAATTTCAAGTCGATAAATTTTTGCAGCTGCACTTAATTAATTAACTGCATGAACAACATTGATTATTGTATGATATTGTTTGGGTGATCTTTATTAAACCGTAAGCATATACCAAGAATTATACTGTTAGTTACACTTATTCTTATTTATTTATTTGCGTTTACATATAATACATTCAACATATGAAATCAAGCGTCTTCATAATGAGTACGTTTGTTGGTTTGTATATTCTTGATAGTTAGATATGTTTCCATTTTTGATTATAATATACACATATTGGTTAAGGTAGAATAATTTGAACCTAAAAGGTTAAAATACAGTTGACAAAATGATGCAGGGTGGTTTTTATTTGCTTTTGGCATACCATTTCATTATTTCAGTGAACAGGTTTGTCTGTCTACAAAAAATTAAAATAGAAAGTAAAATAAAAAAATAAAAATAAAATAAAATAAAATAAGAAATTTAAAGAAAATTGAGGGGATAACAATTCTAATAAATAAATTGCAGTTTCATAGCTAGGCGAATGTCTCCACATGGATGTCAAATCTTTGATTTCCCTCTACAAAACTGTAAAATCTTTATCTCACGGATCAGAGAATTTTTCCAGTTTCCTTATGTGGCTCTTTGAATATTAGTTGCGGGGTTATCTAAATGACAAATTGAAGTTGTTAAATATAAATTATAGGTAGATATCACTTTCTTTTAAGTCATCAACAATTCATATATACATATATTATAAGTTAAATTGATGACTTTCGTCTCGTATAAAATAAAATTGAACTTTTTTGCCACCATCACCAATTTGAATCAACTCATTTGTTTCTGTTAAATTATAGGATAATAATAAAAGATATAGAAAAACTAGTGTAAAGGCTATATTACTACTTTTCTAGTTGTAAGTAAACGAACTTTCAAAATACCGATAGTCATAGGCTCTGTTATAATAAACTTCATGTATCATTTTCATGTTAGCCCTCACCGAAGAAACTATGAACTATCACCGCACATCAAACTCAAATACGGTTTCACATGTAATGATCAATATGAACTTTTTGCTATCATCACTAAGCCTCCTTTCATGACAGCATCATATTAAATGTAGTTGCATTATAGATTATAAAATATATCATAGTCTTGAAATTAGCTATTTCTTATGGCATAATAAAAATAATCATGACAACGTCTTTACAAATTAATCCATAAGTCTTACCACATGCATTTGGTATATTCGATTGTCGTCCGAGAAGTACTTCTTAAATGGTTAAATATTATGCAATTAGTTGGTTTGGTGGATTATCAATTATCATTTTCTACCAATCTAATAATGAACCAAGTTTAGTTTACTGATTTTATATATAGTCTTTAATACAATGATATTCCAACTAAAATGGATGCACATGAGAACAGTACTGTCAAGACGCATAGGTTAATAGACAACGGAGGATACTTGCATGCCTTCATTCTGCTGCTTCATATGGATCAACATCATAAGAATTCTGATGTTTAGACAAAAAAAACATTAGGATAGATGACCTACAAGTCTTTGATTTTGATCTGCATATTTGTACTACAGCAAAAATTGCTCTATTCATCATGTTTAACCAATGCAAATTCTTTTTCTTGCTTGATTTATAGTCAAAATTCAAAGAAAAATGATATCTTTGTACAAACTACAGGATATGGCAAAGAAGAGGAAGATTACTCGCAAAAAAAAACTAGCCAAGGAACCAAAAGAAGCAAATATTGAATCCAACGAGCAACATGAAGCAAATGTAGAAACTAATGAGAAACATGAAGCAAATTTAGAAACTAATGAGCAACATGAAGTCAATTTAGAAACCAATGAGCAAGGAACTGAAGCATGTACAGATAATATGATGCAAGTTGAAGAAAATATTGAAAACGAATTTGAAATTGGAAATGATGCGATGGAAAATGAGACTGATATTCAACACACAGATGAAAGTACGATTCAAGAGATAAAAGCTAGAGGCCAAACTAGAATGAAAAGACTTCCTTCAGATCGTGTGTCTCGGATTAACGTTGAATTTAATGACAATGTTGTACCAATAGGAGAAGGTTCTATAAAACTATCTTCGTACTTAGGACCGCTCGTACGGGAGCATGTTCCATTCACGATTGATGATTGGCGGAATATTGGCGATGATTTAAAACATGTGTAGGGCAGAAGCAATGTTTTGGTTAGTGGCAGCAAGGTAGAGTGTTGCACTGTGCACAGTTTGCATTGATGCTGGTAGTTTGTACAGATGTTGTGGTGTGGGCAGGTAGGAGGTAGTGTGTAAGATGGAAGAGAAACAGGTATGTGATGACTGTGATGGGTTGTCTGTAGTAATGAAGTATGGGGTGGGTTAAGACAGAATGATGAATTCAGTGAAGTATGGGGTGGGTTGTCTGTAGATAGGGTGTTGTTGTCAGTGAAGTATGAAGTCAGTGAAGGTGGAGTTATGTTGTTGACAGACTGAGGTGGAAGGTGATACTGGATGTGGCACTGTGGTCAGGAGATTGAATGGAATAGTGTTAGTTTTGTGATTGTATTGGCAAGTAAAGTAAATTTCTTTTGGTGTGTGAGGAAGTGGTGAATGTTTGGAAAGTTGCTGGGCCTGTAAGTTCCTTATTCTTCACGATTGATTTTGTTAGCATTTAAGACAATGAAGTAAGTTTTTGGAGATATGTTACGTATGGGCATTCATCCAAATAGAAAGTCTTTTATGCACCGTTCATCCAAATGTCACCAAAATGTGGTGTGATTACGCTCAATATATTTGATATTTTATTGATCTGAAGCTTGTTTAGACGTGAAATCGGGAGTTATAATCAAAGGAGCTTATTACCGCTGTCAAGTATATTTGAGTTGCTCTGATGTATGCTTTAAGCTAGTTGTGTATATTGCATGACTTTGGTATATAAGTGGGACGAAGTTGTGTAAATGGGATGTTATTGTATGATAACAGAGATGTTGAGTGTGGATTGAGCAGTTGAGTGTGTGCGTCAATTTAAGCATGATGCGTAACCTTGTTGATGGATCAGTACTGGTGGTCTGGAGGAGAATTGATGATTGGGTTCAGATTATGAAATGCAACTTTAGTGCTTGATAAGGTGAGAAATATTCAGTATAAACTCATCATAACGTGTTTGAATTCACTTTCTTCATCGATTAAATAATGGCTGAGTTTACGATTATGCTATATATTAAACAACTGTGTGACTTGTGTTCAAGCAGTAGAGAAGTTGTTGCAGAGGGATGTTGGTGGTAACAGTGGGATTTTGGTTTAGCAACTGTAGAGATGTTTGTAGGTGGATGTTAGCAGCTGTGCAGGAATAGAGGAGGAGTTGGGGTGATGATTATCTGAATGAGGCAGTATTTCTTCATTCTTTTCAAAGTCTGATGAATTCACATGAATACGACTTTGAGTTATTTAGGACAATTGTGTTTGGGTAGTTTTTCGCGATAATATTAGGTGTAGAAGTTGCAAAAGTTCCAACTTCATTAGAAACATTTTCAACTGGTCCTTTGAAATATTTCAGTGCCAACCAATACGTGGCTCCGCTCCTGGTTCCATTCATCTGTTATTTTTTTCATCATTTGAATGTTGAAGTTAACATCCATATGGTTCCAGTCATCTGTTATCCATGAAGTTAACATTCATTAGAAAGTTATTTGCTGGAATCCCCTAGAATCGTGGATTGTTTATGTAGGAAAGTTTGATTAAGATTTTTATTAAATAAATAAAAAATAAGGCAGAATTGCCGATTAGACACATGAGTGTTATACTGTTATCATGTTGTAACTTGTCCTTTATATGTTTTTTAGCTGTGTATGTATGTTCACTTTATATCTTGTTTTAACTCTTAGGGATCGTTTAATCGTGGTTCCAGACATCTGTTATCCATATGGTTCCAGACATATTAGTTGTTTTGAAAAGTATCAGCACTTTTATACTTTGTCAACAGCTTCAGCACTTTTATACTTTGTCATTTAATGCAGGAACTTGGTTAACACTGAAGCAACCTGGAGCAATGTTTAGATCCTTGCAAGAATCTTCTGTAGCAGCCATTTTCGAGTCATCGTCTCCATAACTGAGTATTTGTGTCCATTTGTTAGACTATTTTGAGCTATTATCATGTGACCATATCTTGTAGTATTTGTGTTCATTTGTTAGACTATTTTGAACTATTATCATGCGACCATGTCTTGTAGTATTTGAAATATTAGCAAAATTATTTGAAACTTTTCCACTGGTTTGATCGTGTGTTTCCAAATTAGAATTCACTGCAACGTTATCATTGTTACATATAGTTGTTGTCATCTTCTCGATTTGTTATTTTTGGGATCCACATTTTAATATATATATATATATATATCTGTGTGTAATGTGTATACATATATCTATCCGTGTGCATATATATATATATATGTAATATAATAAAATGAAAATTGAAACAAATGCTGAAAATTAATATTATATAGGATAGCGTTTGAAAAACGCTATTGATTCATCAAACGCTATCGAAACTCTATATGAGATGTAAGATTTGTAACCAAAAACGCTATAATAGAATCAAAAACGCTATAGTAGAAAACAAAAACGCTATGCAAACATGACAAGAAATGCTATCGTAAAAGATAGTAACGCTATAACAAGGTTTGATGAAACGCTATAAAAGGAGATCAAAAACGCTATTGATTCATCAAACGCTATCGCAACTCTATACGAGATGTAAGATTTTTCCACCAAAAACGCTATAATAGAACCAAAAACGCTATAGTAGAAAACAAAAACGCTATGCAAACATGACAAGAAACGCTATCGGAAAACATTGTAACGCTATAACATGGTTTGACGAAACGCTATAAAATGTGATCAAAAACGCTATAGAAGTTAAATGAAGGATTATAATTCCGTATAGCGTTCAAGTTTAATAACAGCGAAAAAACTCTATTGTAGGTTGCAAACGCTATGAACTTTTGTAAACGCTATTAGATATTATAGCGTTTCCCTTCCTGCTATGTAATGCTGCCGGCCAACCATAGCTTGTCGTTCCACGGCGTTCTCTGAAACGCTATGGTAGCCTGTTATAGCGTTTTTCAAACGCTATGAAAAGCATAAACTGTTGTAGTGACTACTCATCTCGATCAAGATGAAAATGGCAAAAGTGTAGATCAAAAATTGTTTAGAAGTATGATAGGTTCCTTACTTTACTTAACCGCTAGTAGACCTGACATAGTGATGAGTGTTTGTTTATGTGCACGGTTTCAATCTAATCCTAAAGAATCGCATTTAAGAGCGGTAAAACGAATTATACGATATCTTAACAACACTAAAAATTTCGGTCTTTTCTATCCAAAGGAATGTTCATTTGAGTTAGTGTCATTCAGTGATGCTGATTTTGGTGGATCTCGAACGGATAGAAAAAGTACAAGTGGTACTTGCCATTTCATTGGAAAATCACTTGTATCTTGGTTTACTAAGAAACAAAATTGTGTCTCGCTTTCGACATGTGTAGCAGAGTATATATCAGCTGCTTTAGCTTGCTCTCAAGTTATATGCATGCAACAAACACTCAAAGATTTTAATATAAATTTAACAAATTCTACAATATACTGTGATAATACAAGTACAATTAACTTATCTAAAAATCCAGTAAATCACTCTCGCACAAAACATATAAATATTCGTCACCATTTTCTACGTGACAATATCGAAAAAGGAATAATTAATTTAGAACATATTTCTACCGAAAATCAAATAGCCGATATATTTACTAAGCCTCTATTAGAAAACTCCTTTATAAAACTTCGACGAGAATTAGGTATAATATCCTTTAAAAACATTAATTAGATATACTTTAGAAACATTTCCATATTTCAGTCGACTAAAACAATCTGTTCAGTCGACTGAATAATAATTTTAAATATTTTCAGTTTTGTTATATGTTACTTTATATAATTTGTAAACCACACATTTGTAAAACTGAATTATTAAATAAAAACATACATTTTAAACAAAATCCTCTTTACCACTAAATCTCTATGCGGTTAAAAATTCTTATTAAATTATAACCGTTATTTGTTTAGTAAAAATTCTATTATAAATAAACTCTTAAAAATATTTTTATTTTCATCTTGATTTTACGAATAAAATTTTAATTCAATATAAAATGTCATCCAAAAAATCCTTCTCTCCAATCGATATCACCTCGTCAGTTGATAACACTCCAACGTCGCCAAAACTTCCCACACCAACACCAGCACATGAGCCGGTTTACAAATGGGAAAATTATCGTACTGGTTTCACACCAGAATCCAAAAAGGCGAAACGCGGACTCTTTATCTCACCTGACACAAAAAGAAAGATTGATGAAATTCATCACTTCCAACAACAACAAATAGATCTTCAAAGAGAACTATACTTCGAACAAAAAGTTACGGCAAGACGCATGAGCTTCCTAGAGCAAATTGGTTTACGCTTCTATGGATCAAAGAAGAACGAAGTGGCTGAACCCCAACCTCGCCCTGTTAGCTCTCTTGATCCATCTTCATCTTATCGTAATCCAGTCGATCCTATGAATCCTTGGACGTCTCCTAAGACTCCTCAATATAGTCCAAATTCATAGGATATAAATTACATGAAGAATGAAGGAAAGATGTCTCCAAGTCCATCTCCAAAGAAATAGTTAAATTTTGAAATATTTGTATGTTGTTACATCAATATTTCTTGTAACTATTTCTTTAAATAAATTATTTAATTTCAAAAATTAACTAAAACAACAAAATTGCATGTTTTAGTCGACTGAATGCCCCTGCTTAGTCGATTGAAAATATGACAGAAAATAATATATACTAAGTTCAGTCGATTGGAACCATCTGCACAGTCGACTAAAAATTCAACAGAAAAGTTCGGTAACAAAAATTCAGTCGACTAAATGTACTGCTCAGTCGATTGAATCTATCATTGAACACTTCGGCCTTTGATTCAGTCGATTGAACAGAACATTCAGTCGACTGAACGCTGCTTCCCAGGCAAAATTTCCCCTTTTAACCATCAGATTTTACCCTACCTATTCACTTTTACCTCCTACAAACCTTCTTCCCCAAATTAATTTCAAAACCTTAGCTCCCAAATTCCTCAAAATCAAATCAATTCTCACCCAAATGGCACCTAAAAGAGCAAGAGCTTCATCTTCTTCATCCTCCGAGCCAATTGATGCTCAAATAGCACAATGGCTTTATGATGGAACCGCTGTCACTCGATGGAACAAGATGAAGAATTCAAGAATTTTCGAACATTCTTTCGTTGATTTTCAAAGCTTTCAAATCCGGCAGGTTTAACTTCACTTTTAGATTTGAAAAGAAATGACCATGCCATTAATCATGTAATGGTAAAATTATTTTATGCTAATCTTAATCTTGGACACCAAATTCCAAGAAATCCAAACAATAGTGTTTGGAGTATGGTGTGTGGAAAGAAAGTTTGGTTTTCATTGGATAGAATAGCACATATTTTAGAGTCTCCAAATGTCGGGAGAAAGTTAGAGGAAATAGAATTCAATCCACAAATTCGTGACAACATCAACCATCGATTCATGGATGACAATATCAACTTTAGAGATTTTAAGTCCACCTCTCTTCGACCTATGGCGAGAATCCTCCATAAAGCCCTAATGAGAACGATTACTCCTCGTACGGGCTCGTACGAAATTGTCTACCCAAATAACTATCGAGCTCTATATGCTATTTTTGGCAATATACAAGTTAATTGGGTACAGCTTATTCTTGATGAGTTTCACACTTTCAACAATGGCAAAATGCGCACTATTTACTTTGGAGAGTACATCATGCGACTTCTCCTAAATGTTGATACGCCATTACTTGAATCAGAGAATACAATGGTCCATCAAATTAACCATCGGACCATAAGCCTAATGCAACTCCCATCTCGACCTCCTTGCACAATATCACTCGCTGAATGGGAAGCAAGGCATCAAGAACAGCAACAGCAATAACAACATCATCAACCTCGCCACGAAGAACATATCGAGCAAGATGATGAAATTCATCTTGTTGACCCAAGCTTCACTACCAACCAATCCTTGGGGATATTGTCAAGAAATCAACAAATTCTTGACACTCGTCTTAAAAAGGTAGATCATAAGCTTGATAAAATCAAAGGATTCTTCAACAAGCTTTGGGATGCAATCTCGTGCTCAAGCACCACTATCGCTTCGACATCTCGCGGCAAACGTCCAGCACCTACGTTTACATGGACGACATCCGAAGAGCATACAAGTAGCAGCGCAAGCGGAGCTAGTTGTGGCCAAGGAGGAAGAGCACCTAGACCACCAATAGGAGGACCCGTCATACGTGAACCAACAAGAAGAGAAGGTTCATATGACTGGGATAAGGATGGGTGATTTTGTTGTTTTGATGTGTATTTTTAACTTTCTAATGGCTTCTATAAATAGCCATTTTATACTTGTCTGTCACAACATTTTTATTTCTCTTAATTCATGCTTATGAAAATATTCCCCATGATTCAGTGATTGTTTTGATATATTATTACTGTTGTTAGTTCTTCCTTTTTGTCGATGACAAAGGGGGAGAAAATCTATGGTAACTAACTTTGTTTTGTAGGAAAGATAGTGCATACATTCAAGGGAAGAAAGTAAGTATATACATCTAGAATAGTATTGTCATCAATCAAAAAGGGGGAGAATGTTGATACACGAAGATTTTGATCAATGACAATGAGCTTCAAAAAATAGGAGAATGAAAAAGCTAGAAGAAGATCGATGAAGACCAAAGTATAAACATTAGTATGATTTTCTATGGGTCTTAGTCTAGATTATTTGTTAAAATCTATCCTCGAAATTGCACATATTCACATATTCACTGTGCATACTTTTATACTTCAGTCGACTAAATAGGCATGGCCAGTCGACTGAAACTGTACACATATACAAAATTGCACAGTTTCAGTCGACTGAATTACCTGTGCAGTCGACTGAAATTGTTCCTGAAAATTTTTCTTCATATTTTCAGTCGACTGAATCTCCTGCTCAGTCGGCTGAATTTAAACCTGCGAATTTTCTCTGAAAAGACACCTTCTTCCTCCCAAGAGTTGCAACCTTTCATCAATGGAAATGGAAGCATCTCTTGTTTGCAACCTTTGACAACATATGCATCTCTTCTACAAGTATATATACATGATTCTAACATCATTTAATTTACCGAATTCTCTTGCTTTAATCTAACTATCCTCTTGTTCATATTTTCTAGATACTCTCAAAGCATTCATTAATCTATTGCTTGAATCATTGTTTTTGTTTATAACATTCTTTTGATTCATAGCAATTCACATTTTCTAAATCTTCACAAACACATTGCATATTCTCGAGGATAAGATTATAGGAATATTGTACTACATTAGACTCATTAGTGTTGATAAGAACAAGGAGACACCAGGATTATAGGATCGTGTAATATGGAATAATGAAATAGTCTAGGTATATAAAGTAGGTAAATGCAAGGAGACACCAGGATTTTATACTGGTTCGGACCTCTCGTCCTACGTCCAGTCCCTAAGCTTCACTTAGGAATTTCACTAACTAATACCCTCACTTCACTCGGAGGAATAGGTTTACAACTTACCCGAACAACCGAACGGGATTTCTTGCCTCAACTACCGAAGAGGACTTCAACTCAATTACTAAAATACAATATTCGACTTGTTGTGTTCTTATCAACACTAATGAGTCTAATGTAGTACAATATTCCTATAATCTTATCCTCGAGAATATGCACTGTGTTTGTGAAGATTTAGGAAATGTGAATTGGTATGAATCAAAAGAATGTTATAAACAAAAACAATGATTCAAGCAATAGATTAATGAATGCTTTGAGAGTATCTAGAAAATATGAACAAGAGGATAGTTAGATTAAAGCAAGAGAATTCGGCAAATTAAATGATGTTAGAATCATGTATATATACTTGTAGAAGAGATGCATATGTTGTCAAAGGTTGCAAATAAGAGATGCTTCCATTTCCATTGATGAAAGGTTGCAACTCTTGGGAGGAAGAAGGTGTCTTTTCAGAGAAAATTCGCAGGTTTAAATTCAGTCGACTGAGCAGGAGATTCAGTCGACTGAAAATATGAAGAAAAATTTTCAGGAACAATTTCAGTCGACTGCACAGGTAATTCAGTCGACTGAAACTGTGCAATTTTGCATATGTGTACGGTTTCAGTCGACAGACCATGCCTGTTTAGTCGACTGAAGTATAAAAGTATGCACAGTGAATATGTGAATATGTGCAATTTCGAGGATAGATTTTAACAAATAATATAGACTAAGACCCATAGAAAATCATACTAATGTTTATACTTTGGTCTTCATCGATCTTCTTCTAGCTTTTGCGTTCTCTTCCTATTTGTTGAAGCTCATTGTCATTGATCAAAATCTTTGTGTATCAACACGGTTGAATCGAAGAAACTTGGTAATGAACCAACGGGACTGATCCATTGACCGAAGGAGTCTTATATACGACCGAAGGAAGCGACCAGTTCTTCCTATTTGACCCAAAACTGATCGATCTAGCCATTCCAATGTACTCATCCAAGGCGAGCTTGCCGATGGACCACTGCCGTCCAATTCTTGAGTGAGCTGGAGCACAGCCATCTTATCCATTGAAAAGGCGAAAAAGATCGAGAGGTGCCGCGTGCTCGAAGATCCTAAGAAGGGACCAAACCAAACCAAGAACGGAAATAGATTCGACTCACTCTCATACGAAGAACCTTATCTGGGTAGGTCAGCCAGCCAATCTAGAGTTCTTCTTCCAGTAAGATGCATTGTAGTTCGTAGGCTAATGAAAACGTGGAGCTACGGCTGATCGAAAAGCGAAGATAGGCGCATGGACAATTTAATGAATCTTCGACTTATTTGATGGGGTGGTTAAGAGATTATCTATTATTAAACTCTTCAGAACTTATCAATGGATATAACCCTTTTGCTATGAATAGTTTATCGGTATGGGCGTGGATGTTTTTTTTTGGACATCTTATTTGGGCTGCTGGATTTGTGTTCTTAATTTCCTGGTGGGGATATTAGTAGGAACTAATTGACTCGAAGTGAGAATTGACCTTTGCTACGCTTAACACATGAAAGGAGAAGGTTTAGAGAATAGCGATCCAGTATATGTTGATTGGATCGGTCCCTGTTACTTTCTTTTCCCGTCCCGCCCAATTAATATGCTAGGCCCCATTAATAGTCTCTCTCTCCCCCTCCCATTGGTCGCCTATTAGATACTGTTATTTATACATGCTAGGTTGGACCCTACTTAGTAAGTTTGGCAAAACGTTCATTAGTGGATTGAAAGGAAACATGAGAAAAGATTGACATGGAGGATTGACGGGTCGAACTGGTAGCTTTCAGATACAAGATATCCATCGTTGAATAGAGCACCTACCCTGCATAGATTAGGTATACAAGCATTCCAGCCCATTTTAGTAGAGAGGCATGCTATTTGTTTACACCCATTAGTTTGTGAGGGCTTCAATGCAGACTTTGATGGGGACCAAATGGTTATTCATGCACCTTTATCTTTGGAAACTCAAGTGAGCTTAGACGAATGGTTCTGTCTTCGACTAAGGAGTTGCTGAAGAATTGGAGTAGGAATAAGTCCGATGGCTTTAAGTGAGATGGTTTTGAAGTCCAAAATAGAATGGCCCATCTAATTCTTGTAGTAACTCCTTCTCAAGTCTTGCCGAAATAGGATTTCCTTTAAGTGCCTATGCGCTCAAACTGATCCCCTTATCTCGGTCCTATCTGAGTTCCTTACGGAGGAACCCTTAGGTTTTTGGGATTCTCACCAATGTTTGCGTTACTCAAGCCGACATTCTCGCTTCCGCTTCGTCCATACTTCTTGCGTGGGTGCTTCCCTCTAAGGCGGAACGCTCCCCTACCGATGCATGTTGACATCCCACATCTTCGACAGATCGCTTAGCCACGTTCACCTTCGGCGCAAGAGTGCTCGATCAGCGAGTTACTACGCACTCTTTCAAGGGTGGATGCTTGTAGGAAAACCTGTTGGCTGTAGCTGGACCCCTACCTCCTTTATCACTGAGACAAAATTAAGGGTCCTCTTTTTCCGCTCTGATCACTCGATAATTTCCACAAGCACAAATTCCACTTGGTCCAGAGATTCTTTCACAAAACAATCCAGATATTTTCTATCTTTCTCTTTGAATGAGATCTCAATTCCAGCTACGGTTTCATTTGCTATCTTACAACTAGAATCCCTCTTTTTTCTGATTGTCCGACCCCAATATCTTAATTACCAGTATAAACATAGGCAACTAACGGGAGGGTGGTTAAGTAGTCTGGGCAGTAGCAGATCGTGCGTAGAATTGATTTCAATTCCCTCGCCTGATAGCAGGGGATACGCATACCAATTAATTCGGCAAGACAAGTGAGAAAACCGGAAATGTGCGATCTTTATTATTTCAACGAGAGCGATAGTGGAACAAAGCAAATGAATGCAATGTTGGTATGCCCAAGAACCCTAATCTAACAACTAGTTATTCTGGGGAGGAGCAACTAAAAGGAACGCATGAGGAGCGTAGCTGATATACATAGAGGGAAATAAGACTCAAAGATTGCACGTGGTTAGATGTGAAGCGGGCGTTCTCAATTTCTTGGCAGGGATATTGGCAGAAATTAATTCAAACTTTAGCATGCGCTCATGAATGCACACCTTTGGCCAATTTGATTTGATGGAGAGATAAGCCAGTGGCTCTTTCCATCATGCAACCAAATTGACGATCTCACAAAAAGATGACATATCAGTGGTTTATTTTCCATTTATTGATCCCATCTTTCATCGAATTGATTCTTTTAATTGAATGTACAAGAATTTTTGGAGTTCAGAGATTCTTTCACAAATCAATCCATGTTTTTTCGGTTTATTGGTTTTATAATGAAAAGTATTGTGCTTTGTCACCTCTCCAACTATCTCCCCATTTCGTAGGATTTTGTTGGCCTAAGCCCTTTTTGGTTGAGGGGACACTAATCCAATTCGAAGTTGTTGATGTTTATACCGGTCGCGATGATCAGTAGCTGGTTCGAGAGGATGATCAACCACACTAGAACTGATACATGGCCCAGACTTCTATGGGAGCTAATAGTGGGGAATTTTTCGAAATAGGTGAAAGCCTGATGGAGCAATGCTCAAAAGTTATACCTGTGAATCAACCCCTAAAGCGAAATAAGCACAAGGAAAGAGCAATAGGCCGGACCAGCCTACAAAAACAAGACGGTCCCTCCGTGACCAACCATTCATAATATAAAATAAATCATTTTCTTCTTTGGTAATTTTACCAACTTCCCCAACTCTTGGTTGTGTGGTCTTGAAAAACTGCTTTTTTTAAGTCTACGCTGAGAGAACAATTATAGGGGACCCCAATTTCCTCTTCTATGTCGATGGTCATGCCAAACAGAATGAGAATTTAGGAACCTCCCATCAAAGAATTGAATTAAGAAGCCTTATATAATGAATTTCTAATCGAGAACGAACTTCGCTCTCGAGCTACCCCATACTTGTGTGGATTGGTGGGCTGTTTGCGAGGAAGTCCGAATGCCACGTCAAAGGGCCTGGCCTAAGCGTAATGGAAGCCTATAGAAATATGCATTTTTCCACTTTTCTAGTTACCGAGAGAGAGGCCATTCCTTGAAGAGGAAAGTGAACTACTTGCTGCTAGGAGCTGTATGAGCGGTAACGCCTACGTATGGCTCCGTGAGAAGGTGGACAGAAATGACCTTCTTATACCTCACTCCCATCCACAATGGGGTCTGCTTTTTTTTGGAAGAGTATTCCAATATGATCTTAATGAGGTGCGGGGATTTGCATTTGATATTCGTTGGGCTTCCCTCTACGAGAGCCGCAACGGGGGACCTCATCGTGTAAATTTCCATAATCGATGTCCCTTCTTTAGTTTAATGCGACCCCTGAAAGTATGAAGTCAGGTTTCACTACCACTTTCACAGATACACCATCGATCTCGATACCCAGACCACAGTATTAGCTTATTCCAGTTCCTGATGCCCCTCACCGTCATGGCAACGAGACTCGGCATCCATAGGCAAAAATGTATGTCGAGAGAGCCTTTGGGGGCCAATTTTGATTAGATCAAGTAATCTGTCACTACCTAAGCCTTTTTCACTAAATGTATATAATAAAATAGAGTTAAAGGGTCCACCCCGAAACCAAGGGGGTACTAACAGCCGAGTCCTCTTCGAACCGTAGGAGATAGTTGCCTATTATATGGCTTACCAACTTCACTTGCCTCTAAGGGTTCCGGGCGGGTTCAGATCACTTACAATACACAAAATGGGAGAATTCGCGCTGACTCCGACTTTCACTAGACATGCAAGAAACGATAATAAATCTCGTCGTTAATTTGGAAAAAAATAGATTCTTATCATTCATTGGTGGGAGATAACCTTATGATAAAGAAAAAGAACTCAAATTTGAGTGGAGAAGTAAAAGTGTTTGCTCAACATATATGCATGTCTATTTTCAAAGCGCAAAGAGTAATTGATCATATTCGCGGGCATTCTTATTAGGAAACACTTATGATATTGGAACTTATGCCTTATCGAGCATTTTATCCTATTTTAAAATTGGTTTATTCCGCAGCAGCAAACGCTAGTCACAATATGGGTTTGAATGAAAGCAGTTTATTCATTTGTAAAGCCGAATTCAATGGAGGTTCTTTTGTAAAAAATTAAGACTTTTTCTACAAAGTGGTGATGAAATGTATAACTTGTACAAATCTTTCCATTTTCCAATTCGATTCGGTCATTCGTAGAGCTATTTACTCAATCACAGACATTTCTACCATAATTCTAAGAGAGGAACGAATAGTCAATTTTGAAAGAACTTATTGTTGACCACTTTCAGATATGAAT
This sequence comes from Allium cepa, assembly GCA_030765085.1. Classification (NCBI taxonomy): domain Eukaryota; kingdom Viridiplantae; phylum Streptophyta; class Magnoliopsida; order Asparagales; family Amaryllidaceae; genus Allium; species Allium cepa. The sequence continues at coordinate 922,700,416 of CM060931.1, read as the reverse complement.
CTATCTAATTTAGAAGGGAAGAACTTGCATCAGTATCTTAGGGAAAAGATCGATGGGAAGGTTTAGAACCTCGATGTTAGCTTTTTACCACCTGGGGCTGTAGTATGTTCCAAGGGTTGACCATCGCTCTCCTTACTAGGATACTTAAACTTCCTATCCCACGCCAAGGCTCGGCTACTCCTCGTTAATTTCCCGATCAGACCTAATTTCTTCCATCCGAAAAGCCAAATCAAAGAAGTAAAGCAATAAAGAATATTCCCGGGTAATAGGGATACTATAAGCATTCCATTAATTAATATACTAGAGGATTAAAAATATGACTATTGCTTTCCAATTAGCTGTTTTTGCATTAATTGTGACTTCATCAATCTTGTACCAGCTTGCGAATTTTCGGCACCGTAGTAGAATCATTACCAACTATTAATCTACCCTCCCCCATTGATTTGGGGTTGCCTAAGTGTCCAGTCCAAACTATTCTTACTCTAGGCCAAGTATATTAATTCAGGCCTCATATAAACATTGGCAAACCCGATCAATTGGGGGGCCAGTATATTAATTGGCCAGTATAAACATTGGATCCAATTACTTCGAAAGAATTGAACGAGGAGCCGTATGAGGGAAAAATCTCATGTACGGTTCTGTTGAATGACTTGTCTGTCAACTTTTCTATTCCATTCTATTGACCATAACTATTTTATATAGAGAGATAACAAGACGCCTGGTATACGAAGTCCAAACTATCAATTTGAGTTTCTCAAATGTTTCACGTTTCCAAAATGCAAGCATGATTTGGGGAGGGGTCTTTTTCCTCTATTGCAACAAGAAAAAAAGATCTACTTATCCGACTAGTTCCGTGTTCGAGTCCCAGGCAACCCATATAGAAAATTAAAAAAAGAAAGCTTTCTTTGTCAATTTTCATCCACTTCAATTTTAAAGTTTTATGTTGCATTTAAATTTAGTCAAATAGATATATATCAGTTGAAATTGGTCAATTGGGATTGGTTGACATTGGCATTATACACTAACTACTACTAACAACTGACCTAATACCGATTCAAGAAAGAGAACGACTATGGCCAAGAACAAGCAGCCTGATGGAACCTAGCACCTCGACAAATTTGGAGTGACTGGGCGAACAAATACAAAGAAAGATATTAAAATGAAACCTACTATTATATTACTGATGGTCTAGCTATTCCCGGTATTTAGTTCCAGCTACACTTGTTTTGTTGATGAGCGAACTGCAGGCTCTATGAATGGATACCTAACCAACTACCTAATACTATGCAGGCTCATCAAACAGCGCTTTTGAGCTTTCTTTAGGATTTGGCTCGAACGCGAAGGAAGAATAGCAGGAAACTAGAGAGTCCCTGCCTAGCTACAAACTCAAAAGCCTGGATTTGGCTATCAGTCCCTATTATTCTTATTCTAAATTACCATTGGAGCTCCTTTTCCCGATAACACATCAGAGATCTTACTTTCTCAAGTCATACGTCTTTTGTTCATCCAACAGTGTTTCGCTCTACTTATTATTACTTACTAGCGCCCTTCACTTCAACTCATACTACTTTACTTCCAGCTTATTCCTAAATGAAACTACTGGCTTATAAGAGTAAGGTGCATAGCTAGCTTGTTAAAGCATGGAAAGGTATCCAGAAAGCACGGTAATAGCTATAAGATAGGTGCCTTCTCACCTAATACGTGCTACTAATACTAAGGATTGAAAGTAGCACAATCGGCTTTTAGGGCAGAAATCCAGATCTACAAATAGTCGCGGGCAAGCACCTTTAACAAGCGGCTAGTAATCTGGAGGGCACGAGGATAGGGGCTAAGAGAAATGAGGTTCAGAATGAGCGTAGAATTAAATAACCTCTTAAAGTCAAGGTTTCAAGGAATTTATTTACAAAGGGGCAGGCAGATGGATTGGCTACTAGGTTCTCCTCTCACTTCACTACGTTCCCCGGAACTACTTGGCTCCCTATCGGTTGCTGGCTTCTCTCCCTAGTTGATTGGGTTAATTTTAAGGTATATTTCAAATTATTATGTTCTGTTTCTTCACTACCCATAGTCATGATTGGGTGGGTGAGTAAGTTATACTGGCATCTCTCCCGGAAATCTCTTTGAAGGTAGACTAAAGCAAGCAACTGGTTTTATTTAAGAGTATGAATGAATGCTAGTTTCCCAGAGTGAAGGAAGCATACTACTGATGGGGTATATGATCTAAGATTTTAGGCTAGAGAATCTATAGATATCTATGTGCCCGTTAGACATCTAATCGAACGATGAGTGATGGCCCTTCATGTTTTATCGAGGCGACCATAGGCTAATGTTTATACTGGGCGAACAACTACAAGAGATGTCTCTTTATAATTACAAGTGTACGTCTTAAAGCCATAAGAAGACACAAGGGAATACCAATAACTCAACCAAGCTCTGGCAATGGATCGGGTATATTAATTGGTGACCACCTCCCTTTAGACTAATAAAATAAAAGGACGTTGGAATGGGAAAACGAATGAGTAGCTATTCTCTCTTGTGGTATGGATTATTCGTTCTTGTCTAGCCCAGCTCACGAAATTGTACAATGCCACAGAGATAGCCAACTTTATTATCAAAGGAATAAGGTAATGGGCGACGATTTGGCACCAAATATTCGGAGGTATGGAAAGAGCTGCTGACTCGTGCTCCTACGGAACCAAGGTCAAAATATTGATAAAGTCAGTCATTAACAACCACTGATGAAGGATTCCTCGAAAAGTTAAGGATTAGTAATCCTTTTTAGAAATTGAATGGATTCGGTCATATACATACGTGAGGAAGGTAATCAAAAAATTAAATAACATGATGAGATTTCTCACTATTTTACATTCCATTTTTCTCAACTACAATTCAAAGAAATATCTAAGATCAGGCTAATGTTTATACTGGGCGAACAACAAACCACCACCATTATAGACAGATTATGTAACTCGGAGGAACTGGACATGTAGTTTGGGCAGGCACGAGCAATCTGGTGTCCAAACCGATTGGTCAGACGATGACTAGTCCTTGGGTTTTCGAAACAGTGTAATGTAAAAAGAAGTGCTTCGAATCATTGTTATTTGACTCGGACCTGTTCTGAAAAAGTCGAGGTATTTCAAATTGTTTGTTGACATAGGGAATGGCCCGGATTGGTATTTATGAGAGAATCATCAAGTGTTTGCCAGATGCGCATGAAGGGGCAGATAACAAGAAAGATACATAAAAGATAATTTCTTTCTTAAAAACTCGAAGTAAGAATTGATATTTGCTATGCTTAACACATGAAAGGAGAAGGTTTAGAGTTGATCTCCCACTTTGTTTCATTTTAGTAGTACAATAATTTTAACAGTAACTTGGGTCTTTAATCGGGAGGAGACCGATCCAAACGCCAGTACGAACATAGGCGACTAACGAGAGGGAGAGGGAGAGACTGTTAATGTGGCCTAGTATATTAATTGGGTAGGACGGGAAGAGAAAGTAACAGGGACCGATCCAATCAACATAAGGGATCGACATATCGATGTCATGGGAGCTTATATTGTTGTCACAAAGGGTGTATATTCCATGGGCACCGATCGTTTAGCCTTTTCGTTGGGACCGGTTCTTGTTTGTATATCCTTATTCTATATTTCATCAAACTCCTTTTTTGTAGCTACCACCCAGCTTCTTATTTATGTGGGATCCATAAATGCCTTAATCATATTTGCTATTATGTTCGTGAATGGTTCAGAATATTCTAACGACTCCTATCTTTAGACTATTGGAGATGGAGTATCGAGGAGTAAAAGAATTTAGTTCAAAATACAAAACGAAAGTGGATTGGTTTTTTTATTCCTGAAGAGGTGTATATCTTGTTTTCCATGCTAGAACCAAACATATTTAAATTACTTATCATAGGAACTTAGACTACCTATGTTGGTCAGAAGACGAATAGTGGCTGTCAGGTAAGGTGCGTAGCAGCACACCTCGTGACCAGTATATTTATTTCGGATCTCAGTAGTTGAACTAATGGATCGGGCAGGGAAAGAGTACCAGAATCCATACCAGCGGTAAGTCTTATGACAACTAATCTTTGAGATCTCAAAGTAGTCATAGGTAGTGTGACTTAGCGAAGGGAGAGAAGGACAGGTAGATAAATGGATTCACGGATACGCTCTCCTACCTAAAAGGTTGGGCAAAACGACTAGATATTGAAAGTAGGCATATATCCCAGATCCCTTATTATCGACACAAGCAACAATATTTTGGATCTGTCTTTATAATCGGGAGAAAAATCGGTACCAACCTCATACCACTTTTCTTTCTTTGATACATCTACCCAGGAGGTAGGCATGACTCGACATCTATGGTTTCATATTCCTAACCTTATGAATGGCTTACCCCGATCGTTTTCAGGACATTTGAGCTTAGACGAACTACCTGATTATTATGGTCGTTGGATCCCCTCTCTACTAAGTATATGCCCCTGTATTTAGAATAGTTTGGATTACTTTTACAATAGCTGCCCAAAAGAAAAACCGCCTGGAAGTCTGAGGACCTTTAGTACCGTATCCTACCCCTGAACCAGCAGCTTTTGCGAACTTCATTCATTTTGTTTTACCGAATCTCCATCTGAGGCTAGGCACCTAATCTCCCAAAAAGAAGACCGAGGGTCATATCAACCCAAATCTTTTCTTAGCTTTGACCTAATAGATGCAATAAATGCTTTTGCTTATCTTGCAGTTGAGAATCGGATGCTAATCTTTGACACTAAATCCTCTCAGGAAGAAAGGATAGTATATTAACTGAGGCGAGGTGACCTATAGGGAGGGCCTCCTAACTCCTAAAAGGATATACTAAATTCATCAAGTTGTTCCAAAGAATCAAAACGGTCGGTTATTAATGGAATCCCCTATTGGCTCTCTGTGAAATATTTGTTTGGTCGAGGACTTCCAAATACATCATAAGCTAAACCTATACTAATGAATAACCAACTCTCAATGAACAGAGAAGATATAGTAATTCTATGAATGACCCAGTATCTAATACTGGTAATAATATCAGCAGACGAACGCTCCTCGTGCTTCCATACATGCTGAACTCCAAAATTTCTTGTACATTAAAAAAAAGAATTAATTCGGTGAAAGATTCCCGTCGAAAGGGTGAATAAGAGATTCTATTATGTCTACTTGAAATATGCATGACCCGAACAAGGAGATGTCTAGCCAATTAAAGGAGTTGTTTCACAGCGATGCTACCCAGGAATTCGGCTTTATCACCTAATAAACTTAGATAATCAAGATAATTTGTTGGTGGTCTTCCTGATCTTGTGTATAAATCTCAATTTTGACACTCATATACTTCATAAGATTAATCCTTTCAGTACATAATTGTAAAATCAAATCTCTTTATCACGAGCAAAGTAAAGCCTCAAAGAAAAAGAAAACTCAGTCATAATTGAAAGTTTCAAGTAGCACTCAGAGTTAGTTGTGTCTTAAAAGACGCCCATAACAAGATGCCTTAACACTTAAGCATTCCAAAAATGGAATTCATGCACTAATTCTCAATTCTTTGATAGCACATTTCTTAAAGAACTGTACACGAAGCCCTGATTGGAAGACAGAGAAGGATAGACTTCGCTTTCAATAGTAGTGGCAACAGCTTATGGGTTTGTTGGTCTAACTCTGATCTGCGAACCTACATTCATTCGTATGGGTACTCCTAATGGATTGAAGACCATATCAACAAGTGTTCCCAAAATTTTAGAAATGATACCTTTATTCCCATGTCTTTCAGCTACTTTATCACCCACTTTGATTTCACGTTTCTGTAAAATATATACACGAATCTTTTCTGGATTATAGCTGGAACCGCACCTGATCTGCTAAGACAGCGGAAGATCTTTTAGGGTAGATTCTAGAGCCCCTATCGCTCGAAAGAGGTGTCATGAATATACAACAATATACAGCTACCTCTCAGTTGTCTAAGTTCCGTTTGTCATTGAATATATAGCTGCCCCAATTAATATAGGGTTAGTTGTCGCCGGTCAAGGTGACCAATCCAAACTAAGGGATGTGGAGCACCCAGAAAGCCCAAATGGTGTATTAATACCAAGAAGTGAGCTAAGGAGCTAGTGGACCTGGACCTTTTAAAGAGTTTAGTTGCCTTAACTTGTTTGAGTGTAATGTGTTAAGCAAAACAATAGTGTTCAAAAGGCACAACGAAAATTTATCTACTTTCCCATTTTTTTGGCTTGAATTTTCCCCAAAAGCAAATAGCGAAATGACTACTTTGGAGATAGATCAAATTGAGCTCAATTTCGGGCCAATTTTGTTGACTTTTTCATCCAGCATAGGTCAAAAGTAAGCAAAAACAACCTTGGTAAACTTGAATCTAACATTTATATGGTCGCTTTGGTTCGAGATTGGGAATCAACATTCACACTGGATTTGGATCGCAGAGTTCGTCGACTTGATCCGAGAATATTGGTTGGGTAGTTTTCGGTGACCTAATATCTAGTTGAGATTACACTATGATATGAATCCCAAGGGCCCGGGCCTTGATTTTTTTTATCATCTGATGCTTCATGCTCTTGTCTTGGTTGGGACTTTACCCTGAGACGACCTTTTGTCATTGAGAAATCCCTAAAACCCGATGATTGAGCAGTGAACCCTTGAATCTGAATTCCCAAGTTGAAATGATAAAGATGGTTTTCGGTCTTCTCTCCAAGGTTTGAGATCTTCCGGTTGTAAGGAAGAAGAAGATGAATTTCAGTCCACTGGTCTATAGATGTAGTAGTAAGCCTGTCACAAAGGTTCTATTAAGCAAACTAGTAAGTGATTCAAAGTATAGGCCTGGTGCTAGTGTATGAGATCTTTCTTTCATTAGGCTATTTACATATCACACATTTCACATTTGTTTTAAACTTCTAGAAATTATACTTTTTTGATTCTATTTAGGATTAGGAATGGGGGTAATCGAACCTGCTTTTGACATATCTATGTTATTTAGGTACCATATTCACTTCTTTGGGCTTCTATTGAATCGAGAAATAAGTTTGATTGTACATCTTTTTGATATATAGGGTATTCTATGGATAATTCATCAAAGCAATTTGATGTCTGACTCGGGCTTATATGACATGACCGATCGATAGAAATACCCCAACACTCCATCCATCTTTGTCCACATATTCACTACTACTACTTTTTTAGGGTTTGGTGCGCTTTCCCAAGACGAGATCTCTTTTTGTCTTCGTGTCCATCTCTAGGTAGTTTGAGGGTCCCCAGGCCGACTTTCTTAGTTAGGGCTAGGTTGGATTTTCTTACAAGAGCTTCAAACAAAACTGTATTCCTCTGGCTACCCGGGAGCCTCCTTGCGCTACTTGCTCTAAGCCAAGCAATAAGGATATATTCACCTAACTTGGCTAGGACAATATGCAGAGAACAAGAGAGTTACCTTACTACAGAACGTGCTCGGTTCCTTGTAGAAAGCAGGTAGCGAACGACTATTGGTAATGGCAGCGTATAATATTGCTAAAAATTAACAAAATGATATTTCCATTTCTTCATCAAAAATTGAGTCCCCTTTGAAGCATGAATTGCTTTTCCTTGATATCGGACATAATGCACGAAAGGATCTTTAAAGAACCATAGAGTTCTATGAAAATACTTACGACATACTACTAAAAAATATTCGATTTGAAGATGTTCTATTTTCCATAGAAATGTATTCGCTCAATAAAAGTTCTAAAAGAAGTTAATCATAAATAAGAGGATTGCTTACGAATAAGCCCTAATAAAATTTCGCACTCAAATACATAAGAGTTATATAGGAACCAAAAGAATCTTTTATTTCTTTCGAAAAGACATAAATAGTTTTCTTTTGAGTAATGGAGAGAATGCCCATGGATTCAGCAGCAGTTCGAAAGGTTGACCCATTCGGGAATCTCCGGATCTATGCTTATTTTCAACTCCTCGAAGCATTTCGTCGCTTGCTACGCCCTTCCTCATCTTTGGGTGTCTAGGTATCCACCGTAAGCCTAGCATCCATTGCTTTTCTAAGCGTTGTTCTATAAAAGGTTAGAGTCTAAGTAGCCCTCCTTCCTCGGCAGACCACGTTCCAAACCACGCAGCCTTAAAGATCCCAACTGCACCATGCCAGAGGAAAGATCTGAGGATCTGGTCAATAACCTTGCACACTTCCTTCGGAAAAATGAAAATGCTACTCCAGTAGACCTAAATACTGAACTGTACTGATCTGATGAGCTAAATTTTTGATGTATACGTTCCAACTCCAACCCAACAAAGCAAGGAGTATACTAATAAAATAACATACAAAAAGACAAACAAAACCAAGTAGGGCTCCTTTCTTTTCTTATTCTTAGTAAGCTTGAACCCAATTCCTACAGTAATGGATGTAAGTGTAATTGAAATTCTTGGGGAGTTATACATTTGTGCATTGGTAAGACCATTCATTATTTCTTGAAGATTGATCTCAGATGTCTCGTATTTGTCGAAAAAGTGATTCGATTGATGATGAAGAAAGAGAATTTTTGGTTCAGTTCTCCACCTTAATGACAGAGAAAAGGATTGATCAAATTCTATTGAGTCTGACTCATAGTGATCCTTTATCAAAGAATGACTCTGGTTAAAGCTGGGGCGCCTGAATACCCCAAGGGCCAGGAGGGACGTGCGTGGTACTTCGAATCCGGCGATGAACTCACATTTCACCCTGGGGGACTCTCTCTTCTGTCTTCCTCTTCCTGGCATCTGGTGGAAATGTTGGTCGAGTACCAGAAAAGAAGTACCCTTATCCGTGGTTTCCTTATGATTATGAAGCTTTGTGATCCGACTAACGCTAGGTAGGTTTGAAGGCTCAATAGAACTCGTTTAAAACAACAGATATTTAATTTCAATCGGCTAGATCCAAACCATCCAATCAGACTTCTCGTTTTTGACTAAATTAAGAATGCGCTTCATTTGTGGTCTAGCGAGAATCAACAGCCTTTTCATCCGAAGTTCACTTTTCGATATGCAGCGATGCTTTTTAATGATCTTTTTATTGTGATGCCAGCGATGATAGATGGATTTGGTAATTGGTTTGTTTCGATTCTGATCGGTGCACCTGACATGGCATTTCCACGATTAAATAATATATCATTCTGGTTATTGCCACCAAGTCTTTTGCTCCTATTAAGCTCCGCCTTAGTAGAAGTGGGTAGCGGCACTAGGTGGACGGTCTATCTGCCTTTAACTGGTATTACCGGCCATTCTGGAGAAGCAAAGAACTTCGTAAACGATGTCGGCTGACCTTGGTTGCTTCGAATGTGGATTTCGTATCAATTCTTGTTTTCCCAATGCAATCCTCTCTCTCTCTCTTTCTAACGACCCTGACTCGACCTTCGAAAATCAGCACCCGTACTTCACTTGTACTCAAATGCCGTAGATTCAAACGTCAAATCTGGCTCGCCGGAGCTTATAACACATAAAGTATAACAATACAGCAGAAGAAAATGAATAATACATTTGATATACAATAGTATTTGATACAACACATATGATATAACTGACTATCAATATACATTAGAGATACAAGAAATAGCAGTGGAAAGAAACAACATCAGAAGATAAAGCAAACTAGGCAACTACGGTGGAAGAATAATATCTTCAATGCCAAACTCCAAAAACTCCATCTCTAATCCAAAGTTAGCTCGAACCACCATCATCGATGACTTAAGTAAGGTCAGTCATCCAAAGACCGAAGAAGATTCCCAAAGACTGAAAGCTACCGAATCTACACCTACCATTCGATTATCTGAAAAACCCAACTCTAGACTGCCCGTGTGGAAAATTATGGGCATCCAGAGTTTAGAAAGGGAACAATAAACTCCGTGTCAGTTATGGGACTAGTATGGGCAAACAAAAATAGTTTTTTCTTTAAAACAAACAACAAAAGATTTTAAAAGTTGAAATCCGCGATGCTCTTTGGAAAATGAAACTGCCATAAGGCCTCCCGCCACACACAATGCAAAATGGAACGCCTCTGGAGGGACGTCCCCAAGAACCTAACCGGATCTTTGCTATATAAGGCTGGGTTACCCTTGCCTGGAAGTAACTACTGCCATGAGTATGCCATCCCCCGATCATTACCGACCTTTATCCCAGGGCCCTCAATCCAACAACCATACAATAAAGTATCTAGGCTCCATACCATGATACTATTTTCAAAATCAACATAAGTAAATATCTGGGCTCTATACCATGATATCATTTTTTATCCAGAAGGAAATGGTCATACCTACAGGGGGAGCTACCCCCAAATAACCTTACTTCCACAATTCCTGTTTCGACCATAACCGGGTTATGAGGGTCGATGAAGTCACGTCCACAAAGCTACGCTTTTCACAAAGCCATGCTTTGATCAACAAATGATCGGCAGCACTTCGTATGCCACATTTCCAAATTGGGAAGGTATCACTAGTAACCATCAACTACATAACCTCTGAGCTCGTACGTGTCAGAGAAGGGTGGTAAGTTAAGAGAATAAGTCTCCGCCTCCAAAAAGAAATGTATTTGATAGAAACTGGTTTTACATCTCAAATTGTAATGTCAGACACACATCCATACAAGTTTGTTCCGGGTTCGAACAGAACCGAAGGCAATTTCAAAAAAGCCCTTGCAATCCGGGTATTCACAATCCCTATCGAACTCCCGTCACATATGGAGATCTCTATACCGACGCGACTCAGTGCAGAGACAATCGATGGGTTATCCTTTCATTCTCGAAAATACCCGGTCTTCACCATCGGTCTTCAAATGCTATCCATATCATCGTATCATTATTCGGAATGGGTTATATGACACAAGGTCCTCACCTGGCTAAACCGAATAATGAGCGCAATATTTAAAAATATATGGATATTGGATCTCAGTTAAGTCACAACTTTTTACCCAAAACTTTCCTTTCAAATGGTTTAAATACATTACCATTTTAAATCTTTTTAAACAAAAAGATTCACTTCACAAAGTTCACCAATATTTCACAAAGATTCATTCACAGCTTTTCGAAACAACTTCCTTTTTAGATTGGATTATCTCATCCAATTATTAACCCAAAGACCAAATTTATAGCTTTCAATACCATTTCCAACTCAAATATTTTATATAAAAGATACACCATTTAAATTCCTCTTCGATTTCAAAACAAGATTTAATAATCTTTCACAATGTTTCACTCATAGCCTTCAAAACAATTCACAAATTTCATTTCAAACTTGAAACTTTTCAACACAAATCGAAAATTCTTTCCTTTATATGAAAGATTTTATTATTTGAAAACAAACAGTTTTCATTTCGGAAAAATCCGATTACATTTGTACATGTTAAAGCCCTCCAAGTATAAAACTTGGGATTAAATTCAAATTCCCAAAACAATAATTTTTAAATGGTTTAAAACCCATTAAAGCACATTAATAACTCGAATACCCGGTTTAAACCATAATTTTCAAACATAGCATTCAATTTCAAATTTTGAATTCAAATTCATATCAAATTATTTAAATTTCAAAACTTTATCGAGTTATTCAAAATAACTTTTATCTTTAAAACTTCTTTTCAAAAGTTTTTTTCATATTAATTCAATTCGATTTCCAAAACTATCTTGGATTCAAAAATTCAAACTTTAAAACCATTTCAAAAACAGGGAATTAGGCTGAAGGAAAAACCTGAAAACACTTTTAGTCTGAAGGACGGAAGTTTTAAAATTTAGTCTGAAGGACAAAAAATGATATATTTATATAGCATTGCACATCCATAATGCTATATTCATATAGCATTACACAGCTGCTTGTTTGTGTATGCAGAAACTTATAAAATTGTGTTGTATATAGCATTATAGATGTGTAATGCTATATGAATATAGCATTATGGATGTGTAATGCTATATGAATATATCATTTTTTGTCCTTCAGGCTAAATTTTAAAACTTCTGTCCTTCAGACTAAAAGTGTTCTCAGGTTTTTCCTTCAGTCTAATTCCCTCTTTCAAAAATCTGTGACTTAACCAATTTCCTCGTGCAATCCATATTTGTGTGGTATGGTGTAGTCCAGGGGTTTTACATAATAGTGCAACATCATTAATCAGCATAGATTCAAATACATCAATATATTTGATAAGCGGTATAAACTATAACGCTTATCTTTATTCATAGATCACGGATAAATAATATAGGTACATCGCAAATAAATAAATTACATTCATCACAGATAATAAGTTACATTTCACAGCTTAATCATATCACAAAACATCATACATCAGGGATATCACACAATTCAAAGCATCCAATTCAATCCAAACATTCATAAGTAAGATCAGTTAATTGACTGACTAATTTAAATCAGATTAATTACTTATGAATTACTAATCCTGGTTAATTAATATTAATTAATTCCAAACTATTTTGATTAATTATTCTTTAATCATTGATTATCCTCTAATTAATAATTAATCCTTTGATTAATTACCCTTAATAATTGAATAATTAACCCTTAATTAATAATCATTCCTTAATCATTTTTATTATTTATTTATTTATTAATTAATTATCCTTTAATTAATTAATTATTCTCAAATTAATTACCCTAATTAATTAATCACATTAATTAATTATTATTTAAATTAATTAATCTTTAAACACTTGATTTATCAATCTTTAATCATAAATTATCCATCCTTAATTACTTTCATTAAGTAATTATTCTTAAGTAATTAATTATCCTTAAATTAATTATTAATTAATTATTTGATTAATCAAATTTAAATTATTAACAAATTTACCTTAATTACTTTTATTAAGTAATTCACTTCAAAATTTTAAAACTCCTTTCCAAAAGCATTCAATTCCATTTGAATCCGAGGCTTGCATGCCTGATTGCAGTTTTGATTCGAGATTTTGAGATTTTTACCGATCTTGTTTGATATACTGATTGCTTTGATTATGCTTCCAGATTGATTGCTGAGATGCTTTTGCATGTCACAGATCAGGATCTGGTTGAAGAATCTTACTTTGATCTTGATGATCAGTTCTTGTTTAAATTTGTTGTTTGATTTGTTCTTTGCTTTTGAATCTGAGACAACATTTTCTTTATAGTTCTCCTTTGATTTCAACTCTAAAGCTTCCAGGTTTGACGCTTGTTTCAGATTTTGTTTTGGTTCATCTTGCTTTTGATCTGCTTCAATTTTTCTTCAGATTTTCATTTACTTTTAAATCTGTTTTGAAGTTTTAGGTTTTAAGAATTTTGAACTGAGAATAGCAGTTTCTTTTTTTTTAAATGGTTTACAAAATTCTTTTGTATACATTTTAACTTCAAGAGAAATGTTGATTTTTCCACTTGTATAACAATTATGTTATCTTGTTTACACTTGCTTTATTTCATATCCTCTTAATTTTACAAATGTCATTTGTTAAAATTTTATGTTTAAATCCCCTTTAAATTATCTTTACAAATTTTATAAACTTTTTTAAACCCTATTTAGCTTTATATTTACAAAACATTTCTTTTCATATCATATGTTTTATATTTATGCATTTTCTATTATCTATATTTTATACTTTTATAACTTTCAAATAGCAATTCAAAACTTATTGTATAAATTTCAAAATATAACTTTTCAAATCACAAGGCATATATATTTTGAAACATAAGATTTAACTTTTAAGTAGTCATTGGAATTCAAAATAAAATTTCCAAATATGTGTGTGTGTATATATATATATATATATATTTATTTAGAAAATGAATTCTTATTAATTTTTAAAATATAGTTTTAAATCTCAAATTCAAAATTTAAATTTGTAATCAATTTATATATATAAACAAACAAATATCTCATTTTATTTTGGAAAAATTTCAACTTAATCCACAATCTAATCCAAAAATTTATTCAAATTACCAATTTAAATTCGATTCAAAAACGGGATCGTTACAGATTCCCCCCTTAAGAAAATTTCGTCCCCGAAATTTGCCAGGGAGACAACAAAGAATGGATTGATACACAAAGATAGAGAAACGGTTTTCAGATCAAACTGAAAATCTATTTTGCATTTGGCTTACCAAATCAAAATATCAACAATATGAGAATAAACTCATTCAACACTTTACGATGTACTCGGATTACCAGATCTACAATGTAGGGGCACTGGTTAGTTCGAAGTAATAACTAACCGTTCGTAGAATATATCAAGACCCAAACAATAGATAATTGAATTTAATCTTCCATAATTCTCAAACACTAGGTATGGATTCCAAACTCAAGTCGGAACACCCCAATGTATATATTAACTTGTCCTCTTCGGATTTTATGCTCATAAGAAATCATAATTTAATTTCAAATTTGGTTTTAATCGAAATCGTTTTTATCGATACAAATTAATCTATCTTTATATTTGTTAACCAATTTATTTCAAATAAGTTTTCAAATTCATTAAAGTTAAAACGAAAAGCTGATAGGGAATTGATGAAGAGAATATGAGATAGGAACTAGAATCTTTTCTACAACGATTCGCAAGGCCATCACCACATCGAAGCTTCTCCTTGCAGCTACCACGAAGCAATCAAAGAATTTTGAAATTGGATGATTAACAAAGGAGATTGATAGAGAAAAGGTTATTTTCTTGTTGTTACAGGTATTGACCATTTGCAGTGGTACTTCCATGTCCCCTATCTCGTCCTCTTCTTGCCCTCATACTCATTATCAATGGATAGTAAGAGAATTTACTGAGGCATTCGAACGGATATCTTAGGGATATACTCATTCTAGGGTATACTTCACCCTATCTCTAATGAGCAACCTAAGGTGTTATACTCCTGAGCTAAAGTTTCAACCTTCAGCACTAATACCAAATCTAACGACCCTGACTCGACCTTCGAAAATCGACACCCGTACTTCACTTGTACTCAAATGCCGCAGATTCAAATGTTGAATCTAGCTCGCCAGAGCTTATAACACATTAAGTAAACACAGCGAAAGAAAATTAATAACACATATGATATACAACAGTATTTGATACAACGCATGTGATACAACTGACTATCAATATACATCAGAGATATAAGAAATAATAGTGGAAAGAAGCAATAGCAGAAGATAAAGCAAACAAGGCAACTGCAGCGGAAGAAAATTGTCTTCAATGCCAAACTCCAAAAACTCCATCTCTAATCAAAAGCTAGCTCGAACCACCATCATCGATGACTTAAGTAAGGTCAGTCATTCAAAGACTGAATAAAATTCCCAAAGACTGAAAGCTACCGAATCTACACCTACTATTCGATTATCTGAAAAATCCAACTCTAGACCGCCCGTGTGGAAAATTGTGGGCACCCAGAGTTTAGGAAGGGAACAATAAACTCCGGGTCAGTCATGGGACTGGTATGAGCAAACAAAAATAGTTTTTTCTTTAAAACAAACAACAAAGGATTTAAAAGTTGAAATCCGCAATGGTTTTTGGAAAATGAAACTACCATAAGGCCTCCCGCCACACACAATGCAAGCGCACACTTGGAGAAAATTTCTCCTTATAATAGTCAAAAATGCTTGATACACGAAAACCATTTTGATATTTTTGTTAGTGCATAGTGGAAAACACTTCGAAAGTATAATATTAATCTTAGCCAGCATAGACATTTCGAACTATGCCTACTATAGCTACCATCTAAGCAGTGGGGCGCCACCATAAGTAGATGGCAGGTTATATAACTAAATCCGTACAAGGCACGTATTGGATGATTGGATTTCCGACAAATGGTCAGGCAAAGGAACTTCTCACACAAAATGGAACGCCTTCGGAGGGACGTCCCCGAGAACCTACCCGGATCTCTACTACACAAGGCCGAGTTACCCTTGCCCGTAAGTAACTACTGACACGAGTATGCCATCCCCCGATCGTTACCGACCTTTATCCGAGGGCCCTCAATCCAACAACCACACAATAAAGTATCTAGGATCCATACCATGATACCACTTTCAAAATCAACATAGGTAAATATCTGGGCTCCATACCATGATATCACTTTTTATCTAGAAGGAAATGGTCATACCCTCAAGGGGAGCTACCTCCAAATAACCTTGCTGCCATGATTCCCATGTCGACCATTACCGGGTTGTGAGGCTCGACAAGTCACGTCCACAAAGCTACGCTTTTCACAAAGCCATGCTTTGATCAACAAACGATCAGCAGCACTTCGTATGCCACATTACCAAATTGGGAATGTATCACTAGTAGCCATAAACTACATAACCTCTGAGCTCGTACGTCTCAGAGAAGGGTGTTAAGCAAAGAGAATAAATCTCCGCTACCAAACAGAAATGTATTTGATAGAAACTGGTTTTACATCTCAAAGTGTAATGTCAGACACACATCCACCCAAGTCTATTCCGGGTTCAAACAGAACCGAAGGCACTTCCGAAGAAGCCCTTGCAATCCGGGTATTCACAATCCCGATCGGACTCCCCATCACATATGCAGATCTCTATACCGGTGCGACTCAGTGCAGAGACAATTGACGGGTTATTCTTTCGTTCTCGAAAATACCCGATATTCAAATGCTATCCATATTGTCGTATCATTATTCGGAATGGGTTATATGACACAAGGTCCTCTCCCGGCTAAATCGAATAGTGAGCGCAATATTTAAAAATATAAGGATATTGGATCTCAATTAAGTCACAATTTTTTACCCAAAACTTTCCTTTCAAATGGTTTAAACACATTATCATTTTAATTCTTTTTAAACAAAAAGATTCACTTCACAAAGTTCACCAATATTTCACAAAGATTCACTCACAGCTTTTCAAAACAACTTCCTTTTTAAATTGGATTATCTCATCCAATTATTAACCCAAAGACTAAATTTATAGCATTCAAAACCATTTCCAACTCAAATCTTTTATATAAAAGATTCACCATTTAAATTCCTCTTCGATTTCAAAACAAGATTTAATAATCTTTCACAAAGGTTCATTTACAGCCTTCAAAACAATTCACAAATTTCATTTCAAACTTGAAGCTTTTCAACACAAATTGGAAATTCTTTCCTTTATATGAAAGCTTTTATTATTTGAAAACAAATAATTTTTATTTCGGAAAAATCCGATTACATTTATACAAGTTAAATCCCTCCAAGTATAAAACTTAGGTTTAAATTCAAATTCACAAAACAATACTTTTTAAATTTAAACCCATAAAAACACATTTATAACTTGTATACCCTTCTCAAACCATAATTTTCAAACATTGCATTCAATTTCGAATTGTGAATTCAAATTCAAATCGAACTATTTAAATTTCAAAACTTTATCAAGTTATTCAAAATAACTTTTATCTTTAAAACTTCTTTTCAAAAGTTTTTTTCATATTAATTCAATTCCATTTCCAAAACTACCTTGGATTCAAAAATTCAAACTTTAAAACCATTTCAAAAATCTATGACTTAACGAATTTCCTCGTGCAATCCATATTTGTGTGTGTATGGTGTAGTCTAGGGGTTTTACACAATAGTGCAACATCATTAATCATCACAGATTCAAATACAGCAATATATTTGATAAACGGTATAGACTATAACGCTTATCTTTATTCATAAATCACAGATAAATAATATAGGTACATCGCATATAAATAAATTACATTCATCACAGATAATAAGTTACATTACAGAGCTTAATCATATCACAGAACATCATACATCAGGGATATCACACAATTCAAAGCATCCAATTCAATCCAAACATTCATAAGTAAGATCAGTTAATTGACTGATTAATTTAAATCAGATTAATTACTTATGAATTACTAATCCTGGTTAATTAATATTAATTAATTACAAAACTTTTTGATTAATTATTCTTTAATCATTGATTATCCTTTAATTAATAATTAATCCTTTGATTAATTACCCTTAATAATTAATTTATCCATCCTTAATTAATAATCATTCCTTAATCATTTTTATTAATTAATTATCCTTTAATTAATTGATTATTCTCAAATTAATTACCTTAATCAATTAATCACATTAATTAATTATTCTTTAAATTAATTAATCTTTAAACACTTGATTTATCAATCTTTAATCATAAATTATCCATCCTTAATTACTTTCATTAAGTAATTATTCTTAAGTAATTAATTATCCTTAAATTAATTATTCATTAATTACTTGATTAATCAAATTTAAATTATTAACAAATTTACCTTAATTACTTTTATTAAGTAATTCACTTCAAAATTTTGAAACTCTTTCCAAAAGCTTTCAATTCCATTTGAATATGAGGCTTGCATGCCTGATTGCAGTTTTGATTCCAGGTTTTGAGATTTTTAACCTGTCTTGTTTGATATACTGATTGCATTGATTATGCTTCCAGATTGATTGCTGGGATGCTTTTGCATGTCTGAGATCAGGATCTATTTGAAGAATCTTACTTTGATCTTGATGATCAGTTCTTGTTTAAATTTGCTGTTTGATTTGTTCTTTTCTTTTGAATCTGAGACAACATTTGCTTTCTGGTTTTGCTTTGACTTCAACTCTAAAGTTTCCAGGTTTGACGCTTGTTTCATATTTTGTTTTGGTTCATCTTGCTTTTGATCTGCTTCAATTTTTCTTCAGATTTTCATTTACTTTTAAATCTGTTTTGAAGTTTTAGATTTTGAGAATTTTGAACTGAGAATAGTAGTTCCTTTTTTTTAAAATGATTTACAAAATTCTTTTGTATACATTTCAACTTCAAGAGAAATGTTGATTTTGCCACTTGTTTAACAATTATGTTATCTTGTTTGCACTTGTTTTATTTCATATCCTCTTAATTTTACAAATGTCATTTGTTACAATTTTATGTTTAAATCCCCTTTTAAATATTCTTTACAAATTTTATAAACTTTGCTTTTAAACCCTATTTAGCTTTATATTTACAAAACATTTCTTTTCATATCATATGTTTTATATTTATGCATTTTCTATTATCTATATTTTATACTTTTATAACTTTCAAATAGCAATTCAAAACTTATTGTATAAATTTCAAAATATAACTTTTCAAATCACATGGCATATATATTTTGAAACATAAGATTTAACTTTTAAGTAGTCTTTGGAATTCGAAATAAAATTTCCAAATATGTATATATATATATATATGTATGTATGTATGTATTTAGAAAATGAATTCTTATTAATTATTAAAATATAGTTTTATATCTGAAATTCAAATTTTAAATTTGTAATTAATTTGTATATATAAACAAACAAACATTTCATTTTTTGTTGGAAAAAATTCAACTTAATCCACAATCTAATCCAAAAATTTATTCAAATTACTAATTTAATTTTGATTCAAAAATGGGATCGTTACACTCTTGCTTATCGAAATTCGACCAAAGATGTTTGGCGTCATTGGGTCTCTAAAACTCAATGAATATTATTTGGACTCCTGGAATCTTATTGATGTGCACGTAAATGTGCATATTTTTACTATCATATTTAATGTATTTAAATTAAATAAATGATCATATTGGGTATTTTAACATGTTTTAAACAAAATCCATATTAATTCCAAATTGTCACATATCCATCTTTATATAGAGGCAAAATGGTCATTTGTGTGCATATATTTCTTTGAGAAAAATTAATTGGAAATTTACATATATTTATGTAGGAATTTAATCTCAAATATGAGTGGTTTCATGAAGACACATGCATGCACAACATGAATATAAAGGAATGAAGATGGAAATAATTCAAAGTGAAGATCATGGAGGACCCCACCTACCCACTACCTTAATGTACAAATTAGAGGCTAATGCACATGCTTATGGAATTAATTGCTTCGTGTATACTTAAATGTGGATTATGATATGCTAATGATTACTTGGTGGCCACACTACCTCAAGGGCATTTTGGGCATTCCCCAAAAATATGATTTAGAGTTTCATACATGTATAAATACCTATACGTTTCATGTAATCGCTCTTCCTTAGTCTCTCTTTAGTTAGTTTTAGGCTCAAAATAAAACCAAGCTCTCTTCTTTCTTTTCATGGCTGCTTAGCCATTTCTCTTTATGTAATTTTTTAATGCAACTTCAATACATGTTCTTTTCCTTTTCATGCTTATTTACTTTCATGTTGTAGTGTAGAGTTATTTTTCATGCAAGTAGAATAGTTTTTTATATCTTGCTTTCTTTTCCTTTTCTTTTTCTCTCATGTTGCAAGCTACATTTGTTGTTTTAATGACAAATATGAGAGGCTAAATCCCTTCCATTTAGGGGGTAATGAAGCTCCATAATTATGTAGCTTCAACTATTTTTTAATATATGCTCTCTTTTTGTGCTTAATGACGACGATAGAAATGGTTTACTAGTTGTTGTTACTTTGAATTTGATATCCTATATTGTTGACACCAAATAGGCTATGCTTAAACAATCACTAACACTAATTGCCTCTTCATCAAAATATGATTATGGAAAAAGAAAGTGATTTGAAATTAAAATTTGATGGTTTATATTTCTAATCAATAGTTAATAGGCAATACTAAAAATAGATTTCGTTTTCATTTTATTTGTCAAGTTTCATGGGAGTTAGTAAGTGCTTTAAGGGACGTGTTATAGTTTGATGGCTTATGTTGGCTAATCAATTGTACAAATATGTCATACTAATGATAAGCACATCAATTAAAACACTAATGACAATAAAAGAGAGATCATGATTTCATATGTGTTGAACTACATGATCTAGAGAGCGGATTTATTTCCTAAATTGTCACTTAACTCGTATATTTGTTTCTATTTTCTTTTTTATAGTTAGTTAATTCTCTAATTCTCTAGCTTAACTTCCACTCGACCTTGGTGTAATTTGATTGAACAGAATTTTTAAAATCATCAATTCCCTACGGATCGACCCGTATTCGCCACGTGCTATATTCGTACACGCTGCGCTTGCGGTTATTTTTATTTCTAAATTTTTCGACAGTTTTCTAGTCCGATAGGAATTCCATCGATTAACAAGTTTTTGATTTTTCCATCTGAAAAGATTTTATATATATGTTTTGGATTTTGAATTGGATATATGCGATGAAGTTGTTGATAATCCAATGAAGGAAGATGAATTTAACAAACATGAGTTTTATGGACTTTTCGAAAATGAGTCATTAAATTATGACGGGGAAGATTTCGATCCCCATGACTATGAAATCGATAATTTGGAAGAAGTTTTCAATGATAAACTTGAATTTCAATTTGGTGAAAATAAATGTGAATTTCAATCAATTGTTTTATCAACCCCAAAAATCAATGGAAAAAAACAACTCGTTCAATGTTTAATAAAACCAAATTTGTTTTTCCAAATCGACAATCAACTTCAAAATCTTTTACGATTTGGTTTTTCATGCTTAAGCTGTGTCTCACACATTTGATGAGTTTCATTTACTTTTTGACTGTATACTTTCTCATCTCTTGTAAATAATAATATTTCATGTAAATATAGGATTTTTATTTTATTTTTTCTCCTTTTACTTGGGTTGACTATGGGGACACAGCCAAATCAAGTGTGGGTGGAGACTCATCTTCATTTTTTATTTTTATTTCATGGTTTATTTTTTTCCTTTTCTTTTAAAAACTAAAAAAAAAATTGAAAAAAATCCCAAAAACTTATTTTCTTTTGATTTATTTCTAAAGAAACACTATAGGATAAATATATGGTTTTGGTTTATTAAATTGATTTTGAAAGTTTATTTATCTTAACAAAAATAAAAATGAAGTTTGAATACAAATAACAACGGTTTAACTAGTATATAGAAAGATTTATACGTGTTATGAAGTACATCCTAATTGAAAATCTTTGTTTTAAAAAGTTGTTGATTTATAGTAAAGGATATAACATTTTTTTGTCTTCTAAGTTAAATGGTGCTAAGATGATTTTGCACAACTCTCACTCTCTCTTAAATAATAATAATAACAACATCCAAAGTATTCACTCTCATTTAAAAGTCCTCATGGTTATGCATGTATGGAACACATGTAAAAAAAACTTAACAAAAACCACTTACTTTCGATAGGTGTATGCACAAAAGTGTGTGCACTCGCCATGCTCTGCACTCCCCTCACATAATCCCGAAAGGCAGTGCATGGGTGGTATATCTTGCCTCAATTTACCCGAGCTAGGTATGTAATTTTTCTTGCCAAAAATAAGAGAGAGTAAGCAATTGAAATCCTAGCACTATTTTTAACTTATTTGATTTGACTTGTTATTGAAAAGAAATGAATATACCACTTTGATAAACTTTGATAATCAACTAAGGATCCATTTTATAATAACACTTTGTTATCAACCGAAACAACGAGTTAAACTATAGTCTATTTGTTATGATAACTTAATTTTTGTTGGAAATTTTGAAAAGTAAATAGCTTGAATTTTCAAGATAATGACGAAAACCTATATTTAACTTATTTGTGTCGATTTAAAAATAAATCCTTCATTTGTAAATATTTCAAAAACTCGCATTCATCTCTTTGTAAATAAACCTTGCATTTTTTTTAAATGTTTTCATCCTGCATTTGGATTTTGTGGGTAGTATCCACTGAAAACCCTCACGAGACAACACTCGTCCTACTGGGGACACCCAGAGGTTTAACGGCTTATTGCATATGCTCAATGCAATTATGCTCCCTATGAAAACGGATTTATCTAAGTTTTAGTTTATTCGAGGATGAATAAAAAGATAAGTGTTGGGGTATTTGATGTGCATGTAAATGTGCATATTTTTAACATCATATTTAATCTATTTAGAACCTCTCACCTTTCACAAGGTGGGACACAACACTTGTTGCTTGCTTGCCTTATGATCTTGTTCAAGACATCTAACTATAGGAATTCGACTCACTATATCCTTACCTTACTTGTTGGGTTTCGGGTTTAAAATCCTAAGGCACCGAACTAGGGCATCGTCTTTCACAGTAAATGGAATCGTGGCCAAATATATTAATCTAGTTCCAGTATATTAATTGGAGGCACTCACAACACCTCCATCAAAATCAGAGAAAGAGAAAAAAAAAGGAAACTATCTATGGTTCACTACGCACCTTGAGGAATCATCGCCTACTGGACTAGCCCACTTAGCTATTAGCGATCTCAAATCTTGGAGAGGAGGCTGGGAGAAAACCGTAGCCTTGCGATCTACTCGACTAAGAAATCAGTATTGGAGGTAGGCACTCTCTTCTAGCCAATGCTAGGGAAAGACTTTCTAACCGGTTCAATTAATAAGCTCCAAATTTTTATTCGCCTTCGGAACGGAAAAAGAACGACCCCTAGATCAGATGTAGCTTACAGGTGTACCGGGTAACCAAGTCGCAAAAGAATGAAAGTTCGCCGGGTCCCAGAAGTGCAGGTTCGAGTCTGGCTTGTGACAAGGCCTTTTTCGTCACTTAATATTGCTTTTTATTGAAATATTCCACTCTCATCCTCCCTGGAACCATGGTCTTATTGCTTGGCTTGTTTTTATGTCAGTACTTATTCTCTTTCTCTGATCTTTCAGACGGAAGCTTAAGACTTGGGATTGTTTGGAAAGAAGGGGCGCCAGTATAACTCCCCTGGAATTTCAATTGTACTTATATCCATCAATGTAGGAATTGGGGGTCGGTCTAGTAATTAGGGGGCGGCCATTCGGTCGCCTATGACGACCATTAAAGAAACCCAAGCAAGACTTACTATATCCATGTGAATTATGTCCCTTATTTCTATGAAAGAATTATTCGATTATTATTTAATAATCATAATGGAATCAACGGCACATAGTCAAAATAGGATTCTAACTTAAGAGGAACAAGCCAACAAGTCTTACGGTGACTAATCTCCCATCTCTAGCAATCCCAACCGGACGAGCAGAAGTAATGATAAAAGGGCCTTGTCTCGGAAGAGACGCAGCGTTATGGGCTATTCGTAGAAGTGGTATACTATTAAGTTTCGTACATGATGTAACATCTATGCCACATAATGGATGTATACCTCCCAAAAAAGACGTATGTAAAAAAAGAATTAAATGGAGTAACTCTCATTACTTGAAGAGCTATTCCCAATGTTTCTACTTGCGGTCGGAGTTCATACTAGACCTCTAATTAAGGTACTAGGTCGCCGACTGAGTCAGCTACTTGTCTCTTCTTCTGTGCGGTCTGCCACTGTCTTCTTAAGGAGGACTTTCTCACAGTACAGTATAGAGATAGGCTATGCAATGTTGACTTATTCAAGAGGTCCCCTATTTTATTTCCTAGAATACCTTGCCAATTTAATAAAATACTGGTCGATTTCTATACACAAATCTGAATAGGATACTTTTGATCCATGAAGAAAACACCAAGTCATCTTACCTTTCTACCAAAGTCCCGGTATCAATGAAAGAATAACCAAGGGACACCTAGTCATCAGTTCTTTGTCTCTACGTCCGGTCGTACATTGTATGTTCGCGATTCGTACAAATGGAACTCATCGCGCCTTGGGCCATTCCGTCAAAGATTTTCGAAGGTCTCGCATTTGATGGTTGGTGTGGCAATAGGCTTCGCTAGAGGCGAGGCCCAAAGCCAACCCAGGGAAGTGAGAGATAAAGAAAGAGAGTTTAAAGCAGTCGCACTTCTAGCGAGGCTTCACCTACGCTTGAATTTGACTAGACAAGTGGTATTTCGCTTCGGGATGGAGTTTTTGAAAATCCAAACATCTCAGAGATATATATAGAGGTAGGAATTTGTTGAGCTCTTATGCCCTGAATGAAGAGGGAAAATGAGGAGGATTCCATTCTAAGTAACGTTAATGCACCATCTTCAAAACTTCTCGGGATCATGAGTTTTTCGAGAAAAGGTCCCATCCATCAATATCATGATTGGGTCGACCAGGGTCGGATCGCTCACCGGACAACTATAGCATCATTCTTAGGCTCTCGTTCTATCGCTTCGAAAGCTCTATAGCTCTAGCTCGAGGAACTCAAGCAATGTCTAGCTACCCAGACATAGCAACAGAACTCTTACTTGCTTCTCTTCTTATTGGGAAAGGTGCAAAGGTGAACGGACAGCTCACAAGTAACTCTAGCTTCTCTTTCCACCGGGCGGCTAGCAACATTAGCTCCCTTAGCTCAACTCCCATATCCCAAACTCTCCACTCTTGTTTCGCTTGGTACGCTTAGCTTCCCACTACCCAGAGTGTTAGGAGGCAACTAAACGATTCGCTTCAGCTTTGCTTACACTTTCTTTAATGCTGCTAGCAGCATTAAGGCATTATGAGGTGGAACCAATCAAGATGACTTCGAAGGAGAGGAACGAATCATAAGGAGATGGATTCCTTGAATTGCTTGATGACATTCAGTTTCATTCTGATCCTCGTTATCATGTCTCCTTGTGATTATGTTCCTCTAGCTAGGCTAGAGCAATATATTCTGGAAAAAAACAAATGTCATAAATAGAGTATCCTTTGTGTGTTAGGAACCAGCCCGGTGTTTTGTATAGGACTTTTCTCGGGATGACTGATTGACCGTAATAAGAATGTCCCATACTGTCAGATAAAGAAACTCCTCAACCATCACAAGAAAAAAAGAAGTATAATGCTCTATGTATGACTCTATTGGTAATTAATAGTTCCTTACTATTGTGGCCGGTGCTCGTTTGCGCACACACCCGGGAATTAAGGAAAGGATGCCTCTCGAGGCATCTGAGAATGATTTGAGCCGTATGAAGGGAAACTCCCACGTAGGTTTTTTTTGGGGATGGAAGGAGCCTGACAGGGTCCCCTCACTGACTCGGCCCAGGCGAGGGAGGCGGTGGGCCTACTCATCCCGGCCTAGGGTATGCTTTCCTATTGAAGACATACACGACCAATTTCTTTGAAGCTACTACCAAAATACAATCTTCTTTGGCTTGCTTGTTTTGGTCACCAGTTGTGGGGTTTTTAAACTAGATAAACTTCTAGAAAGCACCCGCGATAAAGTGGGCCGCTTTAGTTGGCAAGGTTATATGGTCTAGAATTCTTCCACCTATGAAAGAAAGGTAGCGAAAGATGGACTTATTGACTTGACTTGTTTACTTGGTTTCCCTACCCCTATTATCAATATGCATGAGCATCTTAGGGAAGCTAAGATGTCAGATAGTTATGGGTATATTAACCAATGGCTTCTTACTAACTTAGATAAAGAAAGAGATGAGGAAAGAGACTAAGGGCAAGTGCAGGATAACCCCAAGGAGTCATGGTTTTTTGACCAATTGGGGCTTTCCCTTCCCCACCTCCATGGGGATGGTCTACAGGGTGCATAACTACTCCTCTTACTATAGGACGCTTACCTATGCAACACTTCGATCCGGCTCTACCCAAATTTTGTTGATTCACCCCAACATTACCCACTTGTCCGACTGTTGCTAAGCATTTTTTGGATATCAAACGGACCTCCTCGGATTGTAATCTTAATGTGGTTGATTTAACCTCTTTTGCGATCAGTTTCGCTACAGCGCCCGCCGCTCTAGCTAATTATCCACCCTTTCCAAGCGTGATTTCTATGCTATGTATGGTCGTGCCTAAGGGAATATCCAGTATATTATACGTTCACCTACTCCACCAAATACGGATACGCCCCACGAACTTTGGCAAAGTTGTTGAATAATTCCATGCCATGAGTCGTACTGTTTTACCCACTCCTCCAAATAGTCCGATTTTTCCTCCACGGCGATACGGAGTGCCCTAATTAATATACTGGGCTGTAGAGATCCACCACTTTCATCCCTGTCTTTAAGGAAAAACCCGAAGAGATATAGGGACCGCCATGCTCGTCCACTTTCTTGATAAACGAATTGATGCATTTTCTCTTCCACTATTAAAAAAAGGACATATCAAAAAGATCTATTACTCAAAGGGTTAATCTGGTTGGTTCTTTGCACCCAATTTTGGTGTAGCAGCTATATTTCGATTCATTCTCTTCTTCCAAGGGTTTCATAATTGGACATTAAACCCATTTCATATGATGGAAGTTGCCAGAGTATTAGGTGTTGCTTTGCTATGTGCTTCAATCGTGATCGGGTCGGTGTAAAGTCACAACGGCATATACCCGGACACAGCTTCGCACCTTCCTTGTGCTGCTTCTGATCAGACTTGTTCGCATTTCTTCCTCTCCCCTTGATCGTTCCTGTCTTCGCTGTTCATCCGGATTCTTGTCTTTCTTTTGAGCCGTAGTGTTATTCTGTTCAAGGAAGCCATGCCAGTGAGAAAAGGGTCTTTCCAATCCCAACTGCAAGACGACCCAGTATCTTAATTAGTGGTCCAGACAGACTGATGAGCCTACATAACTTAGCGCTCTTAGAAGCGAAGTACTCTAGATATTGACTCAAGAAACCTATCTATCTTGGTTCTCTTTGCAAGAAATCCAATCAAATTAACCTGGCGAGCAAATGCCATGTGTTGGGTATTAGTCTATGGTTGCGGTTTTCAGTCTATTTTTTAGTCGAAACCTTAGGTGGTTCTCGAAAAAAGATAGCGAAAAAAATTATCCCTAAATTCAGAACTAAAAGGAATGTATAAACCAATGCCTCTATGGATTCGACCATGGTTTACAAGTATAGCTTTCACATCTATTCATTTGATTGAGTGGGATCATTTACCATAAAAAAGAGGCTAAAGAATCAATGAAAAGAAGTCGATTCAAGTCTCTATTTCTTTCTCAGGTACATTTGCATGATTAAATAATATATCATTATGGTTGTTGCTGCCAAATCTCTTGCTCCTATTAAGCCCCACCTTAGTAGAAGTGGGTAGCGTCACTGGGTGGACGGTCTATCCGCCTTTAAGTGGTATTACCAGCCATTCTGGAGCAAGATCAAGTACTTGT
Organism: Allium cepa; assembly: GCA_030765085.1. Taxonomy (NCBI): domain Eukaryota; kingdom Viridiplantae; phylum Streptophyta; class Magnoliopsida; order Asparagales; family Amaryllidaceae; genus Allium; species Allium cepa. The sequence goes on along the minus strand of CM060931.1, from coordinate 922,672,521 downwards.
CACTTCTTGGTTAGTAATTGCTATCCTATTAGGGTCAATTATCATAGCTGTTTGGAATCCACAAACTACTCCTACCGACGGGTAGAATTTCTTTGAATATGTTGTGGAATTTATTCGAGACTTGAGTAAAATTCAAATTGGAGAAGAATATGGGCCTTGGGTTCCCTTTATTAGAACCATGTTCTTATTTATTTTTGTTTCTGATTGGTCTGGAGCTTTTTTACCTTGGAAAATCATACTGTTACCACATGGAGAGTTGGCTGCCCCTATGAGTGATATAAATACTACTGTTGTTTTGGCTATAAATACTACTGTTGTTTTGGATATACTCACGTCCGTGGCATATTTTTATGTGGGTCTTACCAAAAAAGGATTGGCTCATTTTAGAAAATACATTCAACCAACTCCAATCCTTTTACCAATTAACATCCTAGAAGATTTCCCAAAATCTTTATCTATAAGTTTTTGACTTTTCGAAAATATATTGGTGGATGAATTAGTAGTTGTCATTCTTGTTTCCTTAGTACCCTCAGTAGTTCCTATCTCTGTCATGTTTCTTGGATTATTTAAAAGCGGTATTCAAGCTCTCATTTTTGCAACTTTAGCCATGGCTTATATAGGGGAATCCATGGATGGTCATCCTTGAATAGACAGTTGCGGAGGCAAGTACACATTCTACGACAACAAGAGATCTTCCAACTTATCATCAATCAGTGCCTTTACATAATCAAACCCAAAATCACTAACTAATTATTCAGTTGCCGGGGACAAACGAAAATGGCTGATCTAATAGAGGATTCCACAGCTGCCATGAATCGATCAATACATATCTGACATAGTGAAAAAACCATAGAGATTTGTTTTCATAGTCCGAGACTCGACTCATAAGTTTTTTTCTCACCCTCCTAAGGGGAATAACAACTGGAAGCGGTTGCTAATTCCCCGTAGGCTGAGGAGAAAAAGGAGGAATCCACCCACAGAGGGGCTCGCGTCTGATTAGCTAGTTGGTGAGGCAATAGCTTGCCAAGGCGACGATCAGTAGCTGGTCTGAGAGGATGATCAGTCACATTGGGACTAAGACATGGCCCAGACTTCTACGGAAGGCAGTAGTGGGGAATTTTCCACAATGGGCGAAAGCCTAACAGAGCAATGCCGCATGGGATCCCACTTCCTCATGAATTTATCTTGAATCAGGATCTTTTGTCCCAACTTTTTCCCAGTTTTGCCGAGGGAGCAATCCTTTTTTTCACCTTGAATTGGTCAAAATACGCGAACCCGAACTTGCAGCCGAGAGTGATGGCGCGTACACCTTACCTTAAAGTGGTAGGAAACAAAACCTCTTCTTTAATAAAGCTTACTGAGCCAGAATGAGAACCTTTTCGCTCAGTTGGACTTAAGCTCGGCGTTAGGCAATAGGTGGTTACTTAGCGAAACTAGTTAAGGCTAGTGAAACAACATGGGAACCTAGGCATTTTTTATTACTCCCCTAGAATAGTTGTTAATACGAATAACAGAAACTCTGTTATAGCCATTTCTGTACATCTAACGTACTCTACGGCCCTTCGAGAATCGACAGAGTCCCGGTCTAAGAGTAGTTTGGATCGGTCTCCCCATAAGTTTATTGGCCGTCGCCTCCCACTCACTTCGCTCGCCTTAGGCTTGCCTTTCCCCAACATCTAAATCAAGGGCGGGCACTGAAAAGGAACCAGTCTAGCCTTTTCGATGAAAGGAAAGCTTAGCTTGGTAGGCGCTGCTTACTCACCCGCGTAAGCACCTCAGACAATGTAATGCTTTGAATACGAAAGTTTGTAGTTCAGCCCCTCCCATTTTCCCATGCAGAGTCACAAGCAGCGCCTCGAAAAAAGCAAAGCACGAACGAGCCACATGCAGGGAAACTTGCACGTGTGGTTCTGGCCGGGGACCCCGGTATACAGTACTAATATGTGTAGGTCCCTGTAATACAAGTGAGATTGTTCATAGCGCAAAAGCAGATATGGTCCAGTATTCCTTATTCCCCAAATTGGTTATGTTCCTTATTCCTCATCTAATAGAAACTAATGGAGCTCTGTCTGATCTCCCAGAAGCGAAAGCTGAATCAGTTGTAATCTATAATGTAGAATATGAGCAGGATGCGATCCTTAATAGTTTACTGTTGGTGGAAGCTATTGTCCTGGGGTCCCGGAGACTCATTCTGACTAAAACAAGGGGTGGGTCTTTACCAAATTCAAAATCCGACAGGGAAGAAAAAAGAGGGTCAGTGCACTCTTCATTATTTTTCTTCACACCTTCCTAGATGTATAGTGGATCGGTCATCCCTCCCAAAAATATACTAGACTTCCCCAATTGATCGGCGTCACCTCATAATTAATATACTAGCATCCGGAATTAATATTCTAGGTGTACTGGACCTCTAATTAAGATACTACGTCGAAGTTGGAACTCTAATTAAGATACTGGGTCGCCTTGTTATAAGGGAGTTGGGTAAACTAGCCTTAATAGATGCAATAAAGAATGTGCTAAACTATTTGCAGGGGTAGAAACCGCAGCAGTTAAGAAATTACAATCTTCGAAATAAGAACTGGCCAATCCATGAGTATACCATGAAGTTACAAAAGTTGTACCTATGAACCAACCAATTCAAAGGGATCAAATAGGAAATGATACTCTAAATCATATAACTGTAATGAAACATACGATTAACCAATATTTATTGAATTTGAAAGAGACTCAGAAGAAATGATTTAATCCTCTTATTTATCGAACCGAGAGATCCATGAATCGGGATCCTGATGCATATAGATACAAATGGTCCAATGGGAGCAAGAATTTACAGGAACATTTGGAACATTTCGTTTCTGAACAGAAGAACCGTATTCAAGTGGTGTTCGATCGATTAGGCATGAGTAAATATTTGATTGATTGGTCCAAGGCTATCGACAAACAAGATTTCCCTTCATCGGGGAAACACAGTCCACCCCCATCTCGGGAAAGGGGGTCCAACAAGCACTTGCAACAGAGGGTGGCCGATAAGCACCCGGCCCACCCCCTCCTTATTCTGTAAAGCCAACCTCTTTAGTAGGTAACCAAAGTCGTGAAAGAAAAAGAATGATAGTTCGTTGGGTCCCAGAAGTGCAGGTTCGAGTCCAGCTCGTGACAAGGCCTTTTTGTCAGGCAGAACAGTTGTTGCCTGATGGGAACTACTATTTAGGCAAAATGCTATCGCCTATTAGTACTAAGAAACTGAAAGAAACCTAAAAAGGGAAGAAAGTGATGTAGAAACAACTTACGAAACGAAGTAGATGAAATGGCAAGTAACAAAGGAAATAACAGAAGAGACATAAGATAAAGGTAGTGGAACGAGCAAGAAAAGAAAACTATAAGGCTTTAACAAACCTAGGGTCGCTGCACACCTTGAACTCGTTGCATCCACACTTGCTATATGAGCTTCTGACTTAGCTTGGGTGACTAGATAGTTTTAAGGTATGGACTTGTCCGTAGTTTTCTAATGACTCCACTTAGGCTTCTTTTCTACAGACTATCTATCGATAGCGACTTCCCCAAGAATCGAAGGCTAAAAACTAAATGAAGCACTATGGCAGAAAATGCTTAGGTCAAGGTGGCCTCTTGGCAGACTATGACCAATTGGATGCTTAGAAAACAGGGCTCCCCATCAAACTTTTTGCCTTTCATTCACCAACAATGGCTCATGACCCATAACATTTCTCGTTGTCGAGAACAATGCGGGTGGCATCTATAGCTCGGGTCAACCATTTTTTTGTTTATGGTTTCATATCTCAACAAGTGCAAAGATAGCCAGATTGAGGGGCCCTTTGGGATTATCGTAGGGAACTCGAATGTATTCCCTCTTGTGATCACAAAGGACAAGAATTTGTCGATATTTAAGATTTGATTTTCTTGTTAATGGACACTCTATAGGAATAAATCGCTATTCTTTTCCGATACATATAATATATTCTTTTTCGATATATATAATATATTGAAAATTCCATTTTTCAATATCTTTCCTTAAATTAAAAATCTGATTCCCATATTGTTTTATTGTTTTGTTTCAGCAATGCAAATAGAGAACAAATGCGAGAAAGGGGCCTTCAGTTCCAGTTTATCACTATTTCATTTAATGACTTGTTCGAACACCAAGAGCAGGGTTGAAACCAAGAAACATTTCGCTACGCACCTGATGTTTTTCGAACTCGCCCAGTATAAACATTTTGGGTCCCTTCCTTTAGGTTTCTTATGAATCTTGCAGTCTTCTGGTAGAATAATGGGCTGCTCGAGCTACCGCTAATAAATCAAGCAAGCACTTCCTAATTGAGCAACGTTCCCTTAACAATTGCCTACTATCCAGGGGTCCCCTTGCCCAGAAGAGCTACTGAGTTCCCGTCTAGTTTTTTTAGATGTGATTCTTTTGTGCAGAGAGTCGGCTAACATGGAATTACTCGAACCATCGTAGTCACTTTCCAACATCCCCAACCCCGATTTGTCAGGCTCCCGTCTCATCGTAGAAACTGTTTTCCGGAACAAGTCAAACTCAAACAGAGCTATTACTATGAAAATCAAGAGAAGTCATTCTCGAAATGACATCAGCCGTTCTTGATCTCTGCTCACGGTACTCCTTGCTTGCGGAGCGACAATCTGATTCAAATCCAATATAGCATCTATGGGTACATAAGAAATGTACCGAATCGATTCTTTTTAATGAATAGATCCAATCTCAACTTCGAATATGGAATTCAAAGGGATCAAATAGGAAATGATACTCTGAATCATATAACTGTAATGAAATATACGATCAACCAACATTTATTGAATTTGAAAGAAACTCAGAAGAAATGGTTTGATCCTCTTATTTCTCAAAACCGAGAGATCCATAAAATCGGGATCCTGATGCATATAGATACAAATGGTCTAATAGGAGCAAGAATTTATAGGAACATTTGGAACATTTTGTTTCTGAATAGAAGAACCATTTTCAAGTAGTGTTCGATCGATTACGTATGAGTAAATATTCGATTGATTGGTCCGACGCTATTGACAAACAAGATTTGTCTAAGTCACTACGTTTCTTTTTGTCCAAGTCACTTCTCTTTTTGTCCAAGGCACTTCCCTTTTTGTCCAAGTCACTTCCCTTTTCTTCGTGAGTATCGGGAATACCCTAATTCATAGGTCCGAGATCCACATCTATGAATTGAAAAGTCCGAATGATCAACCCTGCAATCAGTTGTTAGAATCAATAGGTGTTCAAATCGTTCATTTGAATAAATTGAAACCCTTCTTATTGGCTCAACTTATTAATATACTAGTCCAAAGCCAATATACTGGGTTCTTAGAAACCTAAGGAGGATAGCGCTTATCAGATGAATCAGAGAAGGCTTGCCAACAATTAGTTTAGGACAAGTAGGGACCACTACTAATGAGATAAGACGAACCACTACGAGTAGTCCTTTTTCCAACAGAAGGGGTTCAATAGCTACTGATTTCTATTATAGCTTGTTCTATCATAGCTTCTTCAACTCAACCATGACCTCTCTCTGACATACGGTTTATGCCGGAAAGGTGCGAAGTTGGACGAATTTGGAAACGTTAGGCAATTTACTTTATACCTACTATTCCGTCTGGTTTTTGGTTCCTAGTCTGATTTTATTAGTAGCCATGCTTGGGGCTTGGCTCTTCTAAGTGGGACAGAGAGCTCATTTACTTGATACTTGAAAAAGAAATTTTCAATAGAACAGCTTTTAAACGAATTGGATTGCTTTTTGAAAGACTTTCACTTGCTCTCGGGAATGGGAATAGCAGGAATGGCAATTACTGGTACGAAGGCTAAGGGGTACTGAGATTGCAGAAACAAAATGACTTGAAAAAAAATAAAAATAAAAATAAAGGGATGTAGATAAATGGAAAGGTGCTAGAAAGAGAGAATAAAATTATCGATGATATATAATTCCAGTTTGTATGGTCTATGAGTTACCTCATATAAATAAAAGGCAGTGTAATAAAGCATTAATTTCATATTGTTTGAATATTGTTTAATATTATAGCGATTAATATATAAATAATAAATGATATATAAATAATGAAGAGCTTCCAGTCAATAGAATGACGTACCGAGGAATACTACCGTACTCCGTCCAACTATGGTTGTTGATCGTGCGGAACCTACCAAAAGGTTCAGGCTGGACTGTAGGAAGTAAGTGATATGTTTTTGTATTTCTATGAGAAGCCTCACCCGAAAACCTGCAGGCGCCTGGCCTTTTAGTCGCACCTGGAGATCGCCTTCCGTCTCCTTGCAATAGAATGGATCAGTCCCTCCTATGCCCTGGTTCCATCCGTCGAATCTGCCCCTACTCTCGCATACTTTCCTAAGAAGGAGAATGGTCGCTAGGCCTCCTCATCCGCATGGGTAACGTGGGTCAATCCCTCTTAATCCTCGACAGGTAATAAGTATATTGATCGATTAGTGGTTGTGTTTAAAACCCTTTATGCCTAAAAAAAGTCATGGTTGGGCCACGCAAATCAACTAAACGGTGTGGCATGCGTATAATATAGCAAGATGGATAACAAGGGAATAAGGAAATTGCATTTAGTAGTATTCTTGTGAATCTATCCAATAGACAAGTGGGTGGAAACCACAACGAACAAGGGAGGTTTACATACAACCAAAAAGATTCAATGCACTCATGGATAGATTTCTTTCTGATCCCAACAATACAATTTTTCACCGCTCCCCCTCTAGTATATTAATTGGACGTACGTAGTATGATAAAAAGAATTAAACTCTCTTGGTTGTAGCATTAAATGACGTTCATGTGCCCATTCACTTTCACAGATCATTCGAAACGTACGACCCCATATCACAAATTCTGTTGTACGACTTCCATGAAAAGAAAGTGTTTTCCTGAACCTACACTGATTAAGCAAAATAAAGATACCATTCATCTATGTTATATGCGACATGCCAGTATCTTAATTGGATAAACCGAGTTCCATCAGTTAGAGCGCTCAATGGAATATTGTTATTTGTCAATTGTTCATTTGACTCAATATTTCTTCTCGATCGGCAAAAGCATAGCTTTCCATATGTATAATGTTTGAGTTAGCTCACTTACGACCTTCCCAATAATGACTATTGGTAGCAGCAGACTATTATCGGGATTCAATAACCGGTAAGGGACAACCAGCGGGAGTGGAGTTTGACGAGCGGAACCGTAGCCTAGTGGGCTGAAATATAATATAAGGTTTCGAACAGAGTCGCAAGGGATTTATCTTGATACCGATGGAAATGCACCTTATTCACTTCGCTGCCCCCTTATTTATCTAGTCAAACAAGCCATGATTCAATTAGTTGATGGAAAAGACTCTTTCTTTACAAGAAAGCACTGCCTCCGTCTGTCCTTTCTTTATCTGTGTGGTGGTTGTTGCAGGTAAGGGAAAAAGCCCCAGAATATGGTTCTAAGAGCCCAATTAATCGGACACCTATTGTCTTGAAAAAAGAAAAAGGTAAGTGCTAATATACTGGACCGGTCCCCTATTTTTTGATCTAATATTGACTGGGGGCTCGACTTTCCCCCTCCCTTTTTCGTAACAAAAAAAATCAACAGTAGGACCAAACCGAGAGTGAGCAACATAGACAAGGATGGATTTCTAAATGAAAAATAAAACTTCCCTAAATTCATGGGAATAAATGGGTGAATGGAAAATTGCTCGGGAATTCCTGAACCTTCCACTGGACCCATTTTACCAAAAGATCATATTTAATCGATTTGAAGATTTCCCCAAAACTTTGCCAACGGGCTATTATTTAGGGCGAGGCGACCGATAGGGAGGACTCACAAAGAGTTGAACCATCAACTTAAGCCAATCAACGATTCAATCACAGATTGATACTAGACCGAACTGTCTTCACTTGACCTGGAGGTCACGCTCATACAATGAGCTTTCAGGAAGAACCTGGTTTGCCAGTTGTTCAAACCCGCTCATGAATCATGGGACGGTCAGTTGGAACAGAAGTCACCAGCTTTCATTACGGGAAGCTGACTGAGGTCTTCCTAGTTGACGACTTCATGGGGGCCGGCCATAGTATATTAATTTGTGGGTCAAATAGAAATAGCCTTATATGTCTGTTCTTCTACTTCTTCGCTCCGCTATGCACCAACGGATAAGACACCTGTATTTAGGAGTTCTTTTTCTTTATCATAAGGTTATCTCCCACCAATAAATGATAAGTATCTATTTTTTTTCGAAATTAACAACGAGCTTTATTATCGTTTTTCGCGTTCGAGATAGTCAGAGTCGACACGAATTCTCCTAATTTGTGATCTACCATATAGTCTGTTATTTAAATTGGTAAATATTCCTTTCCAATTGTCAAATAGTGTAACGACCCGTAAATTTTCGATAATTAAAATAGCTAATTTAATAAGATTTCGTGATTTAATGTTAGAAAAAATTTTGTGATTCGTTTGGAATAATAATAACTGGAATGAATTGCAACAATAATTATCCAGGTAATGAAAAATAAAATCTACTTAGTGAATGCCATTGCAATCAATAGTTGAATAGGATAATAAATGTTGAATTCATTGGGTATAATAGAGTAATTGATTGATAAGAAAAATCTATTTAAAATCGAATATTGAATATTGAACAGGTAAACTATTTAAATTAAATATTTAAAACTTATTGAATAATTTAATAACCGTAAAATGAAAATAGTGTTCTAAATTGTGAATTGGTTTTAAAAGTTGAATCTTATAAGTTCAATTTCAATATTTCAAAAGATAATGAATTACTGGATAAGCGAAATTGTTTAAATTTAATATTTGGAATTTATTAAATAGTTGAATAACGGGAATTGAATAACAGTTTTAATGAAAATGGTTGTTCTATAATTTGAATTTGTTAAATTTTATAAGTTCGTTTTGAATATTTCAAAAGATAGTGATTTTAGAATAATCAAATTTGTTTAAATTTAATATTACAAATGTTTGAATAACTAAATTCTGAATTTGATACGATTAATTTGATATTGAAATTTTATATATGAAAATAGAGTGAATAATTGAAATTTGATTTAATATGATTCAAATTGGTTTCCAAAGTGAATGTAAGCTATATTGGGATTATAATAGAGTTAATAAGATTGTAAAATTGGAATTTATTGGATAATTGAATAACGGGTTTAATATGATTAAAAATGATTTGTAAAATTTTATTTTATCATATTAAAGTTAGAATGATGTTGCAGAACTTTTAAAATCGAATTAAAATAAAATTTGTGAAAATTGAATATTTTAATATTTAATTGACGAGTTCAAATAGCCATTTTTCAAACAGTCTTGGATTTCGACAAAACTAGTTTCATCGGATCCGTAATGTGATATTATTGTAATATTTCAAATTTCAAGTGAATCGGATTTATCGTTTGTCCGGGGCAAGCCAAAACGCGTAGAAATTTAGTTAATCGGTTTAATTTAAATTTGATCGTTTGTTGCCGTAACTCGCACAGACGATCGAATTAGCTTTTGAAACCTTTCCATTGTGTCTGGAATGCGGGATAAACACTAGGAACGCTGGTCACCGCGCGAGATTTGGAGTTCGAAAATTCCGGGATGAATAGTGTTCGTTAAAATTCTATAAAAGGCCACCCACTACAAGAAAGAGGGCTGTTTTCCAACCCAGAATTCCCTATGCCATCCCTACGCCGCGTAGGCGCGGCGTAGGGAAAACGTGGAAACATAGGAAAGGGGTAGGGACGGCGTAGAGAATTCCCTACACATTTCCTACGCGCACCAGGTTCTCCAACAATTGACCATGGCGTAGGGAATGTGTAGGGAATTGCCTACCCATTCCATACACCTTATTGTTCTCCCTACGCATTGTCTACGCCTGTGGAGGAAAGATGTTGGAATTTCTCTACGCTTTACCTACGCCAGACAATTATTAACTTTTGTAGTTTAACTTGAAATTATATTATAAAAATATATAATTTAATTTTTCAATAAATCGTATTAACTTTCGAAACTAAAATAAAATTATATGTATATATATATTTATATATATATATATATTAAATTATAATAATTAACTTTTAGATGTTTAATTAACTAAAAAAGAATAATAATTAAATTTAATAAGTTGAAATACCAAATTAATAGCCCGAAATACGAAAATTATGATTCAAGAAAAGTAAGCAAAAAATTTACATTACATAAAAAAAAATTAAATTCAGTTAAATTTAAAAATAAAACTGATTAAACTTTGCGGAAAATCGGCTTTTGTTAGAAATGTGACATTTTTTAATGAGTTATAGTTTTTTTATATTATTGTAAAAGTCTTTTTTTTTCTTTTGATAATTGACTATACTTGTTTAAATTTTAACTGTTTTACTTCAAAGTTACAGCTCAATAGCAATCTCCATGTTTTTTTTAAACATAAAGGAATCAATTAAATTACTTTCAACCCCAAGAAATTCGTTTAACAAACTATAACCAAACATAGACCAAGCATAAGAGACAAAACCATAATCTTCTGCGTAGTTTTACAGAAGAATTCTATGAAACAGCAAAAGTTCAGTGGCAAATCCTTGCTCAATCAACTTGTGGACTTCAACCCAGTTCTAAATTCTTAACGCATGTGTACAAATTGTTTGCAAACTAAAAACTTAATTAAGAATTCCTACAAGTATTTCTTAAACTAAAAAGAGGTAGCTATACAAAACCCTTTTGTCCCCTTAAGCAAGCAACGGGTATCATCCAAAGCAAATTAGCAATCTCCATGTTGGCGATGCTTGAACCCAAAAAAACTAGGGTTTCAAAAATCAACGCCTTTTAAATAATCATCGCTGCATACTCGGCTATTCCATCAGCCATCGTCGGCTCAATAGCAATCCCCATGTTGGCGACGCTTGAACCCAAAAAAACTAGGGTTTCAAAAATCAACGCCTTTTAAATAATCATCACTGCATACTCGGCTATTCCATCAGCCATCGTCGGCTTAATAGCAATCTGCATGTTGGCGACGCTTGAAACCAAAAAAACTAGGGTTTCAAAAACCAACGCCTTTTAAATAATCATCGTTGCATACTCGGCTATTCCATCAGCCATCGTCGGCTCATCCTTGGCTCCTACGCGATATTTTCTACTGCTGATTTGAAGTCCTGCTACAGTCTCTTTATACTGCCCCTGCTAATTAAGTATGCGAATTTCTTGTTTTGAGTTGTCTAATTTTCTAAAATTGATTCGCCCTTTTACTGCTTTAGATTAGCACATTCTAGTTGTTTCTAATTTATGTTAAAATGATGTTTTCGGTATTTGTTCGATAAACTTACATTATGAGCAGTGATGTTACTGAAGACTGGGTGAAAGTGGGTACACCTGCTAAGGAAAGGGTGCAAAAACAGTACTCCGGTCTGTCCTTTGAAGAGCAATGCACCAAGTGTGAAAAGGTATAATCTTCAAAACTCGACCATCAAACAGATATTGATATAGACAGATATTGATATAGCAGAGGGGAGTGCTTGCAGGTTGAGTGTGTCCTTTAGTCTGGTTAGAATGAGTGTGTCCTTTAGTCTGGTTAGAAATTTGGGAAAATTGTAATGATTAGTGCGAACCTGTGTTACGCACACGGGGTGGACCAATACTTGGTGTTTGTTAAATCTTTTGCATTTTGATCAGGAGTATCTAATCGTAGTTCATGCCCTATGGACGTGGTTGCATATGTAGATGTGAATATACATTGTTAGGAGAAGTAAGGAAAATAGTGAAAATAAGCTGGTGAATGTTTTAAAAAGTATGCAAAGTGTACTTGGTTATGTGTGGGTCTCAAAAGGTAAATAAAATTCACAGATCAGTTCAAGTTATGTTTGAAAAAACATGCACGACAAGAGTTAAATTTTTGCAGAACATAATATATGATAATTGTTGAAAAATTAAAGCTGATTTAGTTTAAATATACGTAGCAGGTAGAAGTGAGTAAAGATTTTGCATTGTGTACATGCTGGTTCATACATGTTGTGGCAGCATGCTTTTTCATTTTAGGTACATAGGTACTCAACAATGTGAAGTTAGTACTGAAATATTGCATAGAAGGGTGCTGATGTGAAGAGATAATACAAATGTGTACAATACAATCGGTGCTCAAATACAATTTAGTGGAAAAGAAAACGGAAAGGTAAATTTGAGTTTAAAATTAAAATGGCACTGTACACAGTGTAGAAGGACAAAATATATATAAATGAACTAAAATTGATGGGGACTTTTTTGTCCGTTACAGAATCCAGCCCATGTAGTTTGATCCTTGCCGAATGGAGTTAGCTGTTGAGAGATTAGCAATTTTGAAGTTGAACTGATTGTAGCGTTGTAGCACCTGGCCTGCAAAAAATTATCAGTTTAGAATCAATGTAGTTAGTAAACTTGAAATATGAATGGAAGGGAAATTGAAATGTTGCCAACTAGTAATTAGAAGTTATATTGGACATAGTTTAAACAACCATGTGGTTGGCGTGTTCATATAATAATGTAGTACAGCATGTCCTGCCATAAACTATAGATTATTATGGCCGGGCTATAATTGTTGTCTGTTAGTTTCTATTTTCTAATTTAGTCTAAGTCTGTAGGTATAATAATTGCATTGAGTATTGCATACGGTATTTCTATACTTTATTTACAGTACTTGGTATCTGTTGGATTTATACCTTTCAATTTTGATTTATTAGATGATGCAAAGTGATACACTAAGTGCAGACTTAAATATCTAATTGCATCAGTCTTGAAAATAAAATACCAATATACTAACGATTATTGAAATTTTACTGTTTAAAAGACTAATTGTGATGTTCATGCCTTTTGCATATGATTAACATAATCCTCAAAATGCAGGAAGAGATGAATTATGTGCAAGAGTTTATACGGGGATTGAGGCGGGAGCAAGGATCGGAGATATGACATACTTCATGAGTTAGTCTTGTTTTGACTGTGGGTTTGATGTTCTATTTTTATAAGGTACATTGTATGATGTTAGAATTAGATGAAACAACAATGTTTGAGTTATGTAGCAATTTTATTTCATTCTTGGACATTATTTTTTTAAATACATTTGTAGCAATTTTATGGTAATTTGACATAATGTTTTGTAATGATATATATTGTTACGATTTTGCATGTGGTTATATACTATATTTAATGCTTTCTATTGCTGATGTTCGGGTTTATTATATTTTATTATGATCTGTGGTAGATGAAGATAAATACAATAGAATCATATTAAATTTTGGTGTACGTAGGCGTAGGGAAGGAGTATGGAAATAGGCGTAGGGAATGCGTATGGAATGTGGCGTAGGGAATGCATATGAAATGCAGCGTAGGGAAGGCGTATGGAATGCGGCGTAGGTAAGGCGTATGGAATGCGGTGTAGGTAAGGCGTATGGAATGCTGCGTAGGGAAGGCGTATGATTGCGGCGTAGAGAAGGCATAGGGATTTTTTTACGACGCATTGTTTTCCAACCTCTTCTTTGGCGTAGGGATGGCGTAGGGAATCCAAAATTCTTTTGTAGTGACCCATTTTCACAAATTGCAAACCCTACTCAGAAAACCCTAGCCGCCGCCTGTTTTTTTTTTCAATGGCCAAAAACACGCAAGCTTCCTCCTTCGTTATCTCCCAATCCATCGACTTTTTCCAAAAACTATCAACTACAAAGTTGAAGAGCTAGGGGAGATCTTGCAATCCATGTGGATATGATCGTTTATAGTTGAGGCAATCATCGACAATTTTCGTTCAAGGCGCTGCCGTTCGCCCTCGTCTCGCGTGCAAAGGAGATGGCCGAGCTCCACCCTTTTCTGGACGATGTTGGCTCGTTTGAAGGCCTTCGACGTGGTGTGCTTTAATCGACCTGGGGTTGCTCGTATGTGGGTGCGAATTTGACGAATGGGAGGCGGCCTTTGGGTTTAATTGCGTGCGTGGTTTCCTGGCTTGGAGCGAACGGGGAAGATAAGAAGGGGGGCGGCCAGATCTGAAGGTGTGGAAGTGGATGGCTGAGATGTTGTAGGGTATAATTTAAAAATAAATTTGTGTAATTAGTTTATATTTAAAATTCGTGAATGTTTAAAATGCAATAACTTTTTGCTACGAGGTCGAAAGCGCACGAAACCAGTTGCGATGGAATCGTATGGACGAGCACTACGCTATGGAATTGGATTGGAAGCGTTTGAAGCTAGGGAAAATTTTGGGTAAAATTAAACGCTCGTTTAATTTTATTCGAAATAAGACGCTGGAACTACATTGAAATCAAAGTGAGTGTTTTATAACGCTCACAACGTACTAAATATCTTTATGCTAGTTAAGTTTATTACTATGAAGTGATATGAACTTTATTTGTCATTGTTTGATAAAATTTAGTTGTCATATAGATTGTCATTTGAATTAACCGTTGAAATTTAATTGACAGTTAAATTGAAATTAAAATTGAATTGCGATTAAATTACCTGACATTGATAACTATGAAATTGCCATGTATTGTATTGTCTATTGGATGATTTATTTCGATGGATGCTATTAGTTGATATTTAAATGTTTGGATGTTTATTTGCTTATATATATCCTGGTATGCACACATATGAAACTGTGATTTGATTTAAGTAATATATATTCATCCCTGACATTTAATTGAAATAAATAATTACTTGGCCATAGGACAGAAAATTATATACGGACACCGAATTGGCTAAATTAATAATTTTAAAAACGTTGATTTGAAATTTATTTAAATGTTTTGATTTAAAAGTGATAAATAGAAATTAATTTATAGAAATCGAATTTATCGAAAAATTGAGTTTGGAATGTTGAAATAAATTTTGGTTAAAAGAAATTGTTAAATAAATTTAAGTGGAGACTTTGAGATTTAAAATTTGGATATGATTGAATTCGGAAATTTATTTGTTTTAAAGATTGAACATTAAATTTGAGCTTTGAATATTACTAAGTAAAAGTGACATAAAAATGATATTTTGAAATCGAGCTTGGAATTGAATCATATTTGACATTTGGATTTAAATTTGAATATTGAAGGATAGTTTTGTTAAGTGTTATAAATTGATATTTTGCAAATCAAGCTCTAAATCGATATAAATTGAAATTGAATCAATTGAAGGTGAATGTAGAATTGAATTAATTTGAAGGCAAAGTTGACATTGATTTGAATTGAAATCGAAATTGAATCGGTAGAATGGAAATTGAAATTGATTTGAGTTGGGAAGTTATAATTGATATGGTTTGGTTTTGAAGCTGTTTTATTTTGTTTTCCAAATTACTCGGTTATATAAACCATTTTTGAATACTTAAACTATTTTAATCTATTTGAAATCTACTTAACCCAATTTAAATTATTTTAAACTAATTTATCTATTTTAAATCCATTTTAAGTCTTTAAGTATTTTTAACTATTTTAATTATTTAAAACCACTTTTAAACTACTTAAAACTATTTTATAAAATTCTAAACTGGTCAATAAGGTGAAATGTTTATATTTAAATCTTGAATTTAAATACGAATTGGGTTAAATGAAGTTGCAACCTAAATTGAAACTCGAAATGATTTTGAAATCAAAATGAGATATTGATGCGAAAAATGATTTTTGAAACGGAATATTACATTTGAATAGATACGATGATATTTGGAGTGGATTTGATTTTTGAAGCGAATATGATATTTTGGTATCAATTTTGAATCGATTTGAAATGTAAAAGAGCCAACGGTGTAATAATACGTAGTTATTAAAAAGACCGGGATCGGATATGGACATACTCTCTGTCGATACCCAAAACCACTTTAATAACTATTATACGCGGAGTGTTGATCCAGAATGAAGTGGATGGTTTGGTGAACGCGTTGACTGAAGAAAGAGAACGATATTGGATGACCCCTGACATGACTAAAACAGAAGCCGCGCCGGGCCATTGAGGTTCGCCATCTCTAGCGGACACACTTCTTCGATACCATATCTATTACATTTGTGATGCGATTTGGGTGCACCCCTTGATTTGGGAGTGTTGTTTCGCGGTGTTGGGGTAGCTAGTGGCTATGCTCAACATCAGTCCGGATCACACAACTACTAGTATCCTAGTTGGTATCGCCTCATGTACCTTGTCATACTGATTATCATATTCGCGACCACTACGTTATGTTTTGTGTTATACCTATGGGGTACCCTCTGATAATCACTAGTTTACGGTGGGGCTTACGGTGCTGTATAGACTATGGCATTATAAAAATGTGTTAAGGAGGATTATGGTAACGCTTTAACGCTATTTTGATACTTTATATTACTGATAGGCATTATCCACTTAGCGTACATTACTACATGGTAGATAGTTTAACGGATCCTTAAGAGATGGAAAATCCCGTAACATCTCTTGAGTTATTGCACGTTGACACTGGATATGAGATGTCAAACCCCGTAAACATCTCTGATGTCGTTACACTCATATTTATTTACGATTGATTTAACTTTCATAAGGATATTTTAGTCCTGACTCGAGTGTTTTGTCTTTTCATTACGCTCGGATCAATCCCGAGTTTTACAGATTTTGAAGATCTATTCTGGAGGATGAAGACGAAGATTTGGTATACTATTACTATTATTACCCTTGCATCATGATATCTGCTGCATTATTTTAATTGTTCTGTTGTATATGTATAACTCTGATAAATATTGTATAAATAATTGTCAAAGTATAGTAAACAGCTTCATGAACTGTTTATTTGACTATTATATTTTATCGTTCCGCTGCGAGATTCTGTGTTGTTTCATTTCCTTTATTTCTCTTTCTTTTCTTTTCTTAATTACCCCAATAACCATCTGCCCTTTTGAATGGTTTGGACCCGGCATGTGTATTTGATCGTCGGTTTAAACTGTCCAAAAAGGCGGGTCGTTACAGTTGGTATCGGAGCTTTAGTTTAGCGATAACCTTAGCTTTGTGGGGTCTGACTCTTTAATATTAGGGTAGTCATACCCCATGATGAGTCGTTGAGTGCATATATATGAGAGAGCGTATTTGTTAGTGTATAAAATGTTTTATATTGTATCGGTTGATTTGTTGAGTGGCTTATGGATTCTGGTCAATACGAGTAATTAACGTCATTGATAGGGATCTCTAAACACTTAAACAGAACAATTCAACATAGTATTGTTTTGAAATTGGGTAAATGAAATAATTTTGCTCTAATTATATTTTATATATAAAGAAAAATTTTCAGAAATTATTGTGACTTATCTAGCTTACCTGGTTGTTAGGAACGAAAATATTGGTTATTATCATTAATTGGATATTATAATTTAATAAATAAGGTGAATTACAAAATGAACAATGATAAAACACTTGTGAAATGTTTTAAGAAAGAAGATCCTATAAGAATATTTTGTAAAGGTGACTTATGAATTAAAATAGATTTAAATTGGAAAATATTGAATTTAAGACCCGGAGGTTTTGAAAATGGTTTTCAAAGTTTTGAAGAAATATATTGTGATATTAGTTGGAAAATATCTATGAGAAATATTTTGAAAGGATTTTAAGAAGGAATGAATTCAGTACTCCTCTCTTATGTCGTTGGAAAATAATTTCGGTGATGACTGCGCAGCATCATCGACGTTCATTTTCGAGTCTCAAAGTGGGAAGACTTCTAAGAAGCTTTGCTTTTCTTCGAAATTATTTTGGGTAAATGGGTTTTGGTTTAAACTCCAAAGGTATGATTTGATATATATTAAAGATATAAGTGTATATGTTTATTTCAAACGATCTGAAAAGAACCGGGCATATAAAATTCTAAGTTATGTTAATTAGTAATTTTCAAATTATTTGAATGAAATGTGAATAACCAGAATTTATAAAATAAGAGGATTAATATATCTAAGCTATTGTTTAGGAAAACATTAAATTTGAAAGGTAAAGAGGATTTAAATAAATCAAATTTGTGAACATACTAATTAAGTAAAATGAAATTCTATAAATTTGTATAATACCAAAATTACATTCTGATAACATATAACAAGACTTACCAAATGTTAAAAGTTAAAATGATGTTTTTGATATGTAATGAAATATTGTACAAATAAACAGAACCGGAAAGTAATTAAAATATACAAGTAAGGAAAACTCAAAGGGAACTAAATGTATACAAATGGAAAAATTTGGTTGTGAAAATATATATATATATATATATATATATATATACACTTAAATATAGCATGAAATGATGAATGGATAAATGGAACAAGTAAGTGAACTTAAGAAAGAAGACAAATGAATTGTATAATATCTTTGAAAATTGGTTATAGAAAATAAATATAAATTGCATAGAAATTTTTTTGAATTTGTAACTTTGAGATAACCGTAAACTAAGAAAAGTCATTTATGAAAGGTTAGACTTTTATTGGATGATTAATAAACTAAAGTGCCGGTTAATAAAATGTTCCACAAATGAATTCGTTATTAACTGAAATTATGAAAATGCAATAAATGTAAACAAAGGAATTTCTTATAGCTAAGAATCAATTGGAAAATGAAATTGAATTTAATTAAATTATATAGAATGTTTAAAATGAACTTGAGTAGGCAAATTCTATGATATGATGTTTAAGAAAAGATAATGTTGAAGAATATGCTATGTAAAGAAATGGATATATTAACTGAATAATGGATTGTGAATAATTAATTGTAAATAAAAAAAGCCAATAAAATAATTTAGTATAGATAAAGTGGATAGAAATCCATTGGAATGTAATACGTGAGTTGTACGTATATTATTTTGTTCGCATAACGATTTGATCCAAATTCGAGCATAAAATTTCGAGATGATTTATATCAATCCAAGTTAGGATTTTCCACTCGATTCTCGACGGCGAACCCTGGATGTGGATTTTTAATTTGATTCTGAAATTCTCTATCGTAGTATATGGCTATGCAAGGAGAGTAACAGTTTCCAATCAAGGAACCAAATCTGAGTCCGCCCTAGAGAGTCGTGTGAACGATACTAGTCTGGAAGTGAAATTGTGTGATCGTATAAGCGATTAGATTGATATTGCTCACGGATGATATATGTACGGCTTACGGACTTAATTAAAGTTAATATTGGAAATTTAAGATGCCAAATATAAAAGGATTCTTTAAAATTATATAGCAGGATATATATTGGAAGAGATAAACCAAATTGAATGTAAAATTAATAATTTGGTTATGTTGGGTATGATTTGGTTGTTATATGATTGTTAGTTGATTGTATATAACTCATGAAGTGTTTATGAAATTGAAAGCTATAAATCATTGAAATCAAATTGGAAGTTAAATGAATTTAAATAGAATTTAATTTGATTCAAATTGGAAGTGAACTAATGTAAATATAAATTAGTGAATGTTAACTAATTGAATTATGAATGAATGTTAGTAAAATCCAACGTTAATGAATCAACTGTGATTAAAATTGAAACCCAAGTCAATAAATATTAATGAGAAGTGAATTTATATTGATTGGTTATGGATTTATTGGATGATAGTTGGATGATAATTGGTTGGTGGATGCATTTGTTGTTTGTTGCAATTGCTATGTTGGCACATGTAGTTGTTATGTTGCTATATGATGTATATTGATATTATTTTCATAATATGCATGTTTATCATGGTTTGTTGAGTGTTTAGTAGGTGCGGATTGCGCTTGCTTCGCATTTGGATCTCGCTTTCGCGCTATATTAGCCGTATATGATCGCTAATAATATATAAGGTACATATTTCGGATTACATACCATACTTTTACACTTTTTTCCCTGCGGGATGCCTCATCACTTGATGAGATGTATATTTGTGATATATATACTATCATATTTTTTTTCCGATCGAGCCGCGCAAAGGAGACTCTGCCGAAATTTTCCGTAAATCCGGGTGTTAGAAAAATTTTCAAGTCTTTTTAAAAAAAATTATAACTTGTTTTGATAACTAACTTTTAAAGTTAGAAAGCCGTTCAGAGTAACTTAGTGGAAGCGTAGTTATGACTTTATAAATGGAATTTCATTGTTTATAAGTTGGTAACTTTGAATAAAATATATCTAATGCTGAATTCTATACTTAGTCCCTTTTCCCTTCTTTTTTCTTTTTCGGGGACGAAAAGTTTTGAGTGGGGGAGAGTGCAACGACCCATAAATTTTCGATAATTAAAATAGCTAATTTAATAAGATTTCGTGATTTAATGTTATAAAATTTTTTGTAATTCGTTTGGAATAATAATAACTGGAATGAATTGCAACAATAATTATCCAAGTAATGAAAAATAAAAGCTACTTAGTGAATGCCTTTGCAATCAATAGTTGAATAGGATAATAAATGTTGAATTCATTGGGTATAATAGAGTAATTGATTGACAAGAAAAATCTATTTAAAATCGAATATTGAATATTGAACAGGTAAACCGTTCAAATTAAATATTTAAAACTTATTGAATAATTGAATAACTGTAAAATGAAAATAGTGTTCTAAATTGTGAATTGGTTTTAAAAGTTGAATCTTATAAGTTCAATTTCAATATTTCAAAAGATAATGAATTATTGGATACGCGAAATTGTTTAAATTTAATATTTGGAATTTATTAAATAGTTGAATAACGGGAATTAAATAACTGTTTTAATGAAAATGGTTGTTCTATAATTTGAATTTGTTAAATTTTATAAGTTCGTTTTGAATATTTCAAAAGATAGTGATTTTAGAATAATCAAATTTGTTTAAATTTAATATTACAAATGTTTGAATAACTAAATTCCGAGTTTGATACGATTAATTTGATATTGAAATTTTATATATGAAAATAGAGTGAATAATTGAAATTTGATTTAATATGATTCAAATTGGTTTCCAAAGTGAATGTAAGCTATATTGGGATTATAATAGAGTTAATAAGATTTTAAAATTGGAATTTATTGGATAATTGAATAACGGGTTTAATATGATTAAAAATGATTTGTAAAATTTTATTTTATCATATTAAAGTTAGAATGATGTTGCAGAACTTTTAAAATCGAATTAAAAGAAAATTTGTGAAAATTGAATATTTTAATATTTAATTGACGAGTTAAAATAGCCATTTTTCAAATAGTCTTGGATTTCGACGAAACTAGTTTCACCGGATCCGTAATGTGATATTATTGTAAGATTTCAAATTTCAAGTCAATCGGATTTATCGCGTTTGTCCGGGGCAAGCCAAAACGCCTAGAAATTTAGTTAATCGGTTTAATTTAAATTTGATCGTTTATTACCGCAACTCGCACAGACGATCGAATTAGCTTCCGAAACCTTTGTGTCCGGAACGCGGGGTAAACACTAGGAACGCCGGTCACCGCACGATATTTGGAGTTTGAAAATTCCGGGATGAATAGGGTTCGTTAAAATTCTATAAAAGGCCACCCATTTTCACAAATTGCAAACCCTACTCAGAAAACCCTAGCCGCCGCCTTTTTTTTTTCAATGGCCAAAAACATGCAAGCTTCCTCCTTCGTTATCTCCCAATCCATCGACTTTTTCCAAAAACTATCAACTACAAAGTTGAATAGCTAGGGGAGATCTTGCAATCCACACGGATACGATCGTTTATAGTTGAGGCAATCATCGGCAATTTTCGTTCTTCGCCCTCGTCTCGCGTGCAAAGGAGATGGCCGAGCTCCACCCTTTTCTGGCCAATGGTGGCTCGTTTGAAGGCCTTCGACGTGGTGTGCTTTGATCGACCTGGAGTTGCTCGTATGTGGGTGCGAATTTGACGAATGGGAGGCGGCCTTTGGGTTTAATTGCGTGCGTGGTTTCCTGGCTTGGAGCGAACGGGGAAAGATAAGAAGGGGGGTGGCCAGATCTGAAGGTGTGGAAGTGGATGGCTGAGATGTTGTAGGGTATAATTTTAAAAGAAATTTGTGTAATTAGTTTATATTTAAAATTCGTAAATGTTTAAAATGCAATAACTTTTTGCTACGAGGTCGAAAACGCACGAAACCAGTTGCGATGGAATCGTATGGACGAGCACTACGCTATAGAACTTGATTAGAAGCGTTTGAAGCTAGGAAAAATTTTGGGTAAAATTAAACGCTCGTTTAATTTTATTCGAAAAAAGACGCTGGAACTACATTGAAATCAAAGCGAGTGTTTAATAACGCTCACAACGTACTTAATATATTTATGCTAGTTAAGTTTATTATTATGAAGTGATATGAACTTTATTTGTTGTTGTTTGATAAAATTTAATTGTCATATAGATTGTCATTTGAATTAACCGTTGAAATTTAATTGACAGTTAAATTGAAATTAAAATTGAATTGCGATTAAATTACCTGATATTGATAACTATGAAATTGCCATGAATTGTATTGTCTATTGGATGATTTATTTCGATGGATGCTATTAGTTGATATTTAAATGTTTGGATGTTTATTTGCTTATATATATCCTGGTATGCATACATATGAAACTATGATTTGATTTAAGTGATATATATTCATCCCTGACATTTAATTGAAATAAATAATTACTTGGCCATATGATAGAAAATTATATACGGACACCGAATTGGCTAAATTAATAATTTTAAAATCATCGATTTGAAATTTATTTAAATGTTTTGATTTAAAAGTGATAAATAGAAATCAATTTATAGAAATCGAATTTATCGAAAAATTGAGTTTGGAATGTTGAAATAAATTTTGGTTAAAAGAAATTGTTAAATAAATTTAAGTGGAGACTTTGAGATTTAAAATTTAGATATGATTGAATTCGGAAATTTATTTGTTTTAAAGATTGAACATTAAATTTGAGCTTTGAATATTACTAAGTAAAAGTGACATAAAAATGATATTTTGAAATCGAGCTTGGATTGAATCATATTTGAAATTTGGATTTAAATTTGAATATTGAAGGATAATTTTGTTAAGTGTTATAAATTGATATTTTGAAAATAAAGCTCTAAATCGATATAAATTGAAATTGAATCAATTGAAGGTGAATGTAGAATTGAATTAATTTGAAGGCAAAGTTGACATTGATTTGAATTGAAATCGAAATTGAATCGGTAGAATGGAAATTGAAATTGATTTGAGTTGGGAAGTTATAATTGATATGGTTTGGTTTTGAAGCTGTTTTATTTTGTTTTCCAAATTACTCGGTTATATAAACCATTTTTGAATACTTAAACTATTTTAATCTATTTGAAATCTACTTAACCCAATTTAAATTATTTTAAACTAATTTATCTATTTTAAATCCATTTTAAGTCTTTAAGTATTTTTAACTATTTTAATTATTTAAAACCACTTTTAAACTACTTAAAACTATTTTATAAAATTCTAAGCTGGTCAATAAGGTGAAATGTTTATATTTAAATCTTGAATTTAAACACGAATTGGGTTAAATGAAGTTGCAGCCTAAATTGAAACTCGAAATGATTTTGAAATCAAAATGAGATATTGATGCGAAAAATGATTTATGAAACGGAATCTTACATTTGAATAGATACGATGATATTTGGAATGGATTTGATTTTTGAAGCGAATATGATATTTTGATATCAATTTTGAATCGATTTGAAATGTAAAAGAGCCAATGGTGTAATAATACGTAGTTATTAAAGAGACCGGGATCGGATATGGACATACTCTCTGTCGATACCGAAAACCACTTTAATAACTATTATACGCGGAGTGTTGATCCAGAATGAAGTGGATGGTTTGGTGAACTAGTTGACTGAAGAAAGAGAACGATATTGGATGACCCCTGACATGACTAAAACAGGAGCCGCGCCGGGCCATTGAGGTTCGCCATCTCTAGCGGACACACTTCTTCGATACCATATCTATTACATTTGTGATGCGATTTGGGTGCACCCCTTGATTTGGGAGTGTTGTTTCGCGGTGTTGGGGTAGCTACTGGCTATGCTCAACATCAGTCCGGATCACGCAACTACTAGTATCCTAGTTGGTATCGCCTCATGTACCTTGTCATACTGATTATCCTATTCGCGACCACTACGTTATGTTTTGTGTTATACCTATGGGGTACCCTCTGATAACCACTAGTTTACGGTGTGGCTTACGGTGCTGTATAGACTATGGCATTATAAAAATGTGTTAAGGGGGATTATGGTAACTCCTTAACGCTATTTTGATACTTTATATTACTGATAGGCATTATCTACTTAGCGTACATTACTACATAGTAGATAGTTTAACGGATCCTTAAGACATGGAAAATCCCGTAACATCTCTTGAGTTATTGCACGCACGTTGACACTGGATATGAGATGCCAAACCCCATAAACATCTCTAACGCCGTTACACTCATATTTAGCCGTTGCACTCATATTTATTTACGATTGATTTAACTTTCATAAGGATATTTTAGTCCTGACTCAAGTGTTTTGTCTTTTCATTACGCTCGAGTCAGTCCTGAGTTCTACATATTTTGAAGATCTATTCTGGAGGATGAAGACGAAGATTTGGTATACTATTACTATTATTACCCTTGCATCATGCTATCTGCTGCATTATTTTAATTGTTCTGTTGTATATGTATAACTCTGATAAATGTTGTATAAATAATTGTCAAAGTATAGTAAACAGCTTCATGAACTGTTTATTTGACTATTATATTTTATCGTTCCGCTGCGAGATTCTGTGTTGTTTCATTTCCTTTATTTCTCTTTCTTTTCTTTTCTTAATTACCCCAATAACCATCTGCCCTTTTGAATGGTTTGGAACCGGCATGTGTATTTGATCGTCGGTTTAAACTGTCCAAAAAGGCGGGTCGTTACAAATAGTAACGAGTAGGTCAAGTCAGACTAGTCACCATTTGCGCCTCATTTCTTTATGAATAACGACCTCACCCAGTATTTTGGTTTAGAACTACATGGCGAAAGGAAATAGTTGTTTGCATATTCCCGGTTTTCTCACTTGTCTTTCCTAATTAATTGGTATGAATATCCCCTGCTGTCTGGTTGGGGAATTGAAATCAATTTTGCGCATGATCTGCTATTTCCCAGTATAGAGAAAGAATCTAAGACGAGGACGAGAGCATCATTAGTTGACATGGTCGGAGCAACAGTCCCAATATCCCTCTCTACTCTTTCCTCCCGAAAGAAGGGTTTGGATTGGTCCTACTTTCTGACCTCTTGCAGCGTCTTCTTATCCTACAGTGCGAGGCTGCGCACCTCAATCCCTTTTCCCGTTGGTCACCTCCCGAATTAATATACTGGTGCCTACTACCATTGGTCACTCAAACTTTATCCAGACCTTCCCGTTAGTTGCATAGAGCTACGCTATCTCTGATGATCTATCATCTAATAGATGGAAATGAAATGCAATGGCGGGATGGGAGTGTTTTCTTCGAAGAAAACCCGACGAGCTAGGTGCTTATTTTTAAGCCGGCTAAACGGACGGGCACTTGGACAATGGGGAAAGCCCGATCCAGTAATATCGTGTGAGTGAAAAAGGGAAATGCCACTTGTAAAGCTCTTTTGTCGAGTGCGCGATCATGATAGGACTCGAGGAAGAAGCCCTGGCTAACTCTGTGCTAGCAGCCATGGTGTGGCCGGAGGGGGGGGGGGCAATACTCTCGCTTACACAGGCTCCCTATTAATACTCCCTGAATGTTTATTCTGGCGAAGTGTACTGGACCTCTAGAGAAAAATAAGAACCCAATGAGATTGAGTTCAAGCCATAGCCTATGAGTCGCTGGCTCATTCTTTAACAGCTACGCGGTCAGAGATCACATTCTCCTCCCACTACTTAGGAGCTCACGGTTTCATGTTCTATTTCACTCCTCGATGAGGGTTCTTTTCACCTTTCCTTCACGGTACTACTTCGCTATTGGTCACCTAGGAGTATTTAGCCTTGCAAGGTGGTCCTTGTTGATTCACATGGGATTCCACGTGCCCCATGCTACTCGGGTCAGAGCGAAAGCTAGTGATGCTTTCGACTACTAGACTCTCGCCATCTAGGGTGGCCTTTCCTACGCAGTTTAGATGGAAGGCGAAGAAGGCCTCGGAAAGAAGGCCTCCTTCCGAGGGGGCCCGAGCCATCAGTGAGATACCACTCTAGAAGAGCTAGAATTCTAACCTTATGTCAGGACCTACGAGCCAAGGTACAGTCTTAGGTAGATAGTTTGTATGGGGCATAGGCCTACCAAAAGGTAACGGAGGCATGCAAAGGTTTCCTAGGCCGGACGAAGATTGGCCCTCGAGTGCAAAGACAATCCGTTCGACATATATGTGGCCCATCCAAAAAGCAAGCAGAGAAATTCAGAAGTGACGTCCAAGCCCTATTAATACTTCGCATTGCCGCCTCTACACAAGCCCTTAGTCACCGAGCCGACCTCGTCCACTCGAAAGAACACAAGCCCGGCTAGCCAACCTAGTGCTACCCCTGCTCCCACAAAGATCACTGGATACCTGTCGGGCGGAATAGACAAAAGTAAGAAGGGCCGTAGCTTTTGACTGATGCGGACGCGGCGCGGTTCCCTCGTCGCGAATGAAGTAATGAAACAAAGCGCCGTGTTGTTGCTTGTATAGCTTTACCAGAGATCTAGCAGATGCCAAATGTCTTAGAGAAACAGCTGTAGGGACGGTGGATGCCCTAAGTATACTGGTGCAAGTTGTGATCAATGAATGCTTCAGTGACATTAGTTTCACTGATTCAAATCAATGAACTGTACTCGTCTAAGCCAACGGGTAAGGTGAACGAACAAGGCAAGGTGCTTGCATGTGGCATATACCGATTCAGATAGGTGAGTCAAGGCGTTCAAAACTCTTTTTGAGACAAATAGAGAGAGCTGTCCTTCAAGCTCTAAGTCAAGAATTCAAGCGGCAAAGACCGCAAGCAAGGGAAGAGTTCTGACAAAGCAATTGATCCAGTTAAGATAAGATCGATAGATATAGTACGGGTTAGGACCAAGACTAAGAGGGGACGTAGAACATATTTATTTAAAGGAATCGCCAGACAGAACTTAAAGAATAACTAGTTCTTCATTATCCAGAATAAAATAACCATTGAGAATAGTAAAGCAGATTATATTTGTCGACAAATGCAAAATGATATGGAGATGATATTCATTATGTGTTTTGACCAATTGCATCGTTTCTTGTGTATGCTTATACTAAGCTTTTTTATATGCAGCAGCTTGCATGCTAAGATAAACCACTTTTGAAATCAAAGGCGTCGCCTTTCTTTTTTGTCGGTCGTCCGTCAACATTCATGTTGTAATGCATCTTTTGTTCCAATGGTGGAAATGGAGCCTTCTACGCCACGGTGTGCCCTATCGGGGGTCTTCTCTCGGGCAAACTTACCTGCCCACCCATGGGAGAAAACGAGAACTTGAGTAAAGAGTAGTTCTTTGTAGGCTTTTCTTTTTATCGAACAATGTAAAAAAACTCCCTTCTTTATTTGGTATAACTACTTGAGCTGGATGAGAGGAAACCTTCACGTCCGATTTTTAAAGGGAGGATCCAATCTTATAGGAACCTATCTAATTTTTCTTTTGCTATGCCCATAGCTAAAAAACCTACTTTCCTATGATTACGGGGCAGCCCTCCTTCGGCTGCCTCAGAGATGATTCTCGAGTCAGGGACTTGTGTAAAGAAAATAGTAGTGGTTGCTTTGGTTTAGAGGAAATTTTCGTGTGTCCAGAGACCAGATGACTTAGACAAATCTTGTTTGTCGATAGCCTCGGACCAATATGCTAGAACGGGAACCGGAGCCGTAGCGAAAGCGAGTCTTCATAGGGCGATCGTCGCTACTTATGAACCCTGGGTGATCTATCCATGACCAGGATGAAGCTTGGGTGAAACTATTATTATTATTTTTTACTTTACCAGATCGACTAATTTTTATGTTCAAAACTCGAATTCATAGAACCAATGTCACATTCAGTAAAATTTATGATACATGTATATGGTGCACTTAATGTGTATGAGCCTTCCCCACAGATGTATTGGAAATGATACCTTAGGACGGATGTATACCTTCAGTCATCGATGAACATTGGTGCATAAGTCCACGACTCCTATAAGTCCTAAGACCAAATAGACAGAGAGAGGGGGTTTACTCGACCGATAGGGAGAGGGGAGCTCATCATAAGCCGTACGAGATGAAGTTCTCATATACGGTCCTTAGGGAGGGAGGGGGGTTCCTCTTAGATTCCCTATCTCAATAAAGTATATGATTGGTTCGAGGAACGTCTTGAGATTCAAGCGATTGCAGATGATATAATTAGTAAATATGTTCCTCCTCGTGTCAACATATTTTATTTTCTAGGAGGAATCACACGTACTTGTTTTTTAGTACAAGTAGCTATTGGTTTTGCTATGACTTTTTACTATCGTCCAACTGTTACAGAGTCCTTTTCCTCTGTTCAATACATAATGACTGAAGCTAACTTTGGTTGGTTAATTCAATCAGTTCATCGATGGTCAGCAAGTATGATGGTTATAATGATGACTCTGCACGTATTTCATATGTATCTTACAGGTGGGTTTAAAAACCCCGTGAATTAACTTGGGTTACAGGTTTCTGGTTGTATTGACTGCATCTTTTGGTGTAACTGGTTTTTCCTTACCTCGGGACCAAATTGGTTATTGGGCGGTAAAAATTGTGACTGAGATTATATACTGCTACAGAAGTGGAATCAAAAGGGTTGGTTGAACGGTAAGGATAGCATGATTGACTAGTTGTGGAGCAGATAGGCTATGCACCTTGACAAAGAAGGTTTATTTCTCTGTCACTTCCATACTTCTGTAACTGCCAAATGCTGGCAGCCGGTGATTCATCATCAGAAGAGGATGGTGGTGTTTGTAATCACTCATCAGATCACTCATCGAATCAATCACTATCTTATGGTCCGTGAGAGAAAATTATGACCAGCTAGAAAGTCTTATACCCCTAAACCCGAGCTGATAGGAATCCCGAAGTGAAATACCACTTGTCCAGTCAAATTCAAGCGTAGGTGAAGCCTCGCTAGAAGCACGACCGCTTTAAACTCTCATTCTTTATCTCTCACTTCCCTGGTTTGGCTTTGGGCCTTACCATAAGAAGTTCACGCCGTAGTGAGTTAACCTAATTGAGCTGATGTGAGCTAAGAAAGAACAGGGATAACCATAGGTGTGGCAGTGAAAGCAAGCCATGCAACAAGACCATGGTTCTAGGGAGGACGAGAACAGAATATTTCAATAACAAGATAGGGAACGGGTTACCTACCCCTAATGGTCAAAGCGAGAACTTTCATTCAATTCCTCATTCTTTAATGAAATTAAGAATCAATCAAATCTCCCTAAGTAGGATTCGAACCTATGACCAATCGGTTAACAGCCGACCGCTCTACCACTGAGCTACTGAGGAACAATAGGAGATTGGACTTCTGGTAGGGTTCAAGGAAGATAAAAGGAACTATACACCAAAGGCTTTGGAGTCCATCTGTAAACTAGTTGTGGGGGCCAACTAGGAGAGTAATCTGACTCTTGCTTTTATCCCAGATTAGTGCTTCGTCTCGCTTAGTGCAGTTGTTGCCCGAAGTGAATGATAAGGTGTTGCATTGGAACCAGGTAGGCACCAACTTCCTTCTTTGGGCTAGCTACGTACCATTGATGCTTATCCTACAAAATCAGAAGTGAGCAAGATTTTTTATTCTATCCGGCCCAAGAAATTCTAGCGATATAAAATAAAATGAAATCGGGCATTCATTATTACACATCACTTGCTGACCAAGACCGATACGCCCTGTTAATTTGTCCTACTCTTCCAGAGAGCTTCGTAACCCAATGATTAACTGACTTTGACCTTATGGATTCTAATCGATTGATTTGGGGATCTGGAACACGTCGAAATTGGCTTTACCTACCTATTTAACCCAGAAAGTACACAGACGATTATTCCACATTTTTAAGTTGTTTTGTCGGATTGGTCGTTCAAGATCTTTGGTCTTCACCCAGACCCATATCAGGTGAATAAAATAGGATCACTGCTTAGGATTCGTTGAGAATGCCTATAAAATCCCTCAAATTGTATCTGACTAAATCCAGGTATTGTGGACATGCCCTCATTTCCATTCTGAAGCATCTTAATCTTAAGTTTCCTATTTATTTTGATTGGAAAATTTTAATTATTGATTCACTATTCATCGACCCATATGGATTGACTTAGAAATAATAGAATCTATATTCTGTTTACTGAATCACATAAAATTTTAGTCAACTCCATATATCTATTTCAAACGTATAAACGGAGCTGGAATGACGGAATAAAGAACATTTTGGACGCATGTTCGAATTTTCGATGGGTTAAACTAAAAAAATATTTCTGGAAAAAGATTATGTTACTTACACTTATGATAAATGCTTAGTAAGCGGATGCGAAGGCGCCCGAAAGCGACCAGTGGGAGGGTGCAAGCAATGATAGCGAAGGCGCCCGAATGAAGGCGGGAGTAGGATTATAAAGGATGTAGAGTGGGAGTCTAACATTGTGCAATCCTCTCAGGAGCTACGCTACTTTTGGTCATGTTCGTTCTTGCCAATTGCTTGTCAAGTACCATTGAGAGCGAATCAGTCTTCCAGTGGTCGTCTAAAGCACTCTTAACCTGATTTATTGATGATTATGAATTATTTACATTCAATATCAAATCATGAAAAAAATAGAATTATGGAGGGAATCATATGTTTAGGCAAAATCCTCAATAGTTTCATTTTCAACCGTTATACGATCAACAATGCCATGGGCTTGGGCTTCTGTTGCCGACATAGAAAAATCTCTCTCCATGTCTTCGGATATAACCCTTTACGTATGGTAACTTCGATTATGCATAGAACTCTTGGATTCCCCAATGTTTGTATTGGGATAGATAGAGCGGAGGTTAATGGCCCAGATATAGAATAGATCGCATAGAACAGATAACCTTGTTCCATTGCTACTATTTCTTTTTCTTTCACCCAAGTCCCTAGGTCTTAGGTGCATCCTTCTTCCCAAGAGTGAGAGTGAACTTCCCTAACTGGAGGCAAGGGATGCAAGCCCCATTTCTGTCAATTGAACAATATATAAATAGCAAAAATAGAATAGAATTTCCTAGAGAATGGACTTTGGGAAGATAGAATAAAATGAATTTAAGAAATAGCCTTATGCTTAACACTTGAAAGTCAATAGTACAACGTCTTATTCAGGTTGTAGGGTAGTGCAGTTTGGTAGCTCACAAGGCTCATAACCTTTAGGTCACGAGTTCAAATCCTATCCCCGCACTGGAGTGTTTATGGTGGGTTGGATTGGTATTATTCTGGATACGGCAAAATCTTTTGATTCAATCTAATAAGTATCTTGTGTCAGAATTGAGAAATTCTATGGCTAGAATCTTTAGTATTCTCTTATTTATCACTTACGTCTACTATTTAGGCAGAATGCCATTGCCTATTGGTACTAAGAAACTGAAAGAAACCTCAAAAAGGGAAGAAAGTGATATAGAAACAACTTACGAAACAAAGAAGACGACTGTAACAAAGAAAAACCAGATCCCTTTGTTAGTTGTCTAAGACCAATGTTTATACGGGTCTATCGATTATTACGTTCCTCACTCCATTATCAATCATTCCCTTTGAATCAAGCCGAAGATTTTTCAATATTTCTACGGGGACACTCAGAAGAAGAAAAGATGACATGAAGATGGTTAGCTAGACTGAAATTCAACTGGTGGAGTAGTGTATTCAGGAACTATGTTCGTTATATGTCAATGGTTCTGACCAGGTTTTTCTACTAGTCACGATCAAATAGAAGATCCGGAGTCCCGTGTGAAAGGGCTCTCGCTCAACGGATCAAAGGTACGCCAGGGATAACATGCTGATGACTCCCAAGAACTCTTATCGACGGAGTCGTTTGGCACCTCGATGTCAACTCATCACATCCTGGGGTTGAAGAAGGTCCCAAGGGTTCGGTTGTTCCAATGAAAATGATACGTGAGTTGGGTTTAGAACATCGTGAGACAGTTCGGTTCGTATCTACCTTTGGTGTTAAAGGGGTAACTGCGAGAAGCCAACCCTAGTATGAGTATTTGATGTTCTATCCACAAACACGATGAAAAAGGTAGCTGAACCACCTCTCCTCTTCTTGTGAGCATGAAACCATCGAGCCTAGATTGCATTAGAAATGATCTATATGGAGAATTTTATTCAAGCCCCATCACTCCTCATTCGCAGGAAATCGAGTTCAATCTCGCCTTTCTCATAATTATCCTATGTTCGTATTCAGAAAGATCATAATAGATTGAGTTTATCCCGTGATCGAGACAATTGGCTGAATCTTGTGAAACCATTTCATAGAAGTTCATTGATATCTTATTTTTATAAAGCAAATCGACTTCGATTCTTGAATGATCTACATCACTTCTGGTTCTATTGTAACAAAAGATTCTCTTTTTCTGTGGAAAAGACCCGTACCCATAATGATGATCTTACATATGAAATATTCCTCAATATCTTGTTCATTCGCAAAAAAATATTTTCTTTGTGCGTCGGACACATATTTTTTGTTCCAGGAGGAAAAATGCAAGTTCCAATTCCACTTTGTTAGTTATTTTTTTATGATTCAACATAACAAGAACAGAATCACGCTCTGTAGGATTTGAACCTATGACATCGGGTTTTGGAGACCCACGTTCTACCGAACTAAACTAAGAGCGCTTTCTTATGACAAGAACTACGATTGTAAAGAAAAGTCTTTTCTCCCAGTCTTGCATACCAATGCATATAAAAAATGAAAGATAATGAATGTCTGATTTCATTTTATTTTATATCACTAGAATTTCTCAGGCCGGATAGAATAAAAAACCTCGGTCACCTCTGACTTCGTAGGATAAGCATCATTGGTATGTAGCTAGCCCAGAGAAGGAAGTTGGCGCCTACCTGGCTCTACTGCAACACCTTATCATTCACTCTGGGGAACTGCACTAATCAACCGAAACACTAATTTGGGATAAAAGCAAGAGTCAGATTACTCTCCTAGTTTTCCAGATCGGCATGACATATCTTGTGCGAGTTCAGCTTACTTCTAATGGAATCCGAAGCAGCCATGTTTAAAAGCTCTAGCTATAGTTTCTGAGACTCTTCCCATTTCATAAAGTATTCGACCGAGTTTAACAACAGATACCCAATATTCGGGAGATCCCTTTCCCGACCCCATACGTGTTTCTGGGGGCCTTACTATAATAGGTTTATGTGGAATTCAACTTCTCTTTTTTGAGTTGACGTAACAAACTACGCGGGCCTCCCGATGAAGCCAATAGAAATCCTATCTGAATACTAAAAAGAAAGGGAAGTTTCATTATTGGATGAATATGAAGTCTAGGAGCTGTGGGTACTATGGATCCTCTGACTCCCGGTTGCCTTCCTAGGTCCCGCTGGTGTTTCCAGTAGGTTGTGATGTGCCTTGAGATGGTCGTCTCCAGCTGCTGAGCCAAAAGGAAAGAACCGGCTAGTTTAGGTAAATATCTAATGTGTTCCCCTATGGGAGAGGTTATTTTTGGAAGAAAAACTATGCATTTTTGGGATCTCCGTGCTCCCTCTTAGTGTGGTCAGCACTAGGTGTTTCCGAGCAGCGAGGTTTACACCCATTCGCATTAGTTCATCCAAAAAGTGCCTTACCCTTATGCATTCATTTCATATAAGAAGTGATTTCAAATCCAAAGGTTAAACGTACTCTTGCAACTTTACGTAAGGCAGAGTTTGGTTTTTTAGGTGTGATAGTGGAAAAGTTCACAAACAAGTCACTCTACAAAACCGTACATGAGATTTTCCCCTCATACGGCACCTCGTTCAATTGTTTTGAATAAAAGATCTATCCTATTGGTCAAGGAAGTTTCTCTGATGGTATGCCACTAGGAATTTATGGTACTTAAGAGAAACAAGTGAAAAAATGAATTGCATGAGCTTCCAAGTCCTTCACTGATAAGTCAAAGAGGATTGCCGCTTTGGCACCCTTGATAAGTTGTGCCTTCATCGTAGCAGTGCCTTTCATCATAGTGGTGGAATGCCTGTGTCTGAGGGGCTAGAGAAAAGTTTTAAGATTTCGCCGTTGCAGGAGAAAGGTAGCGGTACCCATTACATAATAAAGGCAGGCGCAGATCTATGAATAGGCGATGTTGTAGGAGTATCTACAGGACCTAAATTATCAACAGGCTCTCGAAGCACAAAATTCGCCCGCTCCTGGAACACTTAGAGCAGCTCACCCACTTTTGTATTCAACGTCGCATTAGTCTCGGATAGGCCTCCACACACAGAAAGACGGAGCAAGCGTCGCCTACCTCCCGATCACTTCGCTCACCTCTATTCTCATGATTTCCTCTTCTCTGGTGAACACAGTAAATTAAGACCCTCCCATTCCTAGCAGCACTCTTCTTCCGTACCGCTGGGCGGAGAGATACATTAAAGGGAAGGAGTAGTATTCTTACGATGAAAGTAAACATGTTAATAATAGAACATTCTTCAAAAAGGACTAAAGGATAAGCTATATAAGCAACATATTGATTTTCTTCCCCAATAACGGCCTCAATGTGGTAGCATCATCCTTTGTAACGATCAAGAATGGTAAGTCCATCAGTCTACATAGTTGTCCATGTATCAGTAGAAGATTTGGTTGTCCCTGGTAAGGCCTGATGCCTTAATTTAATGATAGTTGCTTATCTTAGTAAGAAGAGGATGGCTCCTATTAAATGGTAAAGAGGGCCCCTGAAGCAAATATGATTACCCCGGTAATATATTCCTTTCATTCTTCCTCTATGTTGCTTATGAAATCTGGGTCTTAGAAAATCCCATACTGATAGAGATTCCAGTTGGTTGATCGAATAGTCAATCATGCTGGTATCTGAGATTGTGAGTCGAATTCCTATAGTTAGACGTCTCGAACAAGAGCAGAAGGCAAGCAAGCAACAAGTGTTGTGTCCCACCTTGCGAAAGGCCATAGGTTCTAAATAAGATTCCACGAATCC
This sequence comes from Allium cepa, assembly GCA_030765085.1. NCBI lineage: Eukaryota > Viridiplantae > Streptophyta > Magnoliopsida > Asparagales > Amaryllidaceae > Allium > Allium cepa. Next base: position 922,637,491 of record CM060931.1, on the reverse strand, counting down.
AAATAATATTCATTGAGTTTTAGAGACCTAATGAGTGAAAAGTATTTTTTTATTGAAAAAAAATGAGGTTAGTTATAAATCGGTCATAAATCAATTTTCTTTTTCCATTCAAGGAAATTTCTATGTACAATCTTTAAAATGTAAAAAAAGAGTAACCAGTTGTGGTACGTTCACTAAAAAAACCCTTTTGTAGCAAATCATTTATCAAGAAAAATTGAAAAACTCAACATGAGGGAGGAGAAAGAAATAATAGTAACTTGATCTCGGGCATCTACCATTATACCCAAAATGATTGGCCATACAATCGCTATTCATAATGGAAAGGAACATTTACCTATTTATATAACAGATCATATGGTAGGTCACAAATTAGATGAATTCGCATTGACTCTGACTTGCGCGAGATATGCGAGAAACGATAATAAATCTCGTCGTTAATTTGGAAAATAAAAGATACTTATCATTCATTGGTGGAGATAACCTTATGATATCGCATTGTTTGAGGAACCCTAGATGCTTTCGGAGTAAAGGATCGTCAACAAGGGCGTTCTAGTGCGTTGTAGATTCTTGTCCAAAACTTGTACCATTTTATGATACCATGTGAATCGCTAGAAACATGCGAAGTGTATGGCTAACCCAATAACGAAAGTTTGGTAAGGGGACTCGAGCAGGCTACCATAAGACAAAATATCTTCTTTCTAAAAGAGATTCAATTCGTAACTATTATATGACCAAGGTCCAATATTGAAATCATTTTAGATATTTTCCCTTACTTTGCCCATGTCAACAAAAAATTCAAAATACCTCAACTTTTTTTTACATTACATTATTTCAAAAACCCATGGACTCAATCATATGGATATGTAAAATACAGGAAAATTGCTCAACTGAGATGTGGTTGTACTTTTTCCTACTTTTAGCACTCATATCACTAAAATACCCCTAGAAGGGGGTAGGGCTAAGCTAAGAAGAAGATTGTAACTAACTCAAAGAACGAAATAATAATAGATAATAGTAGGTGCGTAGTGAAGTCAAATTTAAGATTTGAATTCTTTGTGAAATCCACTAGCATTATCTTCCTCTTGGAATTTTTTTGCTCTTTCCACAAAATTTTTCATTTACGTATCCATACCACAGTAATTAGGAATCATAATTTTATGTCAAATAAAGATGTTGGAATAATATAATGATATTCGTTTTTATTTGATTTGATATATTGTGAAGCTAGTATTTATCACGTCAGTTAGCGAAGCAGAATATGCTTACAGATCAAAGGTGGTGCAACCAAAGCTACAATTAGACCAGTAGTCTAGGTCGTGGGTTCGCCTTACCTTTTTCAAGGAATGACCCGAGAGAGGGCTAGCCCATTTTGCTCGATCAAGACCGTCATCATTCACTTGCCCGCACAATGAATAGTTGGAACCAATGGCTGGAGATACAGATGGAAGTCATTATTCACTCAGGCTAGGCATAACAGAAACTTCTTTAAAAAGGTCTAAAGGATAAGCTATATAAGCAATATATTGATTTTCTTCCCCAACAACGGCCTCAATGTGGTAGCATCGTCCTTTGTAACGATCAAGAAAGGTAAGTCCATTAGTCCACACAGTTGTCCACGTACTAGTAGAAGATTCGACGGCTACCGCAGCCGCCCTGCTTCCATAGGGCACAAGCCTAGCTAGCTAACCTTTTGATTCCAGCTTTTTACTCCGCCTCCATCTTTGGCTTTCGCCGATAATAGATAATAGAATAAGCAAAGGGCTAGGGTTGAGCCTTCTTTGAAGGTGTGATTGATGTTTTGGCTTCAATTTTCTGCAATTGATAGCATAGCCCCAAAATTACAGGGAGCCAAGGAGTCAACAATTATGATGCTGTTGTTGGGAAAGAAAATCAATATATTGCTTATATAGCTTATCCTTTAGACCTTTTTGAAGAAGGTTCTGTTACTGACATGTTTACTTCCATTGTGGGAAATGTATTTGGTTTCAAAGCCCTACGAGCTCTACGTTTAGAGCATCTACGAATTCCCCCTACTTATTCCAAAACTTTCCAAGGCCCTCCTATGCACTCAATGTGTATGAGCCTGCCCCAACAGATGTATTGGAAATGATACCTTGGGACGGATGTAAAGCTAAGAAAATTGCTTATACGCCAAGAACGGAAGGCTATGTAGGTTGTAAAAGATGTGAATCCGCCTATCCAAAAGATTTTCTAGTGGGAGACCAAGAGAAGAGTTTTCAGTGAACATGATCCTGCCCAATTAATATACTGGGCATTGGGATTTCATTCTGGGGATTTTGAAAGCTGTTGACCTTCTTGCCCATCTGATTGAATGCATTGCGGCTTGTATCACCACCCCCAAGTTCTCGGTCTCCACTAATAGGGGGCTTGAGGCTATTTAGGGAAACACTTTCCTTTGTGGAAGGGTTGCCTGATTCGCCAGTCTTTCCTCCAGACTCATCGATAGGGTGATGCTAAAAACAATTATTAGATAGTTTAATTGTATGTGTACGCAGGTAAAAAGGCTTCTTGTTCCACAGCAACGAAAGCATTTTTTCATTCTTTCATATATTAGGGGATTTCACTTGAAGAAGAAAATGTTCCATACTAACGGATTCAGGTCCATAACCATGGGTTCTAATGCACGAGATCTTGTAGCACTTATCAATGAGGCCCTATCATTTAGTATTACATCTCAGCTTCCCTAAGATGCTCATGGATATTGATAATAGGGGTACGGGATGTATCCATGCCTATTTGAAATGCAAATCATAATATTCATTTTATGGAAATGGAAATGAAAAGCAAGAAATACTTTTTCTGGAAATATGGACGAATGGAAGTTTAACTCCTAAGGAAGCACTTTATGAAGCTTCTCGTAATTTGTTTCCATATGCAATTATTCTCTAGCCATAGTTTCATAGCCCCAAGACTTCAACATGTTCAGGTCCATTATCGATGAATCCAATTTACTATGGAAGGTTTTCTGTGAAATAGCGATGCATGCTCATCACCTTTGTTTATACTTAGTGCAGATGTATTTACCAAAGGACTCTCATTTTCCAAGTTTTCAAAGTTTCGGTACAAACGGATTGTTCATCGACGGATCCACCAATGACAATGGAGCAGGAGTCGGAATCGAGTCTTCTGTTCATATTTCGTCGACCAACATATCCTAATTCACATTTTTGTTGAAAAAAATTCTTTTGTAATTCCTTACAAAGGACTCAAAAAATACCAGGTCCCCACCGACACAAGCAAATTGTTGATAAAAATCCAAAATGGAATTTTCTTTGGATCTAATCTTTTTTCTCTCCTTATCATTCGAGAAAGACGATCTTTCCTCTTGTGACGCATGCAGGACCCTTTTTTGATCTTCATCTTTAGGACCCTATTCTCGCTATAAGGTCCCCCACTTGGGCTGCACCACGAGGTGCATTTAGTTGTCTAAATACTTGGGCCACTCCATAGCACCTTTTTCTCATCCATTCAGCCCACCCCTCCAGACACGGCGCCCTTTCTCATTATCATCTACCGCCCTTTCCCATTATCATCTACCGCCCTTTTTTTCCTCCCATCCCTTTATGCATGAAGATCATCGTATGTATGTTTGACTTCAGCTGCCGATGCAATAGAATAGGTAGGAATAAATTCACCTGGCGCCCTTAGCATTGGATGTTCGTACAACAGTATCCATAACTCCTTTTCGAGCTCCATAGTAGGAAATTATATATCTATCAAAGAAAGTCCTTCACGTAAATTGCTTTGAATGGGTAAATCATTCATTCGTCCTTGGGGATCCGACATGATGGCTTGTGTACAAGCATTTCATTTTTTCCCACGGTCGCTTAATCTGCATATATGGAACTCTTTGATTTGAACTACTTCGAATCCGATGATGAACTCACATTTCGCACTGAGTGACTCTTGCTTCTGTCTTCCTCTTTCTGCATCTAGTGGAAATGTTATCTTGATCGATCAATTTCTTCTACTCTATGCCTACTAAAAGCTTAACCATGCCCTTCCTAGGTCGTCGAAGCACATGCAAGATGAATCTGATTGGTTGATTTGCAAGCTAAGTCAGATGCAGACAAAGTCAAGAAGAAGCAAGCCTCTTTCACGGGAGACAGACGGGAAGAAAGGAAGTGAACATCTAGGTGCGCAGCGAACAAGCCATGCCGGCACCAACTCCACGGTCTCACACACTAATCCCTATGGGTACCCACAGTAGGCCGGCCGCCCTACCTAAACCAATCATCATATCGGTCCCTAGGCCCCATTGCTGAAAAGGCTCGATTCGATGTATATAGCTACTACAAATATGATGTGCACGTAAATGTGCATATTTTTACCACCATATTTATTCTATTTAAATTAAATAAATGATCATATTGGGTATTTTAACTTGTTTTAACCAAAATTCATATTAATTCCAAATTTTCACATATTCATCTTCATATAAGGGCAAAATGGCCATTTGCGCGCGTACATTAATTTGAGAGAATTTAATTGGAAATTTCTATAATATTTTTGTAGGAATTTAGCTTCTCACATTAGTGGGTTCATGAAGAAACATGCATGCACAAAATGGATATAAAGGAATGAAGATGGAAATAATTCAAAGTGAATATCATGGAGTACCCCACCTACCCACCTACCTTAATGTACAAATTAAAGGCTAATGCACATGCTTATGGAGTTAACGGTTTCATATACATATAATGGGGATTAAGACATGTTAATGATTACTTGGCCTCCACACTTCCTAAGGGGAATTTTGGGCATTCCCCAAAAAGTGAATTAGGGTTTTAAAACTTGTATATATACCCCTTATGTTTCATGTAACCTCTCTCTCTCTCTCTTAGTTAGTTAGTTTTAGTTTAGAAAGTAAATCAAATCTCTCTTTCTTTTCATGGCTACTTAGCCATTTCTTCTCTTATGCAATTCTTTTTTTTATGCAATGTTGATTATTGTTTCTTTTTAATTACATGTTCATTTCCTTTTATGCAAGTAGTGTAGATTTTCCTTTATGCAATTAGAATAGTTTTCCATTTCACTTTGCTCTCTTTTCCTTTTCTTTTTCTCTCATGTTGCAAGCTACATTTGTTCATATGATAACAAATATGAGAGGCTAAACCCCTTCAATTTAGGGACGATGAAGCTCTCTAATCATGTAGCTTTAGCTTAATTTGATGTTTGTGCTCTCTTTTTGTGCTTAATGAGAATGATTGAAGTGGTTTAATGATGTTGTTTAGCTTTGAATTTGATAGTCTATGTTGTTTATAACAAATAGGCTATGCTTAAACAAACAAAACACAAATTGCCTCTTCATCCACATATGATTATGGCAAAGAAGTGATTGTTGAAATTAAAATTTGATGGCTTATATTTCTAGTTAATAGTTAATAGGCCATTCTTAAAATAGATTTTGCTTTCTATTTTGTTGTCATATTTTATGAGATTTAAAAGTGTATTAGTAGTTGTGTTATAGTTTGATGGTTTATATTGAGCTAATTAATTGCACAAATATACCATACTTATGATAAGCACATCGACTAATTCACTAATGACAAGAAAAGAGAGATCATAACTTCATTTTGTTGATTTATGTGATCTAGAGAGTGGAAATTGCCTTTAAATTGTCATTTAACTCTTATATTTTTATCATTTTCTTTTGCTAGTTTTTGTTAGTTTCTTACATTTCTAACTATTCACTTTCGACTTCGGTATAATTTGATTGAATAGAATTTTAAAATCATCAATTACATACGGATCGACCCGTATTCGCCGCGTGCTACATTTGTACACCGTGCGCTTGCGGTATTTTAATTTTGAAATTCGTTCGACGGTTTTCTAAACCGATAGAATTTTCGTCGACGAACAAAATACCAAAGGGAGATGCACCTGAAGGTACCTCCTAAGGTGCTTGCATATGAGCCCTTCCTCTTGCCATACGAAATTCTACATTTCAAGCCTTTTCGGGTCTAATCTACCATCCCACATCATTTTCGGAGGTTTCTTATATAGGAAATTGATTGGGCACTTGTCAATAGAAGAAGGACTCTCACGTATGCATACTTACGACTAATACGAGGTTCTGCTCTGCAGCCTCAGTTTTTGGTAGTTCAATTTTACCGACAACTTATACATAAAAAACGAGCACCACCGGTAGCAAAACAAAAAGAGTAGCATAGCCAGTAGATTTCAGCCGCGAGAAAGTAGTCCAGTGGCCAGAAACCTCCCGCCTACCTTGATGGTGGCTTAATCCCTTTCTAGTAAGGGAATGCAGTTGAAGCAATAGGAGGAGTTTTTGCAATCTGGATAGACCCTTCCACAGTTGTTGATGAGTATATTAATTGGGGTGCTTGGACTTGCCCTGTCAGAGTTCCTGTTTTGCAGTTTCTTGACCTTCCTATTTGGACAATTATTCCTGCAAAGGGTTCCTTCTATTCTAAAAGGCTAATAGTGACCCAATTGAATAGATAGGTCCAATCTATGAAATAACGTCGAAGTTTGCTAGGGAACTTAGGACAAGAGCCAATCTGTCTAGGATCTCCCTTCCTACTGCTTATCGTTCTGGCTTTCTTATTAAAAAAATGTTGTTATTGAGGTGCTTCTATGAGTTTATTTGATGGAGTTTCTTCATATAACTATGAATTCCATTGGACCCAGAAATGAGACATTGGAAGAATCTTTTTTTGGTCTTCCAATATCAATAGATTGATTATTTCACTCCTGTATCTTCCAAAAGAGAAAAAGATTTCTGAGAGTTGTTTCATGGATCTGCAAGAGAGCTTTTAGGTTCTCCCAATAAAAAAAAGTGTATCATGCTTAAATCAAACCGTGGTTCGAAGTGGTGGAGGAACCGGATTAGAAAAAAGAGGGATTCTAGTTGTAAGAAGCTAATGATAATTCTAGCTACATTTATTACCGAATCATACAATTAAGCTCGAGGTCACGATCAAAACTATTGAAGATGGCACCTAAGCTAGTTCCTTTTTTGATAGATATATAATTGATGGAATGATAAATGAGATTGGTGTTATTAGTTTCTTTATAGGGGAAGGGATTAATTATATGGGAGGTGGGCGAATTTCTTCTTATGTATTCTTATATTTTTCTGTTGTATTCATTTTTTTATTACTTTGTATATAAAAAAATATTGTGCCATTTCATTTCGTATATCATTTTCAAACCTATCATTTTTAAATATCTCAATGGGTAGTTCCATCATTTATAATCGAAAAGAAAAGTTACAGTAGGTTTTTCAAACAAAAAATAAGTTTTCTCTTCTTTAAGTTTTACTGATTCTTAATTATCTTGATGGATATCAAGATAAGAATCTTCGTACCAGGCTATCTTTGTCTTCTTTAGTGGATCCCTCTTGTTTCTGTTTCGTCTTCGTTGTTTCGTAAGTTGTCTAAGGAAGTTTCCCTAGTACGAGAGGACGACGCACCTTTGGTGAGAACTAAGCCAAGAATTATCTTTCTTCATCATCAATTGAATCACTTTTTCGAGAAATATGAGACATCTAAGCAAGGTGTGAAACTAGAAGCGGAGTACGCCATGGAATTGGTTAAGAGATGTTTTCCAACAAGATCTGGTGGGACTTTAGTAATTAGTTGTGTAAACGAATTTGTTTGGGAATTAATAAGCCCCTTTGGCATCTCTACATCTGTAAAGAATTCTCTACGTGAAAACACAGAGACAAAGGGCCGATCTTTGAATAGGAAAAAGAATGGATCTATAGGGTCCCAAATGAGTTGGCTTATTCTAAAAAAGACTTTTTCTTTGTGGCCCTTATCCCCTATTATAGCAGTCTCATCTAACTCAGAACTCACAGAAATAATAACTTCTCATTCATTCCGTCTCATATGTGCGAATTACCTTCCCTTCCCTAAGTCAACAGAAATGACAGATTCTTGCTACGCACCTCCGCTCCCACAGACTGATTCTCTTGCACTCTGTCCACTCAGTTCACTAGGGACTACTGATACGCCGAAGCAAGAACTACTCCTCTATTCCCAATCGCTCCCTCCCGTTGGTCGCCAATGTTTATATTGGTAATTAAGATACCAGGGTCAGCTATCACACATACGGTCATACTCCATTCGATGGAATTGTTTGATCGTATGGGAGATCTTCTATAATTTCTCACGTTAGGGGTTATTTCTTGGTTTCATCCAGTCATTAATAATCCTCCAAGTTACCAACAAATGAACTATACCATTTGATTCCCCACTTCACTAAAATTGGAATAAATGCATCGCGTAAATAGATACTATGTTTCCATATGGACCCCTACCTCGTTACATTCTATTTAGGATTAGGAATAGGCGTAATCGGACTTGCTTTTGACATATTTATCGTTATTTGGGTACCATATTCACTTCTTTGGGTTCTGTTGAATCGAGAAATAGGTTTGATTGTATATCTTTTTGATATCCTGTGGATAATTCAAATCGAAGCAATTTGATGTCTGACCCAGGCCTATATGAAATGACCGATCGATAGAAATTCTCCAACACTCCATCTGCCTTTGTCCATATATTCCATCTATCCACCAAATACGAATACGCCCCATGAGCTTTGGCAATGTTGTTGATCCATTCCATGTCATGAGTTGTACTGTTTTACCCACTTCCCCAAATAGTCTGATTTTTCCTCCATGGTGATACGGAGCTAAAAGATCCACCACTTTCATCCTTGTTTCAAAGATTGAGAATTACGTATCTAACTGTAACGAATAAAGGCAGGCGTCGATTTATGAATAGGTGATGTTGTATGAGTATCTATAAGACCTAAATTATCAACAGGCTCTCCAAGAAAAAAATTCACCCGCCCTTGCCTGAGAGGAGGCTGGGCTCTATTTCCTCGGCGGCCACCCAGTAGCGGCAGAAAACGAACTCGGGTAGGCTCCGCACGGTTCGCGTTTTCTTATTAAGAGAGAACTTTTCATTCTCTTATAGAAGTCTGCGTCACAACCAGTCTATAACTTTGCAGGCCTGGTATCGAATCTCAATAAGTTCCTAATAAGCTGATTATCTTAATCTTTACCATTTTTATCAATAATACATATTTGTAGCAGAGTATGGTTCAGGTATCGAACCACATTAGTATCATATTAACCAACTATCTGGTAGAGAATATATGTGAATCTGAGGGTATCAAATGTTAATCTTACTTAGCTTAGTTCGCATTCTCTATCTATTAGTAATTCTTCATGATCAATAATATTACACTAAATATACTATGTAAAATCAAGAGAAAGCAGTCGACAACAAATAAGTCCAGTCATCCAAACAATTCTTAGAGGAGGTATTTGATCACGAAATGTACGTCTATTCTTCAATAAGGTTGCTTTTGTGCACTATGATCATAAATTACAGGTCGTTACATACTTTCCCCTTTAAAAGAATTTCGTCTTTGAAATTAAACCAAAACCCAAAACTCGATAATACTTACCTAATACAATCTATAAACTCTATTTTGTATGATATACATAGATCATCCTCATGTAGTATCCAATTCGATCTACCATTCTGTGGTGTCTCGGAATTTTTGGCAATACTTATTTTATAATTTCCATTCATAATTTATTTTAAAATATGTTATATTGATTTTAAAATCTAAATTAACCAAATATTATATATTCAAAACTAATAATTAATCTAATTTAACAAATGTTATCTTTTCAAAAACCCAATAATAATGATAATTTAATTTGAAAAGTTTATTCTTTTCAAAGGATAATAATGTATATCTAATTAATAATTAATCTTTTTAAGTTAATAAAATATTCCATTTGTAATGTATATATGTATACATTGTAAAAAGGAAATTGGTTCAATTTAAATTAATAAAAATATTTTCAAATTACAATAATATGTTTATATATTGTGATTTGGAGTTCTGTTTTAAAATTCAAATAATTTCTGAAGTTAATATTTAAAATGTTCTATTTATAATGTATAAATATACTTGTGTATATATATATATTATAAATAAAAAATAATATACTAAACTTAAACAGAAAATGTGTTTTCAAATTTATAATGTACATAAGTTTTTATAGTGATTTGGAAGATTTTTGATTTGATTTAATAAAATGCTTTTCAAAAGCAGTTTAAAATTAATTTTTATTTATAAAACACTTAAAGGAAAATCTATTTTTATTTAAAAGAATAATAGTTTGAAAATAGACATTATTATAAAAGTTTAAATTGTTTTCTTTTAAATTGGTTTTTGAAAATAAATTTAGATTTTATTTATAATATCAATGTTAGATGAAATAACTTTATTTAAAACTTTTAAAATAAAATTTAAATAAATGTTTACTTTCTTCTTTTAAAACTTATCCTTAGAAATGGAGTTTTAAATAATTATAAATTAAACACAAAGTTATAAATGCATTTCATAGTTATATATATAACATGAGTATTAGACTAATATGGTAATTAAGGTTTAATTCATTTATAAATAAGTAATTAATGTAATAATCACCTCTTAAAACACTTGGCAGCATAAGAAATTTATGAAACACACTTGTATACAAATTAATAAAGGTTTTGACATTTGTTAATACATGGGTTTATTCATGTAACAAGTGGTAATCCTTGTTTTAAAAGAAGTTTTGTTTTTAATTAAAGTTAAAAAAGTAAAAGATCTGTTTATCTATTTTCTTCAGCTAAGATCTTCTTTAATTCTCTTCAACTAAAAAGAAAAAAAAACCAAATGTAAACTTCAAAACTGAAATCAAAAACAAATTCAAACTGTAAGAAATCTGAGGCTATGTACAACTCATATCCATATTGCAACCTGAGATCATGGTTTCAAGCTTAATCTGGAAATCTACAGCAATCAACATGCAAATTCAACAAGAAAATTCAATGTTTCAATAGAAGTTAAAATGCAAAACAAATTCATAATTCCAGGAATCAAAATGCAATAATTAAGTGTTCTCTGCTTCAAAACTTTGGTGAGTGAACTTATTTTAAAAACATTTTTAAAATTCTTATTTGTTTGTTCTGTGAAATGATTGATATGGAAAACATAATATCAATGTTTGCATGCTTGATTTGAAGATTGAATGCATGTTTATTTAGCTGTTGAATACCTGTAGATATGAAGTTTTTAAAATTCTGTTCATATTCATGTTCCAGTTTATAAATAGGATTTTTTTATCTTCCAAGTTAAGCACTATCAACATTAATCATTGATGAGATTTTGATCATAATAAAGTAATCTTGTATTTAAAATAAATTTAAATATTATCATTGAACAAATACACTGTAAGTGTTGAATTTACAGTGAAATATTAAAATTTGATGAAAATCAAATTCAATAATTTAAATTTCTGATCGTATGATCTGAATTGTCGTTCAAAATCATGTATTTTAAGATGAAGATTGCAATTTTTAAATTGGTATTCAGAGAGAAATTGGGCATTACTTGAATATGGGGTTTTGGTCGTTTACTATTGATCTACGTCGAAGGGGATGGTGAGCTTCGGCATGGAGGTGGTCATGGTGCCTGGGGATTCGGGAAAAATAGTGGAAGGTTTTTATGATGGTCATGGTGTTCATAAAATGGCGAAGTAGGGTTTGTATCTGCTTTCGATTTGGTTCGAATTCGAATGCAGTTTTGTCGTCGTCATTGATTTTTGGGCGAATCACATGAGGGGGAAAGTATTGCGTGGATCGAGGCGCGTGCGTGGATGAAGTGGCAGGCACTCCGGCGTTGGGTATCGCCGTTGACGGCGATCTTTTGGTTTGAGTTTCTTACCTGTTTGAAGACGCTGTAGGCATATTTTGATTCGATGGTGCTTTCTTCGATTTTGGGGGTCTAGGGGGTCGTTGAGGTCGCGGTGGACTTGTAGGGCATGCCGGCGATGGTCGCCGTCGACCGATCCTAGTATGCACGTGCACGAGCTTATTTGGTGCATCGGCTGTTGTTTTGGGAAGAGTTTTGGCTGGGTTCTCTTTCTGTTGTTTGCTCGAGTGTAGCCTCGTGTTAGTATCGCGTGTGACTCGAAGTTGGAAGGTGGTTGTCGCGTGAGTTCGGTTTCGAGTAGCGTGATTACAGGAGTTACCCTGTTCAAATTTTAACTGCAAATTGATATTTTTGAAATTTAAAAACCAAACTCAGTTTTTAAAACAAAGTTTTAAAACAGTTTTAAATATGTTTGAAGTGTTTTAATTTAAAACTTTGTGTTTTAACAAGTTAAGTTAAATTTATTTTTAAAATAGCTTGTTTTTTTAAGTTTAGTATTAACCGGATTTTTATACTTTATAAAAATGAAGTTTCAAAGTTGAAAGCATATTGATGTTTAAACAAAGTGTTTTGAATTAGTTGTATAAAGAATGAATGTTTGTCTTTAAAAGGATTTTAGTTTTAAAGTTCGGATTTTTATAATTTAAACTTTTGTTTTAAAAATAGTTTGTTTCATTTTTGCTTTGTTAAATGATAAAATAATGTTTTCAAATAAAAATGTATTTGAAGTAATTTAAATGTGATTAAAGTATGGTATTTAATAATGATAAATTAAAAAGATGATGTTTTTGTGTAAACCAAATAAAAGTTTTTGAATTTAAAATTTTAATTTTTAAAATGATGGATTAAGTTACTGAAATGTATGGTTTATCTTAATTAAGTTTTATTTATAAAGGTAATTAAAGTAAATTACTTAATTAGCTTAAATTGGTTAATGTAAGTAATTAAATTAAGGTAAATTAGTTTGTGTAATTAATTAAGTGTAATTAATTTCTTACTTAAAAATTAATTAATCAAGTTTAAATAATTAAGGAATAATTAGTTAATAAGTAATTAATGAGTTAATTACTTAATGATTAAGAAGAGTTATTTAAACATAATTACTTAATGAAGTAATTAAAGTAATTAATTACTCAGTATAATTAATTAAGTTATTATGGTTAATTTAGTTAATCAATTAAGTTTAATTAATTAAAAAGAATTACTTAATGATGGGATTAAGTATAATTACTTAATGTAATTAAGGATGTGTAATTACTTAGTGAAGTAATTAATGAATAATTACTGAATGTAATTAATTAAGGAAATTACTGGATGAATAGTAATTAAAGAGGTATAACTACTTAAGGGAAGTAATTAAGTGACAATTACTCAGTGTAATTTAAAAATTGATTAATGTAATTAATCAAGGTGTTGGTTAAATTGGTAAAGTAACTAATGGAAGTTAATTACTAATTGTGATTAATCAGATTTGATTAATTTTATAATTAATAATTAAATGTAATTTCGAGAAGATTGATTAATAAAGTAATTAGAGGGTCAATAATTTATGTAATTGATGAATAATTAATTGTTTAATTAATTAATAAATGTCATTAATTATGAGATAGTTAATCAATGAAGTGAGAAAGAAGTAATAATTAATTAATGTAATTAATTAAGGATTTATGTAACTAATTATTGTTAATTAATTAATTAGAAATTAATTAAGATTAATTAATGATTAAAGATAAAATTAATCTGTGTAATTAATTTAAAGGCTAATTATCTAGTGTAATTAAAGAATAATTAATCTAGGTGATTAATTAAGAATATGATTAAAGGATAACTAATCTGTAATTGAAGATTAATTAATTAAATTATGAAGATGATTTAAGAGTGATTAATTAATTAATTGTAATTAATTAATGATTGTTTAAGCAGGATTAGTTGTTTAATTCTCATGTAATTAATTTAATTTAAGATGATTAAATTAATTATAAAGGAATTAATGATGCCCGTTTGTGTATGATTGTTTGTGGAATATCTGGATCGATTGATATCTATTAGATGATATGTTGTGATATTCTGTGATATGATATTTGATATATCAATGATAAATGTGTGATATTTATCTATGAATGATGTTGTGTTAATTCAATGTTTAAATTGAAACTTAAATCACTTGGACATTAAGATGGCGTTTGGATTCGATGAGACCGGGATCGGGTTTCCAAATTAGGAATTCCGAAAACCACATCGATCCAAATTAAACGTTAGGTCGTGAATCCAAGGGGAGTGCAAGTGAAGACTCGAAGTGTAAGAACTATTCGTCAGTATAACTCTGAGGGTGATTCCGAGATGAGTTTGACAGAAATAGCACTTACAGATTCGAGATGGTGACTCAGAGTGCAAGGGCTATGGTCGTTAACTCTGAGGGTGATTCCAAAACTAATGTAACGAGATAGTGCCTTCGGTTTCGTTCGAACCCGAAACGAACTTGTATGGATTGAATGCTTTCAGAACATCGTCAGGTGGACGATGAGCATTCTACCATAAATGTGTCCTATAAAGGTAAGCGCAGCCTCAAGCCTCATCAACCAGGAATGGCTAAAACAGGGGAGGTGCAGCAAGGCTAAGTGGGTCATGCCCAAGTAGAACGAGATTTACCTCTGTCTAGAGGTCCCTTTTTATTTCGGCTGTGTAGGCGGTTGATCATGACAACTGCCGGGTGGTCTTGTTCGGGACTGTCCAGTAAGGGATGGTTTCGGCCTTGTGTTGTAGGAGAGCGGGCGTACTCCTCGGTATGGTGATCTAGGCCACGTACTGTGACGGGCGGTACCCCAGTAGCCCTGCCATTGATGGAAACCCATTCGTCCTACGATATCCTACGATTTTGTTTGTATTACCCACTTTTGTGGCTAGTAGCTGAAATTTAATAAATGTAACAATTTTGGCTATTTCTTATTTACTTGAAAACCGTAGACACTATTATAATACCACTGGATTTCCTATCAAATGTTTTGGTTAGCGTAAGGTAAAAACTTACCCATGTTTATTTGTGGGAAGTCTTACGTGATACCTTTGTTTTCAAAGGATTTTCAAAGTTAAGCAACTTTTAACCATTTACTCACACCATACCCCTGTCTGACCCGAGTGTTTATTTTCTGTTTTATTAAACTCTTCGGTACTCATATTACGTATGAGTAGTCAAGTGATTCAGGTTTGCTTTGACAAGTTCTGGAGGAGATATGGAGCAGGTGGCTTCAGCGTGTGTATATATATATATAGTGGTTCCGCTGTGTTTGAGTTATATCTGATTCCTGTTATGTACTTGAATTGTAATATCTAGACAGGTGTTTATAACTGTCTAGTTTGTGTGGTTTGTTTTTTATTAGCTGTATAACTCTGATGTATATGATACTAAGTAATATTTATTTGATTAATATAATTTATTTGTTCCGCTGTGAGAATCTGATGTTGTTTGGTTCTTTCTTTTCTATCTTTTCTCTTTTCTATCCCTTTCTTTCTTCTTCACGATATGTCTTTCTGTGGTATGAAAGGCGGGTCGTTACACATTTGAATCCAGAACTTTACTTCCGAACTAGTATTGATCCCCCGATACTCTAGTGTGGACTCTGATCAGGCTCTTCGATCATAAACCTTCATTTCCCATACATAGCTCTCAACTTTGATAGAAAACTCAAGTACCCAATCTTAAACCTTCATCAATGTTCATCGTCAATAATCGAGTAAAAATCCTCTTTCATACCGGTGAGAGCATCTTGAAGTTCTATACTCAAATCATAGATCAAAATATATGATGAAAAGGTCTACGTACCTCATATGTACTTATTTACAATCAAAAATCTTTATGAAAACTTTTCATAAAAAAATTATCCCTTAAAAATGCTTCTTTATATATAATCACTCTAAATATTTGTTTCAAATATTTTTCTTAAAGGAAAACATTTCATCCTAAATGAATCATTTCAATTTTGAAAGAAAATTTACCTTTTATATTCTATAATTACAATTAACTTCTCTTATTATAATATATTCCTTTTTAACCAATCTTGACATTTACTTATCAAACAATAATTCAAAATTATCCTTTTAACATAAATAAATTTATATAGATCGAGTAACTCCCAAATAATACCAGGAAACTGCTTACTACCAATTGTATCTTACATACCCTTGGCAAAAAGGGTTATACTTAAGAAGTGTATACCATCCGAACATATCTCTTGCTCATTTTTAGCTATTTTCGAGCCACTCAAATTAGTTCATTTGAGACTTTCTCAATTTTCAAATTTCTTATTTGAAATAATACCGTTATTATTTCTTTTTAAAAAATCCTTTAGAGATTACTTTTTTTATAACTCACTTTCATCAAATCATCTTATATTAATTTAATTCCTTTTAATTTTTCATACTTCTTTTCCAAAATACCCAAAATTTAGTTTCTTCAAATTTATATATCATATCTTTCATATCGATCTTTGTCAAAATTATTTTATTTGTGTAAAATACATTTCTATACTACATGCTTATTAATTATTCATTAACCTTGGCCTAATTTTATTATCAAACATTTTATAGTCAAACCGTGAAACTTAATTCACAAGATGTTTGTTTGATCAACAGATGGTAATAATCCAATATTGCTATTCCCTTAACCATAAACTTACATACATAGATATTTATATCTTTCGAAAGATATTCCTTTATAGTTAAAATACCATCCTTTTAAATTTTCAAAAGATTAGTATAGTGGATCTTAAAATTCCTTTTTAATAAACATATATCTTTTACACTTGAAACAAAATATATCAACCCTAAAAGATTTTTCTTTCTTCTTTTTCTTTGCTTTCCCTTTATCCTTTTCCTTTATTTTCCAATCCTTACATAGAACTGCATAATGACCTTCTTTATCGCATTTGTAACAGAAAATTCCGACATAAGATCCTAGTCTTAATTTCTCTTCTACCTCTTTTTATGCACATATTCTTCATGCTTGACCATAACTCATCACCCGACATATAATAAGACAACCTGACTTAATGATATACTAAGTTATTATCAGAAGTTCCATACCATTAGTTTCTTGACATAAAATCCTTTTATCCAGTTAACTTGATTTAACTTGTTTGATTTTAAATTTTTCTTGATTGTATAATAAGAAGAATAATTTACCAAGCAAAAGATACCATTCACCCAAGCCAATATATGATCGATACCTAGAAGACTATTCCCATCATCATCAAATAGATCAAGTCCTTATTCTTGGAACGTTCCAGTGGGAATGTATCTTATAAATTTTCCTAGTCACACAAATATTTATTCTTTTGTATATATAAAATATACTCCTTTTAAAATGGTGCGTCGAATTTCCTTGCTTAAGTGTTTAGAAATCTTTATCGATAACGGTGATGGGACACATTGACCAGAATCTATAAGCCTCTCGATAGATAAATCAACACAAAATATTTTTTTTATATTAAATAACAAATACGCTCTCATATATATAATACTCTCAAACTCATTCTAGGGTGGTACTCAACCTATCTCTAATGAGTCACTCATCATAGGGCGTTACTAACGTTATCTATAATGAGATTTTACCTACAAAAGCCTAGGTGTTCGCTTAACCTAAGCTCTGATATCAAATTCAATGATTTTGGTTTTGGATCCTCAAAAATCGACAGTAATACATCATCGTGTCCCAAATCTAAGTGCCAAAAATCTCGATTGTTAAGGGCAAAAGATGATAAAGATAGAACATAATGCCACACGAATGGAATAACATATTATTTCAATAATAATCTTTGAAGCAGAAAAATCTGAATACAATAGTAGAGTCTAACCTGGATTTATCCTGGATAGTTATAAACCTTTTTTCCTTACAAATGTAAAATCAAATGCAATAGATGTAGCGAATAATAGAATACATCCATACCTAGATGAAAATCTCCAGCTCTGCTCTGGAAACTCCAAGCATCTTCAACTAAACCTGAAACTACTCGATCTGACCCGAGTATTAAAAATACCCAAATCAGGCTTGATAAACTAGCATGAGATATTCTAAATTTTAAATGTATAGATCATGCCGATGTCAGTCAAAACCTTTGAAAAAGAAAGGTATCTCATAAGACCATGCCCACACATAAATATGAATGGGTTTTTACCTTATGGTACCAAAATACTTTATCTTTAAACCATTTGATATTATTGTTAATGACATTCTTTTGAAATATTTTTCAAGTAAATATATATAAAATAAGTATCAATATTCGGACTAAGTCTATGGTAAAATATCCAGACTAGGTCAAAGAAATATATCTAAGCGAAATGTATGATACCAAATGGGTAGCTTAAATGTTTGCAAAGCATTACTACTATTTTGAGACTACAATCAAAACCGTAAAGCTGGTATAGGGATCGGATTTCAACATGATAGAGAACTAGAGACCTTATCCTTTGATCCACACATAGCAAACATAGTTCCTTGGAAGCCTTGATGCTTTTCTCAAGCAAGCCACTTGGAACTACACTTGATACACTACCAATATCCGATAGCCTTGTCACTTTTCTCAAGCAAGCTACTATATTAGAATAAATGCCTTGAGGTTTTAGATTCCATTAGACTCCACCATACACATACAACCGATAGCCTGAAGTATATCCTGTAGACTGTATAATTACTCGTATCATCTCTAGGATGTAAGGTTCGTGAGGCTATGCTTAACTTCTGCAAAGCCATGTTTTGATCATATCAGGTTCCACTTTGAATACCACATTGCCATTTCTTCGATCACTATTGAGTTCCTCGAACATACAACCTCTGAGCTCGTACGTCTCAGAGAAGGGTGTTAAGATAAGAGAAGTTGCCTTCTCTGCCACCAAGCAGATATGCGTTTGTAAAAGTCAATGTTGTGACCTTAGAACTACAATATCAAACATTCGTCGGTACAAGTTCATTCTAGGACTGAACGAAACTGAAGGCACTACTACCACATCCTGGGAATTACCCTTAAGATCAGTAGCGTGTAGTCCTTGCACTATGAAGAATTCAAAATACGACACGACCACTGCTATAATAAATATCTTTATATTAGGAGCGACCTAGAGAATGTCAATAAGCAGTCATTCTGCTATGAAGATCTTCGGTCTTCAATATCATCATCTTCAATGTGTCTACATTTCAAACGTATACGTAGGTTCAAAGTGCTTTTAAGATAGGAATTATCCAAATCCAATCACGGTTCCTTTCGACCAATCATAGATAAAAAGATATCAGGTATATAGGTATTTGTCAAACAAATCCAATCGATTAATCTTTTTATTCAAATTAAATTGCTCTTAGAGATAGATTCATTAAATTAGACCTTTATCTTTTTTAGAGTATATGGAATCATTAAGCCTCATTTCATCAAATACTTCGGTTACTTAAAACCTGTAAACTTTGGAATAATTCTAAATCATTTCACCCTTTTACATAGGAAAACATTTCCAAATTATTTATTAAATCTTAATCAAAGATTTCATATTTTCCAAAACATAACTTTTAAATGGGTCAAAAATGGTGCTATTTAAGACATCATTTACTAAAACCCAAATCAATAAATTTTAAGTATAGGAATTAAAATAATTCCAAACCATTTATTTAAATATCATATTGTGAAACATTATTCTAGAGCATCTGGGCATTCCCTTCGACATGTTCCATCCCTCGTCCAAGTCGCCTTGGATCTCACAAACGAAACACGTGTACTAGTCGTTTTCTCATACTCCTTTCATTTTTAGAAAGTGGAAATTAGCCACAAGGGCCTCTTTAGCAAGTGGAATTAGTTTCTAGGACACACAACTGAAATAATTACTTTCAAGGACAAAACACAAAATAATTAGTTTCTAGGGCCTAAAAACCTACGAAATTATGTCCTTGAAAGTAATTAGACTGCTGACTTTGTCCTTGGAAGTAATTATTCTGCTGACTTTGGTCTTGAAAGTAATATCTTTGAATGGTGTCCTAGAAACTAATTGGACTGCAAAGTTTGTCCTTCTGGTGAAATGCCCCTTTTAGAAATGATTTATATAACTTTCAAATCATTATTTATAACACTTAATTATTCTTTTAAAAACCATTTATAAAAGATATGAAAAGGAATGGTTAAGCTTAAAATCATATTTCACAAGCTATAAAACAACTACGAAAAGTGCTACGAAAAAACTGCAAATAGTGTATTAAAGCTTCTTTGATCAAAACGGCATTTTACTTTACATACGTTCAATTTTCCAACTCAAACCACTTTTAAAAAAAATTAAATGATTTATAAGATTTATTTCATATTTTTAAACATTTCAAAATATTCATTTTAAATCAATTTCAAATTTGATTTTTAAGCCGCAAAAGTGCGATTTTTCTCAAAACTTGTTTTGGACATAGCTCAAACTCTATCAAAAATAATCCTGATTTTTCATTTTCATTTGGAAAGTATGATTACAAGGATCTACAATTTTCTTATTTAAAAATTTACGATTTACTTTGCATCCTACATATTGATTTAAAGTTACGGGTCGAATATTTCAAACTACCGCTACGCGTCGAACTCGATTTTAACCATTTGGTGAATTATTCTGAAACACTTCAAATATGTATTAAAGCCATATTAAAAATATTTTAACTTATTTAAAATAATATTTTGTCATATTGATCATTAAAGAGGCTAAACGACTTCATATACTCTAAATTTGGATTTATTAACTAACTAGGATTAGTTTACTAACCATTACCTAATTTGAATATTATTTTCATATCAGTTGGTTATATAATTTCATAACTAAGTTATCAACCATCTTAACATCCATATAATCATCCAATTCTCAATCAATCCTCAACCAAGCATATAAATTCACTAATTGATTATACTTAACAATATTTTAAGTAGTTGAATAATTAAATATAACTTGAATACTCATCTTGTCTCTAACTAATTCATCCTACCAACATTCAATCCATCACAATACTTCACTAATATTCCAAATTTCAATCAAACTCACTACAACACTTCCACTTGCACTTAGCTCCAAGTCAATACCTCCATTTCCTCTTCCATGCTCACAGCCAAGAGCCTTTCCCTATCCACTCCATCATTTTTCTACTTTTTAAAGGCTAAAGTATGTTTTAATTGTATTCTACAGTCTTTGGAAAAGTTTGGTAGAGTTTGAAATTGGTTTGATATGATTTTAGGAAAGTTAGTAAGGAAAGAGAGAGGAGAAGAAGCCATTAAAATAGCTTAAAGAAAGAAGAAGAACAAAACATGTGTGATAAAATGGGAGGAAAACTTGTGTATTTATAGGAAAAGTAAGAAGTAGTAAGTTACCAAATTAATCCTTTACCAAATTACCAAAAACCTTCTTTAACTTTAAAGTAAACTTACCGTTTTCAACATTACCATCATTATTACTTTATGTCATTTTCACTAAATACTTAAGGAATGTATTTGATGGAAAAGTGGATTAAATTGAAGATTTGCCTTTGTTTTGATGAGATTTGATATTTGCTTTTTGACTTTTTTATTTATCTTACTTACTTTTACTATCGACACTCTAGAATTTTCTGGTACTTAGTACAATTAATGTTGATTATTTGTAAAATGTATGTATATGTGTGTTAATACATGTTAACAAAGGTGCAATAACGTTGCGACAACTTATATTGAATAAAATGTTGATTTTCAACAAAACGTGTTACGGTCACATTTTAACTTTTTGTTAAACTATTTATTTATGTGAACAAAACTTCAAAATAAATTTTTTATCATCTTTATATAATTAAAACAAGTGTATTTGACTTATAAACCCATATTTAATAATATTAAAATTCAATTGTTAAAATACGATGTTGATTTGTCGAAGTGCGATGAAATTTATCAATTATTGTAAAACAAAAATTGAACGTATATCCATTTTATCGAAAACTGGGTTTTGTCAATTTTATTACGAAAATCCAAAATCTCTTATTTTTTGTGAACCAATTCTAAAAATAAGTTCACCATTCTTATTTATCACATAAGCATGATTATTAAAGTTTGAAAATTCTATATTTGAATATTTAAAGTTAATTAAATATTCTATTTATAAGAAGTAAAATTACAGGTCGTTACACTAAGAGAAATTCCAAAATGAATGTAGTAGATGTACGATCTTTAGTTTGTTCGTATCTTGAACAACTTGTATGGATGAATGCTGACATTGCATTGTTACCTGGAGGGCGGTGTTAGCATTTCAAGTGGGAATTGCTAAGAGAGGAAAAATGTAATTGTAACCTCACAAGCCTTACAGCCCGGTAATGCCTAAAATAGGGGATATGCAGTAGGGCTATGTGGTTCGCTACTATTACGAATAGACATCCCTCAATCTAGAATCAATAATTATGGATTTGGTATGCACACGAAGAGTGGACGCATGGTTAATGCATACTGTTTTGGAGCCTTGGTCCTGGGAATGATGTAATTCGACTTTTCATGTTAAAGGGGCAACCGACTCTATGTTGGCAAGAGTGCCACATGTGGCCCTCGGTTACATTTTTCTACAGTTATGCTATGGCAGACGATACTCCAGTAGCCTTGTCAGGGTGGAAATCCAATCTTCAATTCGTGCCTTTACGGACTTAGTTGTGCCCAACTGTGTTGAAATGTGAGATGCACGCATTTCAGCTATTTTATTTTTTTATTTTCCCTTCTAGACAGTATTATAATATCACTGGGTTTTATAATAAAAATGATTTGGTTATTGTATGATAAAAATCATCCGTGTTTATGTGCGGCGTAGTCTTATGAGATACTTTTATTTTCGAAAGGTTTTATAACTAAAAAAATTCATTTGATTGTGTTTCTCACGCTGGTTTTACTAGACTGATCTGGACGTTATTTTTCTTATAATTCTTGGGTCAGTTCAAGCATATTTTTCATACTTAGTTGGACATTATGGAGCTTCAGGAAGCGAATTGGATCTTCCAAGGAGTATTCACGTATTTTCTTTCGCTATTTTGTTCTTGTTGTTATAATTGTCCACGATCTATTGATAGGATAATTGTACTTTGGTTGATGTATGTATATAAGAGTTTTTCTTTTCTTCGTAAATTTCATTGATATGGTAGATCACTCATAACATTGTGAGATTCTGTTTTGTCCTTTTCTTTCATCGTAAATAAACACGTGAATATCGTGGATGTATTATTGTTGACTTCAATCGAAAAGATAGGTTATTATATACATCCAGTATGAAGATCTCTTATTACATGGCTCGCTCATAATTATAGGAGAATAAAAAGAGAAAAGAGGCCCTTAGGACTAATGAAGCAGCAATCTAAAGGGCCTTGCCATGTGAAGAGCTCTTAGTTGCGCATATTACCCAAAACTATTATAATTTCCAACCTTGGTGTGGCTATCTATTAGCTGATCAAACAATCAATTAGCCCACCAAGCATCGTGGGTCGAAACCAACCTTTTCTGATGTTGCAATGCATGGTTTGCTTGTAGTACTTAAAATTAAAGCTTCGACAAGTGAGATTATACTACAAAATAGGAAGGAAGCATGCTTGGCAATTGATCTAGCCAAACAGACTTGATGGGAGATGGTTGGCTAAACTAGAAGTAACATGTAGCTAAGATGAATACTAACGGGAGAACTGTTCCATTTGCATTCCTTGCACTACTTTGGATTTAATGCACTTGTATTGTGGTGGTATGTTATAGGAAGTGGAACATTATGACGCCCCGCTCTGAGACTATATTAACAATGAGTACTACGAGGTAACACTGTCTGTTAATGCGCAGAATAGAGCTAGATATGAGCGACCATCTATAGCCCTGTCTTAACTATCTACTGAATTTTTTCTTCTCAAGTGGATCGACATATCCAATAAATATTTAATACAAAACTATAATAGCTAACGGATCTACCAGAACAAAACATAACAACTCAAATGTAAATAACATCACATAAGCAGGAATGCATACATATGCATAAGTATATATACAATCACTAGTACAATCCAAAATGGCACATCAAAGTGGTATGACGACCACAACCCAAACATGGGTCAAAAGAATATACATATCAGAGTAGCAAACCAAAATGGACCACACAAAAAGCTATAACAAAAGGAGCTAGCAGAATAGTCTATGCAAAAGCAGAATAGGCTAAGTCCAAATGTACCTAACCTAAAATACCTCGATCTGACCCGAGTATAAAATACATGGGTCAGTCTAGCTAAACGAATTAGTAAAAGGTGATAGCAGAATAATAGAGCATAATGATATTTTTCTTAAACAAGAAGAAACAATAAGAAAGCTAACCATAGAAATATGGAGGATACGCATCATGTATGGCATATATGGTTACACTAGGTGATAGAATACTATTGCTTCAACAAGCATAAAACACAAAGGAGACGAAAAATCTCATGAATCGCTAACAAGTAGCATGCCTTATATCATCGGTAATCATAAATCAAATGAGAATGGTTTAGGAAATAGTATAATGTAAACTCCTAAAAGGGTAATTCCTAAACCCGCCATATCAGCAACTCCAAGGAAAACATAAGCAAAAGTCATGTCAACATAAGCCATAAGGCAAATGTCAACAAAGAGATAAAAATCCCATATGACGCCAAAAGGCAAATCCCATAAATAGCGCCAATAGGCAATCTCAATTATACATACGAAAAAAGGCATATCTCAACAAGCCAGTGTAGGCAATGAAAATCTTAAAAGAAATACCAAGAGTTCAAAAATCTCGAAGTAATCGACATCGAATGGTTCAAAGGACCGATTCCAAAATGACGACACACAAGGATAAAAATCATCTCAAAAAGGTTTCGCACGTGTTATTTTTGCCGAGTACTGTTTCATACAATATGTGCCTTGCTTAAAGGCAAATGTCAAAAGATGAATACGCCGCAATGGCAAATGACCCGAAGGTCCATTACTGGCACTCGAACTGGGAAATGTGTCACAAACTCTCGGAAAGGAACACGAAAAGTGTTAACGTGTGTTCCATACCACATGTTCGCACTAAACGGTTTACTAAACGCTAGTAAATTTCACACTCAAAGCAGCAAAAGGTTTACCTCATCTCACCGGTATACTCGACCCGAAGGTCAAAATGATCAAACTAACAAGTCAGGAGTTAACCGATAAGGTAAACGCACGTGTCCCATACCACGTGTTTTACCAAACCGTTTAATTCTCCTTCTCATTCACTTAAATAATGCAAAAATATGTATTTTGTATATAAATTATAAGTTGGAGAAAACAAGCTCTTAAAACAATTTAAAATCACTTTATAAACCGCTTTTGCAATCTATCTTATTACAGAGATACTAAAATTTAATACTTGAAAATAATATATAATAATTTTTCCACTTGAAAAACATTTCAAAACTCATTTATAAAACCCGTGTACGAAATCCAGAAAGAATCATCAAGAAATGCAGAAAAATATCGGAAGTTTAAACTTATAAAATTCCGATAAAAACAAGCTGTAGGTGCAAGTTAAACGGCAGATATATACAAGTTAACATAGTTGGAATGACCTGAAAATTTGTAGAAATAAATTTCAACCTTTTTACATTAAACTGCAAAAAGAATCGCTGAGTTCCAACAAGAGACAAAGAAATTGGAACGTCTCAAAGTCGGACTCATGCTAGAAAGCGAATACACAGGAAAAACAAGGGCCAATGACTTGTTTAGCCAGTTCGCCCCCATTCAATCAAAAATTTGAGAAAGCACAAAACATGAAAATTATAGATGATATTCTAAGCTTTCCAGAACATCAAAAATCATTGAATTACAATATGCAACGAAAGAAGTATGATAATTTTAATTTCTGGGTTCAACTTAGAAAATACACAGCCTGAAATGTACCCCCTGTTTCAAACCCAATTTCATCCTTTTAAACATTAGAATTTCGTAAAGTGATTAAAAGAAAGGTTGTAGAAAATTTCCTAAGCTTTTAGGACATCAAAAATCATTGAATTCCGATTAGAGATGAAAAATTTATGACTCAAACAATTCTCATATCTAAATTCATTGCCGCTGTCGTTTTGCTCTCGGGACAGCAATGAAGAAGTACAGTTTTGACCAATTTAACTCCAAAATTTCATAATACTCAAAACATGAAACTTTTAGTAAAAAGTATGAAATTCCAGAACATTGAAAATCATCCAGTTTTGGGTAAGAAACGAGGGAGATGTGGCCAAATTCATTTCAGGTTCAATTGTAGAAAATTTGTTTCAGCAACCAACAAAGAAACAATATATAATCGACATGCTAGCTTGTTTAAGTTAGAAGTGTGAGATTATAACTCACCTTAGGATTTATTTGCAGCAAATTATCATATTTACCAAGCAAAAATTGAAGCTTTGGTCTTTGGCTGAGGCTAGAAACATGTAGCGTTTGATTTGCTACCAATTTCTCCTTGATTTTTAATTAATTTGGAGCTTAGATTTGGATTTGAGGAAGAAACCATTATTTGGGTTTCATAGCTTTCTAGGTAAGAAGAAGAGAATTAGGAGGATAGAAAGAATGAACATACAGTTCATTCACAAGACTAATTTCAGAAATGAGATAATGGGCTTGGACCCAATATCAAACCCAATAAGCAATGTAAAACACTTAACAAAATTTTCTAGTTTTCCCAACCATTTTTCTATGTTTTAAAATGCTTTACTCTACTAAATTTTTACATACAATTTTGTAAAATGAACATCATAAAATAAATTATGTTACGCTACAAATTAGAATATTTTCTACATTTTAAACCATTAAAATTTTATGAACAATATTTTATTATTTGTTTCAAACAAAATTTCCATAAACACCAAAAATAGTTTTTTTTCCTCAAATTCATTGTTTATTCAAAGAAACAATTTATAAATCAATTTGTCGCTCCAACCCTAATTTAATGAAAATCACATTTTAATTTATTAACAGATAATCACATAACCGCGGGTTGTTACAAACTCCCCCTTAAGAAAATTGCATCCCTATAATTTCTATAATGGAAGTTATCTATAACATCTATTTCATCACAAAAAGATTCAAATCAAAAGATAGGATCATAGATATTCACCCTCAACAGAGGATGAAAGGATCTGGACAAGTTTGCTCGGCAAATCCTACAGTATCCCAAGTACAATACTTAGGGTTAGTGGACCATAGAATTTCATAAGCGGAACATTCTTATTTGAAAGGTGTTTAATCTTCGAAACAACTACACGAATAGAATTCGGCACATTACACAAGTTGGTGAGACTCATGATCATGCAACACAAGAGAATTAATAATCGAGATTAAATCTTGAAGATACAACGAAATTGGGTTACCTGGAGCATATCATGAATATCCAAACTGAGCAAAAAACGATGCGGGAAAGCAATCGAACCAAGGCGTTCAGTAATAGTAGACGGTCATATATAACTAGGTGCCAACTTTTCGAATATACTAAAACACACTTAACTCCTTTAAAGGAGAACACAAGTAAGCACAATCATCAAAAGAGGATTCAACAAAAGATAGATGGTATTTCAAGCTACCACCATAACCATGACCGCATGAATTAATTTATCACAAGAATCGCACTAAGGCAAGACACACAAGAATGGATTACAAGAAATTTTTTTCAAAAATTTATTTTAAGAGGTTTCACTCAAATCCATTTTCTTCTATACACAAAACTTAGACTTCAATAATTGAATTTTTTTAAAGTCTCTTACTTAGATTTTCAATTCAGTCATCATTATTTTAAATTTAAAGTAAATCAAATTAGAGTTGTTCCATACACTAATTCCAAAAATAAATATAATACAATAAGTAATATATATGTGTGTGTGTGTATATATATATATATATATATTTCTACTAAATTTATCAAATTTTAAACCATTTTACTTTATGATTTAAAAGGACACTTATTAGACCCTTCATTGATGGCTCTAAACATTCACTAATTAAATTTTCTCAAAAATTTTCTAAGTGTTTAATTTTTCGAAAAAAATCGAAAGAGTCTCCTTTGCATTGAGAGCCCTTTACAATTTCATAAATATGAATTATAGATATATATTGACAAAAATTTTGTATATAATTCTTAACACATAAACATTTAGCAATTCATACGTTTCATTTTTAGCATTTAAAATGCGAGCATGCTTACTTTTATACTTACTATTTTGCTAATTAATCATCCAATATCCTCTTCCATCTGCTCTTAACTTATTGAAACATATTAGCATGCACTTATAAACATATGAAGCATTAAAATCATAGTTTAAATAAGACAACAAATCAAAACTTCAAAATTTTCAAATTCAGGCCTGCTACAAAGACTCAGGCTTTTAACACAATAAAACTCATAATTTGAAAATACTCATAAAGTAAAATTTATTTTATTCAGTCTAAGCTTTCTAGGGATATAAAGATCATCAAAATCGGATTTACGTTTTGAAAATTATGCCTAATTTACTTTCAGCTTTAAACTCATAAATTTTAAAAGAGGACAGAGATGTCCATCAGTTTTCAAACTCATTTTTGAATAAACAAACTGTAAAATTTCCAAAAATGATACAAAAATGACTTGTAGCTTACTGAATGCACTCTCTTTTGCAAAAAGAATGGACCCAGTGGGATTTGTAAATCACAAGTTATCGCTTTTTAAAACAGCACCTTTCAATTAAAATTTTCCGACGCAAGACCTTTTATTGTCAAAATTTTCAAACCATTATTAAATCCAAACTACATAATTTTAGATCAAAAATCTTTTCTCTAAAACATTTATTAAATGATCATTTTCTCCGAAAAGCCAAGACATCTAGAATTACACTATAATACATACAACGAACTTTCAAAATGGTTTACAAAGAAAACTTTTTCCTAATTAACAAACAAGTCTTTTAAAAGAAGACTCATATTTTAATTAAGATAATTACTTTCTTATATTAGTAAGAAATAATTATCTATCCAAACTACACTTTGGAATTACATATTGATTTTTTTTGCTTTCACAATTAAAAATCTTATCTTGTTGCTTTATTTATTATTATTTCTAGCTTTCACAAAAATTTGCATTTTATAATAAATGAATCTTTTATATTCAATTTTCTCTTAAACCACAAAGCTAAACATTTATTTTATTATCACTAAGACCTAGTCAAATTTGATGCTTAATTCAAATTTGTTTTCAATTGAACTTCACAAATACATAATTCACAAGTTTTTAACACTATTTAAATTCATAACCAAACATACTCTAACGGTTTTGCTTCTTATTAAATTTCATGCTAATTTAAAAGCACCAAATTAGCATTTTCTTAAATTTCCCCAAAGGCATACTTTTTTTCACTTGTTACTAATCAAATGATTAAATGTTTAAAATAATCTTCATAACTATCCTTTTACTTTATACTAAACCTCATTCTAATCAATATTTTAGTTTTCTAAACAATTCATTTTCTTAATTTGAATACTTTGTTTTATTAGTCACCATCACATGGTAGTTTCATTCAACTAAGTTATTTCCTTAATTAAAATTATTTTCCATATAAATAAATTACCATAAGGTAATATTTTCCAAAAATACTTTACCCAAAAGCTTACTTAAGCATTTTAAATTTTCCATGTATGTAAACTTTCACAAACATGTAATATAATCAATAATGAATACAATTTATTTAAATGAAACCATATTCAAATTTTCCAATTATCAATTTATAAAATGATAACATCTAACTAATACATTTATAGTGAATGACATTATCAAGGACTACAAAGTTGACCAAGATCAACATTGCCTCTCCATTGCCCTCTATGACACTATTTTCATAAGTCCTTAAGTATATATAAAATACTTATCTCAAATGGCAATTTAGAATTATCAAAATTTTAGCAATATCTATATATTTTTGCACTCAACATCCATACTAGTAAATATTATTTATTTCCATTTCAAAAGCATGTATCATATCGCCCCGTAAGCGTTTAAGAATCCCTACCGATAATGCTGATCAGATGCATCGACCAGAATTTTTAAAATACTTATTAGCCAGTTGACACAAGAAATAATAAAACTTGTTTTCATTTCTTAAGGAATCTTAAACTTGGTTGTAACAATGCTTATTTTAAAAACATAAAACATTTTCTAATTATACAACCATACAATCAATTCATAAAACAATCAAGTTATATACGTAAGTATATCTCTTGTTAGAAAGATTTTCCATTCACATGGATGCTTTCTTTCCTAAAAATTCTTTTAGTAATTTTACTTCTTTAAAATGCATCCATGAAATTCTTAAGCATTAATTTTATATTTCATTTTAACCTTCGGTTAAATACCACTTGTGGAATAAATTTCATTTTCAAAATTTAATCTTTCTAATAATTCTTGCCGTAGCTACAACTTGAAGACACCGCAAGTTCTTATCGTAGGTTTCTAATTCTCAATTATATCATCTACTCAATATTATTTCAAAAATTACTATGCTAACACACATTCATGAAGTTATTAACCAAACAAGCGTTTGTTAAAAACAAAGCATTAAATGTGCCCAACAAAAACGATCACACCATTTCCGCTACGCAACTCTAGCCACTAAGGATCAAAACACATAATTTAAATCTAAGCCATCTGAGGTCTAATTTCTACTATTTTAAAAATAGTGCTATTTTTATCCCTTATAATGTTTTCAAACTTATTATCCATTCTAATAAAATGAAAAGACTAAAGGCACGATTGAGGAATACGATAATGGGAAACTATGTTATCACTTGTATTATATTTGGATGTACTGTAATATGTGTTTTTGTTCTGTGTTTACCATATTTTGTTCTGAGCTCTGCTCTGCTACCAAGCTGTGACACCCCATTCTGAGACCCATATTAACAAAGAGTACTATGAGGTAATACCGTCTGCTAATGCAGGAGAATAGAGCTGCATAGGATCGACCATCTTAGCCTTGTCTTAACTATCTACTGGATACGTCGATAAGCGCTCTCTATTTTTTTCTTCTCAAGTGGATCGACATATCCAATAAATATTTAATACAAAACTATAATGGCTAACGGAACTATGGAAACAAAACATAACAACTTAAATGTAAATAACACATAACAGCAGAAATGCATACATATGCATAAGCAGATACAATCACTAGTACAATCCAAAACGATACATCAAAGTGATATGACGACCACAACCTGAACATGGGTCAAAAGAATATACATATCAGAGTAGCAAACCAAAAAGAACTACACAAAAAGCTATAACAAAAAGAGCTAGCAGAATAGTCCATGCAGAAGCAGAATATGCTAAGTCCAAATGTACCTAACCTGAAACACCTCGGTCTGCTCCGAGTATAAAATACATGGGTTAGTCTAGTTAAACGAATCAGTAAAAGGTGATAGCAAAAATAATAAAGCATAAGAGCATAGTGATATTCTTCTTAAATAAGAAGAAATAATAAGAGAGCTAACCATAGACATATAGAGGATATGCACCATATATGGCATATATGGTTACACTAGGTGATAGAACACTATTGCTTCAATAAGCATAAAATACAAAGGAGACGAAAAATCTCATGAATCGCTAAAATGTAGCATGTCTCATATCTTCGGCAATCATAAATGAAATAAAAATGATTTAGGAAATAGTACAATGTAAACTCCTAAAAGAGTAATTCCCAAACCCGCCATATCGGCAACTTCAAGGAAAACATAAGCAAAAGCCATCTCGACATAAGCCATAAGGCAAATGTCAACAAAGAGATAAAAATCTCATACAACGCCAAAAGGAAAATCTCATAAATAGCGCCAGTAGGCAATCTCAATATATATAGGCCAAAAGGCATATCTCAACACTCCAGTATAGGCAATAAAAATCTCAAAAGAACTCCCAAGAGTCCAAAAATCCCCAAGTAATTGCCACTGAATGGTTCACAGGACTTATTCCAAAATGACGACACACAAGGATAAAAATAATCTAAAAAGGTGTTTTCACATGCTATTTTTGCCGAGCGTTGTTTCACAAAATATGTATCTCGCCCAAAGGCAAACTTCAAAAGATGAATATGATGCAATGGAAATCGTCAAAAGACAAATACGCCGCAATGGAAAACGCCCGAAGATAAATACGCCGCAATGGAAAATGACCCAAATGTCCAGTACTTGCACGCTAATAGGAAAATGTATCACAAACTCTCAGAAAGAAACCTGAAAAGTATTAATGTGCTTCCCATGCCACACTTTCGTACTAAACAGTTTACTAACTACTAGTAAATTTCACACTCAAAGCAGTAAAAAGAATATCTAATCTCATTGATAAACTCAACTCGAAGGTCAAAACAATCAAACGGACAAGTTAGGAATTAACCGATAAGATAAACGCACATGTCTCATACCCTGTGTTTTACCAAACCGTTTAATTCTCCTTCTCATTCGCTCGAGTAGTGAAAAAATGCATATTTTATATAGAAATTATAAGTTGGAGAACATGAGCTTTTAAAACAATTTAAAATCACAGTATAAACCGCTTTTGCAATCTATCTTATTATAGAGATATTAAATTTTATACTTGAAAATAATATATAATCCAAATAACCAATTTACTTGAAAAACATTTCAAAACTCATTTATAAAACCCATGTACGAAATCTAAAAAGAATCATCAAGAAATACAGAAAAATATCGAAAGTTTAAACTTGTAAAATTCCGATAAAAACAAGCTACGAGTGCAAGTTCAACAGTAGATGTATACAAGTTAACATGGTCGGAATGATCTAAAAATTTGTAAAAATAAAGTTCAACATTTTTACTTTAAACTACAAAAAGAATAGCTGAGTTTCGATAAGGGATGAAGAAACTGCGACGCCTCAAAGTCGTACTCATACCAGAAAGTGAATTGTGATGCCCCACCTTTATACTCACGCTAGCCAAGGACACCATGGAGTAATGCCATCAACTAGCGTAAAGAATAAGGCTGTTGAGGAGCGACCATCCGTGTAATTGTTTTGTGCGAGCACCGATATGTCAGATAGTATAACATGTATTTCATTTCAAGAGGAATCCGACATGCCAATACAAACTCAAAGCTACTACACAATGGCCATAATATGTTCGGAACAAATATAGAAATAACCATAACACAAATCAGTCACAAATATCCATATCACAAAGGCAGAACAGATATCACAAAAGATTAGTTACAAGTGCTAGACAAAAGAATAAATATACATCAATGAGTCTACATCTCAAATGTATACAACCAAAAACTACTAATCTAAGCAGTTAGCCAAAAGTCAGGATAATAATCCCAAATGAAGAGTCAAGCAGAAGCACCTGAAACATCTCAGTCTAACCCGAGCAATATTTAATAAGAAAATAATAAACGGATCAGTCTAGCTATAAATATCAAATAAAATGATATAAAATAAGTGATATGGCAAAAACGTAGGATAACCATAATACCATACTGTGCTAAGTATGTAATTGAAAATCAACCAGAGATTAATCAGTGTCACAAGAATCTTCTCAAAGATAAAAAAGAATGTAATACTCTTAATTTTTATTCACCAAGTCACACATATTGGTAAAAATCACAATGCCAATCATAAAAGTGGTTGAAACACAAATTCACCAATGCATAAATATTGATAGAACGTATCAATGAAATCACAACAATTGGCGAAACACAAATTATAGAAATCATCAGTAGAAATCCAGAAATCACAAAAAAGGGGAAAGAGGCCTATCACAAGATGGGAGCATTAAAACTCACCAACACGTGTATCACAAAATGCGTCGTTATCCCATAAAAATGGGCCGGAGCTCCTCCTGACAGGGTATAGTCTCTCATTGTGGACTATGAGCCGAAGCTCCTCCTGATGAGCCGAAGCTCCATAAAATCGAGATACAGTCCCCCCACGTGGACAAAGGGAGGCAAAGCTCAACATAACGGGGTACTGTCCCCCACGTGGACAAAGAGACATCGCACATCGCTAGTCTAAATCACAAAAATGATCATCAAGAAGTGTCAATTACACTAAGCTAGTAAATAGATGAGTTTAGCTTCATGTCCCATAACCACTGGCTTAACTTAATATTTATGAACAAACTGTAAGTCTCCACTCGAAAATTGTCACAAGAGATTCAATCGAACAAGTCCAAGAATTAACCGACGAAGTAAACACAAGCGTTTCATACCACTTGTTTACTAAGTCGTTTAATTAGATTTCTTATACGAGTGAGGTAAAGGTTTGTATATGCTAGTAGATTGGAAAACGGTTTGAGAAAACGAGCCTTGTAATAAAATAGTGCTAAAATCATTTTGAAGAAAGAGTTTTGATATTTACTACTAGTATAGAAAACCTTTATATTTTTAAAGTGACAAATCACAGAAATGATTGTACAAACAATCAATCACTAAAATTCACATACGAAGACGTGAATAAAATCCAAAGAAATCGATACCGAATCCATTAAAATGTATGTTCACAAAAATCCTGAAAATGAAGTCATCGGAGTCGATAATAAATGACAACAATGAATCAGAGAACCACGAATCGATAAAATTGGAGTTTCAAACAAAAATGGGCAAAATAAGCAAGAATATGCAGGTCAGTCGACTGGCTCACTGAGTTCAA
The DNA here is from genome assembly GCA_030765085.1 of Allium cepa. Lineage (NCBI taxonomy): Eukaryota > Viridiplantae > Streptophyta > Magnoliopsida > Asparagales > Amaryllidaceae > Allium > Allium cepa. The sequence goes on along the minus strand of CM060931.1, from coordinate 922,603,038 downwards.
TCAACTCAGTCCCAGAATATACGCGGGATTCTGGTCTGTCGACTGGACTCAGTATGCCAGTCTACTGGACCAGAGCCTGGGAAGTGCTCAAGTAGTAGGTTAGTCGACTGGCCCAAAATTCCAGTCGACTGGAACCTGTTTCCTGCACTTCTAAGCCTATGTAAATGAAGGCTAATTCCTTTTGAATTGCAATCGGTCGAGCAACGGTACTAGGGGTTTACACAAATCAGTTTCCTAGCTCTATAGGCCCTTCGATGCATCGCCAAAGCATGGTCAAACACCAAAGCTATGATTTTTAAAGGTTTGACTTCAAAACACCAAAAATTGGAACATTCACAAATTCAATCCAAATCAAAGCAAATGCACATGAATAAGAGTTAGAAATTCATACCTAACAATCAAAGATAATCATAGACCTAGATGTGAGATAAAAATCTCACATTTTGCACAAAAATAAGGATGGAGAAGCTATAGAGCAAGGCAAGAACAATCACTCTTCAATTCCAACCTAAGAAGCTTGAATCTAAACTTAAAAGAAAAATGTTTCCTAAGTTAGGGTTTATGAATTTCTGAAATTGAAGGTAGAATGAGTTGGAGAAGAAGAAAATAATGCTTACCAATAGCTTCTCCTCAATTATGGAGCTATAACTTGAATTTGCAAAGAACCTAGGGCTTAGGATTTTAGTTTCCAATCTCTTCCTCTATTTTTGATGAAGCTTGAGTGTTAGGAAATGAAAGTGAAGTAATGAAGAGGAAAGGGGGTGGAGTAATGATATAAGATGAGTTGGGTTAGTGGGCTGAACCCAAACCCAAAGCCCTAAGTGAAAAATAGCAAAATTCACTCGACTCAAAACATATCGATGTTTATACTCAAAAAGGTCGCAAACGACATTTTGAACTCAATGGAAGTAGTCTCGAGTCCTTATTCGACTGTTTGCAAAAAGTAGCTTTTTGGACAAAAATCCAATGAACGATGAAATATTTAAATAAAATATTTAAATATACAATCGATAAATATGCGAGTTGTTACATGAATACACAGAAAAATAAAGGCCAGCGGCTTGTTTAGCCAGTTCTCCCCTATTCAATAAAAAACTTGAGAAAGCATGAAACATGAAAGTTATAGAGGATATTCTATGCTTTGCTGAACTCAATATCATCGAATTATGATAAGTAACTAAAAAGTTATGGCAATTTTAATTTTTGGTTTCAACTTAGAAAATACACAGCCTGAAATATACCCCATGTTTCAAACCTAATTTTGTCCTTTTAAACATCATAATTTCGTAAAGTGATTTAAAGAAAGGTTGTAGACAATTTCCTAAGATTTCCACGACATCAAAATCATTGAATTCCGATAAGGATGAAAAGGTTATGACCCAAACAATTCTCAGATTTAAATTCATTGTCGCTATCATTTTTCTCTCGAGACAGAAACAAAGAAGTATAATTTTGATTAATTTAACTCCAAAATTTCATAAAACTCAAAACATGAAACTTTTAGTACTTTGTATGAACTTTCCACCACATTAAAAATCATTCAATTTGGGTAAGAAACGGGGTATATATGGCCAAATTCATTTCAGGTTCAATCGTAGAAAATTTGTTTCAACGACCAACAAAGAAACAACATATAGTCGACATGCTAGCTTGTTTAAGTTAGAAGTGTGAGTTTATAACTCACATTAGAATTTATTTGCAGCAAATTAGCAGATTTACCAAGCAAAGATTGAAGCTTTGGTCTTGGATTGAAGCTAGAAACATGTAGAGTTTGATTTGCTACCAATTTCTCCTTGATTTTTAATTAATTTGGACCTTAGATTTGGATTTGGGGAAGAAACCATTATTTGGGCTTTAGAGCTTTCTAGGTTAGAAGAAGAGAAGGAGGAGGATAGAAAGAATGAACGTACAGTTCATTCATAAGGCTAATTTCAGAAATGAGATAATGGGTTTGGACCCAATATCCAACCCAATAAGCAATGTTAAACACTTAGCCAAATTTTCTAGTTTTCTCAACCATTTTTCTATGTTTTAAAAGCTTTACTCTACCAAATTTTTACATGCAATTTTTAAAATGAACATACCATAAAATAAATTATGTTACACTATAAAATAGAATATTTTCTACATTTTATACCATTAAAATTTTGTGCACAACATTTTATCATTTGTTTCAAATAAGATTTCCATAAACACCAAAAATAGATTTTTGCTTAAATTCATTGTTTATTCAAATAAACAATTTATAAATCAATTTTTCACTCCAAATTATTATTATTAATCCTAATTTAATTAAATCCACATTTTAATTTATTAACAGATAATCACAAAGCTGCGGGTTGTTATAAACATGCTTCTTATCAGGAGTTGATACACCTAGTTATGCCTTATGTCGCTTTACTCCTGTATGCCTAGGTGGAAAGACGAGTCAAGTTGGATTGCCGGTCGATGAGACCATAAATGGGATACGAAATTGTTAAGAGCCAAGGTCATGACAATAGGGGTAAAGGAGGACGAGTTGAGCTACAAAGTACAAGTAGTTGTAGTAAAGCTGTGTTGATGATGGGCCATTGTGAAGTTGGCCTTGGGCCATGCTGGTCGGTAAGAACTTAGGGGAGATGTTTGAGCAGGTGAACAAATTTGGTTCCTTGCTAAAAGGAGGTTGGCATGAGAAAGCCGATCAACTAAAGCTGTGAGATGGGTCAAAGTGGACTACGTTGAGTTATGCTTATGTCTTGCTTTGATTGGCGAGCTAGCTTTTGGAATTATTGTGGGGTTCCTCGACTAGCAACTGGCGTAATATGCAATCGAGTAGAGGGGCCGAGAGGGGATAATCGAAGATTTGGTTGCCATTAGGTGTAGAAGCCCAACCAGCATGTCCATTTCCCTAGCCGGTTGTTGGACTAACCAGGACCCAAGTCAGCCTAGGCTAGACTGGGCCAGGCTAAGAAACCTAGATCCGTCTATCTTCCTACTTATGAAAAAATTGAGTAACACAATTGAATAATAAGATTAGCATATCAAGTGTGTTAAACATCAAAATTATTTAGTGCTTAGAGTATAAAAAATCAAATAATAAGATTAACCTATTAAGTGTTTAAAAATCCAAAGCTTTCGAGTTCATAGTGTATAAAGCTAGCAAAAGATAAGATTAACCCATCGAACGTTTGAAAACATAAAGCCCTCGAGTAATTATAGTCTAAAGCTATCAAATGATAAATTAATCTATCAAGTGTTTAATACTTTGGGCTACCGAGTGCTTAAAGTATGAAGCTTTCGAATGTTAAGGTTGATTCCCTATCGAGTATTGAAACCCATAGAGCTATTGAATGGTTAGCTTTGAAAATCATTGTGGAAAATATAAAATAAAGTTACTATCAAAACTTAGAAATGATAGTTTGACGCATTTTAAAGTGGGTAAGGGGTTAAAGCATCCACAATCAGTATGATATGATAAATTTGCAATAATAAAAGATCAAAACTAATTTTATGAATAATTATAAGAAATCATCAAACTCAAAATCAATAAATAAGATGTTAAACAAAATTTAAATTTTACTAAAACATGTTAAATCGAGCAAAAGAACTGGAAATCAAAATAAAAGAGAAAATCATCAGAAATAATTAAACCCGAATGATTGAAGATTTTTGAAGATTGAATGCAAATTTTAATTTCAAATTTGAACAAAGTTGGTACTGTCTCAGTTTTTTGGCAAGGGAAGGAAGAAGGAGGCAAAGGCAAGCAGAGGTATAAAAAACAGAATTACCGGATCAGATACTTGATTTGGCATTTGCAAAAATGCCGAACTAAACATACATATCGGCATGCCAAACCAGATATTTGGCCCGACATCCTATGGTATACTGGACCAAGCATTTGGTCCGGTATCCTTAGAGATGTCGAACCAAACATTTGGTCCGACATTCTCTGACATACCGAATGATCAAGTATTTGATCTAGCACAACACATAACTACCAGACCAATGGTCCATGACAAACATGCCGAATCAAATATTTGGACCAGCAAGTAAGGTACTCTAAGGTAGGTTCACTGAACCAAAGCAAAAAAGGACTACCAAACCAAGCAAGCTTCCTAATCAAAATGTCGATCCAACCGTCCCTGACTCAAATGTCGAACCAAACTAAGGAAGCTATAACTTCTCCTCTACACTTCACAAATCCACTCTATAAACACCGGAGCTTCTCAACAGCAATGGAGGGAGATTTCTAGAGAAAAAGAGAGAAAACTCTGCTGAAAATTCATCACTTTGGCTACTTAAAAGTTTTTACTATTTTCGAATAATCTTGTACCTGTAATCAAATCAAAGAGAGAATCATTCCATTACGTGTTGAACCGCTATAAAACTCTATGTTATTTACTTTCCTTATTTGCGTTTTGAACTTTGAACTTGTGAACTATCTCCGCACTTGCTGAGAACCATTCCATTACGTGTTGGAACATTTAAAAACTCCAAATCAATCAAATCATACGAGACCTAACTAAAAATCAAATTTAGAGGTGTTTGTCCAACTTTTGAGAAAACATATTTGGTGCTTTCATTGAGAGGGGGGCATAGAAAGCCTAACTCCTCTATCCATTCATTCTACGAGCCCTAACTCGGTATTAGAACATGACTCCCTCCAGGCGCAAGGCCGATAAGGGTAACAATGCGGCCACTGTAAATACACTCAATCCTATCCAAGAAGATCAAGAAAACCTGACTACCCACTCTCTACCTCCAGGCTCAGTCGTCACCTGAGAAGACTTAGACAGGGTTGTGAATGATATGACGGACCGCTTTGCTGCCCAACAAAAAGCTTTGATGGACCAACTCAATGCACGCTTAAGAGGCACGAAGGAATCCACTCATAATACTGAATCTCGAGGTGAATCCTGGTCTAGAGAGTCGTGTAGAAGGAACAGATCTCTTTGCTAATAATGAATTTGATCATGAAGACCTAAGGACCCAAAGCCGAGCTGGGATTCAACCCGAAGCCGTCCTGAAACATCGTCAAGAGCTGAGCTCATTCTAGGGGGCACTAGGCATGGACCGTCTACAGTTGATCCTATCATGCTTCAAGCCAACCATCGCCAATTTAGCCTCAATCAAGGTTTCAGGCGCCTTCATTTTCAAAGAGATGCCTATGCTTCTCCCAGAGCTGCCTCAAAATTCGAGGAGAGGATGATGCACCTCTTCAAGGATATCTCAGATGCGAACAACTTGAAAGAGGGATAGGTGCAAGAGTGTCCAGCCTCTTCACTAGGGACATAGAGGCAGCAGCCACTCCTTATGAATGGAAGATGCCTATCATGGTTCCATACAAAGGCATGTCTGACCCGATCATCCACTTACAGCGCTACACGCAGTACATGCTCATGAATGGAGCAACAGAAGGCGTGCCGTGTAAATGTTTTCCGCTGTTCCTGTCAGACTTGGCAACCGCATGGTTTTTTTCATCTGCCTCATGGATCCATTAATTCTTAGGAAACATTGAAGGAAAAGTTCATAAGTCATTTCGAATACATATGGAATATCCCAGAGATGCTTATTTCCTATCAAACGTGAAACAGAAAGTAGGAGAACCACTACAGTAATATATTACCCGTTTCAATGCTACCGCAGCAGCAGTGCAAAACACGGATGAAAGGCTTACTCTGATGGCACTACGCAGAGATGTCCACCCCGATTCAAAGCTTGTAAGAAGGTGAACAGAGGAAAAGCCTTTTAACTCTTCAAGAATTCTTTCATGAAGCCCGAAATACATGAGATTGGAAGACACAACAGCCCACCGACATAGCAAGCAACCTACAGAGGGTTCTAGCACCCAAGGAAACATGAGTGCCCCATCTCGAGGAGAAGGGAAAACAATGAAGGAAAAGGTAGCCATCAAGGCAACCCTGGAATTGAAAAGGCAGTAAACGACGATACAGACCTGGATCGAGATTTGATTCATACACTCCTATGAATGATACTGTAGAGAACATTTACCTAGCTACTCAACACGTATTGAAATACAAACACCCTCTGTATAAAAAAGAATCAAAAGCCGCTATTAGAACAGGAAAATATTTTTGCTTCCATGAGTCTCACAGACATAACACCGAAGAATGCCAGCATTTGTGGGACCTCATTGAAGAGTACATCCGAAGAAAGAAACTGCAACGATACGTATAGCAAAGACACAACTCTCCTACTCTAGTCCATGAGGGACCCGGGCCGCTTCCACAAGGGAACAATAAAGAAGAAGCAGGTACAAGCCGCTCCAACCAGGAGAAGATAGTTTTCCATACCATATCTGGAGGCCCGCATGCAGCCGGAGGAAGTTGGGCCGAGATGGAGAGGTATGGAGAGTCTTTGAAAGACGGGGAAGGATATGTTCATTCCATTACTGAAGGGCACATCGCAAAATAGAGAGAAAGGGCCAACATAACCTTCATCGATGAAGACTTGGCTGGAAAGCAATATCCTCATACCGATCCCATGGTTATCTACGCCTGAATTGGCCCGACAGAGATGTTCCAAATTTTAGTTGATACAAGAATCTCAGTGAATATATTATTCAAATATGCCTTCAACAAAATGAAGTTATCAAGAAAAGATGTATTCTTGTGCAATAAGCCCTTACATGGGTTCACTGGGGAAGCCACGATGCCACTTAGGAAGTTAGACTTGTTTGTTGAGTAAGGAAGACATCTTTGATTTGTTATCCAAAAGAAAACATTCATGTTGGTGGATGGACACTCTGCCTACAACACATTTTTGGGAAGGCCTGCATTGTTATATTTCAAGATAGTCTTGGCCCCTAAGTGCCTAAAGACGAAGTTCTCAACCGATAGTGGAATAGGAGAAGTAGAAGGAGACCAAGACATGGCCCATGATTTCTACATAACAATACTCCGCTAAAACAAAACGAAGGAAAAAGATAAGAGCGTAGGGGTCACCCTCTGTGCCAAAACTACGAAAGCATAGCAATCAAGGAAGGGCCCTCCTCTCGAATATACTAGTGACCCACTTAATGAGTTGGACTCTAGAGATAGAGAGAAGGAGGTCAGTGCCGAGCCCGTAGAGGCTATGTAACAAGTGATGGTAGACGAACACGATAAGACAATGCATTTAAAGATAGGTTCTTAGTTGAACCAGAACTTCAAAATCTAGCTGATAGGATTCTTGCACAAAAACTTAAATGCGTTAGCATGGACTCACGAGGACATGGTAGGAATATCCCCTGAAGTGGCTTGTCGTTGCTTCAACATAGATCCAACCAAGGTCCCAGTCAAACAAAAGAAAAGAAGCCTGTGCATAGAATGGTCAACTGCTCTCAACGAAGAGGTGAAGAATCTGCTTGCCAACAGCTTCATCTGCCAAGCCATTTAACCAAAGTGGATTTCCAACCCGATTTTAGTGAAGAAGCCTAATAGGAAGTGGAAAACCTGCATCGACATCTCAAAACTCAATGATGCTTGCCTCAAAGATTATTTTCCTCTAGCACAAATTGACCGACTGGTAGATGGAACCATAGGACATGAATTGTTATCATTTATGGACGCATATTCAAGATACAACCAAATCCCCATGCATGTGCCGGATCAAGGACATACTAGATTTATCACGGATTTGGGCCTATATTGCTACAAGGCCATGCCCTTCGGACTTAAGAACGTCGGTGCTACCTATAAACATCTAGTTCATAAGATGTTCGAGCAGCAAATTGGTCGCTCCATGGAACTCTATATCGACGACATGCTTGTCAAATCAAGAAGAGCAACGGATCATCCGGGCCACCTAAATGAGATGTTTTGAATATTTTGTGCAAATACCAGATGAAGTTGAACGCTCTGAAATGCACTTTCGATGTATCATTAGGAAAATTCTTAAGCTTCGTTGTGCATGCTAGAGGAATAGCGGCGAACCCTGAAAAGGTCCAAGCTTTGAAAGACATCAAAATCCCAACCACATGAAGGGAAATGCAAAGCCTGAATGGAAAGGTGGCCTCTCTGAGCTGGTTTATATCCAAGGCACGAACAAGTGCATCCCATTCTTTGAGGCCCTCAAAAGGCACAAAGGAAAGTTTGAATTGACGAATGAATGATACTCAGCCTTTCAAAGTTTACTGGAACACCTACAGAGGCCATCGGTGCTCTCCACTGCGGTGGATGGAGAAAACCTCTCCCGATACTTGGCTGTTTCCTCCCACGCACTGAGTGTCGTGTTAGTACGAGAAGATGATCATATTCAAAGACTGGTATATTTCATTAGCAAGAGATTCACGGGGGAGAAACTAGGTACCCAAAGATCGAGAAATTGGCCTACTGTCTACTCATAGCATTTAGGAAATTACGACATTACTTTCAGTCACATTGCATTAGAGTTCTAACGATCAACCTTTGAGACAAGTTTTTCACAATCCGGACACGTCAAGACACCTACTAAAATTGTGCATCAAGCCGAGCCAATACGACATTACTTGTCATCCATACACAGCAATTAAAGGGCAAGCCTTGGCTGATTTCATAGCAGAGTTCACAATGCAGGATGAGGAGATAGCGGTTAGAATTGAGGGAACGATCAAGTGGCATATGTTTGTTGATGGGGCATCAAACAGGCTCAGCTCAGGGGTAGAAGTTGTAATCATCACACCTCGAGGAAAGAAGTTGAGCTATGCATTGAAGATAGAGTTCATTACAACTAATAACGAAGTCGAATACAAAGCAGTGACAGTTGGCCTAGAAATCACTAAAGAGATAGGAGTTTAGTCTATATGCATACACAGTGATTCACAACTAATTGTGAAACAGATCCATGGAGATTTTCAGGCTCATGGACAAAAGCTTGCGTCTTACCTCAAGAAGAAGGAAACCCTTCTGGAGAGCTAGATTACTATGTAATAAAACACGTCCCGTGAGAGGAAAATCAAGAGGCAGAAGCCCTTGCTAAAGAGGCTAGCATGTGAACTGAACCAACGCTGGGGGCAATCCCCATCATGAGACAAGCTTCACAGAGTTTCGAGTGTGTGCAAATCACGCCAATCACGGGTAGTGAGGAAACATGGATGACCCCCATCATCAGTTACTTGTGAGAAGGAGTCTTAATGGCAGATCGAAACGAAATCGAAAAAATCCTAAGGAAGGCATCCCGCTACATCATCCAGGATGACGTTTTGTACCGTCATGGTTTTCCAATCCGCTACTAAGGTGTGTCGCCGGGAATGAGGCAAAAGATATCCTTAATAACATACATCAAGGAAGTTGTGGCGACCACACTGTAGGACAAACTCCAGCTACAAAGACCCTGCACTATGGATACTTTTGGTCCACATTGAACAATGACGCAGCCGAGTTCGTTAAGAAATGTGACAAATGCTAAAAGTTTTCTAAAATCCTGAGATTGCCACCTACCGGTTTAATCTAAATGGTTAGCTCCTGGCCCCTCTCCATCTGGGGAATTGATTTGATCGGGGAACTCTCCATGGGTCGAGGAGGAGCAAAATATGCTATAGAGGCAATAGACTATTTCACCAAATGGATGGAAGCGCAGCCTTTGAATAAAATTTCATCTACCAAAGTGATAAACTCCTAATACGCAACATCCTGTGCAGGTAGGGAGTGCTGAAGAAGGTTATATCTGATAATGAAGTCCAATTGGACAGTGAAGAATTCTCTAGTTGGTGTCATGAACATAGGATTGCGCGTAGCTTCTCGGTTGTGGCGTATCCCTAGGCAAATGGACAAGTCGAAGTAGTAAATAAGGTGTTGAAAACATTAATCAAAAAGAAGTTAGAGAAGTCCAAGGGAGCATGGGTCGACGAACTACCCACTGCTCTATGGTCCTACCGAACTTCTTACAAGACCACCACAGGGCACACGCCATTTGCATTGGCATACGGGACCGAATCCATGCTTTTCGTCGAAACAGTTGTCCCCTCGAACCATAAGATACATTACAATCCAGAAGAAAACGAGGTGCTTTAAACATGTCACTCGACCCAATCGAGGAAAAAAGAAACAACGACGCCCTCAAAGCTGCCGCTCATAGACAAAAGGTGGCAAGGTAGTACAACTCTAAGGTGAAGCCTTGAGCGCTGTAAGAAGGAGACATGATACTCAAACGAGTCTTCCCATAATCAGGAGCACTAGATCCAATTTGGAAAGGGCCGTTTGTAGTTTATAAAGATCTTCACAGTGGAGCTTACATCTTGTTAATGTTAGATGGAGAGGTGTTTGGGAAAGCATGGAATCTCCAACATCTCCATTTCTATTTCTCTTGAGTTGTAAAGAAATATGTATTAAAAAAATAAAAGAAAGACAATGGACATAGGCATATTTCAGCCGAACCACTATAAAAATTTGTGTGTCTTACAGACCTTATTTGAGAGTTCTTTCGTTTAGTTACTTTATCTAATGACTATTCCTACTGCGACCAACCGCAAACACTCGATGGCAGCAGTGGAACTAAGATAGCCACAACAAGAGGAACGAAACAAGCCATGGCATTTCACTACTGATGATCGGCGCCCTCAAGCCGGCAATGATGAACTGACTATAAGCCACGAATTAGGCGCTATTTATAGCCTAGGCAGTTCATCATTGGTTTTTGACTTGCCGGCAACTACGAACCGATTATAAACCTCACGATTAAGGCATGGCTGCATCCAAGGGTAGTTCGCACTTGACGATCGACATTACACATGCCGGCAATGATAAATCAAATAATATTCATGACACGGGAACCAATCTGAGTAGTTATCGCTAGCAATCGGTCTTGAATAACAACATGGTTATGATTTTCAACTTTTCTTTTTGAACACGATAACGATTAACCAAGTCGTAAACATTTCACAAACAAGCTATGAAAATCGTACCTTGCAGGAGTCATTCCAGATAAGCAAACTAAAGATGTAAATTAAACATTACACAATAGAAATCTCTTTATATATAGATTTTTTTCGATACATACAAATACTAAATAGCTATACATCCTTCTCATCCACATACAAAAAATAAAATGGAAATCTCTTCAAGACAGGGGGACATCCTTACCGCCCTGCCCGCTCCCTCCATCTATATCCTTCGAAGACTCGCTCTCCTTTTACGAAGGCCTAGTGTGCCCCGAAGACGTCCCTACACAATGCGAGCATGAAGGATCGTAAGTTTTACAATCCAGAATAGGTAATAGTAGAACTAGAACAAAAATAAACATGATATCTGTAGTGGCGTGGCATGGATCACCAAATCCCACACGATCTGAGCCATCCTCATCGTCTTCATCCTACGCCAATAGCTCGTACACCTTGGCATTGGCTTTTTTCTCCTCTAGTGTGAACTGGTCGTTCACCATCCCCATGTCGCACACATCCCCTTCCTTCTGCACGACTGCGGCCTTAGTTTCCTCGATGAGCCAACCATGGATTCCTGCCATTACCTGAGGGTAATCATCCATCCACTGAAGGTTCCTTTGTTTCCAAAACATATAATAAGTATCCTTCGGCATCTGGTTGACCATGTCGCAAAAATCACTGGATTTATCAACTTTAGTCTGGAGAGCCACTACCTTATTCATGTACTACTCCTTATCTCTCCTAAACAGGGCATATACCACCTACAACCTATCGATCTCTGCCTGATATGAGTCCTTCTCCTTTTGCCACTCGCCCCGAGACTCCTTCAGCTCAGCTAAGGCCTCTTTCGATATCTTTACTTTGCCCTTAAGAGAGTGGATTCTCTCCACATCCTTCTGCCAAGCCTCATCCATTGGGCTAATGGCTATGTCAATCTGAGTTTTGGATATGTCGACAACCTTTTTATTGCTTCTTCCTTGGTCTTCTTTATTTCGGACGCACGGGATGCCTCAAACTTCGCTAACTTAGCGTCTTTTCCCTTGAGTGCCTTGCGAAGATCCTCTGTATCTAAATGTAGCCGCACATTAGCACTTCCAACCTCTTCACTAGCTTTGGCTAAGCGGGACTGATCGCCAACAATGTTTCTGGTCTCATCTATAATCTAGACCATCCTCGTCGTCAAGTTAGCAAAATCGAGAGTCTTCACCTCATCTAGTATCCAGACCAAGAGATTTCGATGCAAAAGAAACTCGGTGTCAGGATCCATCATGCGATGACCTTATGTCAGAATTTATATCGGGATGAAGGGATTCTGCATTGGCTGTTGATAATCCGAGAAAAAAGAGTCAACGTTACCCTCTCCTAACTGTGGCACTTCATGCACTTCAAAACCCATCGAAAAATGACGGCAATGGCGTGAGGAGGTTTGGGAACCAAGGGAGGTGGCTTCCTTATCCAAAGACCTCACATGTTTTTGGGATGACTCACAACTCTCTCCCTTATCTAGTCTTGATAAAGTCTTCCTAATATACTCGTGCATAGTTTTTTCCTCCTGAAAAGATGTCTTGGAAGAACGGAAGCCATTTTCATCCGTTTAAACTGCTCAAGCTGTCTAGACACTTTATTCCTCCTTGGATTCCTCCTTTTCCCTGGAATACAAGCAACAACATTAGAACCAAGAAGTGGAGAGGGCATAAAAATGAAAACACTCAAGAACTAGGACACTACAAGCTACTACAAACCCTTAGGATAAACTGGATCATGTTACTGGGGTGGGGTCTCACTCAAGAAGGGAATACACCGGGACAGGACTCCACTCGTAGGAAGGAGATCACACGGCGATCAGACCTTATTGGATTGAGGAGCAGTGGAGGCTGGGACCCCAAAGAAAATAAAAAGTTCACAAGAAATGTCTCAAAATCCGTACAGTAATCAAAAGTACCTAGGGAAAGCCTGAATTCCTCGCCGATTCCTGCTCCACCTCATGCTGGAAGAGGTGGTATTCTGCTCAAAGCACCAGGAGCCACATTTTCTTGGGAAAAATCTAAGGAAGATGTCGGCCCTGGGACTAGCTATGATTGTTCCAACTGTTGAGGCCACTCTCGCACAGCCTCGGCATTCTATAAAGGATCCACGACCAATCCCTCGCTGCTTATAATGTCCACGTCTGGAGATACATGAACATCCTCCGTTGCTTCAGAGTCACTTTCCGGTCCTTCTTCCTCTTCAATTTCTTTTCCCAAATGAGAACCTCCCTCATCGCCAGGGGAAGGAGCATCTCGAATACGTAGAGATTTCCCCAAGCGGGGAGGACAAACTGCACTTTTTTATGTCTCAGTTTCTTTAGGGATTCAACCACACCACAATCCTCATCTGGGCCCTTGCATTTGTCTCCGTCACCCCCATCTCATTCGATTCCCATTGCTCTCTCAACCGAACATGGCCTAATCTTATACACAGACTATCTGGGGCCCGATCAAATTGTAGAATCGGAGGGCTGCATCATGGAGGAGGAATGACACTTCCCGCTCAGCCTTTTGGATAGACAATATTTCCTTGGCCATCTTTTTCAAGCCACCATCCACCACTGCCTTTACACAACCTGAAAATTGTTGAGCACTAAGAGGCCAAGTCAAAATAAAGCGTAGAAAGATAACATGGCAACTTATAACTAGAAATAAAAGCATGTTGGGCCACAGTACCGTCGCGTATAAAGAAATATTCCCCTTGAACATACTAAACTTAGAATATAGATCCAGGACAGGTTTGAATTTGTGGGGGACTCTAAACTGATAAAAGCACTCCCCTTCCAATAACTCCTAACGTTATACAGATATCTGTCTCTATGGGTGGGGTGTCTTTGATATCACTTCATGAATATCAGGTATAAACATCCCAAATGTAGTTGCTATAGCGTTCAGCTTCTCTATTGTCAACACGCTGGGGATAACACTTCGAAGGCCTAACCAGCATTTGATTAGGAGCATAGCCTTACACCAAAGAGTAAGCAGAACTGGAATGATTGGGAGGATTGGCTAGAGTGTCAGAAGAAGAAGGACCGGCCTTGATAGGCTATGAAGCAGCAAACTTGGAACAAAGCTCACGTCCAGAAGACATATTTCCCATGAAAGAAAATGAAAGTCAAGCAGAGGTCCAAATCATAAAAAAAAGTTAAAACATGCATGGAAATCTCCTATCGTTTATCCCAATTAAATCCATACCCGCAATCTAGCCATCTCGTGGGAAGACTTGCTTTTGTCTCGGCAAACTCAAAGCAATGCGCTCAACAAATCTTGTTCGGTATTATCCTATGACGAATGCCGAACCAAAATCCTCAACTACCGACAAAAATTCTCAACTGTCGACCCAAGGTACACCCCTCTACAGCCTTACATATTCTCAGTTTTAACATTATACCCAGACAATACACAATATGTGTTTGAATTGCAAATGAGACCGATATAACCAACCTATGCTTTCAACACCCAAGTAATAACCCTTAGCCGGTCAAATAATCTATTGAACTCCTGATGGGAAAATGACTCTGCATGAAATCGGTCATAACCTCTCACATTCTATCAATCAAATAACATCTCTCAATCTACCATTCCCCACGACCATCAATGTGCTATAATCATTCGGGCGCTCGTTCAAACGAAGTACCTCCTCAACATTGAAGTCACCCGTCCCTGCTCTAAAACTCTCCCTCACATCAAAAACCTAAAAATCTAATAGCAGGTTATTGAATTAAAACAGAACTACCTCAAGCCATGCCGGTACGAGAAAAGCCGAATTCGAACAAGAATAGAATGAGCTTAAATCAGTTGTAGTCGACCCAGTAGAGTTGAAGAAATTTGATTAAGACAAACTGAAAGTAAAGGAGTGAAAGGAAGAAGGCATATTTAATGGAAAAGGAGAGGAAGACGAACAGTCACCAGTCTCAGTCGGTGTTGGAAGCTCAACGCCGAACCAAAAACTAAGCATGTTGTGCAGTTACACAACATACTTTGGGGGACAAGTGTTGTCTCGGTTTTCTAGCAAGCGAATGAAGAAGGAGGCAAAGGCAAGCAGGGGTATGGAAAACAGAATTACTGGACCAGATGCTTTGTTCGGCATTTGCGTAAATGCAGAACCAAACATATTGACCTGCATGCCAAACTAGATATTTGGTCCGGCATCCAATGGTATACCGGACCAAGTATCTGGTACGGTATCCTTAAAGATGCCAGACCAAACATTTGATTTGACATTCTATGATATGCCGGACCAAGTATTTGGTCTGGCACGACACATCAATTGTTGGACCAAACATTTGGTCCGGTATGACAAACATGTCGAATAAAATGTTTGGACTGACAAATAAGGTACTCCATGGAAGGATCAACGAACCAAAGCAAAAAAGGACCACCAAACCAGGAATAATTCCTAACCTAAATGCCGATCCAACTGTCTCTGACTCAAATGACGAACCAAACTCAGGCAGCTATAACTTTTTCTCCACTCTATAAATACTGGAGCTTCTCAATAACAATGGAGGGAGATTTCTAGAGAAAAAGAGAGAAAACTCTACCGAAAATCCTTCACTTCGGCTATTTAAAGTTTTTACTCCTTTCGAATAATCTTTTACCTGTAATCAAATCAAAGAGAGAATAATAAGATGGAAAGTGGATGTAGGCATATTCGGGCTGAACGATTATAAAACTCTGTGTTATTTATGTTCCGTAACTGCTTTCTGAACTTTGAACTTGTGAACTGTCTCTGCACTTGTTGAGAATCATCCCATTACATGTTGGAACATATAAAAACTCCAAATCAATCAAATCAAACAAGACTTAACTAAAAGTAAAATTTAGAGGTGTTTGTCCAACGTTTGAGCAAACAGTTGGTAAAAAGGGAAGAAGGAGATGGTTATTTATAGAGGAATAATGATAAGTAATGGATGCTAATTTAAAATAACTGAGAATTCCGTGAAAGGATGCTAAGCTCGAAGAATACCAAGAGTTTGTTTGAAAATAGATAGAGGATAAGCATGTTTTGTCCATACTAAAGTATAAATTGTTAAACTCGTCTCGATCGCACAATGATAAAGAGAATAATTTACGAAGTACTCCACAACGTTTGCCTTAGCAAACATTCAATGGTCACTTAGAAGATTATTTAGATTACCACAAAACTATTTGAGATGTTTTCCTATGAGTTATCTCAAAGAAAATGCATTCCATTTAAAATTTTACTTCCCAAAATATTTTTACATTTAAATACTACTATTTCATTTCTCAAAATCGTTTTGAAATTATTTTCTAAAATTCTAAGATTTAGATTCAAAAATCCTTTTCAAACACATTTTACAAACTAAATTTATATACAATTTTCTTTATATAAATAAATATGATAACTCTTCTTTATTATAATAGTATTTTCTCAAATATCATTCTCTAAATGCCTTATTCAACCATTTAGATTATATTAAACAACTTTTATTAAAGTTTTTAACTCATCATTATTAAAAGCTAAATTTTAACTTAACATTTTCTCTGAACACTTTTATATTCAAATTGTGAAAATTAATTCACAAGGGGTTTGTTTATAAATTCAATAAACAAATGCTTTTAAATGTGCCAAATTTAGATAACCGACAATCAACCAATGGCAATCAACGCTTCTAATTTAGTTAAGCATGACCGATAAACCAATGGTGTAATAAATAAATATTATCACATTCAAACAAACACACTCTATAACTATATAAATTTTGAAATTATTCTTTAGGATGTATAAAAAAACAATCCTTGGCAAAATATTTAATTTTCCAAATTTTCAAAAATAATATCATGTTCATTGACCTAGTTCAAATGTTTAGAAAACTCTATAGACAATGTGGCATCCTACATCTAGACCAGAATTTATAAACAACTCAATAGACCAATTAACACAATATGTTTCATAACATTAACAAATATGCTCATATATATATGATACTCTCAAACTCATTCTAGGGTATTACTAACCCTGTCTCTAATGAGTTATACCGTAACAAAGCCAAGGTTCTCGCTTAACCTTTAATTTTGATACCAAACTGTAATAAACTACCCTTTCGACCATCGAAATTCAACAACGAATATGACTCTGCATTCGAATGTCAAACATCCAATCATCGGAAGGGTAGATTGTTAGGGTAAAATAAATGGAAAAGAATAGAGAATATAGCAAATCAGAATCTCATAGCAGAATCAACAACATATAATATAACAAGAGAAATAAAAAATTTCACCAAAGATATAGAGTAAATCAGAGTTAAAAAAAATCTTATCAGATGGACAGTCATAAAATCCTGAACTTACGATTGCTAATATGGATACTATATGAAACAATGGAAAATAAAACACTACGATATGTGAACCTCTAGGTCCTCTCTAAAATTTCCATAACACCAAAGCCAACCAAGGAAAATACTTGGTCTGACCAGAGAATTATAATAAAATAACACCTGGATCAGTCTTGAAATAGCAGCGTGAGAAAAACTCAAATAATGGGGAACATATAAAAGTTCTGTGAGACTACGCCGCTAACGCGGAATGAGTTTTTACCTTACAAGAATTACATCCATACAGGAAAGAGTAGAGATAAATAATAATAAAAAATTAAATAAGAATAGACACAAATAATATTAAAAACTAGACTTGAAAGAATGAAAATAATCCGAGAAAAATAAAAACTCGACAGAATGGATAAAACAAGATAACAGTTCAAACTTGATAGAATGGACAAAACAAATAATTAGACCGTACGCAGGGTGGTTGATTCTTTCCGTTGCAATTAAAGAAAAATAGATTCAAGAGTTCTAATCAAATAAAGAAAGGAAAATTTCCAACAAATAACTAGTAAGGTGCACCACATTGAAGTATACCTCTAGTAAT
The DNA here is from genome assembly GCA_030765085.1 of Allium cepa. Lineage (NCBI taxonomy): Eukaryota > Viridiplantae > Streptophyta > Magnoliopsida > Asparagales > Amaryllidaceae > Allium > Allium cepa. The sequence goes on along the minus strand of CM060931.1, from coordinate 922,585,284 downwards.
GTACTTCTTAAAAGCTCTTTTCGTCTATGACACGTCTCAGACAATACCAAGTCTGATCTCGTCAAACCTTACTGAGATTTCTTATATTTCTACATCTAAGTGCACGACCGAATCCAAACTAGATGAGATGTGAAAATACCCTTCTAATGGGAGCAACCATACATAGATTGGCTTCCTCTCGCGCTTTGGGTTTAGTCATTTTCGAAAAAGGATAAAAAATCTCAAAAGAGCAACAAATCATTTTTAAGGTGACGTACACCATTAAGAAAGCTAGATCCAATAGTAAATAAATCAATTATTAAAGATAATTAAAAATGATCATATAAGGAAACTAAATATCATTTATTTGCCACTACTCGTCGATTCCAAACAAGTGCTATCTCGCGGTTGAAGATGAACCCTAGCAAGTTGAGATAGTGCCACCTTTAGGTATCGCCTTAGCGATACTTTTAATCTTTGAGATAGAAAGGAGTCCAAGCCTCAACGTTTAGCGTTAAAATTATGAATAGATCCTTTCCATATAAGCGATATCATTTATGGAATCACTTTTCTATAACCGAATGAACTTTTTTTTTTAAAACTGTACTTGTGCTTGATTTCCATATCACAAATATTGGTAAAAACACTTTCCAAATACTCTTTTAAAGATATTCTTTTAAAAGACAAACTTAGAATGCTAAGTGTATTAAAACAAGGGTAAAAAATGTCACAAAAATATTGTTTATTATTACCCAAACAATTTACACTTAGCTTTATTTATAAATAATTCCTTTTAAGATATTTTCTCATTTAAAACCATCATTTATAAATTTAAAATAAAATTTATTATCCAAAAATAAAATAAAACAATTTAAATACCTTTATAAATTTAAAACAATATTAATTATCGTGAAAGATTGTGAGTCGCATTTATAATCTCTTTTAAATAAACAAATCTACTATCTTTAATAAAATAGTTAACCATTTCCAAACACATTTATATCATAAATAAAATTTTAAAATCTTTATTAAATCAGTTTATTAACTTTAAAACACTAAATCAGTTAATTAACTTTAAAACACTTTCATGATATTAGTTAATTTGCTTTAATTACTTTTATTAAATCATTTAGTTAACTTTATATATCATTAATTAAAAAGATTTATCGAATTCAAATAATCACTAATAAAATTGTATAATTTATCTCAAACATCATTAATAAATTTTAATACAATTAATTAAAAATAATTGATTAGGTTCAAATAGTCATAAATTAATTGGATTAATTAAATTCAAACATCATTAGTTAAATTGATAAATTAATATCATTTGTTAAAATGATTAATTAACTATAAAACATCATTAATTAAAATGATTATCTAAATTTCAAATATCACTAGTCAAAAAATTAATTAAATTTAAAACAATCATTGATTAAAATATTAAATAAATTTCAAAATTGTTAATTAAAATGACTTAATTAAATTTAAATCACATTAATCAAATAGATTAACAAATTCCAAAACATCATTAATTAAAGTAATTAATTAACTTCAAAATCATTAGTTAAAACGGTTAATTAATTTACATAACCATTAATTAAAATGATTAATAAATTTAAAATATCATTAATTTATATGATTATTGAATTTCAAAATTCTATTTACTGAAAAGACAAGCTCAAGTTCAAAATCTACACGATAGGGTTTTAAGGATGAAAATTGATAAATGATGGTATAGCGAAAATCGCTATAACGACACTTAAACAATTTAAATAGAATATAAAGATTTATTTTAATTAAATATCTCTATAACAGCATAAGGATGTAAATAAATAATTATGGACGAGAAATCCCTCATGGTCTCTCTACAAATTCTCCCTGCAAAATAATGGTTAATGACATTATATATAATCATATGGGTTCATAATAATCAAATTAATATGTCATCCATTTTCCGAAGGAAATTCAACCAAATAATCAATCGAATCCGACCTCATACGCAAAAGTTATACAATTTATAAGTTATTGATTAAATTAAATTAAATTAATCAATAACTAAATTAAATAATAATTACTCCTAATTATTTCTCTAATCCATCTTCTCCACTTTCTTAATCAAGTGAACATGTCTATGCATAACAACCCACAATGGCCGCTACTTAAATTGGTGATATCTCCTTCGTTTCTCAACAAAATGACCTCCCATTTTTGACAACTTGATTGTCTTTACGCAAGCTACGACCTCAACCCTTCGTATCCATCTCTACCTGCCCCTAAAAATTATAATCTAATGGTGCTATTCCTTATCTTTATACGGACGCAAACCACCACACCTCGACTATCCCACTAAACTTTGGCCCTAGTTGCTACACAGCATAGAGAACTCAATGACATTCATCGGTTTCCCTAATTCCACTTCAAAATCCGACATGTTGAAGCCTTTGCCTACTTCCATTAACGGTCTCCTCCCCAAAATGATGATGCACCAAAAATCAAGCATATGGAAAGGTAGCTCTCGAGCATACGAGCTCAACGAATCTAACGGCGTAATTTATCATCGCCAAATTATTTTCTTTGATTTTTGAAGTTTTTTAAACTTGCATTCTCACAACTAGGTGAGTATTTATTAAAGGGGAGGGAGTAAGATAAGCATATAAAGGGGTATGGGGCTAGGTGAGGGAAGTATAGTGGAGAAACGATGGGGGTATAGTGAGTATGGGATTAAAATATTGGGTATAGAATGTTTATATTATAATATTCTACCCTATATACCTCGAAAATCCCGAATTCCAATCAAAACGAGTTAAGTATAAAAAGATTAAATTTTCAAAATTTAAATTAAGTACAACTTTGGTTTTTAGAAATGATTTTTCTTATACTTGGTGTTAAATTCCAAGGAGGGAACTTGTACTGTTCCTGAAATTTAAAAGGTGATTTCGTCATTATTCCGCCCATAGTACTTGTTGAATATGGAAATTGATATTGAGTAGAATTAGATGATTTCTATAGATTCTTCTTATTTAATATTTACTAGTTTTGGATTAACATCCTTGATAACATGGTTTCAACTCAATCAAAATTTTGATTTTAAATTCAGAAATCTTTGTTAAGATTTAAATAAATAGTTTTCCAAAGATAAACAGAGGTTCAATGATTTCGTACATACCGAAAAAGAAGTAGGTTAAAATTACATATCTCTAAAATATATAAGAGGAATGAAATAATCAAATGGTTACCCATATACTTAACACCTCTTTTATCGATAATTAGTTTGAAGGAACAGGGGTCGGATTTGGGTGATTCTTATCCAAAGACCAGTTGAACCAACATATGCATTCGAAAGCAAATACTTGAAATGGAAATGATTTGGAAGATGGAATGTAGGGCTGCTTGTCACCGAACCTCGAGGGAAATTTCCCATGCCATATTTCTATGGTTGTATTTTCCATATCATATTTATTTTGTGTTTATGTGCAACGTAGACTTATGAGATACCCTTTTATTTTCAAAACATCCATATTTTGATTTCTCACACCAACACCACGACTGACCCGGATTTTATTTTTCTTATCCCTTAAACTCTGGGTGCTTTAATTTTCCCTAAGTATAAACTAAAGTTTTGGTCATTATGCCTATTAGGCTAAAATGGCATTAGGGAATGGTAAAAAATTTGGAAATTCAAATTACAAAGGATATTCCGATAAAGTTAAAGTCAAGATTATGCAAGGGATGCTTAGTTCAAATATTTGGCTTCCCATTAAATATACATATATATGTATATGTATGTATGTATGTATGTATGTATGTATATAATATTACAGTTGAATACACTAACGATGCAGAGGCGACTTTTATAGAAAATGACATTTGGAAGATTCTCATAAGACTTTGAGAAGAAAATTTTATGACTCCTTTCAACCATCACTAGACACTATTTATTTAACAAAACTATCATGGGGCATTGACTTAATCAATATACTACTGGGATGATATAAGGTTATACGTATGTGAATTGAGGGTTGAATAGGGGTATGTTTCCATTTTAGTCAGTATAGTTACTTAGACATTTAATGTTAGCTTAGTATATTCCATAGGTAGGAATGTTTGGATTATGAATGATTATAAACAGGTTAATTGGACGTGTTATAGGTGATGGATGCTAGTGGAAGTATTGTTTGGATTGTTTCTTATGCACATTTAGGACAACATATCCTCTAGGTAGTATACACATATTAACATTATCTCTTATTATTGTCTAAGTTGTTAGATATGATACATATGAATGTTGCATATGGATATTACATATGGATGGAATGGTTGTGCATACATATAGAATTGCAAGTATATGTACTTAGGATGTTGCACACATTTTAGATGCATGACATGAGCATTTGCACGAAAGGACGTCGAATAGATCAGGAGACTACCTACTCTCTGGATTAGCATAAGTTTATGTTCATTTCACGTTGCATATATACATGTATGTATTGCATTAGAAAATTTCTAAGAATAATGATTATCTATGGATGACGGATGAGTAGATGGTTGTAGATATTGTTTGCTGTATGTATAAGTTACATTTTTTCATCCTTTGAGATTTTTGGGGTGAATTCCTTTTAAGGGAGGAAGAATGCAAAAAATAAGGAATTTTGATAAATAAATTAAAATATTAATAAGGGTAAAAATGTAATTTCACATAAAAAGATAAAATGATAAATTTTTATGAATGAAGGAATTTGGGGAATCCACTTTTACATTGTGTCAAGTAGAATTTTCTAGCCCAAATTCACATATAAGTTGTTAGAAATGGGTATTGTGTGAAGAAGATATGGAAGTTTTACCGTAGCACACATGTCATGTATTACGCCTATTTTGAAAGACTAAGTTTAAGACTTATGCAAGAATGAAAAAAACTTGTTTGTTAAGAAACAAGTTGAGTATATATGAATTACTCTAAAAAAGAAAAATAAAAGAGAGATGGTATAATGATATATGTGCATTTAAAAGAAAAGAAAGGAAAAGTATTTATGCACACAAATGTGATAAGGCTTTAACGGAAAAGCATTAATGATGAAATTATTATTGCACTTAATAGGTTGAATATACTAGAAAAAAGGGAAAGAAATAATATATCAATAAAAGAGTACATTTTTGTAGATAAACATTAAAGAATATACATATGCTAAAAAGTAATTATAGTAAAATGCTTTAAAGGAAAAGAATACATCTAACGTCGTATGTTAGAAAAGTGAATATACATGGAAGTAGAAGGCTATTTTAAATAAAATATATTTACATGCACAAATTTAAGGATATAAACCGGATTTAATAGAACAATTTATTATTAAATATATGTTGCTTATGTTAGAAGAGAGAGACAATACTATATTTAAGGGAAATAAGGATGCATGTAATGTTGTAGAGATAGAGGTAAAAAATAGGAAAATAAATCATCATTTTAGAAAGGATTGTGGAATATGATATCTTCCTATAGTAAAAATAAAAATAAGATGGGTCAATCAAATTTGAACTTGAAAGCGTTATATTAATCTACTAAAAATTGATGATATAATTAAGTAGTAGAGAATAAGGTTTTTAATTATTGCAAATAATTAAACATACATGTACACATATTGTTTATTCCTTTATAAATGATATCATTAGGTAGTAATGAAATTTATTGTGTGTTATTTCTTTCTTTATGAGGAATAAGGGAATGTAATAACCTTGCTTTGGAAAGTTAAATCCTAATTAAGTATTAAAAAAAGTAAGTTCTTAATGATTGTCAAGACATATACATGTGTGTGTATGCTTAAGATTCCCTATAAGGTTTAATAATAAATGTGTGTGTATACATGAACTAATTAGATTTAGGATGAAATAAATTAGGATAATGAAAGGTTATATTCTTAATATATAAAGAGGAAAAGAAGTTAAAGAAATTAAATAAAACTTAATGATATAGGAATCATTAACTAAGTAACCATCCAGATTTAATATATTAGTACAAGATCCACACTTAACCAAATACCTTTACTTGGGAATGAATTAATTAATCAGCGTATAAGAGCCTATAGGATGAAAATAATGATTTTATTAGGATTAATCAATGATTAGAATTAATTTAAATCCCTTATAAATATACACCAAATATAAACCCTAATTCATCACAAAATTTGTCAATGTTCCAAAATTCTATTAGTTTCTCTTCTCATCTATAAACCAATTTTTTTTTTCAAAATCAAGTTAAAATCAAAGTAAAAGAAATACCACAAATCGGGTCTAGGAAGAGCAAGTGTACAAAGAGTGATTCTTAAGCACAGCAAGTTAGATAAGCTTAGGTGTAAGGTCGGTGGGAACAAATTAATTAAGTGATTGTTTAAAACATATAATTTAGGGTGGAAACTGAAGTTGCAGTAATTTGATAAATCCGACTTTAATGCTATCATAACCTTTAATTATTGAACTAAAATCAATGTGAATTTCCAAATCAGATGCTAGTACACCATTTTAATTGTTTAACTACAACCCCTAAATAAGTTAAAATAGTTTAAACCTAACTTTAAATAATCATCTTATTAAACCTATTCTCACTCACCTTATACCTAAGCATTTCTAACTTGCTTCGCTTGAAAATCGCACTTCGTATGCTTGCTTCTCCTGGATTCAATTGGTTGTATTTTGATTTTTTTTTGTTTTGATTTGGTTTTAAAGAAATTTTCTTTGTAGATGAGAAGAAAAACTAATAGAGTTTTGGTATACATACTACTTTTGTGATCGGTTAGTTGATATTTATAGGGGATTTGAATTAATTCTAACCATTGATTTACACTAAGAAAATCTTTGTTTTCATCTTATACACTAATTAATTACTTCATTCCCAATTAAAGATATTTAGTTAATTGTGGACTATTGGACCAATGTATTAAATTTGGATGGTTATTTAGTTAACACTTCCTTAATCTTTAGGTTTTATTTATTTCCTTTAACTCGTTTTCTCTTTCTATGTTAAACATATAACCTTTTCATCATCCAAATTTGTGTCATCATAATTCTAACCAATTCATTGACACATAAACAGATGTGTGTGTATATATGTATGGTATATGTATGTATGTCTGTATATATATATATATATGTATATATATGTATTATTAACCAATATAGGGAATCTTACGCCTAAATATATGTCGACTTATATCTTGACAATAGATAAGAACTTTACTTTTTTTTCAATGCTTAACTAGTATTTATCTTTCTGAATCCAATCATCAAAAATTGATGATGCAATTAAGTAGCAGTGAATAAATTTTTTAATTATTGTAAATAATTGCACATACATGCACACATACTGTTTCTTTCTTTATAAAGAAATGCCAATTAGGTAGTATTGAAATTACTGTTAAATATATATGTTATTTCTTTCTTCGAAGCAATATAGGGAAAGTAGTAACCTGGATTTGGAAAGATAAATACTAAGTTCTTAATCATTATCAAAATATATACATCGATATATATATATACATATACACACATATATATATATACACGTAAGATTCTAATAATGGTTAATAATACACACACATATACATACATACATATGTATGTATGTATACATATATCTGTATGTATGTATACTTATATGTATATCTATGTATACACATATATGTATATGTATGTATGCATATCCATATACATACACACATACACACATATATATTTTTGTGTGTGTGTGTGTGTTATTAACCATTATATGGAATTTTACACCTAAAAATATATCGATGCCTATTTAATAGTAAATTTCATTACTACCTAATTGGTATTTTCTTTATAAATAAAGAAACAATATGTGTGCATGTACGCGTAATTATTTACAATAATTAAAAACCTTATTCACCACTACTTAATTACATCACTAGTTTTTAACTAATTAACATTTATGCTTCCAAGTTCAAATTGGATTCATCCTTTTTATTTATTTTCACTAATAGGGAGATAGCATATTCCATATTCCTTTCTAAAATAATTAGTTCACTATTTTGTTACCTCTATTTCTACAGCATTGCATGCATCCTTATTTTCCTTAAATCTATTATTGTCTCTCTCTCTCTCTCTTCTAACATGAACAACATACATTTAGTTAAGTATTCTTCAAACATATTTTTAAATGTATCCCAAATGATTTTTGGCACCAAAACTTTTGCCTTTACTGTTTTTCATCAAATACTAGCTAGCCCTTTAAATTGTTTGGATACTAAGTTCACTTTTTGGACATCAGCAAGCTCTGAATCCCCATAGATCCTCTTATACATAAGTAATTAATCACTTGCTTCCATAACAAGTTTTGCACCATCAAGCATTTCTCCTCCAAAGCTCCAAAAGTCTTTACTCATCTTGAAATATCTACCCTAACTAATTGCACCGGGGCCCTTGGCATATTTAAGGCTTGCAGTGGCACTTGATGCGACGTCAAGTTATCCATAAACTACTGGAAAAGAAAATTCATGTCCATATTTTCAATAATCGGGACTGGCATCTGAAAACCAGCCTTAATTCCAACATTCGAGGTCGCTTCCTCTCCTGGGCCATTATTATGCATATCCTTGGCTTCTCTTCTTACACTTGCTCCTCTTACTATAATCCTTCCACTCCTTGTTTCCATTGTTCTTTTCTGCTAAGAAATTTTTCATCAGAAACGAAAGAAAAATAGCAAACAACGATAAAGGAACATATATATCTGCTTATATATTTATGTAGCAAAATACAAGTAGATTATATAAGAGCGTATACCACCCTAAGATGTTGGTTTTTTCTACTAAGTACTTAATTATTTCGAGCTCAATTTTAATTAAATGGCCCCTAACATGAGCTCCAACACCAAATATAACATCTTCCATTCCAAAACCTAAAGATGAAACCCCAACATGCTGTAATCGCCTTAGTATTATCTTTCGACGACAAAATGAGTTCAGTACAATTTAATATCTTTAAGTAAATAGAGCAACCAAAATACATTTCATTAGACATAATTGGCACAACCATTTTTATAGTTTCATTAACCTAAAATGATCCTATGTAGGGGTCAATATAAATATATTATAATAATAGTGTCATACCTGACATATGGAGATGCCGACGTGACCAATTAATCGGTGGGCAAAATTACTTTTATTTTGCAATAAGCATCCCCTTTGCCTTTGGCATCCTTATTCATCTCCAAGGAAACACATATATTTCCATAAAATCAACTGACTTGAAAGAATACTCGTGAGTATCGAGAAAACAATAATAAGAACAAGGGTCAGACATAAAGTCTGGTATGAGCAATACATTATCGTAAGCATAACATATAGCGAGACCACACTGCTAAAGCTCGCAAAGAGTTTTTCCTTCACTATTTTGCAACATTTATTCATCAATATGAATACAATTACAGGGTATTTTATCTACCCAAGTATCCCTAACACTTTTTACCACATCATGACTAGGTTTATAGTCGGTTCATTTATCTTGCCACTTAGGCCTTGTTCAGTTTCTCAATATTATCAAGGTAACTATACTTTAGCTAACACAAGGGCTATATGCCTTTATCATTACTTAAAGTCATATTTCTTTTACTTTCAGCTGCCATCTAGGTCTTGTGCCTTTGATGTAGTATAATAATATATTTATGTTACTTTCGGTAGCCATTAAGGCCTTATGCCTCTTTTCTTCCGTTTACAATATTTTGTTTGGACGTTAGATTACCACTAACGCCATACACCCTCTATCGAATGCAATGTCTTATTCAGTCTTTCGGTTACCATATAGCCTTACATCAACACTTCTTGAAAGTCTATATGATGGATCGTGTAGTGTATATATGCAAGTATAGGTGACTAACTATATGATATATCTAATATAAAATTAACAGCAAAGTAAATGAAAATAAGCACACTAGGATTTTATACTGGTTCGGACCTTCCGTCCTACGTTCAGTCCCGAAGCTCCTCTTCGGAATTCGACTATCCACCCTCACTTTGCTTGGAGGAATAGGCTTGGTTACAAAAGCTTGTTCTTGTCAATTGTGTGTTCTATAACACGAATATTAACTACTAAATACAAATGCTTCCAATATATATATATATATAAATATATATATATATATATCTAGAGGATATTAATTAAAGAATTATGTATATATGGAAGAGTGAAATATATATGATTGCTATAGATCAAGAATATATCAGAGTAAAAGAGTAAAGAGCACAAGTAAGTAAGATAAGATCTTCGCTTGGATTATTGATGCTATTTATAGTGGTAGAGAGATTCCTTGAGTAGTAACTTCCATTAACAAGTGTTCTATGGTCGCTTTCGATGATGATGAAGAGTTGCAACAAAGAGGAGAGAAAGTGTCTTTTCAATTGTGACAGTTGTACTTTGAATGTCAACACCCGAGTTCAAAATAAGACATCTGAAATATGTCTCAGATGTCTGGCTCTTTTATATTTTTTGTGTATAGTAGCTTTTCAGACGTTTGAGTACATTAACCAGACGTCTGATTCTGTCTAGTTTGTGATCTAGAAGATTAATTCAGACGCCTGGCTAGTGCACCTAGACGTCTGAACTTGTGCATATTTATTTTCTTGTGTCAGTGTCATTGCTCTTCTGTAACTATTGACTTGTAGCCTCTTGATGCTTTCTTTGAGTCTTGTTCTTGTCTCTTTGGTGATGTTACTTTAAAAATATATATGCATATTCAATTTCCATTGTATAGTTGTCATCATGGAAACCATAGAATTGATTTCCTAACAATCTCCCCCTTTTTGATGATGACAACTATTCAATGTACTTATATATAAATTATAAATCTCCCTCTGAATATATGCTTATTCTTAATGTTTTATAATTATACCTATATTTCTCCCCCTTTGGCTTTATCAAAAAGAATTATAAATAATTTAACCAACCGTCAAACAAAAAGGAAATTTTCATTATTAATTCGAAAGTGATTGCATACATAGATTTTGTCAAATTTACAAAAGTTGATATCCCAAAAACCTAAAATCTACGATTCCCAAAACCTATGATTCCTTTGGAGAAGCTTTATCTTGATTATCTTCCTTTGTTTCTTCTTTTTAAGAAGTGCTAGCCTTTGTAGGAAATTTCAAAGCTTTCTTAATAGGTTCATCCTCAAAAAGTTTGGAATGTTTTGCGGGAGGAGAAGGTACTGGGGTTGGCCAATCTTCATAAGTTGGTGTTGGACCGCGAACCCGTTGTAGTACTTCTTTGAGAACCGACAAGATAGTTGAAAGAGATTCTTCAACTGTGGCTAGGCGTGTAGCAAATGATGTTTCAAAGTTGTCAATCCGTTTAGCCAAAAGTTTTTGATTTTGAGATAATATATGTTGATTTCTAAGAGTGAGATCTCGAACACTTTCATTTGGATTTGTATCTGTTCGAGTCTCCATAATCTCATCCTGTCATGGATAATCAAATGGTGCAGGAGGAGGTGAAGTTGCTTCTTGACGTTGTTCTTCCTCTTAAGATGGTTCAATGTGTGGTTGAGGTGGAAGCTCAACATGTCTAGATTGACGATTGTACGTCCATTCTTCGAAAGATATAAATTTTAGGGGAATCTCAGGTAGGTGCATAAGGGAGAAAAATTTGGTGGAAGCATATTTTGGTGAGATTTCTTCGAAGGTCGATAGATAGGACGGGATGTTATGTGCACGAAGAAGTCTCATAATATATGTTGGGTAAATAATTGATGGCCATGATCGAGTCCAGAAATGTTTGAGCTCGTCGAAGATGAATTTGGCTCAATTCACCCTTGTTCCACTAAATAAAGCTTATAGGGCTTTGTGCTGTAACTCGGCTATTTGCTCGTGTCTTCCCATACGTGGAACGAAGGTATTGATTATGATTCGAATAAGGAGTCAAGCTTTTGGACGTAGATATTTGGAGGCAAATTTTGGCATTTCATCCTCCCAAATTTGATGAGTTATACTATTCCGTGGCTTGAAGCGCATATCGGGAATGTTGTATAAATCGTCCCCCGTATCAGAACATCCTAGGGTTCTACCTATTATGCCAGGAGTTAGTCCAATCGTGTTGCCATACATGCTAGACCGTATCCATTTATCTTCATCTTCAGTGTTCCACACTGAAGTGCTATCCAAATTCGCATAGAAAAGAAATATTGCCAACTGATCGATTTGGATGTCATTAGGAGTGAATGAAATCAAGATTCTAACCCGGCATTCTCACACATTTCATCCAAACCATAAATTGGAAATTTAAGTAGATTACAGATGGACATGTGTGAAGCTTTTTCTTTTGTATATCTTCATACCTCTTGATTGAATGTGGTGCTTTATTCATCCATCTTTCAATTTGATCATACGAGCAAACTTGAGGATTTGAAGATGATGTTGGTTGGTCTTGTTTCGGTTTGGAAATCATTGGATTCTTAGTTCGAGGAGGCATTGTGGTTTGCTTGCAAAAGGAGGAAATTTTTGAGAAAAAAATCGTCGCTAGGAAAATCGAAAGTTTGAAATTTTTGAGATGAAAGAAAAAATGACGTTATCTGGGCAAATTTAAAGAGTCGATTGAATTTCAGACGTTTGGAATCCAAATCAGACGTCTGGTTTGCCCTACAATTGAGTACAGTAGATAAATTCAGACGTCTGGTTGTTGGGTAAGACGTCTGGTTTGGTCGAATTTATAAAATTTGATAGTTAGAGAGTTTTACCAGACGTCTGGGCTAAAAAACAAATGTCTGAAATAGGTTGATTTTGAAAAACTTAGCGGCAGAGAACTAATTCAGACGTCTGGGTCGAATTCCAAACGTCTGGAATTTTCTAATTTGTGTTTCAATGAGACAGAGCGAATTTTTAGACATCTAGGGGGTATATCAGACGTCTGACATATGCACAGTGATTAAAAATTAGACGTATATCAGTGTCAAACTTCTGAGGTCCATATCCAGACGTCTGAAATGAGCAGTGTTTCTAAAAATAGCCTAAAATTTGATGGTTTTGCTTAATTTTCGATTCTCTATTTTATGAATTAGAAAATTATTATTATTTATGTGAAATAGAAAATAAACGTAGATACATACAATAAAAAATATAATTTATTTAGAAGGCGATGGAGTTTTATGATCTTCTAACTTGTTATCCTTCCATGGTTTAAGCGAAGACCATATATTTACACGTTCATGAGTTCTTGGGGAGCCAGAAAATCATCTTGGTAAAGGGTCCGAAGGAGTACGATACGAAAACGAGGGATCCAAAATACTACAAGGTTTTGGAAGTGGTTCATGGACATCTTTCTTCCTTGACGTACAAAACTTCATCGCTACTTGCTCCAAAAAGCTTAGCCGTCGTGTTGTAACTTTTTGTACAAAATATAGTTCTCGTTGTAGATCTATCTGTTGTTTCCGATAGTGATGAATTTCATTAATTTTCTCCTTTGTGTTAGGAGAATCAAATAGAGATCTTTTGGTCTTCTGGCTATCAGGGGTAAATCCCGTGTGATACGAGGACCACCTATACGTCGGTTCCTGCTTTGGTGTTGGTGTAGGAAGTCGCTGTGGTGTATCAGCCGAGCTGTCTGTCGTAGGTGTTGAGATGGATATATAAGAGTTCTCAGAAGACATGGCTATATTTTGTTTCTTGAAGAGAATATGAATTGAATGTATATAGTTTTTCTTGTTTGTATAACTGTTTATATATAAGTTGAAAAAATTATTTATAGAAAAACTAACTATCTAAAAAATTAAAGGTTCAGAAATTATTAATTATATTTTGTGGATGGTAAAATAAATGACTAATCATAGCCTAAATGATGCAGTGATTATTTTTAAGGGAGAAGATCATGAAGTGAGCAAATCCCTGAATTTCGTCGGAGTTTAATAAAAGTTTGTTCATTTAGTGGTTTTGTAAAGATGTTTGCTATTTGATTTTCGGTATTTACATATTCTAATAAAATAGTTCCTTTTTTAACATTGTCTCGTAAAAAATGATGTCGTATATCTATATACTTAGTTCGTGAATAATTGAAAGGGTTTTTCGATAAATTTATGGCACTTGTCTTATCACAATATATTGGAGATTTGTTGATAATTTTGCCAAAATCCTTATGTGTTTGTTGCATGTATATCACTTATGCACACGCTAGAGCTACGGAGATATATTCGGCTTCGCAAGTAGATAAAGAAACACAATTTTACTCTTTGCTAATCCATGAAACTAATGATTGTCTGATAAAGTGACAAGTTCCACTAGTACTCTTACGATCTGTTTTACATCCACCGAAATCCGCATCGCTATATGAAACTAGTTCAAATGATGATCCTTTAGGGTAAAACAAACCATAATATCTAATACTGGATAGATAACGTAAAATATGCTAAACAGCTCTTAAATGAGATTCTTTTGCTTTTGCTTGAAATCGAGCACAAAGACATACGCTCATCATAATATCGAGTCGACTAGCCATCAAATACAGTAAAGAACCAATCATGATACGATATAATTTTTCATCAAAATCTTTTCCATTATCATCCTTTTCTAAGTGAACAGTGGTACTCATTGGTGTTGGTTTGCTCGAAGTTTTATCCATTTCAAAACGACGTAATAGATCGTTACAATACTTTTCTTGATAAATAAAAATTCCATTTTCAAGTTGTTTTATTTGTAAACCTAAGAAGAAATTTAATTCTCCCATATGTGACATTTTAAATTCATTTTTCATAATATTTGAAATTTGATTACATAGATTTTCGTTGGTTGAACCAAAAATGGTTTCATCAACATAAATTTGTATAACTAAAATATCATATTTTCTCTTGTAATAAATAAAGTTGTATCTATTTTGCCTATTTGAAAACCAGATGTAATTAAATGATTTTTAAGACGTTCGTACCATGCTCGTGGAGGTTGTTTTAATCCATATAATGCTTTGTGTAATTTAAAAACATGATCGGATATTTTTCGTGAACAAATAATGGGGATTGTTCTACATATACATTTTCTTTAATAAAACTGTTTAAAAAAACACTTTTGACGTCCATTTGAAATAATTTAAAATTGTGATGAGTTGCAAAGGCGAGTAATGTACGAATGGCCTCTAATCTAGCCACTGGAGCAAACGTTTCATCATAATCGATACCTTCTTCTTGATTATAGCCTTGAGAAAAATGTGCTTTATTTCTAACAATATTTCCATTCTCGTCTGCTTTGTTTTTAAATACCCATTTTGTTCCTATAACCGATTGTTCTTCAGGTCTTGGTACTAATTCCCAAACATTATTACATTCAAATTGATTTAATTCTTCTTGCATAGCGATTATCCAAAAATTATCATTTGAAGCTTCTTTATAAATTTTTGGCTCAAAATTTAACACGAATGCTATATGGCTTATTTGATTAAGTTGATTTCTAATTACTCTAGAATTGAGATCTCCAATGATATTATCTCTTGGATGATTCTTAAGAATTCTATGGGATGATATCAAAGTGTTATTTTGCACATTTGTTTCATTATTAATAGAATTCGTTCGTGGAATAATTTCTTCTTCATCATTAGTATGATAATTAAAAAGGTTTTCATCGAACGAAACATGTAAACTTTCTTCAATGGTATTATTTCTTTTATTAAAAATTCTATATGCTTTGCTGCAATCCGAATATCCAACAAAGATACCTTCATCGGCCTTTGGGTCAAATTTTCCTAAGTTATCTTTTGTATTTAATATAAAATATTTTGAACCAAAAGTTTTAAAATATGATACATTAGGTTTTCTTCCAAAAAATATTTCAAAACAAGTTTGTTTAGCCATAGGACGTATAGTTACCCGGTTCAATACACAAGAAGCTGTAGCAATAGCTTCAGCCCAAAAGTATTTTGGTAGACCACTACTATTTAATAATGTTCATGCGCATTCTTGTAACGTTCGATTTTTTCTTTCTACGACACCATTTTGTTGAGGTGTGCGAGGAAAAGAAAAATTATGGCTTATTCCTTTCTTATTACAAAAATTAGTAAATAGATCATTTTCGAATTCTCCTCCGTGATCACTTCGAATATTTTTAATTTTCAAGTCCATTTGTGTTTTAATTCTTTTAGCAAATATCTTAAACATACCAAAAGTATCGCTTTTATGTTTTAAAAACAAAGTCCATGTATATCTTGAAAAATCATCAACTATTACGAAAACATATTTGTTGTGATTTATAGATCGTAATTGTTTCGGTCCAAATAAATCTAAATGTAATAATTCTAGTGGTTGTTTTGTGGAAATATTATTTTTAGATTTAAAAGAGTTTTTCTTTAGTTTTTCAATTTGATAATCTTCGCATAAATTTTCTACTTTGTAATTTATTTTAGGTAGACCTCTAACTAGCTCATATTTTGCCAATTTATTAATATTTTTAAACTTGATATGACAAAATCGTTTACGCCATAACCATGAATTATCATGTTTGGCGGTTAAACATAAATTTGAATTTTTATTTATATTCATGTTTAATACATAAATATTTTTGTTTCTAAAACCTTCAAATACAATTTGTTTGTTATTATCGAAATATTACACCTATCTTTTTTGAAATTTATTTGAAAACCTTTATCGCATAATTGACTAATACTTAGTAGGTTGTGTTTTAGAATTTCTACTAATAAAACATTTGAAATAATAGGAGAGTTAGAAATACCAGAGTTGATGACTTCTCCAATCAACACGACATATCCTTTTGAGTTATCTACAAAGATTACCGTTCCACTATCAATGTATGTTATATTTGATAACATTTTTGAATTTTCGATCATATGCTTGGAACATCCGCTATCTAGTACCCATTTCTCCTTATTTTTTATTTTGGATACCTGCAAAATAGAAGATATTTGAATTGGTACCCATATATTTTATTAGGGTCCTAATTATTAGGCGAAGGTAGCCATACCCAAGATGGTTTGGTACCTTTATGAATATAACTTTTATTATAGACTACATTCTCTAAGAAATTATTAATATGTTTTTGTCTAATCAAATTATTATTTGTCTTAGGAATCCAAATTTTCATATTTTTGGCATTCATCTTAGACGTAGGTAAACTTTTAGTTTTTTTAGCATCATTTCCTTATTTCCATTTTGTTTAGAAATATTTTTAAATCCTATTCCATTTCTATCGCCTGATAGTTTTGAAGTTTTGATAAGATTTTCCAAATCTTATTTTCCTTTATTAAATTTTGACATATTATTTGTAAGTTTATCTAGTTTTTCTTTTAATTTTCAATTTTCAATAATTCAATATTGCTTTTTAAATTAACACTTTCTTTTAACAAATTATCCTTCACTATTTTAGTGTTTTCAAAATCAATAGCAATAGCCCCACTTTCTATTAAATTATTTTTAATTTTTTCTTGAGATAATTCTTGTTCTTCTTCTAAGATAATTTTTTCATCTTTTAACATTCCTACTTAAAGTTCTAATCTATTTATTTTGACTATATATTCTTTGTTCAATTTTTTAATTTGTCTAAATTTATCATCTAATTCTATGCTAAGTTCTAATAATTCATCATAGCTAAGTTCCGAGCATACCTCATTAGTTTATGACATAAAACACACAATAGCTTGTTCTCCATCACTATCTCTATCACTTTCAGATGATGAAGAATCCGAGTCATCCCATGTTACTTTGAAAGCCTTCTTCTTTTTGAATATTTCAAATTTGTTTTTCTTTTTATCATTATTGAGTTTGGGGAAATCCTTCTTCATATGTCCGTATTGATCACATTCATAGCACTTGATTTGAGATAGGCTTGTTGTGTTGGACTTCCCTTCTTTATGGAATTTGGTCATCTTTCTAAATTTGTTGAAGCTGTTAGTATTTTTGGCAATGAAGACTATCTCACCTTCATCTAAATCAGAGTCATCATTTTTTATTGCTAGGAATGCCATGTTCTTCTTCTCCGAATTTAATTCTTTTCGTGCCCGCAAATTAGCTTCATAGGACATTAAATTTCCTATCAACTCTTCAACTTTGAGAGTAGAGAGATCATTAGCTTCTTCAATAGCTAATACCTTTCTTTCCTAATCCGATGTTAAAGAGTTGAGTATTCGAGAAACTAAATCAAAATCAGTAAACTTAACTCCTAATGCCATAATATCATGTTGGATAGTTTGAAATCTAGAATACATGTCAACAATAGTTTCATTTTGCTTCATTTTGAATGATGAGAATTGGTTTTGCAAAATTGAAATCTTAGTTTGCTTGACCTTTGTTGTAGCTTCGTGTGTAATTTGTAAGGTACGCCAAATATCAAATGCAGTTGTGCATAACATGACATGTGAAAATTCATTTTTATCTAGAGAGCAAAATAAAATATTCATAGCTTTTGGCATTGTTTGATGCTAAGGTCTTTTGTGCATCGGTCCACGTGTTCATAGCAGTAGTAGGTGCTTCATATTTATCATATGTGGCTGACCAAATTTCTAGACCATTAGCTTCAATAAAAATTCTCATATGTGTTGACTAATATACATAGTTCGATCCATTAAAAAGTGGGGGTCGTGCTGTGGATTGTCATTCTTGAAAAATACTTTCCATATTAAAGTAATTCAAAAAAGTATTATTGTTCTTTGATCAAACCATGCTTTGATACCAATTGAAAGTCTATATGATGGATCGTGTAGTGTATATATGGAAGTATAGGTAACTAACTATATGATATATCTAATATATAATTAACAGATGATAATAGCAAAGTGAATGAAAATAAGCACACTAGAATTTTATACTGATTCAGACCTCCCGTCCTACGTCCAGTCTCGAAGCACCTCTGCGGAATTCGACTATCAAACACCTTCACTTAGCCCGAAGGAATAGGCTTGGTTACAAAAGCTTGTTCTTGTCAAGTGTGTGTTCTATAACACGAATATTGACTATTAAGTACAAATGCTTCCAATATATATATATATATATAGAGAGAGAGAGAGAGGATATTGGTTGAAGAATTATGTATATATAGAAGAGTGGAATACAAATATATGATTGCTAGAGATCAAGAATATATCAGAGTAAAAGAGTAAAGAGCACAAGTAAGTAAGGTAAGATCTTCTCTTGGATTCTTGATACAATTTATAGCGGTAGAGAGATTCCTTGAGTAGTTTAATACATTAACAAGTGTTCTATGGTCGCTTCTAATGATGATGAAGAGTTGCAGCGAAGAGGAGCGAACGTGTCTTTTCAATTGTGACAGTTGTACTTTGAATGTCAACACCCGAGTTAAAAATTAGACATCTAGAATATGTCTCAAACGTCTGGCTCTTATATTTTTTTGCATATAGTAGCTTTTCAGATGTCTGAGTACATTAACCAAACGTCTGATTCTGTCTGGTTTGTGATCCAAAAGATTAATTCAGACATCTGGCTAGTGCACCTAGACATCTGAACTTGTGCATGTTGCTTTTCTTGTGTCTGTGTCATTGCTCTTCTGATTCAATCGACTTATAGCCTCTTGATACTTTCTTTGAGTCTTGTTCTTGTCTCTTTGGTGATTGTTACTCTAACAATTACCTGTGAATAGAAACATATATGCATATTCGATTTCCATTGTATAGTTGTCGTCATCGAAACCATAGAATTGATTTCCTAACACTTCTGAATAAGGTCAGTTTGTTAGATATGGATCCCCCACAAGCCTTTAACTATGCTACCGAATGTAATGCCATAATTGGATATTGGATACCCAAGAATGCCTTGCGCCTCATTACCGAAAGCAATGCCACTTTGGACATTAGGCAACCAAGATGGCCTTTCACCACATTACTAAAAGAAATGTCACTTTGGACATTAGGCTACCACGACGGCCTTACGCGACATTATCGAAATCATTATCTTACTTAGACTTTAGGTTGACACTAAGGCCTTACAACCTCACTTTTTGTTTAACATCTTGATTATGCTTTCATATGCCGCTTATGGCCATATATCAAAACCTTAAGAGTTCTTAATGCTCCTCTTTGACCCTCTCGAGCCTTGATATCTACTTCTCTCCAAAATTCTAACATTACCGGTTTAACTATCTACTGAAAGTCAATAAGTTTCATTATTGACTCTCCTCCGAGGGTTAATAAGTCTCGGCAAACACTACCTTCAGTGTTATCTAGGGAAGCCTAGTTATTCATGGGTTTGGTTCGACATCCCTTCTCGTCCCCCAGGTTAGGCCTCGATACACCCCTTTTGTCTTTTGATAACTAATGTTTTCATATGTTGCACACTGATTTGCCTCTGATTGTAGCCTTCTGCTTTGACTCTCTCCTTTATTTTTTCCCTAGCTTATTATACTTAGATTTTACTTAATCTTTTACTAGTTCATTTGAGATTTCGATTCTGGTCTAGTCCTTCCACAAATGTGATGTCTTTCCCTACTTCAGCACTGCTACAAGAAGTAATGCCTGCCATTTGGATGTGTCTGCCACTCACCTTTACACATCTCGCCTCTAGATTTATTCTGCCTTAATCTTTAATTAGTGACGATGTCCTTTATATTAATTTTATAGCACTTTTAAAGTATCATAAAGTTAAGCCATTTTCTCTTAATTATTTAATACATGATTTTCCTTTAAAAATGCATAATTAAACACGTTGAAGTGGAAGAATCTTCTAACTTAAAACCCATCATTGTAATTTTGCTTAGAACATTATATAAAATTTTCTTATCATTTAGAAAATCATTAGAGTAAGGATCATAGCTAATATCTCCAGTGAGGCTACTACGACCTAGAGCATTAAAACATTATTTATCACTTATAAACATTCAAAGCATATGGTCTTTATCATACTGACTAAAACTATGTTCAATCAAATACGAAATCGATAAAATGAGTATTGTATTACTCACTAAATCTTTGGATTAGCTTGATCTTTAATCCTCTTAGGTGTCCTTAGCTTAATCTATTCTTTTTCTTCTTTCTTGTCTAGGCTATTATCATCATAAAATGTTTCAAAGCTTTTTTTTTGTTTAAAGAGCGAATGAATTGCAAATGAGAAAATTCGTATGTTTGTTGTCTCATTATCACTACTGGAACAATAGTAAATAGCGATGGAGACATTCGACGACCATCGACAACATTTTCCAATGGCTAGCGATCACTGCCGAATTCTATGGAATTTTCGTAGATAATATATAATAGTCACCGCTAGCCGTTGAAAACCGAAATAATGATGCCATCGACGCCGTCGCTAGCCGTCGATAATTATCGTGCATAAAGGCCCCTGGCGGAGACGTGCTACTAAATTATTGAACTTCCCTCAAATCCACCAAAAACAATACCCCCACCTCCTTCCCATCATCAGCAAGCCGCTTTGCCTCCCTGATCTTCTCCAACTTCATCATTCTCCATTCTCAACAAACCTAGCTCCTTCATCAATCTCCAATTAGGTTTTATTCATAAATCTTAATTAATTTCAATCTGTTAAATTTGTGTTAATTTGTTGTTATAGTTGTATGATACCCTATTGACTTTTTGGTATACCCTACTGAATGCTAATTAGGTTGTTATTATAATTGTTTATCATTGAAATGTTGAGAGAAAAAATCGTTTAGAATATATGTGCATTAATTGGCGTATATGCGTTGATTAACTAGTGCATACGTGCATTAGGGCTACTTTGGATTGATTAGAGTTAATGCTCAGAATTTTGTGTATTCGTTTTCAAGATGACGAAACGACGATTTAGTGTATGCGTTTCCTAGAATGTAAATAAATTATTATAAAATTGTTGTATAATACGCTTTACGTTTTGTAAATCCTTTAAAGAGTTTTTGGCCATGTCTGACAAATATTGTATATGATCGTTGTACGAGTATTCTTTTTTATCATAGAATGAACATTTATATTCGTCTGATACAATATTTATCGGATTTGTCCATGTATTGGACAAGTTACAAACATAGTAATAATTATATTTTGCAAATCATTTTTATTTAAACGGTTCACAAAATTTCGACAACATTTTCTTTTTGTTCCCTGTCTACACATATATATGTAGATACAAAGAACAAAGGGGAAGTGCTGGCAAAATTTGTTCAATCATTTAAAATAAAATGATTTGCAAAATATATTTACTACTGTGTTTATAATGGAAAGTAGGATGACCAACCACCAAAGTGTAAAACAATAACCTAAAAAATGTAAATACATAAATGATTAATGCATTTTTATGTTTTAAAGTAGAAAGAATGGTCAATTATTTTATCGATCAGAGTTGGATGACCAACAAAGAAGAGAAATTGGAGGCTCAATAAGTGAACATTTTCAAAATGATGTACACGTTTTTATTGAATTTTCTTTACGTAATAATGGAAACGATAAAGAAATTCATTGCCCATGTAGTAGGTGCAAATAATTAAAGCATTTGATACCGGATATGATAATAGTTCATGTAATGACCCGGAATTTTTTGTAATATTAATTTGATAATCTTCTAATATAATTATTTAAAATTGGCAAATTTATCTTTTCAAAACAAATAAAAATATGTTTACTAATTATATATATATTTATATATATTATGAATAGGAAGCTATGGTTTGAATTCAATATAATATTTCTCAAAGGATATTTAAAGTTAAATTGAATATTTTTAAAATGCCAAAGATATATATTTATTAATCAAAAGTATTATAGTTTAAGATTAAAATAAGATTCAATAAAGGTTCAATATACTTTCTTTAAGTTATACATAAGATAGTATAATTAGTAAAAGTAAATATAAAAAAACATAAAACATATATAAATATAAAACTAATAGAAAATATAATAGCAAATCGTATAAAAACATAAATGCATGCAATTTAACAAGTGTAAGCTAATTATAACATACAGAATACAAGTGTCATATTTTATTTATTTTCTTCAATTTTAAAAATAATAAAACAAGGCTGTATATACATCTCTACTCCTTCTTCTTTCATTTTCTTCCATCTTTCATTTTTTTCAAAACAAAACCGAGAAACTGAAAACCAGAGAAATAAAAACTAAATTAAATAACCTCTTTCAAGTTTTCCCACCTAAAGTTAAAGCAAAGATTCAACTCAGTTTAATCAAGCAATTCATGATTCAAATTTCAACTTAATCAAGTTGCAGATCAAAACCAAGTTTCCAATTTTCAAAAATTTCCAGATTTTAAAAGATCAAAATCAGTTTCAGGCTTCTCAGTTCAAAAAATATACAGTGAGTAAACTAATTTTTAAAAGCTAAATCTGTTTATATCTTGATGCATGTGATAAATACTTGAAGTAAAGCTGTGAAAAATGTTTGCATGAATGTTTAATATGCTTACATGTATATAAATATGAAATTGATTGTGCGCATTCTCTGTGTGTGTGTATATATATATGTCTCTGTTTTTGTATTAACCGGTTAAGATAAGTTTAAATTTCCAAATCCCCTTCGCCTAGTCTCTTTTAGTTTAGGATCTTTTAAAGAAAAATGTTGTATTAACTAAATTTGGTTTTTAAAAATGTTAATAAGTGTAATTAGAAAGTAGATTAACCGGAAAGGAAGAAGAACAGTAAAAAGTAAATCAAGTCAGAAAATTTATTGTTTATATTTTGATTTTTGTTTATATCACCTGATTCGTTTTAAGAAACTATGATTCTTAAAAGTAAAATAAATATTTTAAGTTTGTCTTGGGGTAGAATTTTCGAGTTGATCAAAATTGAGAGTCTGCTCGATTTCTTGTGACTGGCGAATGGTGGAGTCTTGTGTTCATCACTAAAGGAAGCTTGGAAGTCAAAGCTCACCAGAAAAATGGTCTCTGGATTTATCGATCACTGTGGAGGTCAACCGACGTTAAAGTAGAGTTTTAGACCCAGGATCGGTCGCTGTCGAATTCGAGGCTAGTTCGTCGACGAGGATGCATCCGACTCGACCGTAGCAAGGGGAATAGGTGCGTGGGTCTACGGCGAAGCTTTAGTCAGAATGTCGAACTTTTTGGTGACCGAAGGTGGCAACTCGAGGTGGTTTTTGGGTGATAGGGTTCGTTCTAGTAGGGTTCATTTGTGCTCGAATTCGTTTTCGTGTTCGATTCTAAGTTTTGGGTGGTCAGACTGTTAGAGAGGGTCATCGACGACGGGTGAGTGTAGTAGCAATGGCTAGAGCAACGACAATTAGGTGTGCAGGTGCACACGTATCTATGTGTCAGTGTTAGTTTTGAGTTGCTGTAGGATTTGAGTGAGAGGTTGAGCCTCGGGTTTGGACTCGGGAAGATTTGGTTTTGGCTCGAGGAAGGTATCGGGTAGTTCGTGAGTGATTTTAATAGTAGTAAAGGTTTTTTAAACTTAAAACAAACATGTTTTAAAAAAATGAAGGAAGTGGCTCGGGTTCTAGTGCGGGTATGCACTGGGTGTTGCTCGGGTCAGCACTAGGATATTAACAAGCTTTTAAAAGTTAAAATAAAACAAGTTTTAAACAATTTCTTAACTAATTCTTTTACATAATAAATGTTTTGTTTAAGTTTTGGGTTAGTTAAAGGTTATAAAATAATTTATTTTAAATTAATTAAGTTTAAGGTATTTATTTATATGTCCTTTATTTTATTTTATTCTTAAGTTTATTTAAAATTAACTAGTATAATTAAGAAATTAATTAAAGAAGGTAAAATGTTTTTAATTATTAATTAATTTAAGATCTTAGTTATTTCATAGGTTAATTATAAATTAATTCCAAAAGTTTATTAAATAAAAATAAACAATATAATTAAGTAAATAATTAAGATAAATGGTTTACCTTTAATTAATTATGGTATTAAGTAATTAGAGAATAATTAATTAATTTCAATAATTAATTAAAATAATAATAAATGTTAACTAAAGGACAATTAGTTAATTTTAATAATTAATTAAAACAACAATAAATGGTAACTAAAGAAAATTAATTAATTTCAATAATGAGTTGAAATAAAAATAAATGGTTTATTACTAATTAATGTTAATTAAGAAGGTTTATAAGTAATTAATTCATGAGTAACTAATTTATTTGGTTTAAATTAAATTAATTATAATTGTGTGATTAATTAATCTTGCTTATGGATTATTAATTACATTGAATGATTGGATTGATTAATATCACTAGTCTCATAATTTGTGATGTTTTGTGATATGAAATGCTCTGAGTTGAAATGTGATAAATGTGAGTTATTTATCTGTGATGAATTTGCTATATGAATATGATATCTTGAATTGAATCAAATTGTTTTACTTAAACAACTTGGACTTAAAAGAATTGTTTGGATTTCGATGAGACCGGGATCAGATATCAATTTGTCATCCGAAAATCACATCGATCCAAATAAGCGATAGGTCGCGAAATCTAAAGTGCAGATCGAGAATGAAGAGTAAAAATGTAAGGCTATATGTCATTAACTCTGACGGTGATTCCAAAATGAGTGTAACGGAGATAGTACCTTCGGTTCCGTTCGGACCTGAAACGGACTTGTATGGATGAATGCTATCAAATTGTCGTCAATGGAGGACGATGAGCATTCCAAGATATGTGTGCTATAAAGGTAATTGTAGCCTCAAGCCTCATCAACTGGGAATGGCTAAAACATGGGAGGTGCAGTAAGGCTAAGTGGGTAGCACCCAAGTAGGATAAGATTTTCCTCTATCTAGAGGTCTCTTTTATTCGGCTATGAGGGCGGTTATTGGCCATAACCACGTGGTTGTCTTATTCAAACTATCCAGTAAGGGGTAGCTCCGGTCTTGTGTTACAGGGGATCAAGGTGGATCCCCGGTACTCTGATCTAGACCAGCAACTGTGATAGGTGGTACCCCAGTAGCCTTGCCATTATATGGAATCCAGTCTCCAATAAGCGCTTGTACGGTTCTGAATGTACCCAACTATGTTGGAACGAGAGATGTAAGCATTCCAGCTATTTCCTATTTTATATTGAAAATCCTAGACATTATTATATTATAACTGGATTTCTTATCAAATGTTTTGGTTATCATAAGGGAAAAACTTGTCCGTGTTTATTTGCGGAGAGTCCTATGAGATACCTTTGATTTCAAAATGATTTTTCAAGTTAAACAACTTAACCGTTCACTCACACTAGACCCATGTCTGACCCGGAGTTTTATTTCTGTTTTTCTTAAACTCGTGGATACTCGAATTTTCTTGAGTAGCCAAGTGATCAGGTTGGCTTGCCATATTTAGAAAGCACTTAGAGTAGAAGACTTGGTGTATCTATATATCTATTCCGCTGTGTTAGTATCATCTGTTTTGCATTTTGGAATGTAATGTATAGACAGGTCTTCACGACTATCTAATGTGATGTTGTGTAACTGTATGACTCTGATGTATGATGAATACTATGTAATATCTTTGTGGTGTAATATATTTTTCCATTCCGCTGTGAGATTCCAATGTTGTTTAGTTCTTTCTTTCTATCCATTTTCTTTCTACCTATTTCTTTCTAAATTACGATACGTCTTTCTAAGGAATGAAAGACGGGTCGTCACCGTTGGTATCAGAGCGCTAGGTTGAGAATGTACTTAGGCTTTTGGGTTAATACCTGTCATGAGAGAGCATACTTGTAATACACACACACACCCCTATCTGATTGTTGGGTTACCTGTCCAGATTGCCAACATGAGTTCTAGAGAAAGAAAAGGCAGAGGTGTGAGTAATACGATGACCCCAAATGGAAGAGGTCCGAATGTCGAAGGACGAAGGGTAATTGGCGAGGTTGTAAACCTAATACCACCTCGAGTAAGCTTTGCAGCGTTGTGTAAGGATTTTACTAATCTCGAAGGAAAGCCTTTTAAGGCTATGGAGTCCATCATTGAAGTTCAATCTTGGTTGTGCTCGTGTGAGCAGATTTTTAAGAGTTTGGATCTGTTAGATGAGCAGAAGCATGCTATAGTGTGACGACCCGGAATTTTAAGCAATTGAAATTGGGATATTTAATTAATTTTAATATTTAAAAGTTAGTTTGTAACTTAAATTTCAAATATCACCATTATTTGGAAATTTAATTATTGAATTTAATTACTGGAAATAGGGTAAAATGTTGAATCTGGGGTTTTAAGCCTATTAAAAATAATTTAAGGGTTTGTAAAATTTATATCGATAGTACTGAAAATGGTAAAAGTGTTGAAATTGAATTTGGATGCAGCAAAAACAAGTTGGAGGGATCCAACTGGATTCCTCAAATTATTTAGATTTGTTAAAATATTCTGTGATATAATTATTTGCTACCCTACGATGAATTATACTGATAATTGGAAATGTTAGATACTATGGATAATTTAAAACATTTCGGTGAACTGGGTTATCAAAATCTATAGAAGTGGGATTTATGAAAAGAAAATAAAAGAGTGAATTTTGAGTTAAATAATCATAGAAATTCAAACAATCTAAAAATGAATTGGAAAAGAATAAAAAGTGATTTTTGAATTCTGATAAATAAATTTCCAAGTGCGAGAAATGAGATTTTGAATAAATGGGAATAAGTGATTTTATTTTTAAACTCAAGTGATATTTTTTCAAGAAATAAAGAATTTATTTTGAAATTCAAGGTTTGAATTTATTTGAAAGGATAAAAAGAAATTCGAGAAATATGAAATTGGTATTTCCAGTTAAAAAGATTTAAATCATAATGAAGGAGTAAAATCTAAAGTTAATGGATTTTGAAATAAATTAAGTAAAGAAATTTATTTCAAAATGGAGTAAATTGGGAATCAAATTGGAAATTGATCTAAGTGTTTGGAATCGGAGTTTTAAAAGGAAGTTGAGTCTATGAAACTTATAAACTGGGTTTATAAAAGTAAAGCAATATATCAGCGGATATTTGGAAGAATAAATTCACGATGGAATTTATCTAAAAATCAATAATGATTTATTTTTAAAGGATGTGAAGGGAAGTACATTTCCCTGGATAGCCAAGTATGTTTTCAAAGTAAATTTTTAAATATAAATTAAAGCTTTAATGTTGTTTTAAAAAGCATGTTTTAGAAAATTTATTATTTTTAAATGTTTAAATTCTAAAGTAAGTATTTTTCAAATCTATTATCGTAATAATTATTTAAAGGTGACTTGGTATTTTGTTTTAAAAAGGGAAATCTAGTTTTATATTTTATAAAGTAACCTCATTTTCAAATATTCCTATAGTATATATTTTAATAAAGTATTGATGTAGTTTTCAATTTAAATGTTAAAGTATATTTTATAGTAAAGTGTTTTAAATTATTTTAAAAATCAAAAGCCTTTTACTTGGTATTTTCAGTGGAAATAAATGTTGGGAATTCATCCCATGAGAAGGGTGTGGTTTAAAAACTGTTTTCAAAAGGGTTGAAAATGGAAATATATCTTGCGAAGATATTTTGAGGTTAATAAATAAACCAGGAGAAATTATTTATGTTTGACGGATGTTGTGAGTGTTAATTGATAGTTAAATAATCGACTATCAATATTGGCCAATGCGCTGATCGTTTCAATCAGACCGGGAACAAGATTTATTTCTCGAAAACCACTTCGATCCGTTTTGTACGTTTTCATGAGGAAGATGAGTTCGGATTCGAAGGTGGAGCAGTGAAGTGCAAGGGCTAGTCACTACTAATCCTGAGGATGATTCCAAATGGATGTAGTAGGAGTAGTGCCTTCGGTTCCGTTCAAACCTGGGACGAACTTATATGGATTAATGCTTTCGGAACATCGTCAGGTGAACGATGGGCATTCTAGGTAATATATTCTAAAAAGGTAACGCTTAGCCTCAATACTCATCAATCAGGAATGACTGAAAATCAAGGTTATGCAGCAAGGCTAGGTGGGTAGCGCCCATTAGGGTGAGGTCATCCCTGTCTAGATGTACCTTTCTATTTCGGCTTAGTGGTGTGGTTGTTGATCCCAACTGTGGGGTGATCTTACTCGGGATTATCCAGTATGGGGTATTCCCGGTCTTGTGTTGCAAGGGATTGGGAGTAATCCTCTGTACGGTGATCTAGGCCACGTACTGTGATAGTTGTTACCCCAATGCCTAGTCATTAGTTGGAAATCTATTCTCCCTACGCGCTTTTACGGGTTTTGTTTGTATAACTCACTTTGTGGCTAGTAGCTAAAATTTAATCATGTAACAATTTCGGCTATTTTAATAAGTATTTATTTGTAGACCCTATTATAATATCAAAGGATTTTAATAAAAAGTGTTTTAGCTATCGTAAGGTAAAAACCCGACATGTTTATTTGTAGCGTGGTCTTACGAGATGCTTTTGTTTTCAAAAAAAATTTGAAACTTTAATAATCAAATTGAGTGGGATTTTTTGACGCTGGTATTCCAGACTGACTCGGGTGTTATTTAATTATAATGATCAGGTCAGACCGAGTATTATAGAATACAGGAAAGGATGCTGTGGAGCTCAGGAGACGAGCTGGATGGCGATACGTACTTCCATGCTTGATTATTGTCCCCCTGTGTATTCAGTTTTGAGGATAAGTTTATATGACCATCTAGTTGTATGTTACTGATGTTGTTGAGCTCTGATGATGTATTCTGATGATGTATATATATAAAACAGATATAGTTTTCTTTTGTGTAAAGGTCTGTTATTATCTACTATATTTTACTCCGCTGCGATGGTAAGATTCTGATGTTATTTTCTACTTTCTTCTTCTACCTCTTCTTCTTTAACCCTCATGGTTCGGTTTTTTTTGGGCAACGAAAAATCGGGTAGTGACTTTTTGGTATCAGAGCATAGGTTGGTGATAACCTTGGCTCTGGTAGGAATTACTCATTGGAGATAGAGTCCATAGTACTCTAGAATGAGTTTGAGGGTATTAATAGATATGAGCGCGTATTTGTTAGTAAATATAAATTGTTTTAATATTGTGTTGACTTATTTGTTGAGTGGAATATGAATTCTGATCGAGTAAGTTGGCCGCTATTCGAGAAGAATTTATAAACACCTGACACGATAAATTGACACAGTATTGTTTTAAAGGTGGATGAATGAAATAATTTTACCAAAAATGTATTTTGATATAAAAAATATTTCCTTAAATTGTTATATAACTTGGATGTTAGATGATAATATTTTAAACAAATAAGATTATACAAATTGAAATGACTTGGATAATCAAATGGGAATTTGTATGAGCATAAATTATTAAAATGAATTATGGTTAAAAATTTGATTTAAGTCAAAATTTCAAAATTTAAAACCCCAGAGATTTTGGAAGTGTATTGAAGACAAATAATAGCATTATTATTTTGGAGGTATTTTTGAGAGGAAATTGTTTCAAATAAATTTTTGGAAGGGATATAGCATTGAGCTCACTTCAGTCGCTGGAAAATAATTTCGGTGATGACTGCAGCATCATCGATGTTGATTTTCGAATTTCTACGTGACGGATTGCTGCCAAATTGATTTGTTTAGAAGAATTAGTTTGTTTTTGAAATTTCAAAGGAAATTTGTTGGGGATAAAAAGCAGGGTTGGCTAAAAAAATTTAGAAGTGTGCTTTTGGGATAATGGTGATTTCAAAATGATTTGAAAACCAAAAGCCGAGTGTTTAAAAGTCCTGAAATCCTTAATTAAATAATTTAGAGATCATCGGGAGATAAGTTATAAACTTATAAATGGTGAATGATTTTGATGAGGAGTATGGGGATTGGATTTTTGGAATTTAAATTAAAGGTGAGAGTTAAAAAAGAGAGTTTAACTTGGATTAAGATTAAATTGAAATTTAATTGATGATTAGAAGAAATAAGTTAGTAAATTTTGAATGTGATTGGAATGGGAAAATAGAAATTAAATTTGGATTAGGAAATAAAAATTTAATTGGATTGAAATAAATTGAATTAAACTGAAAATAAAACCCAATTGTATTTGAATTAAGTTCAAATTAAATTGAAATGAAATAAATTGAGATGTAGATGAATGGTATGATGCTAGATTTAACTGAAGTTAAGTTAAATAAAATTTGAATTAAAATAAATTCAGTTGAGTTACAGATGATATTGAATGGAATAAAATTCTTACTTAAATAAATAAGCGTAAAATAAGTGTTGAACTAGAATATATAAGATTTGGAAGCTTATAAAAGAATTAAAAAGCATTGAAATAAAAATATAAAATCCCTAGTTAAAAGTAAAAGTAAAATGTGATTGACTGTAAATGGATGGAGAAGTATGAATATTAATAAGTGAGTAGTTTATAAAAATGTAAAAAGGGAATAAATAAGCCGAAATAAAAGTATGGAATTTTGGAAAATGAAAGAAAATCCAAACTAGAATTATAAAAAAAATTGAACTCAAATGATTTTTGTAATAAAACCAAATATTGATTAAAAATTGGAAGTATGCTATTAGCTAAATAAATTATTTGATAGAGTATGTTAATAAAATTTAACTCGGTTAAATAAAATGGATTGTAAGCTAATAATGAAGTTTGGAAATAAACTCGAATTATAAATAGAATTCGACTTGGATTGATAATGAATTAAAATAAGTGGAGATGTTGTAAAAATAAAATGGAATTGGATTAAAATAGAAATGATTTGAGTTACAAATAAAATCCAATTCGAGTATAAATGAGTTAAATATGTGTTTGGATATTATTTTGATAAAGTGAGAAGGTGAATTAAAATAAAATGGATGGGCTAACTGAATTAAATGGGATTTGATTTGATAAGAATCAAACTAAATGGAAGTGAACTTAAGTTTGAAGTTGAAATAATTTAAAGATAGTAAATTAACATAAGTTTAAAGTTAATAGAAGTTTGGCTTCGAGTAAAAGTGAAAGTCCATTAAATAAAATTCTGGGTTAAATTAATTTAGGGAAATGGTTATTAATTTATAAGTATTGAATGTGCCAAGCTTAATAAAATTTCTTTGAATGAAACAATTACGGAAATGGAATGAAATGCAGGTGTATGGCTTGTAAATAAGTTAATATGTGAAGAGACTTTAATAAAAATTGATTTTGGAATCAATTGAAGTGAATTGGGTTCATTTGGGTTAAAAAGGAATTGAATATAAGCGAATGAATAATAAACCGTTCTAACTAAATAAAAAGTTGTTTGGAAGCTATTCGAATTAGTGTTGAAATCTTAAAATTGTTTATAAGAATTGTTCGGTATGCATTGCTTATTCCATGTTTTAGCTATTGAAAATAAGTAAAATGTAAATAAACTCCCTATGTTTTATACTTACATGTTTAAATTAAGTAAGCACAGGTACCAAGAAGCCGTTTGGCTGGATTTGATCGCGCAAAATGCTAAAATAATAAGCCGCTTGCTTAAAAATGCTAAATAAAGGTACGCCTATGCAATAAAAATAGGAAATATGAACTGTTTTTGTTTTCCGACCATGTGGGTCGATGTATATGTATTTATATTTCTTGTCAAATTGCAAAAGCTCCTCCGTACAAAGGAGACACTACCAAAATTTCCCAAAATTTTGGGAAAATATTTTGTTAGCGACAAAACGATTTCAAATTGGAACTGAACTGAAATAAGGGATTGTGGAAATGGAAATTTAAAACTAATTGTTTAGTTGGAACTAAAGGATTAGGAAAGTAAAATTGGGATTTTTGATTTCAGAGGATAAATTGAAATGCTCGGCAAAGGTATGTATTTAAGTTTCTATATGAAATTTGATGATTTTCTAATCTATCCAATTGGTGTTTTGTTTTCTTTTGGAATTTAGGGCCCGTAAAGGCATTTTGTAGTTGGACCGAGCTAGCCGCGCAAAGGGGACGCTGGCGAAATTTTTCGAAAATTTAGAAATTTAGAAATTTTTTGAGAAAGTTTTGATATCTAAATTTGGATTTAAATTTGAATTTGAATAAGTGGAGTAAATAATGTTGTTGGAAACTATGAAAGTTTTTGGGAAGTTGGCTGAAGTAATAGTGGGTCTTTAATAAAAGATATGTTATGGCAAGTTGATAAAACTGTTTGATTTTGGAAAATAGTAATGGGTATTGGATCATTCTTCTTAACTAGCAATTTCGGGGACGAAATTCTTTCAAGGGGGAAGGAATGTGACGGCCCGCAATTTTGGACAATTTAAATTGGGATATTTAATTGATTTTAATAATTAAAAGTTAGTTTGTAACTTAAATTTCAAATATCACCATTACTTGGAAATTTAATTATTGGATTTAATTACTGGAAATAGGGTAAAATGTTGAATCTGGAGTTTTAAGCCTATCAAAAATAATTTAAGGGTTTGTAAAATTTATATCGATAGTACTGAAGATAGTAAAAGTGTTGAAATTGAATTTGAAAGTGTTTTGTTATGTTTTGAAATTTTATCGTTTAAATCGATATTTAAAAATAGCCTTCCGATGCGCAGTCTCGGAATTCGACGAATCAGTGCCATTGGATCCGTAATAGTGTATTATTATCGAATTTCAGTTTTCGTAGTGTTTGAAGTGATCGTGTGGTCTTACGGTTAGTATTAGCGCTGAAATTAAATCGAAATTCAATTTTATAACAGGGTTTAAAAAGGCTATCTTCTCCATACGATCAAATTATGACTCGAAACCTTTTTCCTTACGTTCGAGACAAGAGTATAACATTACAAACACCTAGCGGCACGTTTGGTAGGGATTCGAGATTTTTACTCGTGATATTGGGACGATTTGGAATTTAAATAAAAATATTATATATATTTCTCCATCAGCCCACTTTCTTTCACCATCAGCAGCAATTCTGTCATCTCACAGTACGATGGCCTATTCTAACACGCGTCTCTTCCTTCCTTAATAAGCTTGCCGAGCATTTCTCTAAAACAAGGAGGGATATTACATATCGAAACAATGAAAATAAATCAAAGTTAGTAAAATTTATGGCCGAGCTTAGAATACGTTCTCCTTCTTCTATTTTTCCCTCTAATTTCTTTTCTCTCTTGAATCCCAAATAATGGCAGTACTTGTGTCGCAATTGCTGGATTGGATTACTACGAGTTTGCAGCTGATTCGAGATTATCGGTTGGATACAACTAGCAATGGAGGTCTCGAGATGGGTGAGTGGTGGGATTCGAGTCGTGAGTGACGATATCTTGTGCGATGGGAAGTCAACCGAAGTTAGGGTTCGCGTTCAAAACATCGGCAGTCGCGAATGGTAATCGCGATGTCTGGAATCTCGCCGAGAGGGTGAACTCGCATTCATAAGTCGGGCCTTGGTCGTAAGGGACATCGTCGCAAATTGGTATCAGCATGGATGGTGGCAGCAGGTTGCGACTGAGGTAGAGCTGCGACGTCGTTTGATTCGATGGTGGTGAGGTCGTTTGATTTGACGGTGGTGAGGTATCCATTTCCTTTCATTTACTTGTTCAGTAAATATGTTTATGAACAGAAAAGAAAAGAAAGAAACTACTTTAGTTTTAAATTATATATATAGTTTATGTATTTTAAACTATAATATTAAATAATCTGGATAAGTTTACAGTAACAAGATGGTTCTGGTTTAATATATATGTAAAAAGAAAAATTGTATTTTTATTAAACTTTATAAATGTATTTATGTAGATGTATATAAGTTCAAAGCAGTATATATATAGACAAAGATACTCGAAATTTGGAATTTTTGTAATGTAAAATATATATATATATAACACATTATTTGGTTTTTATAATAAAGTCTATTTACTAGTGATTCTTTTAGGGTTAAGGATTTATATATATATATATATATATATATACATACATACACATTTTTTTAAATAGTTAAACAGAAATATATGTATAAGATTTTGGAAATAAATTTTAAATATTGATGAGTTTATAAAGGCAAGATTTTAGGAAAATAAATAGGAATTTTAAAGTGTTGAAAGTCCATTTTTGAAATCCATAATTTATTTTATTAATGTACATGTAGTTCAAAAGGGGATTTAGTAGTTTTATTAATACATTGGTCAATTTTAAATTTTTACATGGAGAACTGATTATTAAATTAACTCAAATATTAATAAAATGTATAAATATTTATACAAGGTCAATAATCGTGAAAAACAAACCAGTTTGGAATGGATTGCAACAGCAAAATAAAAGGTGAATTAATCCCACTCTTCTGGATTGCTATTTAAATTTAAATGGTTAAGTTTAAATAATTGGTTGAATGATTGAATTGATTTGATGTGCTATATTATATATAGTAGTATATAGTATATATTGGAGTGATTGATTTGCCGCATTATATAGCGGATGAGACCCTATGCGCCGCATAATAGCGGATGATATTATACTTAAAACCCATATACCGCGATATTCCACCTCGAAGTGGAATTGGTATTTTCT
The DNA here is from genome assembly GCA_030765085.1 of Allium cepa. Taxonomy (NCBI): domain Eukaryota; kingdom Viridiplantae; phylum Streptophyta; class Magnoliopsida; order Asparagales; family Amaryllidaceae; genus Allium; species Allium cepa. The sequence goes on along the minus strand of CM060931.1, from coordinate 922,550,007 downwards.
TGTGCTAGAATCTGTGGATGCAGGAAAAACAGGTTGGAGGGATCCAACTGGATTCCTCAAATTATTTAGATTTGTTAAAATATTCTGTGATATAATTATTTGATATCCTGTGATGAATTATATTGATAATTGGAAATGTTGGATACTATGGTTGATTTAAAATATTTTGGTGAACTGGGTTATCAAAATCTATAGAAATGGGATTTATGAAAAGAAAATAAAAGAGTGAATTTTGAGTAAAATAATCATAGAAATTTGAATAATTTAAAAATGAATTGGAAAAGAATAAAAAGTTATTTTTGAATTCTGATAAATAAAATTCCAAGTGCGGGAAATGAGATTTTGAATAAATGGGCATAAGCGATTTTATTTTTAAACTCAAGTGATATTTTTTCAAGAAATAAAGAATTTATTTTGAAATTCAAGGTTTGAATCTATTTGAAAGGATAAAAAGAAATTCGGGAAATATGAAATTGGTATTTCCAGTTAAAAAGGTTTAAATCATAATGAAGGAATAAAATCTAAAGTTAATGGATTTTGAAATAAATTGAGTAAGTAAAGAAATTTATTTCAAAATAGAGTAAATTGGGAATAAATTTGGAAATTGATCTAAGTGTTTGGAATTGGAGTTTTAAAAGGAAGTTGAGTCTATGAAACTTATAAACTGGGTTTATAAAAGTAAAGCAATATATCAATGGATATTTGGAAGAATAAATTCGTGATGGAATTTATTTAAAAATCAATAGTGATTTATTTTTAAAGGATGTGAAGAGAATTATATTTCCCTGGATAGCCAAGTACGTTTTCAAAGTAAATTTTTAAATATAAGTTAAAGCTTTAATGTTGTTTTAAAAAGCATGTTTTAGAAAAATTATTATTTTTAAATTTTTAAATTCTAAAGTAAGTATTTTCAGTGGAAATAAATGTTGGGAATTTATCCCATGAGAGGAGTGTGGTTTGAAAACTGTTTTCAAAAGGGTTGGAAATGGAAATATATCTTATGAAGATATTTTAAGGTTAATAAATAATTTAGGAGAAATTATTTATGTTTGATGGATATTGTGAATGTTAATTGATAGTTAAATAATCGGCTATCAATATTGGCCAATGCACTGATTGTTTCGAAGAGACCGGGATTGGGATTTATTTCTCGAAAACCTCTTCGATCCAGTTTGTAAAGTTTCGTGAGGAAGACGAGTTTGGATTCAAAGGCGGAGCAGTGAAGTGCAAGGGCTAGTCGCTACTAATCCTAAGGATGATTCTAAATGGATGTAGTGGGAGTAGTGCCTTCGGTTCCGTTCGAACCCGGGACGGACTTGTATGGATGAATGCTTTCGGAACATTGTCAGGTGGACGATGGGCATTCTAAGTAATATATTCTAAAAAGGTAATGCTTAACCTCAAGCCTCATCAACCGGGAATGACTAAAAGTCAGGGGTTATGCAGCAAGGCTAGGTGGGTAGTGCCCATTAGGGTGATGTCATCCCTATCTAGATTTTCCTTTTTATTTCGGCTTAGTGGTGCAGTTGCTGATTCCAACCGTGGGGTGATCTTACTCGAGATTATCCAGTAATAGGTAGTCCCAGTCTTATGTTGCAGGGGATTGGGATTAATCCTCGATATGGTGATCTAGGCCACATACTGTGACAAGTGGTACTCCAGTGCCTAGTCATTTGTTGGAAATCCATTCTCCCTATGCGCCTTTTACGGATTTTGTTTGTATAACTCACTTTGTGGCTAGTAGCTGGAATTTAATCATGTAACAATATCAGCTATTTTAATAAGTATTTGTAAATAGACCCTATTATAATACCAGAGGATTTTAATAAAAATTGTTTTAGCTATCGTAAGGTAAAAACCCAACATGTTTATTTGTGGTGTGATTTTCTCACGTTGGTATTCCAGACTGACTCGGGTATTATTTAACTATAATGCTCGGGTTAGACCGAGTAATTTTGGATATAGGAAAGGATGTTGTGGAGCTCAGGAGACAAGCTGGATGGCGATACGTACTTCCGTACTTGATTATTGTCCCGTTGTGTATTCAGTTTGAGGATAAGTTTATATGACTGTCCAGTTGTATGTTATTGATGTTGTTTAGTTTTGATGATGTATTCTAATGATGTATATATATAAAACAGATACAGTTTTCTTTTATGTAAAGATCTGTTATTATCTATTATATTTTACTCCGCTGCGATGGTAGGATTCTGATGTTGTTTTCTACCTTCTTCTTCTACCTCTTCTTCTTTAACCCTCATGGTTCGGTTTTTTCGGGCATCGGAAAATCGGGTCGTGACATATGGAATCATGGAAACTTCAAGAAGGAGCAGCTGCATGGTATGATGCAGTTACAATGAATATTTCCAAGGATGATATCTCTTGGAGCAAGTTCAAGGAAGTGTTTGAAGAACAATTTATGCCTACCGTAGGGATGACTCGTCTGTATAGGAAATTTCTGGATCTTAAGCAAGAAAGTTTATCTGTATCTGAGTATGAAAACAAGTTCAACGAGTTGTCTCGCTATGGACCTGGTCTTATTGATACACCCCTCAAGAAGAATGAGATGTATGTGCTTGGAGTGAGGCCCGAGTTTCATGAGAAGATGACTGCATATCTCAAAGGATCATTTGTGGAATTGATAGATATGGAATTGATATATGAAGAGCTGATGGAAAAGAAACCCTTGGCAATAGTGGCAGCACCGAGTGGGAATCCTACTAATCCAAACAAAAGGAAATTCAACCCGAATTGGAAGAGGCAGGGTAAAGGGAAACCTGGAGGCAACAACGCAGCTAGAAAATGTAATGTGTGCCGGGAGGAAGGTCATTTGGCTAAGTAGTGTCCTAGAGGTGGAGCTCAGAAGAAGCTTCAGAGTGGACCCATTTCCGCTATGGTTTAGAAGTCTGTGTTTCAACTTTCAATAGCCAAGGCATATGGTGAAAGCTTGACCACTTCTCCAGAGAGCTCAACCGACCAAAGTATTTGCTATTCAAGTTGGACCGTCAACTTCTACAGATGGGAAAGGCAAAGGCGTACTTGAAGGTACTTTGCTTTTAGATGGCATTTATGTTAGAGTTTTTTTGATTCTGGTGCTTCCCTTGGTTTTATTTCTTTGGAAACGGTAGAGAAATTTCAATTTACCCCTAGTGTTGTGGACCACCCTATTTTTGTATCTAATCCCATAGGGAGAGTAACTAAGTTAGGTATGATCTGTATAGGTCTAAGAATTTCTTATCTACCCCATGGCTTCCTATGGATTGGTTAGACAAGCATAAGGCTATTCTGATTTGTGAAGAGAGAACCGTGTCATTGGAAACTAAACTGGGAATGATTGCAAAATTGACTTGGATAGTTCAAGAATTCACCTGGGTAGTCTTTTGCATGGACTAGAGGCATCTCAAGAATACGTAGGATCCATCGAAGTTGTCAAAGATTTTTCAGACATCATCGAAGAAGTCAAAGGTTTGCCCCCGCATCGACGGATTGAATTGCGTATCGACTTATTTCCAGGAGCGATGCTGGTGGTTCAACCAAGTAGAAGGATGGCTCCGAGGGAGAGAAGAATTGGTGAAGCAGACTCTGGATTTCCTGGAGAGAGGATTGATCAGGCCTAGTCGTTCTAGATGTGGTTCTGCTGTAGTTTTTGTGACCAAATGAGACGAATCATTAAGATTTTGTGTAGACTATCGGGAATTGAATAAGGTGACTATTAGGAATAAGTACCCCATGCCTTGTATTGACGATCATTTCGATCAAATTCACGGAGCTTCTGTTTTATCCCAATTGGATCTAGCTTCGGGTTTTCAACAGCTAAGGGCAGCTGAAGACAGTATACCCTTGACTTCATTCAGAAGACCCAACTGTTTTTATGAGTGGCTGGTTATGCCTTTTGGGCTAACCAATGCTCCAGCTTATTTTGTGGATCTAATAAACCATGTCTTCCGGGATGTGCTGAACAAGTTTGTACTCGTGTTCATCGACGACATTCTCATCTATTCCGAATCTGAGGAGCAGCATAAGCGTCATTTGGAGATAGTATTGGAAACATTGAGGAGGCATGTCCTAAAAGCTAAGTTTTCAAAGTTCCATTTCTAGAAGCCGAAAGAAATATTTTTGGGACATATCGTATCTGGAGAAGGTATTTCTGTGGATCCGGCCAAAGTGGCAGCTGTTCAAGAGTGAGGCAACCGTAGATTCCTACGGAAGTTTGCAGTTTTTTTGGTTTGGTTGGTTACTACAGGAAATTTATCCAGCATTACTCTAAGATTTCTTCTCACTTGATAAAACTGAGTAGGAAGGGCGCAAAGTTCAAATGGACTCCTAAGTGTGAAGAAGCATTTCTGGATTTGAAGGCGAGGTTAACCAGTGCACCTATTCTGGCTATTTCAGATGGAAGGAGTAAGTTCGAAGTTCATATCGATGCTTGTGGAGTAGGGCTGGGTGCTGTGCTAATGCAGAATGGGAGAGTGATTGCGTACGCGAGTAGGCAATTGAAGTCGCATGAGAAGAACTATGCTACACATTATTTGGAATTGTTGGCTATCGTCTTTGCTCTAAAGATATGGAGGCATTATCTGTTGGGTGAGAAGTTCGAGCTTTGCACCGATCATAAACCCTTAAAGTATCTTTTCTCCCAGAAAGATATGAATTTGAGGCAGCAGAGATGGGTGGAATTTTTGGCATCATATGATCTGGATATTCTCTATACTCCAGGGAAAGCGAATGTAGTGGCAGATGCTCTGAGTAGAAATGCAATTTTGGCTGTTTTTGTAGTCATCCCATCTCTACAAGAAAGGATTGTAAGAAATCAGGTGAAGGATAGAACTTTTGAGGAATTAATTTTGGAACTAAGGAAGGTCAATATTCAGATTTCAAGATAGAAGGTCAAGGAACTTTGAGAATCAATGGACGATACTGTGTGCCAGATGTGGACGAATTGATGCAAGAAGTTTTATTGGAAGGCCACAAATCAAGGTTGAGTATCCATCCGGGGATCTCAAAGATGTATAAGGATATGAAAAGAGTTTTTGGTGGCCGAGCATGAAGAAGGATATTGCTACCTTCATCAGTCGATGTGCGATCTGTCAACAAGTGAAGGGTGATCAGTACAAGACAGTAGGATTATTGCAGCCTATGGAAGTCCTAAAGTGGAAGTGGGAAATGATATCAATGGATTTCGTCGATGGGTTGCCAAGGACTAGAAAAGGAAATGAGTGAGTGTGGGTAATCGTAGACCGGCTGACCAAAAGCGTCCACTTTATCCCATTAAGGCAACCAGAAGTGCAGCGTCCTTAGCAGAGATCTTCTTGAAAGAGATCGTCAGATTGCACGGAGTTCCCGTCAGCATAAGTGACCGTGACCCAATCTTTACTAGCAAATTTTGGGAAGCTCTGCAGACAACTCTTGGAATAAGGTTGAGTTTAAATATAGCTTATCATCCCTAAACAGATGGTCAAATAGAAAGGCTAAATCGTATTCTTGAGGATATGTTGAGAGCCTGTATCTTGGATTTCGACGGATCTTGGGAGGACCATCAGCATTTGGTAGAATTCTCGTACAACAATATTTATAAGGTGAGTATTAAGATGGCACCCTATGAAGCTTTGTATTTCCAGACCTTGTAGATCACTGTCCCGTTGGGTAAAATCCAGAGATTGTCTTGTTCTTGGTCCAGATTTGATTCGAAAGGCATCTGTGAAGGTGGAGCTAATCAAGAAGAGAATGAAAGCAGCCTAGGATCATCAGAAGAGTTATGCGGACAAGAGACGAAGGCAATTGGAATTCAAAGTTGGAGTTTTGTTTTTTTTTTCAAAGTTTCCTCGATTAAAGGAGCGATCAGATTTGGTAAAACGGGAAAACTTTCCCCGAGATATATTGGACCTTTCCGTGTGCTCGAGAGAATTGGTGCTTTGGCCTATAAGATTGAATTACCAGAATGGATGGCTGGAATTCACAATGTATTTCACGTATCTCATCTGAGGAAGTATGTGTACGATCCATCACTGGTTGTAGAACCAGCAGTCCAGGAAGATTTAGAGGTCGAACTGGTCTTAACTGTGGTCAAGCATCCAGTCCTGATTGTAGACCGAGATGAGAAGTAGCTCACGAACAAATTGGTGAAGCTGGCCAAGATTCAGTGGAGTGAGGATCCCAGAGATTGTACCTGGGAAACTCTAGATAGTATTAGGAAAGCCTATCTAGATTTGTGTCAGGATAGTTAGGAATGTTATGTGAATGAATTGTTTTCTTTGGTTGTTAGTATATGGCTGATATGCGTGCTTGATTTTTTGAATATATAAAGCCTTTGGGATTATCTTTTGCTTCTAAATTTTGGGGACGAAATTCTTTTAAGGGGGGAGAAATGTGATGACCCGGAATTTTTGGCAATATTAATTTGATAAGCTTCTAATATAATTATTTAAAATTAGAAATTTTATCTTTTCAAAACAAAAAAGAAATATGTTTTCTAATTATAATACATATATATATATATATATATTGTGAATAGGAACTATGGTTTGAATTCAATATAATAATTCTCAAAGGATATTTAAAGTTATGTTGAATATTTTTAAAATGCCAAAGATAAATATTTATTAATTAAAGGTATAATGGTTTAAGTTTAAAATTAGATTCAATAAAGGTTTAATATACTTTCTTTAAGTTATACAAAAGATAATATAATTAGTAAAAGTAAATATAAAAAAACATAAAACATATATAAATATAAAACTAATAGAAAATATAATAGCAAATCATATAAAAACATAAATGCATGCAATTTAACAAGTGTGAGCTAATTATAACATGCAAAATATAAATGTCATATTTTATTTATTTCCTTCATTTTTAAAAATAATAAAACAAGGCTATACATACATCTCTACTCCTTCTTCTTTCATTTTCTTTTATCTTTCATTTTTTCGAAACAAAACTGAGAAATCAAAAACCAGAGAAACAAAAACTAAATTAAATAACCTCTTTCAAGTTTTCCAGCCAGAAGCTAAAGCAAAGATTCAACTTAGTTTAATCAAGCAATTCAAGATTCAAATTTCAACATAATCAAGTTGCAGATCAAAACCAAGTTTCAAGTTTTCAAACAATTTCCAGATTTTAAAAGATCAAAATCAGTTCCAGGCTTCTCTGTTCAACAAATATACAGCGAGTAAACTAATTTTTAAAATCTAAATCTGTTTATGCTTGATGCATGTGATAAATATTTGAAGTAAAGCTGTGAAAAATGTTTGCATGAATGTTTAATATGCTTGCATGTATATAAATATGAAATTTATTGTGTGCATGTCTATACATATATGTATATATCTCTCTGTTTTTTATTAATAGGCTAAGATAAGTTCAAATTTCCAAATCCTCTTCCCCTAGTCTCTTTTAGGTTAGGATTTTTTAAAGAAAAATGTTGTATTAACTAAATTTAGTTTTTAAAAATGTTAATGACTGTAATTAGAAAGTAGATTAACTGGAGAGGACGAAGAAGTAAAAAGTAAATCAAGTCAAAAAATTTATTGTTTAAATTTTGGTTTTTGTTTATATCACTTGATTCGTTTTCAAAAACTATGATTTTTAAAAGTAAAATCAAGATTTTTAAGTTTTTCTTGGGGTAAAATTTTTGAGTTGATCAGAATTCAAAGGGTGCTTGATTTCTGGCAATTGGCGAATGGTGGAGTCTCGTGTTCATCGCTGAAGGAAGCTTGGAGGTCGAAGCTCACGGGAAAAATGGTCTCTGGATTTATCGATCACCATGGAGGTCGAATGGCGTTGATTTAGACCCAGCATTGGTCGCTATCGAATCCGAGGCTAGTTAGTCGACGAGGATGCATCGGACTCGACCGGAGCAAGGGAAATAGGTGTGTGGGTCTATGGCGAAGCTATGGTCGGAGTGTTGAACTTTCTGGTGACCAGAGGTGCAACTCGAGGTGGTTTTCAGGTGATCGGGTTCGTTCCAGTGGGGTTCGTTTGTGCTCGAATTCATTTTCATGTTCAATTCTAGGTTTTGGGTGGTTGGACTGTTAGAGAGGGTCGTCGGCGATGGGTGAGTGGTAGTAGCGATGGTCGGAGCAACGACGATTGGGTGTACAGGTGCACATGTATCTGTGTGTTAGTGTTAGGTTTGAGTTGCTATAGGATTTGAGTGAGAGAGTGAGCCTCGGGTTTGGATTCAGGAAGATTTGGTTTTGGCTCGAGGAAGGTATCGGGTAGTTCGTGAGTCATTTTAACAGTAGTAGTAGTTTTCAAAATTTAAAACAAATAAGTTTTAAAAAAATAAAGGAAGTGGCTTGGGTTTGAGTGTAGGTATGCACTGGGTTTTTCTCGGGTCAGTACTAGGGTATTAATAAGTTTTAAAAGTTAATATAAAATAAGTTTTAAACAATTTCTTAACTAATTCTTTTAAATAATAAATGTTTTATTTAGGCTTTGGGTTAGTTAAAGGTTATAAATAAATTATTTTTAATTAATTAAGTTCAAGGTATTTATTTATATATCCTTCATTTTATTTAATTCTTAAGTTTATTTAAAATTAAATAGTATAATTAAGTAGTTAATTAAAGAAGGTAAAATGTTTTTAGTTATTAATTAATTTATGATCTTAGTTATTTCATAGTGTAGCAACCCGGAAATTTTGATTCCGAAAATTCCAGATAGTTAGGAAAAGAAGAAAAGGGAAAGAAGAAGAAACAGAAACAAGTCACAGAAACCTCACATTTGCGGCGGATCAAAATATAATATCACACAAATAACAGTTTTACAAAGAAGAACTGTATCGGTACACTTATCTTTTTATACATCAGAGTTACAACCATTACACAACACTGGACAGATAAGATTAACTAAATAACAGTATATCATAGCGGAATGCACTCCATACGTTCCTGCCATCCAGCTCGCCTCCTGAGCTCCAGAACGTCCTTACCTGAAAATCTGTAGTACTCGATCTGACCCGAGCATTACATCAAAGTAACACCCGGGTCAGGCGGGAAACCAGCATTAGTAACATATCTAACATGGAATACAAAAGCATACAACTTATATAAACCCGTGGTAACTTGTATAAATTTACAACTTCACAAGTTGTTATAGGCATCACTTATTTCACACATCAATTTCTAAGTACCAAAACTTAGATTAAATGTTCCAATTCATTTAAATCATTCCATTTCAGGCTATTGATTCCACATATCAATTTATAAAGAATAGAAGTGGTTTCGGATATTAACTAATATCCGACTATGGTCTCTCCGAATCCAATGTCTTCTTAACCCAAGTTATTCAAGTGCATACCATTTACTTTTAAACACTGGATGTCACTTTACACATTATTTCATCATAGATAACCAAATTATCACTGTTCAACCCAGCATATCATAATACAGAAACATTCATATCACATAGCATCACGATCACATACTGGGGATAACAATTAATCCAAGGCATTCACATATCATTCAATCGTCCATAAGCAAGATAAATCAGTCATACCATTTCTAATTAATTTAATTATCTACCAATGAATTAAATTAATTACATAATACTTATAAATCTTACTTATTTAACATTAATTATATTCAATTAATTAATCATCCCTTAATTATTCATCTTGATTAATCATTTTTGATTTAATCAATCATTAATTACATTAAGTAATTTGCCCTTAATTAATTACACAAATTAATTATTCTCAACCAATCACATTAATTAACCTTTAATTACCATCTTACTTAATTACCCAAATTTGATTTTTCCGACAATCACATTGATTAATTATCCTTTAATTAATCCACACTCATTAATTTCACAAATTAATCAATCTTTTAACTCATTATACTAAGTAATTAACCCTTAATTTCTCCCATTATGTAATTACCATTAAATAAATTTCCTTTAGTAATTACCCATTAATTACCTATCTTAATTAATGGCCTTAAGTAATTACCTTCATTTTTATCATTGATTAATTAGTGATTAACCTTTAATTACTAATTAAATCAATAAATTTTTTAATTACTTTAAGTAACAAATTACCATAGTAATAAATCATTAATTATCCACCTTACTTAGTGACATTAAGAAATTATCTCTAAGCTACAGTAATTATCATTAATTAATTACATTAAGTGATCAATCTTTAAAATTTGATTTCAAAATTCATTAACTTTTAATTAATCAATCAATTATCCATCCTAATACATTAAATAATTTCTACAATTATTTAGTTACAACTTTAGTTCACCTTAAAACAACAATTTGCATTACATTTTTAAACTTTGGAAATTTGTTTAAAACTTTGCTAATACCTCGTTTTAAAAACCTGGTATATATTTACTTCGGGTCCATCCTGGTATTCACTCGAGTCCAGACCTGAGTGCTACTTTTTAACTTAAAAAGAAACTGAAAAACAAAATACGCACAAAGAAACTCGAAGCCCAACTCGGATCACGGTGCCTCTTCCCCGATCCTTTACTCGAGTTTCCCCTGAGAAGGCTCCTTTCCTTTTTCTCAAGACAAAACCGATATTAATGATACATCGTGCACCTGCACCGGTCCACTGTGGATCTCTGACCATACAAGTGAACACCAACAAGTCACCGAAGACCATCCCCTTCCCTTTCGACCACATGATCGAATGATCGAACTCAAAAACCAATTCGAGCTTAAAAGTCCAACCATGAAACGAAACAAGTCGCCAAAAAATCCTCGATACATCAATTTCGGTCATCAGAGTGCCCGCCACCTTGACCAGATCCTCGTGAAGACCCTCTCTCTGATTCCCCTACGACCACTATCCTCTGTTGTGTTATCGACGGCGCAGCGACCCAAGATCTAACCTCAACTAAAACCAAGTTCACACCCTATTCCGACCATTCTCCGTCGCCTCGATAGTCGAAAAATTCCATGACCATTTTTGCCGACATCGTCGATCACCGAGCTTGCTTCAGTAGAAACCCCGACACCCAAAACCACACCGTTCACCAGAAATTGCCTGAAACCCATTTTCCGTTCATCATGCATTTCCTCTCGAATTACACACTTAAAATTCATGATTCCTTTCTTTAAAATCCTAATTTTTGAAGACAATTTAGATTATAATCATGAATTCAACAATTATTCATTTCGAAATTATGCCATTTTAAACTTTCACTGTAATCTTTACTTTCTAGTTAAAACTATGTTCAGTTCCTATATAAAAATATTTTTATCACTTAATTCTTGTTGTATTGAACAATTTTTGTTTACATATTAAAGCCTAAAGAAGATCGGGAAGGAAGAACTTATAAATTTTTATCAAATTTAAGCCTGAACCAAAAACAAAGAACCTCAATTTAATGCACACTCTCAATTCTCTGTATACATATTATATGTATTCAACTTAAAACAAACATGCACATATATTTTCAAACATGCATCACAATTTTACTTCAAACATCTACCACAAGAATCCAATTTAAACTGTTTTTAAGATTAGTTTACTCACAGTACAACTTGAACAGAGAAGAGATGGCAACGTCTTATACAGGCATCTATATTTCATGTCCAGGCATAAAAGTACTTTCATTTCCAGGCAACACTATAAATTGTTTTGTTACTTTTATAATTTTTTTAAAAGATGTAGCTTACTCACCTTGTAATGTTTGAACAGAGGAATTGGAATTGGTTTTTGAATACTTTGATCTTTCAACTAGAAAATGTTTTGATTTGAGCTTGAAAATAGCAAGCTTCTGATCGGATCTTTGCTCTGGAAATTTGTTTTGAGATGAAGCTTGAATCTTGCTTGATGTTAGAGTTGCATCTAATTCAGTTCTAGATTTCCTTTGATTTTGATCTCTGGCTTGAGATTGAATAAAGGTTTTTGATTTGTTTTTAAGGTTGTTTTCAGTTTATAGGTTTCTTTTAGATTTTCTTCTTTCTCTTTTTTTTTTAAAAAAAATAATGACACCTGTTATTAACATTTCAAGTTACTTACACTTGTTATAATGCATGTTAAATTTTCCTTACAAGTGTTAAGTTTTATGATAAAATTAACTACTCATGTTAAAGTACATTACGTAATCTATACTTGTCTTAAATTTATACATTAATATTTAAATATATTAATAAAAAATTTATATTAAATTTCTTATGTTTAGTATTAATAAGTTAATGTCTTTATTAATAAATTTTAAAGTCAAAAAGAAAATATATTAAAACAAAAGAAATTATTCCTTAGTTAAATCTTATTTTAAATTTAAGCAATAATATATTTTAAATAAATAAGAAATTATCTTTGTTGTTATGAAACTATAAACTTTAAATTGCCAATATATTTAACTTAAAAGAAAAATGATATTGTTTTCCAATTGTACACTTATAAATAATTTATAAAACATAGAATTTTTAAATCCAATTTATTTCTAATATGTTTACAATTGAATTTCAAATCCAAATTTTTATTTACTGCAATATTTATTTAATAAGGCAATCATTTCTTATTTTGCTTTGAAATAGAAATTTATATTATCAGAATTTAATTTATTCAACTCCATTTATATGCATATTCAAATATTCTAACTACCCAAGTTTTATTCGTTCAATTAAATAAAGAAAATCATTATTTCTATCAATTAATCATGTTAATTATCAATTAACAGATACTCCAAAATCTGGGTTATCACACATAGGTTAATAATTCCAAAAGTTTATTAAATAAAATTAAATAATATAATTAAGTAAATAATTAATATAAATGGTTAATCTTTAATTAATTAAGGTCTTAAGTAATTAAAGAATAATTAATTAATTTCATTAGTTAATTAAAATAATAATGAATGGTAATTAAAGAATAAGTAATTTCAATAATTAATTAAAATAATAATAAATGGTAATTAAAAAATAATTAATTAATTTCAATAATTAATTAAAATAATAATAAATGGTTTGTAACTAATTAATGTTAATTAAGCTGGATTATAAGTAATTAATTCATAAGTAATTAATGTATTTGGTTTAAATTAAATTAATTATAAATCGTGTGATTAGTTAATCTTGCTTATGAATGATTGATTATATTGAATGATTGGATTGATTAATATTCCTAGTCTGATAATTTGTGATGTTATGTGATATGAAATGCTTTGAGTTAAGCTGTGATAAATGTGAGTAATTTATCTGTGATGAATTTGCTATGTGAATATGATATCCTAGATTGAATCAAATTGTTTTACTTAGATAACTTGGCCTTAAAAGAAACATCTGGATTTCGATAAGACCATGATCTGATATCAATTTGTTATTCAAAAACCACATCGATCCAAATTAAGCCATAGGTCGTGAAATCTCAAGTGAAGATCGAGAATGAAGATTCAGAGTGTAAGGGCTATTTGTCGTTAACTCTGAGGGTGATTCAAAAACGAGCGTAACGGAGATAGTGCCTTTGGTTCCGTTCAGACCCAGAATGGACTTGTATGGATGAGTGCCATCAGACCATCGTCAATGGAGGACGGTGAGCATTCCAAGATAAGTGTGCTATAAAGGTAATCGTAGCCTCAAGTCTCATCAACTGGGAATGGCTAAAACGTGGAGGTGCAGCAAGGCTAAGTGGGTAGCACCCAAGTAGGATAAGATTTTCCCGTCTAGAGGTCCCTTTTATTCGGCTGTGCGGGCGGTTGTTAGCTACAATAGTGGGGTAGTCTTATTCAGACTATCCGGTAAGGAGTAGCTCTAGTTTTTTGTTGCAGGGGATTAGGGTGGATCCTTGGTACTCTAATCTAGACCGGGTACTGTGACGGAGGATATCCCAGTAGCCCGGCCATTGTATGGAATCCAATATCCAATGAGCGCCTGTATGATTTTGATTGTGCCCAACTATGTTGGAACGTGAGATGTAAGCATTCTAGCAATTGCTTATTTTATATTGAAAACCCAAGACATTATTATAATATAAGTGGATTTCCTATCAAATGTTTTGGTTATCGTAAGGGAAAAACTTGTCCGTGTTTATTTGCGGAGAGTCTTACGAGATACTTTTGATTATAAAATGATTTTTCAAGTTAAACAACTTAACCATTTACTCACACCAGACCCATTTCTGACCCGGAGTTTATTTCTGTTTTTCTTAAACTCTTGGATACTCAAATTTTTATGGGTAGCCAAGTGATCAGGTTGGCTTAACGTATTTGGAAAGAACTTGGAGCAGGGATTTGGCATATCTATATATCTATTCCGCTGTGTTAGTATCATCCGTTTTGCATTTTGGAATGTAATTTATAGACAATTCTTCACGACTGTCTAATATGATGTTGTATAACTATATGACTCTGATGTATGATGAATACTAGTAATATCTATGTGATGTAATATATTTTTCCATTTCGCTATGAGATTCTGATTTTGTTTAATTCTTTCTTTCTATCTATTTTCTTTTCTACCTATTTCTTTCTAAATTACGATACGTCTTTCTATGGAATGAAAGGTGGGTCGTCACAGTTGGTATCAGAGCGCTACATGAGAGAGCGTACTTGTAACATACATACACACACACACACACACACATATACATATATTATAGGATCGATTTCGCCCTAGAGGGGGGTGAATAGGGTGATACTATAGGTTATAAAAATTTATTGTGGAAGTATATAAAATAATTTCAATGCATATAATAGTCAACAGCATAGATAATTGCAGAATAATAAAAATGCAGAAATAGAACAACACATAATTTACCCAACTTCGGCAAAACCCTACCTACGTGTTGCCCCAAGGTTCCTACTAGAAATTAAATAGTCCGACGCTTACACATGTAAACTCGCAAAACCCGCTATCGACTAGCCTTAACTCTACGCTCAGAACCCAAGCACAACTCAGCCACTGAGTTGCGAATTCTCAAACTACACCACCGTAGTTCATCTCCTAGTCACATGACTAGAATTTACAATGTTTAAAGTAAAATCACAATTAAAAAAACAATTTAAATAACTCAAAACCCTAAATTTAAAAAATTAAGCCCAAATATAATTAAGCCGGCCCTAATTAAAATAAATGATAAACATTATCCTCTTTTCCCTTTTTATATCTTCGGCCGACTCTTTGATAATGGCTGCTTCATCGTTCATTCCTCTTTCCACAACTTTAGGGTTTCTCTAAAATTGAAATTGCCGCTTAGTTGAATTAACTGCTGATGCTTCTAATTCTTTCTTCTATCAGTGATTGCTTATGGCTACTTCAATTCGATCGACTTCGAATTAAAATTGGTATGTAGTTTTCCTTTTTGCTTTTCTGGTTGATATCTTGAACTCGATCGATGATTCGAGTTGAATGATTATATTCTCTATTTAGCTCGAACTAGAATGAATTTCTCGGCCGATGATGAATAGGTTTATATAGGGTTCGAACCCCTTGATTTTCGTTCGTATACAATTATTTGAATTCGTCATTACTTTGTCCCAGCCGTTCAATTTTTTTTTGATTCTAGTGATGATTACTGACTTATTCAATTCGTATATTATTGATTGCTTGGTTATCACGGCTTCGATTCACTTTGACACTATTTTCCTGGCTCACCATGGTTTCGAATTTGAACTGTTCGATTCCGTTCTTGTTGACTTCGGCTTGTGATATTGTTTATGTGATGATTTCTGACCTCGGCGATTTGCTGGCCTTTGAATTTGGCCACTTTGATTTGAATATAAAACCTGCTTCCTGACTTTACTCTGTTGACATCGGCATAATTGCTGCTTTGAATTCTCTAGCATGTTTCACTGTCATGTGTTTTGGCTTTGTTTAGTTCATCATGTGTTCGTGGTTGACTTCGACTTTGGTAAAAGTGTTAATTGCTCTGTTGTATTTCCTTGTAGTCTTTATTGCACACATAGTTACATGAGTTTTGATTCTCTTGAATTGAAGCTTCATTGACTTGCACACTTGTTTTTGCTTGGTTTACTTCAAGTTGTCTATGTATATATACACTGCCTCCATCTTTATATTCCATAATCTGTTCATTTGAACTGTGTTTGCATTGTTGACATATTGATCCCTCTGGCCTGTTTCCACTTTGCCTGTACTCTGGTCTTTGTTGGTTTGTGTGTATTTGGCCTTGCTGTATGGTCAGTGCTGATTTGGTTTTGATTTCTTCATGACATGTATGCACGTATACATATGTGTTTGTGAGAAAATACTTGTTGCATCCAATTTACTGCATATTTATACTTGAGGCTGTACATTTGAGTCTTGTGCCTTGTCTGGTTCATCTGGTTACAATACCATGGTTTGTTTGTCTAGTGGCATTTGATCTTGCACTGCTTGCATATGCATATAAACTTAGACTTGAAGTCTGGTGGCTTCACTTTTTCATTTGAACTGGTTGCCTCGAGTACATATGTGTGTACTACATTGCTGTTATATGTTGCAAACTTGAGTCTTGTATTGTATTGTGGTGAGTTGCTTGTACATGCCTCGTTTATATTCCATTCACCATTGTTGCACTGTCTTTATTCTGACCAGTTCATTTCCTTGAGTCTGGTTTGGACTGTCTAGTCTCTGCTTCATGTGTATATCATTGAATTTTTTGGTCAAGGCTTGATTATATTGGTTTTGGATTTTTGACTATTTTATTGAATTGGTACGTTTGGATTACACCTATGTCAAATCCAGCTTAAGGCTCGGGTTTGACTTTGTGCCCGTGTTATGACTTTACTTGAGTTGAACCTGGCTTTTGATTTGAGTTTGACCTTGTGCTCACCTATCCATGCAATTTTATCAAGTGTATATCGGTGTGCACGGCCGTGTGGCATGTACAGTGATACACTATGCATGTCACAAGTTGTTCGTGTATGATGAATTCAAAATTAATTGATGACAAACAACCCAAATAACTGAGGAAAATAATGTTTTCAAAATCACATTTTATTTTACACTGCAAAAATATTTCATTTTCAATTTTATGCATTACTGTGTATTTTTGCAGATCACTCAGATGCTGGATTCAATTTGGAATAGTGTTGAAGATAAATTTGAGTGAATGAGCGATATGTAGTGAGGACATATGCATATGAGAAATTGTGATGTGATTGAAATTGAAATTAATATATACAGTGAGAGCTCAAATTTGTACTATCCAAAATTGTAATAGATATTTGTTTGAATAAAATATCTGTTTGAATTTAAATTCTATGTTTTTTATTTTATTTAGCAAATATTTATTTAATTACGTGAAGAATAATATAGTACTTTAACAAATACATTTGAATGAATATATATATATATATATATATGTTTATTCGCATATTCAACAATCTCCCCCTTTTGATTATAACAAACATATATTTAAGATTTTGAATTTATTAAATGTATTTGATCTTTGATAGACTCTATTTGCTCCCCCTATTTAAATGCTCCCTCTCTACACAAGGCTTCTCCTTCATATATGCATGAATAAAAAATATGCAATGATCCTATATGCAAATAGAAAATATATTTGATCTTTATTTGCCAAAATCTTAACTTTCCTCTCCCTTTTGTTGTTAGCAAAAGAGTAATGGTGTTAGAATCATAGAGATAAAGTGATAGACATTAATACATCATTAGAACCCAATCGAATATAAATATTAAATTTTAATAAAAAATGAAACAAAAATCATAAATACTCTATTTGACGCGTATTCCACTTTAGAATGATAAGGATAATGTCATCAAGTAAAACCATATAGTTGTGTCTATTTGTGGTATATTTATATCGGAAATTTGAACATCTACTAATCATGCATAACCGTTAGGACTTTTAAATGATATTAGTAGTATTCTAATTTTTTTTTAAAAATGAGTTCAAGTATCTTCTAACCATGCATAACCGTAAGGACTTTTAAATGGGATTAGAATCAACTTGTTTATTCAATTAATCAATTTTAATATGCATTCCATACATGCATAACCGCGAGGACTTTTAAATGAGCATGGAAGCACATAAAAAATTCTAAGTAATTCACCCATGCATAACCGTGAGTACTTTTAAGTAAGAGTGAATACTTTGAATGTTTTTATTTGTTAAAAAAGTAATGAAATGAAAAATGAATGATTTCCTGTTTAAAATACCACATATTGATAAACTATTGAATTTTGATGAGTGATGGTCGTTAGAAATATGATAGAAATAGAGATGGTCATGGAATTTTTACCAATAAAAAGTTCTTATAGCTCTTGTTCAAATTTCTAAAGAAACTTACTAAATTTTACGTTTCAAGTTATAATATATGATTGATATCAACACTCGTCACTTTTTCAATCACTATTTATCTTATCGATAATTAATAGGGAGTCATATTAGTCAATGTTATCTTTTAAAATCAAATCCAAAAATAATTATAAAATCAAATTTTCTAAGATGACTAATCTGAAACAAGGTCAACAAAAAATATTTTTTGGAAGGGGTTTTTATAAGAAAAATTCTGCTATTTGAATTTAAAATGAAAAATATGCAGATATTTTCTTTAAAAAACGATGCAGCTACAGAATGTCTCAACATAAATCTCATTCCACTAGTAATTTTTCTACCAACTAGATTGCTAGTGTAATCTGCATCTGAATTTTTCTTTCACTCGAGATTCTACAGACCAGACCGTGATGTTGTAACAAATTCTTGAAGACCTTTTTTAATGAAATTCTTTTTTATTTTAATTGAAGTCATGCTAATAAACAAAAATCATGAATATAGAGTCAGCCGTAAAATAATCAAATGTATTGTCATCAACCAATAAAACACTATCATTAATCCAAACTATTCTATACGAAGTAGTTCAAAGACTCTAGAGTTTTTTATAGCGTTCTTGGCGTAAGAATATAATTGGTTAATAATTTTTGAATAAGTCAGAATCATTATCAACATTCATTTCATTGTCACATTATTAGCTGATTTAATTCAGATTATGGTTCAGATTATCACATTTAATATTTTGTTTAAAATGAATATACCATTACCTCTTTTATCTTTATGATAATTTTTCATTTTTGTCCATTGTGATTCTGCCACCTTTGTATTAGGCTAAGGAATCTTTGCTTTGTCGACCGTTGTATGCTTGGAACAGCCAAAATCCTAGTAAAACTATTGTAGTTTCTTTAGCCCGCCACTTTACCTACACAAGAAAAGGTTTTTGTGACCTATTTGTTTCTGTAGGTCCATGGTTGTTAGTGGCAACAGATTTTGAAAAATATGTTTTTGGAGATCCAAAACTATTTACATATGCTCCGTTTAGCACCCAGATTTGTTTAACTTTCAAAGATTTTATATTTGTGCCTTTTGGAACCCAAATTGAAATGTTTTTCACGTATTTGGGTCTATACCAACAATTATTTTGATTGTGTCCATATTTTCTACAAATTGTGCACATGGAATTGACTTGATTAATTTCATTTATAACATTCTCAGATTGATTATATCCAAGTCCTTGTCTAATAGTATTAACAGTTTGTTTCCTTAATAGCATATTCAATGATTTTTCACTTTTGGAGAATTTTTCTAAAGTCGTTGACAGTTGTTGGACTTGTATTTTGAGAGATTCATTTTCGTTCAATAATTGTGTGCATCTTTTAATTGAGTTTTCTCTTCGTCTTTTCACTTTCTTTCAAAATCATAATTTCATTTTTGAGTGATTTAATTTTAATTTCTGATTTTTTAATTTCATCTTCAAATGTTGGACACTTTTAACACTTAGGGCTCTTAGTTTGATAGTTTTTAACCAATTGATTAAGTGGTTTATTTGATTCTATCAAATTATCTCTTTGCGATTCAATTTTGGCATATTTTTTCCTAAGTCGTTCAAAACAGCCATTTACTTTGTGGAAATATATAAGTAATTTTGAGTGAGTAAGTTTTGATACCTCGCTTGGCTCGTCATCATCGCTATCGGTTATATCACGTCGAAAGCACAGAATTGCTTTCTCACTCTCACTGCAGTCGCTTTTATTCTACGTGGCTGCAAAACTTTTCCTTTTCGAATTCTTTTCTTTGCCATCGATTTCCAGGACAAATGGGCCTAATGTGTCTGGGTTTGTCGCACTTAAGACAGATACTCTCCCATTCCTCTGGGTTGTCTAGTGCTTTGAATATTCTGCTTTTCAGTTTTTGATTTAGAGCTGGATTTCTGTATTTGCGGTTCCATTTTTTGAATCTCTTCATTAATAATGCCAGCTCAGCTGCTCCATCTTCATCATCCTTATTACAACCGCCTTTTAACAATCCTGTTAAGTACATTTCTTTAGCTGAGTCGGTTGTGAAGGATTTCTCATTGCTGTTGACTTTTGCACTATTTTTTGCATCAAAAGTTTTCCAGATTTTCTGTGCATTTTCACAATGAGATATAAAGTTAAAATTATCTTGATTAATATGAAAATATAATATATGCATAGCGAGAGCATTAATCGAGATAATTTTCTCATCTATTATATCACACCCATTTTCAATAATATCCCAACAATTATCATTAACAGATTTTAAATAAAATTCTATTTTTAATTTCCAATTCAAAAAATCTATTCCATCAAAAATAGGAGGGATAATACTAAACCAACCCTCAATAAAAGTAGCCATTTTTAAAATTCAAATTTGTAAAAAGAATTGGTCTTTGAAAAATCAAACTTTTTAAAACAAAAATGACTTTTGTTCCTAGCTCTGATACCACTTGTAGGATCGATTTCACCCTAGAGGGGGGTGAATAGGGTGATACTATAAGTTATAAAAATTTATTGTGGAAGTATATAAAATAATTTCAGCGAAGATAACAGTCAGCAGCACAGATAACAGCAGAATAATAAAAATGCAGAAATAGAACAATACATAATTTACCCAGCTTCGGCAAAACCCTGCCTACATGCTGCCCCCAAGGTTTCTACTAGAAATTAAGCAGTCAGACGCTTACACACGTAAACTCGCGACACCCGCTATCGACTAGCCATAAATTTACACTCAAAACCCTGCCACAACTCAGCCATTAAGTTGCAAATTCTCGACCTACACCACCATAGTTCATCCCCTAATCACACAACTAGAATTTACAATGTTTAAAGAAAAATTACAATTAAAAAACAATTTAAATAACTCAAAACCCTAAATTTAAAAAGTTAAGCCCAAATGTAACTAAGCTGGCCCTAATTAAAATAAGTGATAAACATTATCCTCTTTTCCCTTTTTATATCTTCGGCTGACTCCTTGATAATGCCTGCTTCGACGTTCGTTCCTCTTTCCACAACTTTAGTTTCTATAAAATTGAAGTTGCTGCTTAGTTGAATTAACTGCTGATGCTTTGAATTCTTTCTTCTATCAGTGATTGCTTGCGGCTACTTCAATTCAATCGAGTTCGAATTAAAATTGGTATGTTGTTTTCCTTTTTGCTTTTCTGGTTGGTATCTTGAACTCGATCGATGATTCAAGTTGAATGATTATGTTCTCTGTTTAGCTCGAACTCGAATGAATTTCTCGGCCGATGATGAATGGGTTTATATAGGGTTCGAACCCCTTGATTTTCGTTCGTATACATTTATTTGAATTTGTCAATTACTTTATTTCGGCCGTTCGATTTTTTTTATGCTAATGATGATTACTGACTTGTTCAATTCGTATATTATTGATTGCTTGGTTATTACAGCTTCGATTCATTTTGAGACTGTTTTCCTTGCTCATCACGATTTCAAATTTGAATTGTTCGATTCCGTTCTTGTTGACTTCGGCTTGTGATATTGTTTATATGATTATTTCTGGCCTCCACGATTTATTGGCCTTTGACTTTGGCCAATTTGATTTGAATTTGTAAAACCTGCTTCTAACTTTACTCTGTTTACATCAGCATGATTGCTTCTTTGAATTCTCTGGCATGTTTCACTGTCATATGTTTTGGCTTTGTTTAGTTCATCGTGTGTTCGTGGTTGACTTTGACTTTGGTTAAAGTGTTAGTTGCTCTGTTGTATTTCTTTGTAGTCTTCATTGCACACATATTTACATGAGTTTTGATTCTCTTGACTTGAAGCTTCATTGATTTGCACACTTGTTTATGCTTGGTTTACTTCAAGTTGTCTATGTATATATACACTGCTTCCATCTTTATATTGCATAGTCTGTTCATTTGAACTGTGTTTGCATCGTTGCCATATTGATCCCTCTAGCCTGTTTCCACTTTGTCTGTACTTTGGTCTTTGTTGATTTGTGTGTATTTGGCCTTGCTATATGGTCAGTGCTGATTTTGTTCTGATTTCTTCATGACATGTATGCATGTATACATATGTGTTTGTGAGAAAATACTTGTTGCATCCAATTTACTGCATATATATATACTTGAGGCTGTACATTTGAGTCTTGTGCCTTGTCTGGTTCATCTGGTACAGTACTGTGGTCTGTTTGTCTAGTGGCATTTGATCTCGCACTGTTTGCATATCCATATAAACTTAGACTTGAAGTCGGGTGAATTCACTTTTGCATTTGAACTGGTTGCTTCGAGTACATATGTGTGTACGGCATTGTTGTTATAAGTTGCAAATTTGAGTCTTGTATTGTATTGTATTGTGGTGAGTTGCTTGTACATGCCTCGTTTATGTTATGTTCACCATTGTTTCACTGTCTTTATTCTGAACAGTTCATTTCCTTGAGTCTGCTTTGGACTGTATAGTCTCTGCTTCATGTGTATATCAGTGAACTTTTTGGCCGAGGCTTGATTTATATTGGTTTTGGTTTTTTGACAATTTTATTGAATTAGTACATTTGGATTACACCTGTGTTAAATACAGCTTAAGGCTTGGGTTTGATCTTGTGCTCGTGTCATGACTTTACTTGAGCTGAACCTGGCTTTTGATTTGGGTTTGACCTTGTGCTCACCTGTCCCTGCAATCTTATCAAGTGTATATCGGTGTGCATGGCCTTATGACATGTACAGTGATACACTATGCATGTCACAAGTTGTTCGTGTATGATGAATTCAAAATTAAATGATGACGAACAACCCAAATAACTGCAGCAAATAATATTTTCAAAATCACATTTTATTTTACACTACAAAAATATTTCATTTTCAATTTTACTACGTCAGTGTGCATTTTTACAGATCGCTCAAATGCTGGATTCAATCTGGATTAGTGTTGAAGATAAATTTGAGTGAATGAGCGATATGTAGTGAAGACATTTGTATATGAAAAAGTGTGATGTGATTGAAATTTTAATGTAATTGAAATTCATATATATAGTGAGAGCTCAAATTTGTACTATCCAAAATTGTAGTAAATATTTGTTTGAATAAAAAATCTGTTTGAATTTAAATTTTGTGTTATTTATTTTACTCAGCAAATATTTATT
Organism: Allium cepa; assembly: GCA_030765085.1. NCBI lineage: Eukaryota > Viridiplantae > Streptophyta > Magnoliopsida > Asparagales > Amaryllidaceae > Allium > Allium cepa. Next base: position 922,526,687 of record CM060931.1, on the reverse strand, counting down.
TAATTATGTGAAGAATAAAATAGTACATTAACAAATACATTTAAATGAATATATATATATATATATGTTTATTATCATCAAACAAAAATCATATACTCGCTTATTCAACATATATATACCTATCTGATTATTGGGTTACCTGTCCAGGTTGCCAACATGAGTTCTAGAGGAAGAAGAGGCAGAGGTGTGAGTAGCACGACGACCACGAATGAAAGAGGTCGGAATGCTGACGGAGGAAGGGTAACTAGCGAGGCTGTAAACCCAATACCGCCTCGAGTAAGCTTTGCAGCGTTGTGAAAGATTTTACCAATCTTGGAGGAAAGCCTTTTAAGGGTACGGAGTCCACCATTGAAGTTCAAGCTTGGGTTGCGCTTGTGTGAGCGGATTTTTAAGAGTTTGGATCTGTTAGATGAGCAAAAGCGTGCTATGACATCATGGAAACTTCAAGGAGTAGCTGCATGGTGGGATGCAGTTACAATGAATATTTTCGAGGATGATATCTCTCAGAGCAAGTTCAAGGAAGTGTTTGAAAAACAGTTTATGCCTACCGCAAGGAAGACTCGTCTGTATAGGAATTTTTTGGATCTTAAGCAAGAAAGTTTGTCTGTATCTAAGTATGAAACGAAGTCCAATGAGTTGTCCCGCTATGGACGTGGTCTTATTGATATACCCCTCAAGAAGAATGGGATGTTTGTGCTTGGAATGAGGCCCGAGTTTCATGAGAAGATGATTGAACATCTCAAAGGATCATTCATGGAATTTATAGATATGGCATTGAGATACGTAGAGCTGATGGAAAAGAAACCCTTGGCAACAGTGGCAACACCGAGTAGGAATTCTACTAATCCGAACAAAAGGAAATTCAATCCAAATCGGAAGAGGCAGGGTAAAGGGAAACCTGGAGGCAACAACACAACTCGGAAATGTTATGTGTGCCAGCAGAAAGGTCATTTGGCTAAGCAGTGTCCTAGAGGTAGTGCTTAGAAGCAGCATCAGAGTGGAACCACCGCAATGGTTCAGAAGTCTTTGTGTTTCAACTGTCAACAGCCAGGGCATATGGTGAAAACATGCCCACTTCTCCAGAGAGCTCAACCGACCATAGTGTTTGCTATTCAAGGTGGATCGTCAACTTCTATGGATGGGAAAGGCAAAGGCGTTTTTGAAGGTACTTTGCTTTAGATGGCATTTATGTTAGAATTTTGTTTGATTTTGGTGCTTCCCTTAGTTTTATTTTTTTGGAATCGGTAGAGAAATTTCATCTTACCCCTAGTGTTGTGCACCGTCCTATTTTTGTATCTAATCCCATAGGAGGAGTGACTAATTTAGATATGATCTACAGAGGTCTAAGAATTTTTTATCTATCCCATAGTTTCTTGTGAGACCTATACATATTGGATTTTAATGGATTTGACCTTTTTCGGGAATGGATTGGTTAGACAAGCATAAGGCTATTCTGATTTGTGAAGAGAGAACCATATCATTGGAAACTGAACTGGAAAGGATTACAAAAGTTACTTGCGATAGTTCAGGAATTCACCTGGGTAGTCCTTTGCATGGACTCGAGGCATCTCAAGAATACATAGGATTCATCAAAGTTGTCAATGATTTTCGAGATGTCTTCGAAGAAGTCAAAAGTCTGCCCTCGCATCGGGAGATTGAGTTCCATATCAACATAGTTCCAAGAGCGATACCGGTGGTTCAATCATGTAGAAGGATGGTTCCGAGAGAGACGAATTCGTGAAGCAGACTCAGGATTTCTTGGAGAGAGGATTGATCAGGCCTAGTCGTTCTAGCTAGGGTTCTGCTATAGTTTTAGTGACCAAATCAGAGGGGTCATTAAGATTTTTTGTTGACTATCGGGAATTGAATAAGGTTACTATAAGGAATAATTACCCCTTGCCTCGTATTGATGATCGTTTCGATCAACTTCATCGAGCTTCTATTTTCTCCCAATTGGATCTAGCTTCGGGTTTTCACTAGCTAAGGGTAGCTGAAGATAGTATACCCTTGACCGGGTTCGGAGGACCCAACAGTTTTTATGAGTGGCCAGTTATGCCTTTTGCAATAACCTACGCTTCAGCTTATTTTGTGGATCTGACGAACTGCGTCTTCTGGGATGTGCTGAACAAGTTCGTGCTCGTGTTCATCGACGACATTCTCATCTATTCCAAATCTAAAGAGGTGCATAAGCGTTATTTTGAGATAGTACTGGAAACATTGAGGAGGCAAGTCCTGAAAGCTAAGTTTTCGAAGTGCCATTTTTGGATGTCAGAAGCAAGATTTTTGGGACATATCGTACCTAGATAAGATATTTCTATGGATCCGGCCAAGGTTGCAGCTGTTCAAGAGTGCAAGAAACCGTAGACTCCTACGGAAGTTGCACAGTTTTCTTGGTTTGGCGGGTTACTACAGGAAATTTATCCGGAATTACTCTAAGATTTCTTCTCACTGACAAAGCTGACTAGAAAGGGCGTGAAGTTTAAATGGACTCCTAAGTGTGAATAAGCATTTCTGAATTTGAAGGCGAGGTTGACCAGTGCACCTATTCTGGCTATTCCGGATGAAAGGAGTAAGTTCGAAGTTTATGCCGATGCTTATGGAGTAGGGCTGGGGCTGTGCTGATGCAGAATGGAAGAGTGATTGCGTACACGAGTAGGCAATTGAAGCTGCATGAGAAGAACTACATTACGCATGATTTGGAATTGTTGGCTATCGTCTTTGCTCTGAAGATATGGAGGCATTATCTGTTGGGTGAGAACTTCGAGTTTTTCGCCTATCATAAACCCTTAAAGTATCTTTTCTCCCAGAAAGATTTGAATTTGAGGCAACAAAGATGGGTGGAATTTTTGGCATCATATGATCTGGATATTCTCTATACTCTAGGGAAAGCGAATGTAGTGGCAGATGTTTTGAGTAGAAATGCAGTTTTGGTTATTTTTGAAGTTATCCCGTCTCCACAAGAAAGGATTGTAAGCAATCATATGAATGATAGAACTTTTGAGGAATTAATTCTTGGAGCTAAGGAAGGTCGATATTCGGATTTCAAGATAGATGGTCAAGGAGCTTTGAGAATCAATGGACGATTGTGTGTGCCAGATGTGGACGGATTGAGTCAAGAAGTTTTATTGGAAGGCCACAAATCAAGGTTGAGTATCCATCCGGGGATCTCAAAGATGTATAAGGATTTGAAAACAGTTTTCTGGTGGCCGGGCATGAAGAAGGATATTGCTACCTTCGTCAATGGATATGATATGTGTCAACAAGTGAAGGGTGATTAGCAGAAGACTACAGGATTGTTGCAGCCTCTTGATGTCCTAAAGTGTAAGTGGGAAACGATATCAATGATTTCGTCTATGGGTTGCTAAGGACCAGAAAAGGAAATAAGGGAGTGTGGGTAATCGTACACCAGCTGACCAAAAGCGCCCATTTTATCCCAGTTAAGAAAACCAGAACTGCAGCGTCCTTAGCAGAGATCTTCTTGAATGAGATCGTCAGGTTGCACGGAGTTCTCATCATCATAGTGAGTGACCGTGACCCAATCTTTACCAGCGAATTTTGGGAAGCTCTATAGACAGCTCTTGGAACACGGTTGAGTTTGAGTACAACTTATCATCCCCAAACAGACGGTCAAATAGAAAGGCTAAATCGTATTCTTGAGGATATGTTGAGAGCCTGTATCTTGGATTTCGATGGATCTGGGAGGACCATCTGCACTTGGTAGAATTCTCGTACAACAATAGTTATCAGGCGAGTATTAAGATGACACCCTAAGAAGCTTTGTATGGGAGACCTTGTAGATCACCGTCCTGTTGGGTAGAATCTGGAGATTGTCTTGTTCTTGGTCCAGATTTGATTCGAGTGGAATCTGTGAAGGTGGAGCTAATCAAGAAGAGAATGAAAGCAACCCAGGATCGTCAGAAGAGTTATGCGGACAAGAGACGAAGGCAATTGGAATTCGAAGTTGAAGATTTGGTTTTTGTCAATGTTTCCTCGATTAAAGGAGGGATCAGATTTGGTAAAGCAGGAAAACTTTCCCCGAGATATATTGGACCTTTCTGTGTGCTCGATAGAATTGGTGCTTTGGCCTATAGGATTGAATTATCAGAACGGATGGCTGGAATTCACAATGTCTTTCACTTATCTCATCTGAGGAAGTACGTGTATGACCCATCACTAGTTGTAGAACCGGCAGTCCAGGAAGATTTAGAGGTCGAACCGGACTTAACTGTGGTTAGGCATCCAGTCCAGATTGCAGACCGAGATGTGAAGCAGCTCAGGAACAAAGTGATGAAGCTGGTCAAGATTCAGTGGAGTGAGGATCCCAGAGATTTTACCTGGGAAACTCTAGATAGTATTAGGAAAGACTATCTGGATTTGTGTCAGGATAGTTAGGAATGTTGTTTGAATGAATTGTTTGCTTTGGCTGTTAGTATATGGCTGATATGTATGCTTGATTGTTTGAATATATAAAGCTTTTGGGATTATCTTTTGCTTTTAAATTTCAGGGACGAAATTCTTTTAAAGGGGAGGAATGTGATGACCCAGAATTTTTGGCAATATTAGTTTGATAATCTTCTAACATAACTATTTAAAATTGGCAAATTTATCTTTTCAAAACAAATAAAAATATGTTTTCTAATTATAATATATATATATTGTGAATAGGAAGCTGTGGTTTGAATTCAATATAATAATTCTCAAAGGATATGTAAAGTTAAATTGAATATTTTTAAAATGCCAAACAAAAATATTTATTAATTAAACGTATAATAGTTTAAGCTTAAAATAAGATTTAATAAAGGTTTAATGTACTTTCTTTAAGTTATACATAGGATAATCTAATTAGTAAAAGTAAATATAAAAAAACATAAAACTTATATAAATATAAAACTAATAGAAAATATAATAGCAAATCATATAAAAACATAAATGCATGCAATTTAACAAGTGTAAGCTAATTATAACATGCAAAATACAAGTGTCATATTTTATTTATTTTTTTCTTTTTTAAAAATAATAAAACAAGGCTACATATACATCTCTACTCCTTCTTGTTTCATTTTCTTCTATCTTTCACTTTTTCAAAACAAAACTGAGCAACTAAAAACCAGAGAAATAAAAACTAAATTATATAACCTCTTTCAAGTTTTCCAACCTGAAGCTAAAGCAAAGATTCAACTCAGTTTAATCAAGAAATTCAAGATTCAAATTGCAACTTAATCAAGTTGCAGATCAAAACCAAGTTTTCAGTTTTCAAACAATTTCCAATTTTTAAAAGATTAAAATCAGTTCCAGGCTTCTTTGTTCAACAAATATACAATGAGTAAATTAATTTTTAAAAGCTAAATCTGTTTATATCTTGATGCATGTGATAAATATTTGAAGTAAAGCTGTGAAAAATGTTTGCATGAATGTTTAATATGCTTGCATGTATATAAATATGATGTTGATTATGTGCATGTCTGCATATATATATATATATATATATATATATATATATATATATATATATATGTATGTATGTATGTATGTATGTATGTATGTTTTTGTATTGAAAGGCTAAGATAAGTTCAAATTTCCAAATCCTCTTCCCCTAGTCTCTTTTAGGTTAGGATCTTTAAAAGAAAAATGTTGTATTAACTAAATTTAGTTTTTAAAAATGTTAATAAGTGTAATTAAAAAGTAGATTAACTGAAGAGGAAGAAGAACAACAAAAAGTAAATCGGGTCAGAAAATTTATTGTTTAAATTTTGGTTTTTGTTTATATCACCTGATTCGTTTTCAAAAACTATGATTTTTAAAAGTAAAATCAAGATTTTTAAGTTTGTTTTGGGGTGGAATTTTCGAGTTGATCGGAATTGAGAATCTGCTAGATTTCTGGCAATTGGCGAATGGTGGAGTCTCGTGTTCATCGCTGAAGGAAGCTTGGAGGTCGAAACTCATAGGAAAAATGGTCTCTAGATTTATCGATCACTTTGGAGGTTGAACGGCATTGAAGTAGGGTTTTAAACGCAGGATTGGTCGATATCGAATTCGAGGCTACTTCGTTGACGAGGATGCATCGGACTCGATCGGAGCAAGAGGAATAGGTGGGTGGGTCTACGGCGAAGCTTTAGTTGGAGTGTCAAACTTTTTGTTGACCGGAGGTGGCAACCCGAGGTGGTTTTTGGGTGATCGGGTTCGTTCCAGTGGGGTTCGTTTGTGCTTGAATTTGTTTTTGTGTTCGATTTTAGGTTTTGGGTGGTCAGATTGTTAGAGAGGGTCGTCGGCGATGGGTGAGTGGTAGCAGATGGCCGGAGCAACGACGATTAGGTGTGCAAGTGCACATGTATCTGTGTGTCAGTGTTAGGTTTGAGTTGCTGTAGGATTTGAGTGAGAGAGTGAGCCTCGGGTTTGGACTCGGGAAGATTTGGTTTTGGCTCGAGGAAGATATCAGGTAGTTCGCGAGTGATTTTAACAGTAGTAACAATTTTTAAAATTTAACACAAACAAGTTCTTTAAAAAAAAAAGGAAGTGGCTCTGGTTTGAGTGCGGGTATGCATTGGGTTTGGCTCGGGTCGGTACTAAGGTATTAACAAATTTTTAAAAGTTAAAGTAAAACTAGTTTTAAACAATTTCTTAACTAATTCTTTTAAATAATAAATGTTTTATTTAAGTTTTGGGTTAGTTAAAGTTATAAAATAATTTTTTTTAAATTAATTAAGTTTAAGGTATTTATTTATATGTCCTTTATTTTATTTAATTCTTAAGTTTATTTAAAATTAAATAGTATAATTAAGTAGTTAATTAAAGAAGGTAAAATGTTTTTAATTATTTATTAATTTAAGATATTAGTTATTTCATAGGTTAATAATAAATTAATTCCAAAAGATTATTAAATAAAATTAAATAATATAATTAAGTAAATAATTAAGATAAATGGTCTGTCTTTAATTAATTAAGGTGTTAAGTAATTCAAGAATAATTAATTAATTTCAATAATTAATTAAATAATAATAAATGGTAGTTAAAGAATTATTAATTAATTTCAAGAAATAATTAAAATAATAATAAATGGTAATTAAAGAATAATTAATTAATTTCAATAATTGATTAAAATAATAATAAATGGTTTGTAACTAATTAATGTTAATTAAGCAGGATTATAAGTAATTAATTCATAAGTAACTAATTTATTTGGTTTAAATTAAATTAATTATAAATTGTGTGATTAATTAATCTTGCTTATGAATGATTAATTACATTGAATGATTGGATTGATTAATATCCCTAGTTTGATAATTTGTGATGTTCTGTGATATGAAATGCTCTGAGTTGAACTGTGATAAATGTGAGTTATTTATCTATGATGTATTTGCTGTGTGAATATGATATCCTGAATTGAATCAAATTGTTTTACTTAAACAATTTGGCCTTAAAAGAAACGTTTGGATTTCGATGAGACTAGGATCAGATATCAATTTGTTATCCGAAAACCACATCGATCTAAATTAAGCGATAGGTCGTGAAATCTCAAATGAAGATCAAGAATGAAGATTCAGAATGCAAGGGCTATTTATCGTTAACTCTGAGGGTGATTCCAAAATGAGTGTAATGGAGATAGTGCCTGCGGTTCCGTTTGGACCCGGAACGGACTTGTATGGATGAATGCTATTAGACCATTGTCAGTGGAGGACGATGAGCTTTCCATGATAAGTGTGTTATAAACGTAATCGTAGCTTCAAGCCTCATCAACCGGAAATGGCTAAAACAGGGGAGGTACGGCAAGGCTAAGTGGGTAGCACCCAAGTATGATAAGATTTTCCCCTGTCTAGAGGTCTCTTTTATTCGGTTGTGTGGGCGGTTGTTGGCCACAACCGCAGGGTTGGCTTATTCGGACTATCCATTAAAGGGTATCTCCGGTCTTGTGTTGTAGGGGATCAGGGTGGATCCTCGATACTCTGATCTAGACCAGGTACTATGACAAGCGGTACCCCAGTAGCCATGCCATTATATAGAATCCAATCTCCAATAAGCGCATGTACAGTTTTGATTGTGCCCAACTATGTTGAAATACGAGATGTAAGCATTCCAGCTATTTTCTATTTTATATTAAAAACCCTAGACACTATTATAATATAACTGGATTTTCTATTAAATGTTTTGGTTATCGTAAGGGAAAAACTTGTCCATGTTTATTTGCGGAGAGTCTTACGAGATACCTTTGATTTCAAAATGATTTTTCAAGTTAAACAACTTAACCATTTACTCACACCAGATCCATGTCTGACCTGTTATTTCTGTTTTTCTTAAACTCTTGGGTACTCAAATTTTTATGAGTAGCCAAGTGATCAGATTGGCTTGACGTATTTGGAAAGGGCTTGAGCGGGGGACTTGGCGTATCTATATATCTATTCCGCTGTGTTAGTATCATCTATTTTGCATTTCAGAATGTAATGTATAGACAGGTCTTCACGATTGTCTAATGTGATATTGTGTAACTATATGACTCTGATGTATGATGAATACTATGTAATATCTATGTGACGTAATATATTTTCCCGTTCCCCTGTGAGATTCTAATGTTGTTTAGTTCTTTCTTTCTATCTATTTTCTTTTCTACCTATTTCTTTCTAAATTATGATACGTCTTTCTATGGACTGAAAGGCGGGTTGTCACAGTTCGATTGTACCAATATGGTTTCGTGCTGTATTATTTAATGTGGGATCATCATGGAGAACTTATAGCATCTAATCCCATATATTCGGAGGAGGAGATGGGTAATGAACATGTTCCAATGAATCTCATAGAAGATATGGTTGAAGATGTAGCACGTTCAGTGTTCCCTACTGTTGAAGTTGATGGTAACGATGTTAATTTCGAAGAAGAACCAAATATTGGAGCAAAAAATATTTATGATTTATTGGAGGCTACTAAGAAACCTATTTGGGATGGTTTTACAAGCGATACTCAACTATCAGTAACTGTAGAATAGGTTGCGATGAAATCAAAATACAACTTCACAAAAGCCGGGTTTACAGCTATAGTACAAGCTGCAAAACGGCACATGCCACTCAATATTTAATGTGTGAAAGTCATTAGAAACCAAAAAATTGTCTGCTTTTGGTTTACCGTATTAAAAAATAGATAAGTCTTTAAATGGTTGCATGTTGTTTTGAAAATAAGACATCAGTCTTAGGAATTGTAAAATATATAATCCAAAAAGATACAAACCAAGAAAAAAGAAGGGAAATGAAGTTTCGTACAAGCGTATGCATTACTTACGTATCACTCATAGGCTTCAATGGTTATATGCATCTTCTATAACCGTGCATCATATTAGATGACACTGTGTGAGAATACAGAAAGAAGGTACGTTAACACACCTAGCAAATGGAGAAGCGTTGTAGCATTTTGATAAGACATACCCTGCTTTGCAGTGGAGAGCCGTAATGTTGGTTTATGTATGGATGGATTTTCACCGTTCACTCAATTTGGTTCATAATATTCATCTTGTCCAATAACCGTTACACCTTACAATTTACCTTCGTAGATGTGTATGAAAACTCCATTTATGTTTCTCACTATTGTTATCCCTGGTCCCAATAATCCGACACAAGAAATCGACGTATATTTACAACCGTTGGTTGAAGAGTTGAAAATACTGTGGTACGAAGGTGTTGAAACATACGACATTTCAAAAAAAATTCGTATGTTTGCTTCTCTAATGTGGAATATAAGTGATTTTCCTGTGTATGCAATGCTATCGGGTTGGAGTATGGCTAGTCGTCTAGCCTGCCCTTATTACATGGAGGTAACACGAGCATTTTCTTTACCACATAGGAATTTTTTTTCAGATTTTGACTGTCGTCATTGTTTTCTCCATATTAATCATCCTTTTAGAAAAGATAAAATAACCTTACAAGTAATAGAGTAGAGACCTTGCGACCACCAAAGATTTGGTAAAACAAAGATATTTATGAGCTTGTAAAGGATTATCCAAAGATACATGAAACCGGCGAAAAATTGAAATTCAAGGTAAATTGACTATTCATAATTGGTGCAAACAAGGCATATTTTGGGAGTTTCCCTATTAGAAAAACCTCCTAATTCGTCATAATATCGACGTGGTGCACAATGAGAAAAACGTGTTCAATAGTGTATTTAACACAGTTTTGAATGTTAAAGGAAATACTAAAGAGGATTTGAAATCAATACGTGATATATAAGCAATATGTAATCGTTCTAAACTTCATATGGAGCCAAATGACATTAAAAAAACCCAAAGCATGCTATGAGCTAGACAAGAACCAAGTTAAAGCAGTGTTAAAGTGGGTGGAAGGATTAATATTTCCTTATGGGATTTCCTTTAATTTTCGTAGATGTGTCGATTATAAGAATGGTAAAATAAGTGAGATGAAAAGTCATGATTGTCGTGTAACGATGGAACATTTGTTACCCATCGCTTGCAAAGTACTGTTGCCTACAAAAGATTGGACCGTTATAACAGAACTTAGTTTGTTTTATAAGGAGCTTTGTTCAACTACCATAAAAGTTGACCGTCTATGAAAACTTGAGTAAGAAATTCCTACATTGCTCTGCAAACTGGAGAAAATATTTCATCCTGGTTTCTTTAATGTAATAGAGCATTTACCCATTCATCTTTCGTTCAAGCATGTCTTCGAAGTCCTGTGCAATATGGATGGATGTATCTGTTTGAAAGGTATTAATTTTGAGTTGTTAAATTTTAATTTAACCATAGGTAATAAAATTTAATTATAATTATTATTAACAGGTACTTAAATCATCCAAAAAAAGTGACACAAAAAGCACGAGTTGAAGGTTCGACATGCAAATCCTATATCAAATAAGAAGCTTTATTCTTTTTTCAAATTATTGTAGTGACCATATGAACTTACCTTTTGAAAGTGCAACGCGAAATGATGAGGGCATTAAACAAGATTCTTCTACATTAGTGCTATCTATTTTTAGACATCAAGGATGCTCTGTTGGAAAATGTGTGGAAGTATAGTTAGATGATAGAGATTACGATGTAGTCCATGTATTTATTCTTTTTGACTATGCAGAAGTTGCGCCATTTTTTAGGTATTATTAAATAACACATCTAAAATTATTTATTTGAATAATACATGTGTTTATTAATTATAATGCAATATATTATCTATATATGTAGTATATACGAATCACAGCATCCACGCGGCGATATCAGCGAAAAATTTGCTACTTGGTTTTCGAACCACATATATGATGCGATAAATTGTGTGGTCGACGAAGGGTTGAAACATCTTACGATGGGACCAAAAAGAAAAGTCAAGACATATCTAATATTCTTTGTCAATGAATACAAATTCAACACTAAAGAATATGACACTAAAAAGTTAACTAACAATATCGGTGTATATGTAAAAGGTAGTGATGATCCAAATGATCACATAAAAGATTTTTATGGTGTGTTGACTCATAATTTGCAATTAACATATTTCACCAGACCTACGGAAGAAGTTCATTTATTTAGATGCAACTGGTTCAGTAATGCTGCAGGTTCTGGAATCAACATGCACCAAAAATATAATATTATTGAAATAAAGCATACATCACGTTATCATAAGGACGATCCATTTATACTAGCAAAACAGGACCTACAAGTTTATTATGCTCCTTATCGATCTATAAAAAGAGATAAAGCATATTGGATAGCAGTTTTTAAAACGAAGGCAAGATTTACATTTGATGGAAAGAATATTCTGGACGAACAAACATACCAAGCGGAAATCGAGGAAAATGGTGAATCTGTAATAACAAATGATCAACCGATTTAGGACCTCTAAATGATGAATCAAATGTATTAGTAGAAGCACTTGAGACCATAGTGGAAAACAATATCGAGTACAAGAAAGAGTCTGAATTAGAAAACGACGATGACTAATTTAATAGTATACATGTTGAAAAAGGTAATTTATGGGAGTATTGATGTTACACTTTTTTTGTATGTTACATGCGATCATTGACGTTAAATCTTGATATGTTTACCCATAATTGAATGATATATTATGCTATAATAAAATAATATGTATGTGACAGGTATTGCAGATGTCTTTCTTTAGGCGGTGGAGTACTTCACAGTCTGGTTTCCCCTCTGTTTCTCGGAGGGACATGTCGTAGCGGTGGTGATGGTAGTGGCCCTTCGTAAGAGGCACCACGTATGGTAGTGAGATTGCTACCGAAAGTCGATGGCTCGTAAGTATGAAATTTACTTCAGCATTGTAAATATTTTGTATGTTATATTAGTTATGATTTGTCTGTATCGTATTTAATGCAGAAGTTTTGAGCTTGAGCCTTCTAACATTGTGCTCAGCATATCGAAGCATGCATACACGAGCGTATGATGCCTGTTGGCTGAAGTGGAGTAAGATCCCGGACCATGTACGGGAGTGCATATGGTAGGACTTCTTGGTAAGTGTAAAATTATATATCATTATATATAATCACTTTACAATTTACTGACTAAGTATAAATGTATAACTTATATTTTTTCAACATATATACATGGGACAATAGACTTACAAGAGGAGGACGTGTTTCTTTACTAGCGCCGCTGGAACTCAAAAGTGGCAAAGAATTATAGGGATACGATGTCTACCATAAGAAAATCTGAGAAGAAGCTACAATAGATGGGCGCCAACGTCTGGCACTACAACAAAACAGCCATTTTACAACGGGCAATGCCCATTGTAATATGGTTTTCGCAACGGGCATGCGCCCGTTGTATTAGGCCTTATTGTAATAGGTCGACCATATTTTGCAACGGGCAATGCCCGTTGTAATTTGGATTTTGCAACGGGTAAAGCCCGTTGTAATACATGATATTGCAATGGTTTCTAACCGTTGCAAAATAAATGCAAATTTAAAAAAAAATTACAGCAGCATCCATATAGTACATCCATACCAATTAATTCACTACGGTTTTCACCAAAATTAAAACGCCAAAATGAATTATTATGTAGTTGAATTTGGAACTGCAAGGGTGCTAGATATGCATATAGTACAGGAACATCAATCACAAATATACAAAATAAAACAGCACTTATATGCTAATTAAATTAGTAAACATTAAAACATTTTCAAGTATCCACAATAAAAAAAAATTACAATGCTACTGCGATGCACAATCCATCCATGCAAGAAAGGATCATCAATTATCGAAACAATCCCGGCATGTAGACTTGCCTGATGGAATAAAATGTTGATGCCCACTATGAAGGTAGAGGTACTTACGGCACAGAAATGATAGAGGAAAGGAAAACAGTGTATAGAGTTCAATGTCATGTTTCTTCCCTTGTAGTATTAGAATGGTTAGTATAATTCAATCACCCGATAGAGCTATTATCACAAAATGCCCAGTTGGTCTAAAAACTAGAGATAGTATCAATCAAAATCTGATATACATTTTTAGCCAGCTGACATTTCTACGTTCATGATCAAGTAGATCAGCATTACACTCAGTGTCCTCCTACAGAAATCTTTACATTCGCTCATTTTCCCTTGCCCTAATCTTCTGCCATTATTCTGCCAAAACAAACTGCTATATAAACATAAAGAATTTAACTGCGCCTATATGTATAATAGTTAATTTAAAGGTAACGAACAACCCGGACATACAGCTTCAACAAAGGCACTAGTAGTACTTTACAGTGATCTAGCACACAAATCTCTTTAATCTTCTCCTTATACTCCCCTAATCTAGCAAGAATCTTCGAAATTTGAGCATCAGTGCGACATTTCTGTAGTTTATCAAAAGAAAATATAGAAAAGATTGTATCACAATTATAAAAAAAGATAAATACATATGCCAAATACTTTTATATATATATACCATGAAAGAAAAATCCTCGTCTGAGCCAAACTTATATCGAGACTCGAGATCGATACTTTTACGGTAATAATCTTCTAGTGCCCTCCTCACCTACATCACTGGATATCCATCACTGCTTGCTAAGGCACTGCTTGCCATTTTCAATACACTGCTTGCCAAATTCGTGATAGAACTACCTCTATAATCCCCTGAACTCCACAGAAAAATTCCACTTCATTGCATACTTGTCCACTTCATAGTATCTCCTACCATAAAACAGTGCAAATTCATCTCCACAAATTTCCGCATTGCTCAAACTAACATCACAAACCAATCCAACCAGACACAATACCACAACCTGCCACACCGATAGTACTCCTTGTTGTATACAATTGTTGGATACAATTGCACCACTAATACTTGTTAACATCATCTTCTCTGCTAAAAAAAAGCAACCGACCTCTTCCAATTCCGATACCAAAATCACCGCCACCAAAATCGCACTTTCCTCATCAACCCATTCGAACCAATAGCGCAACCGAAATACCCAAACCGCACCTCAACGAACCCCACCAAAACCGCACATCAACGAATCCCAAATTGACTTCACAATTCCTAGTCACTGACAACCAGCAATTCGATATCCTCCACCGAACCCAATTCGAATCAAAGACAATACTCCATACCCCTTCGCGAACCAAATCGAAAGTCGTCGAACTCCATCCTCAAGCTTCAATCGCAACATCTCCTCCGACAACAATCTCCAAACCATTTCATCATTCTTCCACCACTAGAAATCCTTGAACTTAATTCGCGAACCCCAGCAAGTCGCGATTCCCCAATCGAACTACAATCGCCTCATCACCCACGTGGATTTTGATTTTGTTTTGAGTATCTGAAATTCGTGAATTTATATTTGGTCAGGATTTGCGAACTTGGATTAAGGAATTTGATTTGAAAACATATGAATTCATATTTGCATCTGTGTGAGTTTTGTGATTGGGTGATGTGGTAGATGTTGATGGTGGAAAGGGAGGAAAGGGGAACGGAGGGAAGGAAGAGGGAGGCGACTAGGGTTTTGGAGTAGATCTGGTGGAGGAGAGAGAGGGAGGAAGGGGGTATTAGGAGGACCAGCGTAGGAGTCTTATGGATTTGGGAATTAGGGTTTGGGAGGAGGAAAGGATCGGTAATAAATAAATAAAAATGAACGAGCCAAAATTTCATAGCCGGAGCCAAAAAATTTGGTTTGGACCATTGTAAAATTGTTATCTATTACAACAGGCATTTTGTGAACGTTGTAAAATTAACATTTATTACAACGGGTTTGAAAGGACCGTTGTAATAGCTTTCTATTACAACGGGCTATCATCACCCATTGTAAAAAGGGCGTTGTATAGGGCATCTACTACAACGGGCTGAATGGACCGTTGTAATAGCCTTCTATTACAACGGGCAGCCAATGTCCGTTGTAAAAAGAGCGTTGTAATAAGATATTTTTGTTGTAGTGTGGGTTGCTTGGGTCGCATGGTTGGGTAGCGATGAATTCAAGATAAGTCTATCAGATATCACCTTAATTTATTTAGTACGGTATATATAATTTATACCTGTAAAATATAATCTTAATTTTCAATTTGCGGACGAAGTCGGACAGGAACTCTGCGAACAAGTAGAAAAATCCAATCACACACCATGGTGGTTCAAAATCATTCCGATACCATCACGAGAACCTAGTAAATTAATTAATTGAAATTATGTACAGCTGTTACATTTTTAGAATAAATTTGTATGAACAACAATAATGTAAACCAATTATTGCACGAAAGAGCGCGTGGGGGTCCCGTCTCGTATATGGGCGTGTTTGAGCATACCTATGCCGTTAGACAAATAGACGACGAGGAATCAGTGTCATGAGCTTGGCATAAGTATGATAGAGAGTACGCCGCACATGTAATTATATTTTAAGGTATAAGTAATTAATAATGATAATTTAATTAATTAGTTATAAAATATTATAATAATGTCATGTAATATTTATTTGTATTTAATTTTACGTTGCAGGAAAATTTATGTAGGCACATGCACAGATGCTTGATCATTCCGGACGGGACCAGCCGACCATTGATAAGGAGGACGCGATCTTTGACTCTGTTATGGACCCGACCCAGATAAACAGACACTACGGCTACAGGAATCAATCGTAATTATAAAAATTAACTACGTTGTAAAATTTGTTTAACTTTTATAAAAGTTACGTGATAACTTTTTCGACTTGTTTTGTAGGCTCGGACATCACTAACAGCTTATATAAGGTCTAAGGAGAACGCGGAGATAAATGAGCTTCGACAACAGATTGCACGGCTATAGGAACGAAACCGTCTCCGAGCAGTGCAAATGGAGTTACTCAACCAGCGTTGGTCGAGTATGTGGAGCGTCATGGAGCATTTGCTTCGTTCGGTGGTTGCAGAGCCGATGATGAGTCTTGAGGTACAAAAATGTCGCCCAAATTTAGTTTAAATATACACCCTAATACTTATGAAGATAAATCAATATTTAATTTAGTTTAAATAGCAACAGTACAAAAATGTCCCCCAAATTTTTACTTTGCTTACTTCACATGTTTTCTTATTCAATTCCATAGTTAAATCATTTAACCCTTATGTTTGTATTAATTCACGAAGTAAGCAATTATTATTATAACACTATGACTGATATGTTAAAATGATGAATTTGACAAAAATTAACTAAAGTTAGAGAAAATTAAAGACAAATTAACATTATATAGAAACAATGTTTAAACGATAAATTAATAATTGTATACACTATGAAATGAGAAAAGTATCTTCGCAATTGCGAAGTTTTGTATACATTCATTATGTTAAAGTGTATTTGAAATTTGAACAAGAATTATAACTAATGAATAAAGGAATACTTAGAAAAAAACCCATAAAAATGGTCGATTAATAACCCAGATAGTCGATTAAATAAATAAGAGAAAAATGCAAAAGGTAATTTTTCATTTTCTAGGTGATTTAATCAGTCTGTTAACCTGTACACAAGAGATTGAACTTGGACCTATGACGACTAATTCATATTTATTTAAGACTATTCGTATAGACGTTGTGACGATATTTTATAGTTATACACTTTGTTACAATGTAATATGTTATTATATGCCTTGGTGTAGTATGATATGATGTGATGCACCTAATGAAAGTGCCAAAATGAAGATTACGCTTAATCAAGCTAAAAAGAAGTGATAGGCCAAACTAAAGTGTATGGAGGTTCCTACTAATTACTATAGACGTAAAGTGGCACGGAGAGAAGTAGAGACATCTATAGTAAGTCAGATGATGGAAGAAAGGATGGACAAGAGAGTAGCATGATAAGCGCGCATAATAAATTTGATCAATTGATATGTTACACTGTGTATTTACCTTATTGTGAATAGATCTATTTCAAGTAGGTATTATTATTGCTTTATATATAGAATTATATTGATGATATTTGAGCATATATTTTCTTATGCGTGCATGTTTGTTGAGATACATAAGATGCACTATGGTAGATATGACCCGGAATCGATTATTAGTTCTTTGTTGATAAATGTTGATTTTTGTATGCTGTAGTTTTTGTTGTGTATTCAAAGAAGTGTGTGTGATATCATGGTAAGTATGCATGAAAAAATTGCATTTCTTACTGTGAGTCTGCGTTTGGTTTTAGTGTAGATGATCATGTTATGCAATGGTTATACTGTACTTTAAAATAGTAAGTTTGTGACGGTATACTTCACTATGTTTTGCAAATATTTATAGAGTTAATTCATGCTTTTCTTGAATATGGTTTTCATTATTGTTAACAAGTATCAATCTGGGGGGATCGAACTCGTCACCTTTCTTAAGATGCAATCAATTCCTGTAGACAAGGGAAAATCATATATAAAAGAATCGGCTACATTGGACAATCCTACCTCTAGTACAGGTATCCATGTCACTGGCTCAGGTGAATTCATCTGCCTGTAAAGACAAGGAACAAATTGGAACTCAAAATATGTTTGCAGCTCTTAATTTTATTAATGAAGTGGATGATGATTTAGAAAGGGGTTCGCAAAAGTAGATAGTGGAAGTGATGAGCGAAATATTGCGGAGCGCCAGTGCAAGTATTGTGTATAACCAAAGAGTGCTTTCCCAATTGCTTGCCTCTCTATATTGCGCGCGCGCATATGGACAATGGGTGCATGCAGAAGAGCCAAAACATAACATGGTATCAAATAATCGAAACATAGCTCTAGGATTATGATTGAGCATGAGATGCTAATAAAGGTGGAGATTATGGTAGAAGTAGTCCGATCCACTATAGATAAAAGGAGTACTCAATGTTCATCTTCATCCACCGTTTGAGTACTTGTTAAAACTTCAAGGTGGTTTGAATAGTGCTCGTCAAGATGTAGAATGTTACGTTTGTGGCTCGCATTGTTGCGGAGTGAATGCGTGGAATTGAATGAAAATAGTATGTAACGGTCCAGATCTACAACCTTCGAAAATCGACATCAATACGCCCACTGTATTACATGCCGAATAATCGAATGCCGGAAATGACATATCGTTAAGGAAAAGAGAAAGGGGTAGAAGAAGAAAATAGAAGCAACAACATAAAATCTCATAATCGCAGTGTAATAATATATAATAAATAATAACTGATCTTTATACAAAAAGAACTACAACTATTTTTATACATTACATCATCAGAGTACAACACAAATCAATAGCATAATATTGGACAGT
Organism: Allium cepa; assembly: GCA_030765085.1. NCBI lineage: Eukaryota > Viridiplantae > Streptophyta > Magnoliopsida > Asparagales > Amaryllidaceae > Allium > Allium cepa. The sequence continues at coordinate 922,508,054 of CM060931.1, read as the reverse complement.
TATAATAACTTGTCCTCACAAAAAGCTGAATATACAGCTTTCGATGCACAGCGGAATATACACCAAGTACATGTGATATGTCTCGTCATCCAGCTCGTCTTTTGAGCTCCATAACATCCTATCATGTATCTGTAATGCTCGGTCTGACCCGAGTATTATAATAAAATAAAACTCGAGTCAGTCTGAAAAAGCAGCGTGAGAAAATACACTCAACTTGATTATTAAAGTTCAAAATCCTTTGAAAATCAAAGGTATCTCGTAAGACCACATCACAAATAAATACGACGGGTTTTTACCTTACGATAACCAAAACATTTGATATCAAAATCCTCTGATATTATAATAGTGTCTAAGTACAAATATTTATTCAAATAGCTGAAATTGTTACATTGCTTAAATTCCAGCAATTCTAGGCTCTACAATCAAAACCGTAAAGGCACATATTGGAGCATGGATTTCCAACTAATGACTAGGAACTAGGGTACTCGTTGGATCGAAGTGGTTTTTGGATCACAAATCTGTCCCGGTCTTTTCGAAACAACGTTCGATATTTTTCTGCAAACTCAACCCCGGTTTATTAGGAAATACACAGACGAAAATAAGATCGGAGATCACCTCCTAACCGTTGGTAGAGGGATTTCCTTATAAATATCCTAAATAACGAACGAGTTTTCTTGTACCATATAAATCTAATATTTCTCCTAGATATTTCTAAAGTTATATTTGGGTCCAGATTGATAGTCGGTTAATTACTATCAAATTAAACAATCAATCCAACCAAACACTTCATTTCCATTGAAAATTCCAAATCTCCTTTTAATTTAATTTTAATAAATTAAATCTCTTTATCCAAAATATATACTTATCTTATCGAGTTAATTAAATAATTCACCAAAAACTATTTTTTTTAAAGATATTTGGAAAACCCTATCCAAGCCTCTGTCTTCAATTTCGCATGCGAATATACCAATACTTTCCGAAAACTCTATTTAAAACTCTTTAAAATAATCCTTATGAAATTTCTATAATAATCTTCCAAGTAAAACTTTAGACAAAACTACTTTTCAAATAAAAGTTATTATATAAAATATAAATATTTAATAATTATCCTTCTAAAATAATAATACCGATTTAACCTTTAATAATAATTAACTACTGTAACTAACTTAATTAATATTTACTTTAACCATTTTAAAACAATTAGATAATCATTTTTTTAAAAAAATTCTTTTAAAACACCTTTAAACTTTCTAATTAACACTTAAAACTCTTTCTATGAAAATATACTTAACTACTCAGAAAATACATTTCCCACTTCAATATAGTCCATCTAATCATTTATAAATCCATCTCGATTTATTTTCAATTTTAATTTACATTCCGATCCCATAAATTCTTTCTTTCCGTGAAAAATAAATAAATATATCATTTATTTTTAAAACAATTTACCTTTTCCTTAAAAATTTCCATCGTGAATTTATAATTTCAAATTATCCACTTATAATTTATTTCACTTTATTTTACAACCTCGATTATACTGTCCATAATCTCATTTCCCGTTTTATCAGTTGTTTTAAACACTTTATCGATTTTTAAATTGATTTTCTAATTTAAATTCCACTTAAAATTAATTCTAGATTCTCTTCCTTTTTATGATTTAAAATCTTATTTAAATCTGGAACATCAATTCCATAATTTATTTTCAATTTTCCCTTATATTTTTCCCAACTATTTAAATTCTAAATTTAAAAATAATTTTTTATATTTAAAACAATATTGCTTAATTTCTTATTTTTAAAACCCTTTTATTCACATTTTTCCAAAAATCTCTATTTTTCCCTATTCCGGAATTTATTAAATAGGATTCTTAAAATCAAACTATTTATTTTTACCAAATTCATTTCTTTTAATTTATCTATCTTCACTACAAATATTCTTACTTTGAGTTCTTCGTTTTATTTTCCTTTAAAAATTCCATAATTATATTTTTGATATTTTAAAATGCCAAAATATACCCAGCAATACCATAACATCCAATAAAACAATTCCAATATAATCTATCACATTTTATCTAAATAAATCATATAATTGAATATGAAAGCAATTTCAACATTTTTGAGGAATCCAGTTGGATCGCTCCAACCTGTTTCTCTGCATCCACATATGTTAATACAACATAAAAATAACAATCCAGCTTCGAGACGGGATATCGTGGTATATAGGGTCATCCGTTATTATGCGTGGCGCATATGGTCTCATTCGCTAAAATATGCGGATATATTACTATATATATATATTCAACGGATAATAATTATTATAATTCAACCAAGCACATCTAATAATTTAAATTTAAAACATTCAAATTAAATTATGGAAATCCAAATGAGTGAGAAAATTCTCACCTTTGATTTTTAATTTGCAATCCGATCCAAACCCGACTTGTTTTCTTCACGATTTTAGACCTTATATAACATTATACGGTTTATTAATATTTGAAATAATCGAACAATCAATTACCATATAATAAATTTAATTAACTAATAATTTAATTTAACCTATTTTTTCTATAATAAAAAAATAGTAACTAAAATAATTAAATAAGTTAATTAAACAAGTCATTATTTTAAAATAAACTAGTAAGTTAAAATATGTATGTACATTTTATATAAATATGTATATTTATATTTTTTTTCTGTATATACACACATATATATTAATTTTAAATTGAAAAAAAAACAAAAAAAACTGCATATATATACCTCTTTGCCTTGATCGATACCCTAGGCTACCTCCTCCTTAGTATGCGCTCGAGATTCCCCCACCTGCTGCGCCTTCCATCGAACATCCCCAAGCCCTAGCTCGCCCTCTTCCACGACCTCGGCATTTCGACACTGCCAAAGCCGTCGCTGCCTTCACGAGTTCCACTCGACTATGCTTAGCTGCCGCGAATCACTCGTGCCACCCTTTCCTTCCCGAGCATCCACAACCCTGCGCCCCACCCTCCATTACTTCGCCATGCCCCTCTAACACGCGTGCTTCTCCTTCCCACAACAACCATGCTTTCGAACGAGATCGACTGCACGGTTAATTTTTTTTTGTTAACCGATTCCGAGAATTGAATGAAGAGAAAGAAACGCGATTTTGATTTCGTTTTTTTGGAGGGGGTTGGGAGGAGGAGACAAGGATTTGCGAGTATAAACTGGCCGAAGCACTTCTCCTCTTCTTCTTTTTTAACTGTGCTCAGTCATTTAAAAATGAAGAGGAGACGTGATATAAAGATGGGAAGGTGATTTTGAAAGGGAGGTCGCGTGCTAGAGGAGAGCGACAGTGATTGTGTACGGTGATTTTGAAATGAGGTGAAAGAATGCTGAAGTGAATATAAATGTACATCAATTAAATAAATAAATAAATAAATAAATATTAAATTCTAAATCGTTTCGATTGCGCAATTTAAAATCTTGACCTCCTATCGAGGCATGTCGGTAGGCATTTATAATGTGATATCCTATTTCGAACGCAATGGAAAAGATTTCGAGTGCTAATTCGATTGTATCGAGAAGATAGCTTTTTGGATCTAATATTATAATGAATTTTCGATATAGATTTCAGCCGTTTATATTTCATACGTCCAAACGTTAACTCCAAACACTACGAAATTTGAAATCCGATAATAGTACACTATTACGGATCCAATGAAACTAGTTTCGTCGAAATCCGAGACTATGCCTTGGAAGGCTATATTTTTTAAATCTCAATTTAAATTATATATTTTTAAAACTGAACAAATCACTTTCAATTTCAATTTTAAAACTTTTATTACATTTAGTATCATCAGTATAAATTTTACAAGCCTTTGAAATATTTTAACAAGCTTGAAACTCCAGATTCAATATTTTGCCGATTTTCAATTATTAAATTCAATAATTTAATTGTCCAATAAATAGTTATATTTGAAATTCAAGTTAAAAATTAAGCTTTAAATATTTAAAGTCAATCAAATATTACAATTTCAAATATCTAAAATTCCAGGTCGTTACATAGTCCCACATTGTAAGATACCTGAAGAAAAGTATGGTATATATGAGATTGGTGCTATGTACCATTGGAAATTTCTTTTGGTGCAAGAAGTTTTACCATGATCATTTCTGTGCCCGCTTAAAGAGATGATGGAGACGTTTAATCAGGCCGTGGGTACAGATAAAGGGTTTTGCAAGTGAATAGCGTGGATGATATGGTAGAAGAAGTAAGTTGTTGATATTGTTATTGAATTAAAATTGGTTTGTATGGTAATTTCTTTTGGATAACAATTTGTATGTCAGCTTCATATCTCTATTTAATGTTAAAAACATATTATGGCAACTTCGTATCTCTATTTGACGTTAAAAACCAGATTACCTTCTTAAGAATGTCAAAACCTAGACAGTTTGGTTTTATTTTATGTTCTATATCTTCCGTTTTCAATATACATAACAAAATATGAGCAAAACGAAAAAAAATATAAAATTTTAGACAATAGCGATGAGGATGAAAGAACGGTGCGAAGAATGAATGGATAAAGAAGAGGATGGTCAGAAAAAAAAAATTATTTTCTATTTTAAATATTAGTATTATTTTTCAAATCAGTGGTTTTTAGGAAATACATGCATCATGTGAGCGTTTTTTAGACGAAAACATAAAATCGAAAGAGGCAAACAAAACATGGCCTTCTAAGGTTTTTTTTTTTTTTTCCAGATACTTTCTTTTTTCATTAAATATTAAACTTTATTTCAAATAGAGAAAATTAATTAGTTAGTGAAAATCACACGACATAGATACTTCAACATAAATTGCCTGAAGGCCAGGCCATGAATGCCAAAAATTCCAGACGTTATACCTCCTAAAATGAATTGAACTAATAATCACATAATCAGTCCTCAAATAATAAAAAAATTCATGCCCTGTAAAACTGCAAGAAGACATATATCATATGTCCATAAAAGTAAAATGGGTCGAATAATCTTAGAATATTATTAGAAAGACAATATTCGCAAAGTAATGCACAACTTTACGTAAACTAAATATGCAAGTTAATTAATATACAATATGATTCAAGACTACCCATCCTGAGCGTCTTTAACATGTTCAATGAATTTTTGATTTGAAGGTGTTCCAAGCATCTACAATCGGTTAACAGGCAGAAGAATTCATTAATTTTGTTATATCACATTAGTACCAAATTTTTTGTCTTAATTTAATAAAAAAACACAAAATAATTGTACAACACAGTATTTCTCAACTTTTTAGCCTTAAGAACAGATCTTCGGTAGTTTAGCATGAATGACAACTTTCTTTAGGTATCAGTTTATAGTTATTGATAGCATTTTTTAGGTATCAATTTGTAGTTATCGGTAGCAGTTTTTAGATATTAGTTTATAGTTCGGTAACAGTTTTGAAAGAATTTTTGTCTTTATGAATAATTTTGAAGAATGTTTGTTTTTACGAATAATTTTTAGAAGAATGTTGGTCATTGTGTTAAAAATATTGAGATCGTGTCCTTGGGGCTAAAAACATACCAATTTTTGTACTTTAGATTAGTTCTCTCCAACTTTGATAAAATAGCTATGCATATAAATTTGATCACATCCTCTTTATGAAAAACTGTAATAACTAGTACAAATAACTAAACCACAAAATATATAAAACCCAAATACAAATAAATAAACAGATATAGAAATAAAAGGAAAGAAGAGAGTAAGAAATGAAATCTTACTTCATATGGAACAGTACAAAACAACTGTAATGACGATGATGCCTTGAGTGAATGAAATCAAGTTATATGAACCCAACGGTGGTATCATCGCACTCTCATTAAAACTAAAATTTTCTGGCAAGTGATGTGAAGCTCTAACGACCCCACCGCTATACCCATATTATTAAAGAATATTACAAGTAATATCATCTAATAACACGAAACGATTGGTTAAGAACGATCAAATATGAATGTATTTTGAATTGACATTGATACGTCTTTATTACAATTACGAGGATTTAACTGAAAATTTTACGTGTATAATATTAATACAAACCAATAAACACATTAAACAACGAAATACATACATCATGTAATATAATAAAATGTGAGTCTACAAAATATTAGTATTAGACCCATATGTACACATACATCACATCCAAATTATCGTATCAGGCACATGATAACAACTGAATAATATGCATGGCACGTCGTCTTAAGTATCTAGATATACAATTATGAAGTAAACTCAAGATGTCAAAATAGTATACTCCGGTGCTAGCACAAGATCCAAGATCTAAAAGTCAACGAGTCTCTGTAGAGCTGTAGTCTCGACCGTGCATATAAAAGTCCCGTTATAAAATTATTAAATAAAAATGTATATATAGTTTGATAAAAACCAGCAGAGAAATTTTAAAAAGAAAATGTAATTTTTTAGTTGAAATAGAGTTTGAACTAAGTTTGTTCATGTTTTAAAATTTCCATTCGAAGATAAATGATAACTATTGTTCGCACCGACATTCGAACTTTTGATCTTTTGTTTATATATAAGGATATTTTAAAATTTACGGTCAGATCAAAAAATTATGTTTTTATTCAACTGTTAATAAAGATATGAATTCTTTTGGCTTTAAAAGTAATAAGAATAATCTAATAACAAATAAAGCGGAATTATATTTAAATTGGATCAAAAATCTGAACAAAATGATTTTAGACCATTTAAATTATAGATCTTTGTAACTAAAAGGATTGTAAGAGCAAAAGCATTTTCACTGTAATCAAAATTTCAATTAAACTAAAAGAAATATTTCTTCTTGTTTTATCTCAAATTTAACCTTTTAGTTATATGTGTAAAGAAATAAAATATTCGTATGCAACTTATTAATTATTCAATGAACGGTTTGCATTTTAGAATCCATAATACAGATGGTTTTGGAAGAACCAAATCTCTAAAGGGATATCTTGCCGACATAGGGAATTTTAGTTGCCATATATTTTGAACGCACGTTCTTTGTTTAATGGTTTCAAACCTCAAAACTGAAATAGATAAATCTTGTAGTGATATATTCCAAAAAACCTTTAAATCTTAGTTTAATTTTTGAAATTTCATTCTTATATCAAACATCTTTATCAATAATTGGAATAGAAGCACAATCTTTTGATCTGACCTTAAACTTTTCAAAATACCCCTATATATAACTTTTTAAATATAAATTGTTATTTCATATGATCTCCCGAATAAACTAGGAGATGAAATTTTACTACAATTATTTTAAACATATTCAAACCTAAATATTGATTTCAAATATTCATAGCATATAATTGTTCAAATGTAATTATAATTAGACTTTAAGGAACGAGTCAAATATACATGGCTACATTAGAATATGTAATGCAAGATCTTTCTATATAAATCAATCAATCTATAAATCTTTATTAATAGTTGAAATAAAAGTATAATTTTTTGGTCCGATCGTAAAATTTCAAAACGTCATTCCTTGCAAACACGAGGTCATAAATTTGAATCTCATCGTAAAAAAATATTAACACCTATCTTGAAATGGAAATTTTCAAATTCAAAACCTATTTCGAAAAAAATTAATATTTTCATTATATATGACTTACTTATACATAAATTCCGCATTTCATCTAAATAATAATAAAGATTGTGCGACAAACCAACAGTTTACCAACATAAACAAATCTTTAACAATAGTTGTAATAGCTTTGCTGTCACACTTTTTTGGTATCTACGTGAACTAGCAAAAACGCCCCTCTATATATTATCAAATCTAAGTCATTTAAAAATAAGATCTATTATTAAACTTCTTTTACAAATTCAAACACTCCTAGAAGTAGGATCTACAATTAAACATGCTTTACAAATTCAAACATCCTTAAAAATAGAATCTAATAATTAAACATGCTTTACAAATAACAAATGTTTTGAAAAATAGGATCTAAAAATAACTTTGCTTTGCAAATACAAAATAATTCTTTACAGATGTACAAATTTTAATACCATTTTAAAAAAATTATTCTTTTTGACTGACTTAAACGTATGCAATTTATAAAGAAAAATTCACGCGCGAGGCGCGTGTCGTGACACTCGTATGAATAACACACATTTAGAAAGAAAGGTAATGATCAATCCCCCAAATGACATCTTGGTATTAATAAGATATCATCATGATTATAGTAAATGTTCTACTTAACTAGAATCTATAATGAACTGGATCAGATACAAAAGTAAGTCGTTTTCAGAGGATAAAAAGAAAATTATAAATAGTTAATGATCTATTCAATATTCATGAACTAGCCTAATCATTTTCTTGATGATTGATTCTACTTGATGATGCATGATGTACCCTTTCCCTAAACAGTTATCCTTGTTCTAAGCATCCAACTTTCGTTGTTGTCATCTTTCTCTTAACCACGTACATTAACTAATAATCCTTGTCTTATGTATAATTATTGAGCAAGCAACATATTTGAAGTGCACGTTTAGACGTTAAAAGAGTTGATATCTAATAAAGATCAGGTTTATATTCCATTAAAACGATAAACCTTGTCTTATGTACACATTTAGACGTTAAAGCAACATATCTGGAGTATAATAAATAATAATCCTTGTCTTATGAATAATGAACTTGTAGCTTATACTGATTATCTCAAAGCCAAGATAGAGACGATCAATTCAATATAACGTGTCGGGTAACACAAAAGATTAAAATGAGACAAAATTAATGTGCCATGACAGGAAATGCTTAAGTGACGGGTACACAAGCAATTTGGATAATTTAGTATGATAGCAAAAAACCGTTTATTGTACAAATCAAATTTGTCTTAAAGTTCATTAAAAGTTTGATCGATGCTTTGTAATTTTAGAAACTATTTTCACTTTTGTTTATAACAAAACTGATACCAAAATATTACTGAAAGGATTTCTAGTTTCTGCTTGATAGGTGTAGATGCTTTGTAATTTTAAAAATTATATCAATTATCATGTGTAACAAAAATGATACCAAAATAGTGCAAAAATGATACATATTGTCCGTATGATATGAGTTGATCTTTAGATCAAAATATATACATACAGGCACAAAAACCGACATCTACAAGCACAAATACCGATAACAACAGGCATAAACTCTGACGCCTACATGCACAAAAACCGACATTGCAATTATGTATAACTAAAACGAAAAAATCATCACAAATATTAAAAATGATGTCCACCGGCATTAAAACTAATACTACAACCGATGCTAACACTAATACTAAAACTGTTAATTATTTCATTTCAAAACATATTGCATGTTTGCACCACAATCTCTTAAATACAATGTTATACACACATGCGCGCGCGCGCGCACAATACTACAATTGATGCAAATTGATACTAATAATATATTTTGCTTTAAACATGATCGACTGTGGAATATATGTCATGATATTTATCATATCACTAAACAAAAACCAAATACCAGTCAAGATAAAACCTGGACTTATGTTGCAAAGCAGAGCAAGATTGTATTAGAGATACTGACAGACAACAATCACCACTAGAATTTATCTGATTTCATATCAAGCCTTAAAGAAAAAGAAAATATAAAGAAGTAAATTTATTGTAAAAATTTCTCCGATTTTCAGTTCAACTAATATACATTTAATATGCTGCGTTAGAACTAGTTGAATTTAGTTTTGTTTTACTTTAGATATAAACACTTCTTGTTCAAATTTTGTTAGTTTTGATCTTATTTCTAATGTTGTAAACATTAGCTTTGTCTAACTTTACCTACATGTGATGCTATGTTATGGGAATATTTTATTTCTAATAATACCTGAAACTAGCACTAATACTATGCAAAACTAATACTATATTTTGTTATACCTCAAACCAATGCTATACTTTGTTATACCTGAAATAATACTAATAGTATGCAAGAACTGGTATTATATTTAATTAAACCTGAAACTGATACAAATAGCATGCAAAAACCGATATCGTATTTTTGTTATATCAGAAACTGGTACTAATAGCATGTAAAAACTGATACCATACTTTGTAGTACCTTAAACTGATATTAATATCTTCCAAAACTGATACTAATACGTGAAACCGATACTAAGATTATGCAAAAACTGGTACTAAAAAACTAATATTGAATAAACTAACCAATATCCCCACATAATAACTCATCGCTTGCCATGCACGTATATCTTCTACCTATTTACAACATAGTTGATCATCTCGCCTTGCTCGCCGAGCTTCAATTATGTAAAAATAGAAACATGGACATAAAATCATACTATATATCAATTAATTGAGTACGAACGAAAATCATTATATTCCTGAGACATATTGTTTAACCGAGCATACCACTGAATGCAAAAACTAACAGGGTGACAAACCTAATCGAGTACGTATTGGTGCAAAAGCTAATCAAATATCAAACCTAATTGCGTACGTATTTGTGCAAAAGCTAGCCGAATACCAAACATAATCGGGTATGCATTAATGTAAAAGCTAACCAGATGTGAAACCTAATCGGCTATGTATGGATGCAAAAGCTAAACGAATGCCAAACCTATGTATTGGTTTAAAAAATAACTGAATGTCAAACTTAATCGAATATGAATTAAAGCAAATGCTAACTAAATGCCAGACCTAATCAAGTACAAATGGAAATCTATCTATACCAGAGATATATTATTTCACCGAGCATATCATCAAACACAAAGCTAACTAGATGTCAAATATAATTGGGTATATATTGGTGTAAAAACTAACCGGATGGCAAACCTAATCGGTTATGTAGTGATGTAAAAGCTAACCAAATCCCAAACCTAATTGGGTGTGGATGAAAACCAATCTAGCTATACCCGATATATATTGTTCAATCGAGCATACCACGGAATGTAAAAGCTAACCAGATGTCAAACCTAACCGAGTATGTATAGTTGCAAAATCTAACTAAATGTCATGCCTAATCGGGTACAAATGGAAACCAAATTATACTCGTGCTATATTGTTTAACCAAGCATACCTTCGAATGCGTAAGCTATCCGCATGTCAAACCTAATCGGGTACATATGGATGCAAAAGTTAAATGGACGCCAAACCTAATCGGTATGTATTGGTGCAAAAGCTAACCAAATGTCAAACCTAATCCGATATGTATTCATGTAAAAGCTACATAGAAGCACAACTTCGCATCTAAAAATATATTAGAAAATGATAATATAAAATGATCAAATGACACTACAACCTAATCAATTACATATGGATGCAAAAACTAACCGGGTATATTGCATAATGACATTACAGAATGATATAATCGTATTACAAAAAACTAATACCCAACTTAATCAAGAAAAAATAATAAATAATAAATCGATTTTAGTTATACTATAAAACTGATACTATATAACTACAAACAAATAAATAATAAACCTAATACTAGTTACATTATAAAACTGATACTGAAACTATAAATAATACTATACAACCTACAAATAAATAAATAATAAAACCAATACTGGTTATACTACAAACCGATATTGAAACTACAAATGACACTGTATATAACCTACAAACAAAGAAATATTAAAGCTGATACCTTTTTATCTATAAAACCAATACTGAAACTATAGATGATACTGTACAACCAAGTTCATTACAAACACCAAATCAATGTCAAATTAATAGAACCTTGATTTTTAATGCTTTGATTGTGACAACTATATAAGTAAATATTATGTGAACTAACCAAGTTTGCAGGAGAAGGTAATCACAAACTTACGAGGATCAGATTCCAGATTGTTGCTACAACGTATTGTAAAGTATAAAGTTTGAGTCTAGATGTAGATAAATGTTAAAATCTCTTCAAAATAGTATACATATATACACATAACGAAAGAATCAAAAAATCAAAAGAACTACATAAAAAAATTGTATTTAGCCGGTCGAACATTCCCTATTAGCCGTATGAATGCTATACATCCACAATTTTTTGAAAAACATTCAACCGGCTAACCTACAATATTCAGACGGCTGAATTCTATCTATTTTGCACTAATTTCTTGCTGTTTCAAATTTTACTCAATTCAGCTGGCTAGAGTATTTAGTTCAGATGGCTGAAGCTTCATAATGGCTAGCTTTTGAAAAGGTGCTTCTCTTTCATTAACAATAACAACTCTTGATTCAGAGGATACTTCTATATCCCTTCATGGTTGCTCTTCATGAACGTATACAGCCTTTTAATTTCTATAAACAACAAAGAAATCCCAACATCTTGGATATCGATTTTCTATTTTTTTTCTATCCATTCTTACTATTTACTCCCAAAGGCATTCTACGCACAAACACTCTATTGATCACTCATATATTCAAATTTATTCTTTTATGATCAAATAAACTTTATTTCTTCACAAAATACACGATATAACATAAAGGAGAAGAATATAGGAAGGGTGTACTCTAAAGACTTATCTGTGCTATTCAAAGACCACAATCAGCCAAATATTTCTTTATTATTGAAGTCTTGTTCGGTTGTTCAAACGGTCAAAGTCTTACTATGTTGCTTAGACGGTTGAAGTCATGTTCGCTTGCTCAGGCGGTATTGTAATATTCCTACAGGTTAACGAAGGTTTAATAGTTGAATTCAGAAGCAGTCTGGGACTGGATGTAGAACGTGAAGTTCGAACCAGTATAAATATTCATAGTGTTATTTACTTTAGTACTTTAATACTTTAGTTTAATACTTACATTCTATACAAGTAAATAGATTGTTTAATATTTCATATTATACGATCCATAGTCACTTTCATTTGGTTTTGGAGCAAGGTCATCATATAACCAGAATAAAGTTCTTGATATTAAAATAATATGGATAATAACACTAGCACAAGTTTTATTGAAGATCAATCCACTGCATGACCACCACTGTTTAATGGATAAATTATAATTATTAGTCAACTAGAATGAGAACTTACATGTAAGCTAATGGATATGGTACTTGAAATATCACTTAGGAAGAATACATTGTACCTACTACACCATATTCACAATGGTCTAACACACAAAAATTAGATGCTATTGCAAATGCTAAAGCTATAAATATGTTATTTTTTCTCTAGGCAAAAATGAGTTTAACTCATATGAAATTTGGTGTACGCTTAGAGTTACACATGAAGGTACTACAAAGTCAAACAAAGCAAGATTTTTTCCTTAAGAATCAGTTCTAGAACTTTAGAATGAAGCAAGATGAAACAATAAATGAAATCTATTCTAGATTTCAAGATATATATCATTCACTTTTGGCATTAGGAGGAAAAAACACAAGTTCTGATATCGTTTAAAAAATCCACAACTCTTTAACAGATGAATGAGAACGAAAAGCCGTAGCAATTGAAGAAGCGAATGACATTTCAACCATAAAATAAGAGGAGTTGATAGGAAATCTAATGTCATATGAAGTAAATTTACAGGCCAAAAGAGTTCAGGCACGGACAAAAAGACATAGCATTCCTGGGCAAAAAGGAAGAATCGGACTCGGATGAAGATGATATGGCGTTTATAACTAAAAATTTCAGAAATTTTTTGAAAATTTAGAAGGAGAAATAAATTTGAAAATAACAAGAACACTAATAAACCATCAATTTCAAATCTCGAATGCTATAAATGTCACAAAAAGGGTCACATAAAAAAGGACTATCCTGATCGTAAGAAAGACAAGTACAACTATAAGAATAAAAGAGACAAATATAAGAAGAACCAAGCATTTTCTGTTACATGGGATGATCTAGAACCGTCTTCCCATCAGGTGGTGATAGTGATAGTGACATAGAACAAGCTAATGTATGTTTTATGGCTACAAATGACATTACATGTGATTTTCCTTTTAATGATTTAGTACATATAAACTCAGAACTACTAGATAAATTAAGGAATATCAAAATAAAATATAAAGATACACTTGAAAAGTTAAATAGAAATAAAATTGAAGTAGATATGTTAAAAGATGAGAAGAAGATTTTAGGAAAAGAATTTGTTCTAATACAACCCTCAGCTTATGATGCTAAGTAGAGAAATAGAAACGCAAAAAGAAAGAAATGATATTCTAGTATCTGAGAATCACAAATTAAAATCTACCATTAAAGTATTATAATTAGATATCTTTAGTCTTAAAACAAAATTAGAAAATGTTACTAAGAACGTTTCTAAATTTAAAAAAGGAATAGAAAATCTTTCTAAAATTATAAAAAATTCATAGGCGATTTCAAATAAAAAGGGATTAAGATATAATAAAATTACAAAAAATATACCTAAAAACAATAATTTTTTATACACAAACTTTTAAAAAAAGATAATTCTGTAGTAAAACCTATTTTAAAAGGCTTTAATCATCCAAAATCTATCAAGATTTGGATTTCGATGACAAATAATTGTTTAATTAGAAATAAGTATATGAAGACTTTTATAGACACAGTTCATAAAAATGAAGATTTTACTTATAAAGGGAATTCTAAACCTTCTTCGGCTTGACTTCCTAAGACCTAACTCTTATGACACTAACAAAAAGTGGGTACCAAAGTAATTTCTATATTTTTTGCAGGCACCGATTAAGAAAAGAGGAAAGTAGATACTTAATAGTGGTTGTTCAAAACACATGACAGGAAACAAAGACATGCCAACTAATATTATCTACTCAGATGGAGGATCTGTCACATTTGGAGATAACTTCAAGGGATATAACAATGCCAAAGGAGATGTGACCACTGACGGTACATCTAACTTACCTCTTATTACAGATGTTTTACTAGTTAAAAAGTTAAAACATAATTTGCCTAGTATAACCCAACTATGCGATAGAAGTTTTAATATATTTTTTCCAAAATAAATGTTAAAAGTTTTAATATATCCTTGAAGGAACTAGAGAACGTAATATATCCATCTTAAATATGAAAGTTAATCATAACACAAATATGTGTCTTATAGCCAAAGAAAATGATCCTTGATCATGGCACAAGAGATTTTATCATATAAACTTCAAAGCAATAATCAAATTATCCAAAAATAATTTAGTAAAAAGCTTGCCAAAGATGAATTTTAAAGTAAACAACATTTATCATGCTTGTCGGTGAGGAAAATTAATTAAATCATCTTTTAAATCAATGAAAATTATTTCTACATTACAACCACTTAGTTATTACATTTAGAATTTTTTGGACCAACTCAAATTCAATCTATAAATCGTAATAAATACGTTTTTGTAATTGTAGATGATTTTTCTATTGGAACAGGGCCACCCCGTAATGAAAGAAACATGTGAATTTCAATAATTTTACCATTTTGGATCATTAATGGGCTTATGAAGTCTAAATGCATTTTAAACTTATCTAATTTGTTTAAAATAAAATAGATGTTTATTTAATTTGGTAAAAAAATTCAAAAGGGTTTGAATATTATATAAGTTTATATGATTGGGTGTATCAAATACACCCATGTGTGTAGTAGTTACTTATTAAAATAAATATGAGAAAGTACCTTTTAGTCTCCTTCTCTAATAGTTATGAAATTAATTGAGAAAGTAAACAACATTAATTGGAGAGAGAGAAACATCATATTTATCTATCTCTGATTAGATTGATAATATGTGAATAAACATGTTAACATTTCAATTGAATGTTTTATTAGGAAAGCATTAATTCAATTTAATTTGATTAATTGCAAATGATCATGAGCACATCACATGCGCCTATGTATATAGTGTAAGTGCAACATATAAGTGTACAAAGTTAATGTAAACATTGCTTAAGTGTTGAGATTTATACCACAATGGACACATTTCTCATCTATATATGCCTTTGTCGTCCTAAACATGAACCCTTTTATTTATTTATTTATTAATATGTAAATACATACATACATACATACATATATATATATATATGTACACAGTAAAAATATATATACATATACAAATGTTTAGCATAACGGTTCAAATAAAATAGATTTCATTTCACTTATATCAAATATGCAACTTTTTCAAATAAAAGAAAACAATTTTTATGTAATTATTTTATTATTTAAAACATGTTTAAATTATATCGATATCGCACATCGATATATGCATATATAACTTTTATATATGCATATATAACTTTTATATATGCATTAAATAATTGCCAACAACATTCAGAGAATCAAATAAATTAACAATAATTAATGTTTCATAAATATAAATTAATTTGATCAGTTTGCAAGATTTTACAAACTAATTAAATTGTGTGGTTTTCGAAGAAATCACAAATGCGGTTGTGCGACTCAAATGTGTGAATTCAGTTAGCGATTAATATCGAACAATTCAAATATTAATATTGACGTGTCACTTAGCATGTGGTATGATAGTTTGGCTGAATTCATCACTTATAGGACTTTTTGATAAAATCAAAATTTTACTTATTATAAGTGGTATCTGATAGTAACAATTATTTACACTAATTCTTTTCGTCAATACTATATCACATTAGGACTTTTGGTTGGTAATCGTCAAAATTCCAATATTATCCACATTCAAGTTTATAGTCCAAACACAAAGTCCTCAGTTCAATAATAACAATTATTATTAACCAAAATGCTCTGGCTAGAGATTTGTCTTTGAGTTGATTTGAGTTGACCATGGTACTAACCCCATGTAACCGAGGAGACAAATCCTTTATTGAATAGTGTTTCACTTCCAACAATTCCACTCGACCCAACTAGAGTCACTCAATGGAACGACATGTCATGATTTGACTATAATCAAAGCGGAGCTTTCATATTGAAGGTTCACATTGTTCTCAAGTCGAGAGAACTGTGTAAATCAGTCACATCGATATTTTCTTTTTGACCTTAGTTATATTAAGCTGACCCAACTTGTTTGGAAATAATGGCTTAGTAGCTGTTGTTGACCTTAGTTATATTAACCAATAGAAAACTATCAAGTGAGCGTTCCACGGTTATCCAATAACTATCAGTATGTAACCCTTAGGTGCCCCCAACAGTCATAAGTATACATTGTCGTGTCACATACTCTAGCCTCAACGGATACATCGATATTCAGTCTCGATGCGTCTTGACTAGGAATATATAAAAGGCATATTTGTTTTGTTATGATATATTACCCACAGTTTCAACACTTTGTAATTACTATCACAATATATATCATTTATGCATTTTCTATTAAATATACTTTTAATTAAATTAATTAATTTAACCACATTATATCAAGTATATAATTGAAAGAAACACCTTTACTATAACAAGATTATTCAACCAGTTAGATATATGCAACAAATTACATAATTCCCCAAGGTTATACCCCTAACTCTATTAATCTCTCACTTGCACGTATGTTCAATCACGGAATCTTATTCCAACTTCACTAGTCGGTTTCTCAAATCCAATTAGGTCAGTCCCTTTGTAAATGGGTATGTTATTATGTTTCAATTATCTACTCTGTCAATCAACTCTCTCCGATGGTGATAAATTGCTTTATCACGTGGAACAATTCAGAGCATGTTTCTCGACCTCTGGTGAGCACTATGTTCTATTACGAACCATATCGCGACATTGTTATCATATAACAATGTTATAAGATTCTCAACATTTGGAATCGTCTTGGTTATAAATTTGTGCACCTATAATTTTATATACATTATTTTATTGCGGCAATAGTCAAAGCGATGTGTATAGCCTTTTTTTTATTGAATAAGCCACAGTCTTTTATTTGGAACATTTTCAACTTAAAGATTCTTAACTTGAATTTATTATTGATATACTACACTCAATATGACTTATGAAGTTTGAGTTCGAAAACTCCTTCATAAGGAGTTTCTGTTTTTGTAAACAACTGTCTAGTATTTCACAAATACACGAGAACACTTTAAATAACCATTTAGTGATATCAATTTGGATTTTTAATTTGCTTCATATATCAAATACATAAACAAATCATGATATCGTGGACAACATAACATAACATGTATGATAATTCCTTTTACCAATGCAAAGGAATGAATCTTACATGTTCTGTATTAAACATTTTAATAAGGTGTCCTTCCATATCATTTGGGACATTCCTGTCATCTTTTATACTTACTATAAAAGATATCATTTATTAATCCAATATTGAATATTAAAACAACTAAAGCTAATTTTAACATAAGTGCATCGTTAAAATCAACAACTGTTTTTACTTATAGTTTGGAAATACCAGTGTACCTTTTTACGTTCTTTCTTATGAACACATGCTTCCTCTGCGCTTTGATTGAAAATCAAACTATTTGATATTTCTATCAAAATAGTTATTCAATCTCGATGCTTATAAATGATACGATTGGATCATATCTAAAGATTCACAAACTAAATATCGCTCCCACTGACTTTGAGACATTTTTGTTAATATGTGTAAACGGCTTACTCTAAATCATTATTTAGAATTTTACGTTTCAATACATATGTAGCAAAACACTAGGACTTATCAAGTAATAATTTTGTGAGTAAATCCGAATTGACCTGAACATTATTGAATATCGAATCTATTATGCTAATTTCAACAATTGAAATTTGCGATATTATTCTTATAACATTGCTCGGTTAATTCCAATTGCATTAGTCTTACTCATAAAAACTCAATCGTGGTCGATGGATCATATCCCTTCAGCTACGACCATCAAAATTTATATTTTAATAGCGTACTTGGAATTCTTTTGGATTTGCGCATCATACCAAATAGAGTAAACACTCTCAATGGTTTAATTGAAAAATCTAGGATTATATATTTTTGACATCAATAAGAAGCTCATAGTTACTCTTCGATGTGCGAGAATACTTATTAGACATTCTAATGCTATGCGTTCGTTTAGTTTAGTTAATTTCATTTCATCTCATATAATCAGTTCCATCTATGGATCGTATCCTATTCCATTTTACTACCAATAATTTCTCAAAGAAATTTCTTCACAATGATTTTAGTATATCTTGAACTTGAAACAACAATTGTTTCTCAGTGCAATAAAATAGGCATTCATAGACATTTTATGAATTTCTTTATTTATAAAATTGATTTGGTTTTTGTTTACAAAAATTATGTTTGAAACGTAAATATGTCATCCAATGACAGTCTTTTCAATATTCTTTTAGGGAGATTCATACAGATCCCTCATGAACAATTATTACATGCAATCTTTCAACTCGCATAACCTACCAACTCCTTGGCCTAGGATACGTTGGAGTTTCTTATAAATACTTATCTTGTAAAATTTTGTAAACTGTTATTCGGATGAAATAATACTAACCTTGTGTATTTCCCTTAAGTACGTCACCTTATAGAAAGAAACTAGCTCAACTTCACTCACAATTAATCGTAAATTGTCCAATAAAGTTCGATTACTTCATATCGATGCATCATTGTATATCACATGGAGCAATTTTGAGATTGAATCTTTATCCATTTAGGTACGTTCAGAATATTTTCCAATATACTAACTCATTCAATCAAATAAAATCATTTCTTTCACCTGTTGTTTTCTTTACTACTGTTTGATGTTCTATTGGTTTACCATAGACATGCTACATGTGTATTAAGTACACATATCCATGTCGACTATAACTCATCGGTGAATATGGAAAAGTATGTAGAACCGTTGTGGTATTTATAGAATTACAATTGGATAAATCTATATTTATCAATCTAAAGAGTTCATCAGCTCTTATGACACCCCACCAAATGGGTGCATAGCTCTTTATTGTTTGAGATATAATTAATAATTATCATATGATTCAAAATCATATAATAAAATTATTTCTCAAAACTACGGCTTAGTCTATAATACAAAACCACTATAAATAATATTGGATATTTTTGTATTTTCTAATGCATCACTTTTGTTATAAGAAAATAACCACATTATAGTTTTATTTGATAAAGAATATTCATAATATTCATATTGAAATATAGCGATGTCTTTTTTTCAGTCGATACTAAAAAATAATCATTATTTCATAAATAATGTATGGCAAGTTTTACGAACATAATTTTCGTACTATGCTGCAATTAATAGGTGCTATATGGCATGCTCCCACTATTTCCACCATTACTATAATAATGTACTAAATTTGAATGTCCATCATTAACGTAATACAATTTGTTTATTTCATACACTCCAACTATTTACATTGGAGAGTTCGTTGAACAAATATCTTGCTTATAGAAAACAATTTTCTATATGAAAATACATTTCGAAATGGAAATCATAATTCTTATTCCAATATTAAGTATCAATTATTGTTACGATTCTCATTTCCAGTGTTTCTCTATGAAGCAGAAGTGACTATTCATTCTCTTCATCCCAACTGTATCTTAAATTACATCTATTCTTACTCATTCGTTTTCCTTTCAAATGGTCAAACTATTCAAAAAAAATCTTACTACAATATTATAACAAACTTTTTACAAAAGCGCATTTGATTATCCATAACTTTTAAGGACATCAAATATCTTGCACTTTATGTAAACCGATCAAAATGAAATTTCAGCGATCGATTTTTTAAATCTATCTTGTAGTTTTTGATCTTGTGTTACACTAAGACAATATGATCCCTTTTGTAATCAGTCAAGTTGAATACTCGATCTCACACTACAGTTTATTTGGTTTTTCAAATGAACTAATTTCATCGGAATATTATACATTACAAACTTTGACCATTCACCATATAATATTTATTCTTGTATTGGTTTTAGAGTTCGAAACTCATAAAATGCAATATATGGTCTTAACCAAATAAATGCGTAAGTGACCAAACCACGAATATATTTAGTAGTTGTAAAATCATGCACTTACATAGGTTTTGAAATGTTAACTTGTAATAGGAATTTAATAGTAGGTATTATTTTTCCATTTATCAACTTTCAATTTAGTTCGTTTGTATATTTAATTAATAAACATTTTATCAATCATATTAAATGCAAAAATTTATCATTGTAGATAATTATAACATTGGCATATTTTCTTCCAATATTTGAAAGGTTAAATGTTACCATTTCATTTTTCTAATAAGGCTCCCACTAGTCTTTTATGTTTCTCCAAACCCTAAGATGAAACATAGAAGTTTTCAACTTCACCAGTAGGTGTTAGGACTCATCTGTTATGGTAATCTGACATTGAGTTTGCTCAACAAATCATAGCCCTACAAATAATGGATAATGCCTTATCAGTTGTATAGCATACAACTCCTAACCCATTTTTCCTTGTCCTAATTTCATTTCGACCTTGAGTTTGCTCAACAAATCGTAAGAGATTATTCACTCATAACTAACATATCATGGTGGCCTAAGTATAGTATATGTACATTAAGTTTGCTCAATAAATACATATAGTTATCTTACCTTGTCTATTCAATATATTAGTAATACTGCACATAACATCACTAACTTTAATTTTCTCAACAACTAAGAAGTGCGCAAGTAATTTATTAATATATATATATATATATATATATATATATATATGGTAGAGGACAATATTATATAGAAGATTCATAATCTTTAATATACTATATTGAGTGATATCGACTTATAGACTAATGTATTTCTTGTGAAGTACCCCCATGATTCAAGTGTCAGAAACATCAGAAATCGTGATGTACATACATTTACATATGTATTTATTCCTTAAGTATAGTTGGGTTTCTTTAATGTTCCACCTTTAGTTTATACTTTCATATCGTATAAGTTTTATTGGTATATAACTTTTATATTTCATATTACTTATACAATAGTCTTATGTATATTATTTTATTTAATTAAATCTTATTTAGTTAATTTAAATTAATTAAATCTTTAATTAATTTTATATTAGTATTCCAGTGTAATATTTATATCGGACATGTCTGCTATAACCTTTATAGTATAGCACATATATCTTATATATGCATATTTTTATTTAATTAATTAATTTAATTAAAAAAATTAAATAAATTATATTACTTTCAAAATTTATCTTATATACATACATGTATACTTATGTCAACTTAAACACTTTAAAATAACATAACATATATCAACATATATAATACATGTGCCATGACCCACTTTTCCATACAGATTTAAACTAAGCTTTAACCACACTCGTCAGCCAAATCGCACGAGAAGGTGGATAGTAAAAGAAAGGAAGTTGTAGAAGATAGAAAGAAAATAGAACAACACAGAATCTCACAGTAGAACGAATAATCTATAATATAGAATAAGTCTTTACATAAAAAACAAATCTGTAACTTAAACATATATAGACATCAATCAGAATATGCGCCTATTCAGCACTGACAGTTATAACAATCCACCCTAACAATTTTTCCGATAAACAAAACCAAATGCAATGGATTAAAATCATTTAAGAGAATACGTCTCTGGCTTTCCAGCTCCTCTCTTGAAGCTCCCATTCTTCCAGCTAACCTGAAAATATGCTCGTTCTGACCCAAGCATATAGGAAAAACTAAGCTCGAGTCAGTATGGTAAAACCAGCGTGAGGAACACACTCAATTTGAACTATTAAGGTTTCAAAATCCTTTGAAAATCAAAGGTATCTTGTAAGACCACGCCACAAATAAACACGATGGGTTTTTACCTTACGATAACCATAACATTTCATATCAAAATCCTCTGATATTATAATAGCGTCTAAATACAAATACTTATTCAAATAGCTGAAATGCTTGCATCTTATGTTCCAGCATAGTTGGGCACAATCAAAACCGTACGACACTTATTGAAGAATAGATTCCAACTGAATGACTAGGCACTGGGGTACCACCTGTCATGGTACCTGTCTACAAACACCGTGCTGATAACCACGCCAGGATCCCTTAGAACACAAGACCGGCCTACCCCTAACCTGGATAGACTGAATATGTTATCCCCTAGGTGTTCCCACGCTTTCCAAGCTCCTTTCACATATAGTGATAATAACCGAGGTTATCTTGAAAGGTGATAGCCACACCCCACTTAGGTAGGACCCACTTAGCCTTATTGCTTTCCCCCTATTTTTTCGTCATTCCCGATTGACGAGGCTAGAGGATACAATTACCTTTTTAGAAAGATTCACTTAGAATGCTCATTGTCCTCCAATGACAATGTACTGATAGCATTCATCCATACAAGTTCATTCCCGGTCCGAACGGAACCGAAGGCACTATTCCTACTACATCCATTTTAGAATCACCCTTAGGAGTAGTAGCGATTAGCGCTTGCACTTCACTGCTCCATCTTCGACTCCATGATTTTGTTTTCATTACGAAAACGTACTCATTGGATCGAAGTGATTTTCGAATCTCAAATCCGATTCCGGTCTCTTTGAGACAACGTTCAATACTTTCCGGTAAACTCAACCTCGGTTCTTTAGGAAATACATAAATGAAAATTAGGTCGGAGATCACCTCCTAACCATTGGTGGATTTTATCAATGTCCTAGAAGAAC
This sequence comes from Allium cepa, assembly GCA_030765085.1. NCBI lineage: Eukaryota > Viridiplantae > Streptophyta > Magnoliopsida > Asparagales > Amaryllidaceae > Allium > Allium cepa. Next base: position 922,484,524 of record CM060931.1, on the reverse strand, counting down.
GAATAAGTTTATATGTACAGTATAACACCTCGAACGATAACTGCATCATATAATTCCCGAGTTTCCTTTAGACATTCCTAAAGTTATATTTCGGTCCAGATTTGCTAGTCGGTTATTTAGCTATCAAATATACAATCAATTCAACCAAAGTTTCATTTCTCATTGCAACATTAAGCGTTATTTAATTTTAAAATCTTAATATTTTAAAATTACTAAATCAAACAGCATATACTTATCTCACTGGATAAGTATATTCACGAAACCATTCGTTTTCAAAATATTGAAAAAACCCTTTAAAATAAAATCTGGAAAGAACCACTACGGTATCAAACCATGCATCATAGCTCAATGGTTATGTCTTTATCCTAGATAAATTAAAGACTTAGCTATAGGCCTCACTACCTCAGATTTACGCCACGCGAGTATACCATTACTTTCCGAAAACTTTATTTATTGATTCTCCAAAATAAGTACTTATAAAGTTTTCAATATGGATTTTCCAAATTTTAATTTAAGTAAATACTCTTTTATAAAAGTTTGATATATAATATATTATTTTTAAAACATCATTAATAAATTTGTCTTTGAGATGAATATGCTTTAATACTAATTTACACTAAAGTAAAAATTAACCTTTATACAATCACTATAAATTAACCTTTTAATCAATAGTTTTTACGCTTTTAAAAAATTTAGATAATTAATAACTTGAAAATAGAAATTTATAATTTTTATATGATTTATAAGAATAATAAATTAATTTCTTTAAATCATTACCAAAATACTTATCAGTTATCTTTAAAACATCATCGATAAATAAAAATTATTTTTAAACAAATCCTGGTTTAAAGCTAACCCAACTCCGGAAAGAAGGCTTAAAAATCCCAATGGTACTTAGTCAAGCTACCATTAAATTTCATAATAGTCCATAATAACAAATACAAATATTCATATCAGTCTGTTTTAACAATCAGTTCAACATCATACTGCCAATAAAATTATTAGGAAAATAAACAGATGTTCTTACAAATAAAATAGCAGATCAGGGTTTTTATTTCTGCTAGTAAATGTCCAAAATAGATATATTCAGTAATAATGGCAGAATGCTGACTTATTCTGCCATTAAAAATAATTAGCGGAATTGTGTTTTATTTTGCTAACTGGTGTGAAAACATCATATTTAAAATAAGTTAACTCGTCACTATTATTTATCAGGCAAAACGCTTAAATATACAGTGATATAAATTCAACGACAATATTATTATTAAACTGACTGCTTAATTTCTAGTCCGTTCCAAATTACCATAAAATTTTACCCATTCGAACGTGACCACCGACCGTACGACGGTGTAATATCTGCCGATACAAAATCATCGCAACAAATCTAACGTAGAACATGATTCGTACGAATGTGATATCATGTTTTCAAAGTTTTGTTAGATAATAAGATATATTTTTAAAACATTATAAAATATGTTCAATTCTTCTCATAAGTTTTGGGCTGAAGCCCAAGAAATTAATACGACCCATCCCTTCTCTTCTTTCTTCCCTACCTTCATTTCCCATAAGAAATTTCAAACCCAAACTTAAACTCCCCTAAACTAGATCAACTCCAGACTCACCAATCCCACGACTCGAATGACACTCGAGACCGACCCCGAGCCAACTACGCATGCCACTTATCATTCCTGTCCATCACACATTCACCTGGAAATAACCATGCACACATGATATGCGTGCACGTGCACACTCGCCCAAATGTCCAGATCACCACCATGACACTCTAGACCAACTCGCCTCCGCCCCTTAACCTCTATCACCGCCTCACCGAAACCCATTGCCCCGAGATCACACTTTAGTCTATGACCCAGACTCATGGAAAACAACCACCTCCCCTTATCGTCGAGCTTCTTCCCTTGCGTCCCACTTCCACGCCCACCACTGTCACCATTCGAAGCCCCAACTCCATCCCCACCTTCACGACGCCCAAATCCACGACCTTCGGTCGCCTCTTCCTCTCTTAGTTCAGCCGCTCGTACATACAAACCACGGCCCTAGAAAAAAATCCCCTCGGTCATACCCTTGCTCCCGCTCCCACGCTCATTCCGACGCCAACGGCCCACCGCCTCGATCACCCTCGGCCCTAAAATTAATTTTTTAATGATAAACGATCATCCTAAAATTTTCTAAAACTTAGGCTGCAAAAAATATAGTTTCTTCACTAAAATTCATGCTTTCATCTTACGATCAAGATTATGTATGTGAATCGAAGGTTTATGGATATTAAATTTTGGCCAAAAATTGTTTTTCTACTGTAAACCCAACATTTTACCCAAAATATACAATAAATGAGCTTCCAATTATTTTTGGCATGATCTATGCATAAAAATAAACATTTTATTAGTTTATATCATCTACAAATTAGAATTAGAATTTGAGATATAGATTTTAGAAAGTCGGCATGCATAAACATTTCACTGTTTAATAGAACAAAGCTAAAGTTGATTACTTCCAGATTTTTAAAATTTAGAGTTTCTCACCCTTAACATTGCTTGAAACCTTTTGAATCCTCTATTTGACCTTGAGTTGATCTGAAATCTTGAATCCTGGCTTTGCTTTTTGAAATTCTTAAAGGAGAAGGCTCCTTCATCTTTTGAATGCAGAGTATATTTTTTTTGTTTACAGGCTTTTGATTTACACAACTTAGCATTAACACCCAAGCCTATATATACACAACACGCATAATCATACCATAGAATAATGGGTACGTATAACATATATATTTTTGTTTAAGAAAGATTGACTGTTATACAAAAAGTCTTATACAGTGATGGATTTGAGGTGATGTATTTTTGTGTTGAAAAGAAGTTAAAATATGTGTTTTGGTCTTTGCTACTTTTGATCAGACCATACTTTTATATTTAAATCTATGTTTTCACTTTTTTCTTAACTTACTTAACCAGGCAAATGTTTTCATCTGTTTATATTTTTATTTTACTTATATTTTCCTATTTGTTTTACCTTTGTTATTTACTTAGCTTACTCAAGGAATTGCAAGCTTTCATATTTATGTGTATATATTCCTATTAATACAAACACACACACACACAGATATATATATATATATATATATATATATGTATAACTTAAGGCATATTAAAAGACTATTCATTTTGTATTTCTTTTTTTAAATAACATTTATGTTTTACATTGCTTTTTAATAAAAAGAATAACGCTAACAAAAGTGAATTTTTTTGCTATTTCATTTTAAATGTTTACAAATAACATCTTTATCACAACATTGGTTTGTTAATGATTTTCTTTTTGAAATGATTTTATGGGTTTTCATTTCTACCATATATATTTCCATATGTATACTTTCCTTATATATATACACCTCTCCTTGTATATTTACTTCTTTTATTATTTAACATACAGAAATATATTACTTTTCAATTGACTATATTTATGTGGTTTATACATATATATAGTTTACCTACCATTACTTATGGTTTTAAACATACGATTTTAGTTTATAGCAAAAAATGTTTATTTGTTTATAAATGCCATAAAATTTTCCTTTTTGAACTTATTTCTACAGATACCCTCTCCCTAACCAATATGTGTATCTATACATCTTAGAAAAGTCCAATTTTAATTTTTTTATTTAAAATATACTATATTGCTCATAAGCCCAAAAATCATTTCTGTTTAAAATATTTTCATTTGCTTTTTCAACTATATTTATTTATTGTGAATTTCTTTTCGAAATATATATATTGTTGTCCTAAATACATATATACATATATATACACATATATATAAGTAATTCCAATTAAACCAATCTCCTATTTTATAAATAAAATCTAGAAATTCACAATATTATCTTGGTTTGAAAACTGTATAATATTACCAATAGTTATTTAAAAGGGATTTTTGTTTGGCTAAAATACCGCATTATTGAATATAAAACTAAATTTCGAAACTCGGGACGCCAAAAATCTCGGGTCATACAATATGCATATAAGTATTAATTAATAAACTCAATCAATTAATTTGTTTTATCAATCTTATTATTTAATTTTAAATTATGAAATTAATATTTAAATAATTTCAAACATTTTAAAATTTTCATTACATTTTCAAACGTTTTGAAAATTTATATTATATTAAACCAATTATAAGAAACATGTTTTTATTTTAAATTTATCTTTTAAGTTTAAAATCTTGTCTTAATTTTTAATTTTTTTATAAATTAGCCCAAGGCCCGATTCAAATTGGGCCTTTTCTATTACGTTTAAGCTTTGGGCTTACTGCACCTTTCAGGCAGACAGGTAACAAGGTAGGACAGGGTACTTCATTATCTAATTCAGATCCTGGACATCACTTTTATCGGCACCGTACTAAGTTCGTAAGCTTAATTAATTAACCCTAACATGAATAATTTAGACCGCATAGGCTATTAGGCTCTGACATCATTGCTGGAACTGGGCCTGCCCGTAGCGGGAAAAATAGGTGAATTTCAAAAATTTTACCATTTCGGATCATTAATGGGCCTATGAAGTCTAAATGCATTTAGAACTTATCTAATTTTTTTAAATAAAATCAATATTTTAATTAATTTGGTAAAAAAATTTCAAAAGGGTTTGAATATTATATAAATTTATATGAATGAGTGTATCAAATACACCCATGTATATAGTAGTTACTTATTAAAATGAATATGAGAAAGTAACCTTTAGTTTCCTTCTCTAATAGTTATGCAATTAATTAGGAAAGTAAACAACATTAATTGGAGAGTGAGAAACATCATATTTCTCTATCTCTAATTAGATTGATAAAAAGTTGAATAAACAAGTTAACATTTCAATTGAATGTTTTATTAGGAACATTAATTCAATTTAATTTGATTAATTACAAATGATTATGAGCATATCACATGCACCTATGTGTGTAATGTAAGCGCAACATATAAAACTGTACAAAGTTAATGTAAAAATTGCTTAAGTGCTAGGATTTACACCATAATGGACACATTTCCTATCTATATATGCCTTTGTCATCCTATACATGAACCCTTTTATTTATTTAATAATATACAGATACATACATACACACACACACACACATATTTACACTATAAAAATATATATCCACATACAATTAATGTTTAGCATAATGGTTCAAATAAAATAGATTTCATTTCAATTACAAGCAGTAAATCAAACAATATTAACATTAATGAAAATGGTTTAAAATAGTTGTGAAAAGAATCCTTCTATTTTAAGCTAAGATATAATTTTTAATTAGATGGAATTACAAAACATGGAATATATCATTAATTTAATGTTTCCTTTTTCTTTTAAAAGGAAGAGTTTATATTAGAACAATTTGAATAGTGACAATCAAAACATCATATTAATTGGATAACAAAGATTAATTAATTCGATTATTATCAAGTTTTAATAACATAGCAATCCATGTCTAAATATTGAAGTGTAAACCTTTTGATATGAAAACTGAATTATGAAAGAAAAAAAAAATCAAAGTTCAATTATGTTTATTTTTTTAAACAACAAAATCAAATGACATAGGCATATATAGATTTGAGATAAGAGGATCTAGATCTATATAAACAAACTTTGTGAACAATCACATAGTGTATAGAAAATAAAATTAAAAAGGTCTGAATCTAGGTTAAATTAATTAATCAAACAACGATACATGAGACAGAAAATGAGATGTTATAATTCATAACAAAATAGCAGTGAACAAAAGAAAACATTCTATATTTTAACATGATAGAATAATCGATTCGAGCATGGGAATGGAGATATTCAAATCCAGATTCAAATTCAAAAGTATGAATAGAAGGGAAAGATAGAGATTAAGGGGATATGAACAAATTATAAGATATTTAAATATAGAATTATACACACATATAACTGCCTTAGGATAAATGTAACAACCTGCATATTTAGCGATTGTATATTTAAATATTTTATTTAAATATAGCATCCTTAGTCGGATTATAGTTCGAAATGCTACTTTTTGCAAACGGTCGAATTAGGACTCGGGACTACTTCCATTGAGTTCAAAACGTCGTTTGCGGCCTTTCTGAGTATAAACTTCGATATGTTTGGAGCTAGCTAAAATTTGACCTTTTGCACTTTAGACTTTGGGTTTGGGTTAGCCTAAACTATTAACTCTAGCTCTACCCCCACTTCTCTTCATTCATTTTCATTTCATAACACTCAAGCTTCATCAAAAATGGAGGAAGAGATTGGAAACAAAATCCTATGCCCTAGGTTCTTTGCAAATTCAAGTTATAGCTCCATAATTCAAGAGAAGCTGTTGGTAAGCATCTTCTTCTTCTTCTCCAACTCATTCTCCCTTCAATTTCAGAAATTCCTAAAGTCTAACTTAGGAAATATTTTCTTTTAAGCTTAGATTCAAGCTTCTTGGGTTAGAATTGAAGAGTGATTGTTCTTGCCTTACCCTATAGCTTCTTCATCCTTGTTTTTGCGAAAAAGGTGAGATTTTTATCTCACATCTAAGTCAATAATTATCTTTGATTGTTGGTATGAATTCCTAACATCTTTACATGTTCATTTGATTTTGTTTTTGATTGACTTGGTGAATATTCCAATTTTTGGTGTTTTGAAAACAAAATCTATGAAAATCCTTATATGGATATTGGACATGTTGATCGGAGTGTATTGGTGAGTCTTTGAGGTCGGGTAGTCGTTTGGCATAAACCCCTCGTAACCGTCACTCATCCGATATGGTTTGGCCATCATTGGCCTAGGCAAGAAAATGCCCAAAGCTTCAGTTTCAGACGTCTGAAATAAGGATTCAGACGTCTTGTAACGATTCGAGATTTTCGACCTTCGAAGATCGACATTAATATGTCCACTGCATCAACTGCCGAGCAATCGAAGGTCGAAAAACCGAATTGTTAGGGTTAGATAAGAAATGGTAGAAGAAGAAAGAAAGAAAAAGCAACAGAAACAATATCAGAATCTCACAATCGCAGCGGAACAACATATAATAGATAAATGAATAATCTTTAAATCAAAAGAACTGTACATTTTACACATTACATCATCAGAGTCAGCTTACAACACAACACAACTGGACAATTATATGAACTTTTCCTTACAAGTGGATACACAGCGGAAAAGATAATATCATATACAAGTGATACGTTTCGCCATCCAGCTCGCCTCTTGAGCTCTACAGCACCTCTTGAATTCCAGAATATCCTGATAACCTGACTCTAGGTTGCCCATGTGGAAAATGATGGGCACCCAGAGTGCTTTTCAACCATCGACAGCGGCCACTTTCGACTTGTAGGCTTTTCAACCATCCCAGTCCCGCCGTGGCATACAATGGTACGTACCCTGCCCTTCCTTTTATGGCCAGCCTTTCGACTGTCATGCCTTATGGCTAACCAACCCCTTAAAGAGGACATGTGGGGGTAAGAGTCTCTTGCTCACCACCAAACAAAAAGCGAGAACCCCCCATCACGTTTTACCTAGATAAGCAAGGTCAGTCGTGGGACTGGTGTGAGAACTTAAAATAGTTTATCTTTTAAAAAAACAAATAAAGAAATATTTTAAAATAGATCAACAATGCTTTTATAAAATGAAACTACCATAAGGCCTCCCGCCACACACACAATGCAAACGCAGAATTGGAGGAGATTTCTCCTTATGATAGTCAAACATGCTTGGTACGAGAAATTTTCTTTGATATTATTACTATAAGTGCACAGTGGAAAACCTTTCGAAAGTATAATATAAATCTTAGCCAGCATACGTACCATTATAGTATGCCTACTATAGCTACCATATTAAATGGCAGGTTCTACAACTAAAACCGTACAAGGCTCGTATTGTTTCTTTGGATTTTCCAACAAATGGTCGGGCAAAGGAACTTCCCAAATAAAATGGAACGCCTCTGGAGGGACGTCCCCGGATCCTAGCCAGATCTCTACTAGACAAGGCCGGGCTACCTCTGTAATAGGTAACTACTGACACGAGCATGCCATTCCCCGGTCGTTTGCGACCTTTATCCGAGGATCCTCTCAACCAACAACCACAAAGCAATAAGTTTGCAGAAACACAAAGTTAAGTATCTGGGCTCCATACCATGATACCACTCATAATCCAGAAGGAAATGACATACCCTCAGAGGGCGCTACCCTCAAATAACCTTGCTGCTACGATTCTTGTTTCGACCATAACTGGGTTGTGAGGTTCGACGAAGTCTCGTCCACAAATCTACGCTTTTCACAAAAGCTATGCTTTGATCAACAAATGATCAGCATCACTCAGCATGCCACATTACCAAATTAGAAGTATATCACCGATAACCTTTAACTACAAAACCTCTGAGCTCGTACGTCTCAGAGAAGGGTGTTAAGCTAAGAGAATAAATTCTCCGCCACCAACAGAAATGTATTTGAAAGAAATCTGCTTTATATCTCAAAATGTAATGTCAGATATACAATCCATACAAGGTTGTTCTTGGTTCGAACAGAACCGAAGGCACTTTCGAAGAAGTCCTTGCAAATCCGGATATTCACAATCCCGATCAGACTTCCCATCACTTAGGGAATCTCTATAGCGGAGCAACTTAGTGCAGAGACAATCGATAAGTCATCCTATCATTCTTGCAAATACCCGGTCTTCACCACCGGTCTTCAAATGCAATCTCATTTCATCGTATCACTATTCGGAATGGGATATATGATACAAAGGTCCTCTCCCGGCTAATCCGAATAACGAGCGCTTATTTTTAAAAATAAGTGTTCATTCAGATTTCAAACAAATTACAACAATTTCCACTTTGATCTTTTAAATAAAAGATCTATCACAATCACAAAGGTTCGATGTGGTTTTCGGATATCCATTTGGAATCCGACCCCTGGTCGCATCGAAATTCGAACGCCCTTTAAAGGCAAAATTGATAGTCGGTTATTTAATATCAATCAACATTAACAACAATTTTCAGATTTAAATAATTTTCACAATTATTTATTTTCAAAATATCTTCGCAAGATATATTTTCACACTTCAACCATTTGAAAACCAATTTCAAATTACCTTTCAATCCTTTGAAAATGAATTTCAAATCATTTTTCGCTCGCGGAATAAAATTCCCAAAATCATTTATTTCCACTGAAAAATCTGCCGAGTTTGAATACTTTAAATTAATTTAAATCACTTGTCCAAATATATACATGGAAATATTTTAAAGTAAAACTATTTTTAAACACTTTATTTTAAAATATTAGTTATAAAAATATTATACCACTATTACATATAACTTAAGTCCAAACCGATTTTCAAAATAAAATTAGTAGACAGAGTATAACTATTTAAATAACTATTTTCTAACTCAAATATTAATTAAATCTTAGAAATAACCATTTCTGTAATAAACTTAATAAATCTTTACTTAAAGGGTAGAAAACAATTTAAGAAGTAATTTCTCCAAAGTATTCTTTAAAACCCAACTTTAGAACTTCCAATTATGCTTTAAAAGCTGCTTTGGAAATATACTCGGCTTTCCATGGAAAATACACTTTCACTTCAAAATGGTTCATTTAAACCAATCAAATAAATCCTTACCGATTTATTTTAAACTTACATTCCAAATACGTAAATTTATTTCCACACTTCAAAAATAAATAAATGTTTACTTTTTTTAAAACAATTTTCCCTTTCCTTTATAAATTCCATGATGAATTCACATTTCCAAAATATCTATCGATATGCGATTTTCAAATCGTTTTCAAATATTCACTTTCAACAACAATTCAATTTTTCAATTGATTTCAAAAACAACCAAATCAAATTCCATATTGATTTTCCAAGAATTAAACACCAAGTGAATTTCATTCAAATCTCAAATTGAAATCAATTTCTACTAAACCCCAAATCAATTTTCAAATTGATTCCAAATTCTTTTCAAAACACCTAATAAATTTCCAAATGGATTTTCAAAAGATTTAAATTCAATCACCAAAAATCAATCCCCTAATGGGTTTCAAATTTTATTTCCTTTTAAAAAATAAATTCCTTTTAAAGAAAACCAATTCTTTTATTTTTCAAATTCTTTAAAATCCGTATTTTGAATAAATTCTTCAACCTTTGAATAGTATTACCTAAAATCCATTTATTAAAGCTTTTCCCATATTTTGAAATTTTATTCAATAAGATTAAAAATAAAAATTTATTATTTTAGAATTCCTTCTTTTAAATTTATCCAATTCTCAAAAATAAATTTTAATATAACTTTCGACCTGAATTTTCAAAAATCAATTTTTTATTTATTTTCGGTATCCAACGATACCAAAATTATATTCGGCTAAATTTTAGCCTTCAACGATTTCTATCACAAAGATAATCATACAGAGCTTATAAATAATCAACACACAACATTGAAACAAATTCAACTATTTGAGGAATCCAGTTGGATCCCTCCAACATGTTTTCCTGCATCCACAGATGTTAGCACAATACCAATCCCGTTTCAAGACAGGATATCACGGTACATGGGTTTATATAAAATATCATCCGCTATTATGCGGCGCAATAGGGTCTCATATGCTATATAATGCGGGAAATCAACTCCAAGTACATATGTAATACCAATTCCACTCCAAGGTGGAATATCGCGGTATATGTGTTTAATAAAATAACCTCCGCTTAATATGCGGCGTATAGGGTCTATTTCTATACAACGATAGCAATTTATCATCCAAGCATAAAATCAACACAATCAAGCAATTTTAAATCTAACTATTTAAATTTTAAATCGAAACAAATTCGATTGAGTGAGAAGTTCTCACTTTGCTTCCAATAACTGTTTCGGCGTTTTATTTCGAATAAATTAAACACGCGTTTAATTTTACCTAAAATTCACACTAGCTCCAATAAAGTCCTATTCAGCTCCATTATGTAGTGTTCGTCCATACGATTCCAACGCAAGTCGTTTCGTGCGAAACGGACCTCGTATCAAAACGTTATAGCCTTTTAAAGTTTATACGATTTAAATATATATATATATGTGTGTGTGTATATATATATATATATATATATAAATTTACAACTTTATATTTTTCAAACCCTACATTCTCTCTGCCGCTCGATCTAGCTTGATGAAATCTCGACCACCCGTGTTTTCTTCTCCATCATTCATGGTTCCAGGAAGAAAAACTAGCCCACAAGCCGCCATTTCTCTTGAATAAACGCGAACCCTATGAGCCACCTGATAACGATCAGAAAACTCCCCTGCCTCCGCGTACACGTATGCTAACCACGGCCTGAATCTAGCTGAACTCGGCTGCCCCTAAGCCATGAAAATAAAGCATGAATGGTGTGCCTTTGCACGCGATTTGCCAACGATCCGTAGCATATTTTTCGATCTTGACCGTTGGTTTTGTGGATCTCGTTGTGCTCGGCGTTTTTACAGTTGAAAGTTTTTGAAATTAGTTTGTGGATTTGGAGAAAAACAAAAGAGAAGGAGGCACATTACCGGCCATTTAAATAAACAAGCGGCGACTGTAACTTGAAACCCTAGGGTTTGAGCAAAACAAAGAAAACGAGGTCCTTATATAGAAAATTGCCAAAACACTATTCATCCGAGATTTTTCCGAACTCCAAACGAAGCGTGCCGCCTGGCATTTATAATGTTTTACCCCTATTCTGGACACAATGGAATATATATCGGGAGCCAATTCGATTGTATTTGGAAGATAGGTTTTCAAATCGACTAATTTAAATTTAAAATTCACTTAAATGATTTCTACGCGTTTTAGCTTGCCCCAGACAAACCGTAAATCCGATTGACACAAAATTTGAAATCTTACAATAATTTAACATTACGGATCCAATGAAACTAGTTTCATCAGAATCCAAGACTGTTTGAAAAATGACTATTTTTACTCGTCAATTAAATATTAAAATATTAAATTTCTACAAATTAACTTTTATTTCAATTTAAAAAGTTCTATAACATCATTCTAACTCCAATATGATTTAATACAACTTTACAAATCAAATTTAATCACATTAAACCCAATTTTCAATTAGTTATGTAATTTCAAATATTAAATTATCGATTTAATTATCCAATTAAATCTAGATATTCAAAATATAATTTATTCGACTTACAAATTTTACTTGTTAATATTTAAAATCAATTAAATATATGAATTTCAAATGACAGAAATTCTGGGTCGTTACACGTCTGAATATTGTTTTGGCAAAAACTTTATTTTCCAGATTCAGACGTCTGAATTATATATTTTAGACGTCTGAAATTACTTGTGTTCAACCAAAGAGGAAATAGGCTAAAATTAGCCATTTTCAGAAATATGAAATTATTGATTCAGACGTCTGAATACTGAACTGAAAATATTTATTTTTCCAGACTCAGACGTCTAAATTGGAAATTTCAGACGTCTAAACCTGCTTATTTCAGCCCAATTTGCCTATGTTGTTGGGGTTTCCTATTTTAATCGATTTGTATTGATCCGACTTATTGTTATCATTTGTTGTCGACTTTGATGACTTCTTTTCGAAATCTTTGAGAATATCCATTGATGGATTCGATATCGATTTGTTTGGCTTTGATTCACGCCTTCGAATGTGAATCTTTGGTGATTGATTATTTCTACAATCATTTCTGTGATTTGTCACTTTAAAAATATAACGGTTTTCTATACTAGTATTAAATATCAAAATTCTTTCATCAAAACGATTTCGACACTATTTTATTACAAAACTTGTTTTCTTTAACCGTTTTCCAATCTATTAGTATATACAAACCTTTACCTCATTCGTATGAGAAATCTAATTAAACGGCTTAGCAAAACAAGTGGTATGAAACACTTGTGTTTACTTCGTTGGTTAATTCTTGGACTTGTTCGATTGAATCTCTTGTGACAATTTTCGAGTGGAGATCTACAATTTGTTCGTAAATATTTAAGTTAAGCTAGTGGTTATGGGACATGAAGCTAAACTCATATATTTACTAGCTTAGTGTAATTTACACTTATCGATCAATGATTTTGTGATTTAGACTAGCAATGTGCGATGTCTCTTTGTCTGCGAGGGAGACTAAACCCCGTTTTTAGTGGAGCTTTGGATTGGTGGGGTAGCAATCCATGGTCTTAGGACCGTTTTAGTGGAGCTTCGGGTCAAAGGTCTTCGGGCCGTTTTAGTGGAGCCTCGGCTCAAAAATTAATGGTTAGCAACCATGGAATAGCGTTCCGTTTTATGATACACGTGTTGGTGAGTTTTCATGCTCCCTTTTTGTGATAGGCCTCTTTCCCCCTTTTTGTGATTTCTGGATTTCTATTGATGATTTCTAGACTTTGTGTTTCACCAATTTTTGTGATTTTCATTGATAAGCTTTATCAATTTCTGTGCATTGGTGAATTTGTATTTCACTAACTTTTCCGATTGGCATTGATATGATTGTCAATATTTGTGGTTTGGTGAATAAAATAAAGAATATGACATTCTTTCTAGTGCTTTGAGATTTCTTGTGCTATTATATGATTTTTGTTGTTTGTTAATGTATACTTTTTATAGTATGGCATTTTTGTTATCATACGTTTTAATCGCATCTATTACCCTATCTCATTTTATATGATATTTATAGCTAGACTGATCCGTTTATTATTTTCTTCTTAAATAATACTCGGGTCAGACCGAGATGTTACAGGTGCTTCTGCTTGACTCCTCATCTGGGAATATTATCTGACTTTTGGCTAACTACATTAGATTTGTAGTTTTTGTTGTTATACACTCGAGATATAGACTCATTGATGTATACGTATTCTTTTGTGTAGCACTTGTATCTATCTTTTGTGATATTATGGATTTTGTTTGACCACTACTCTGATATACACTTCTATGTGTTATATTCATATCTTTTTCCGCCTTCGTGATATGGATATTGTGACTGATTTATGTTATGTTTATTTCTATATTTATTTCTGAAGATTATATAGCCACTGTTTAGTATCTTTGAGTTTGTATCGGTGTGTCGGATTTTCTCTTGAAATGAAATGCATATTTTACTATCTGACATACCGGTGCTCGCACAAAGCAACTACTCGGATGGTCACTCCTCAACAGCCTTATTCTTCGTGCTATTTGACGGCATTACTCCGTAGTGTCCTTGACTGGCGTGAGTATAGAGGTGGGGCGTCAAAATAAAGCATGTAGAAACACCTTAAATGATATAAAAATACCTAAATCTAATTGATCACTCTCTTGATCCGATAGACCTTTCCCTTCATCACTTCTTGATTTGTGGTTTCTCCTCAGATTCCAAGAAAGTCACCATCCCACTTTGTAAGATAAGAATGAACCACCATTTTAATTTAGTTTGATATTGATTTGAATTTGTTTTGATGGTTCTTGTTTTGGATGAAGTGTCAGTCATGAATGAATGATAGCGAAGAGGAATAAAAGAGAATAAAAAAAAAGTCACGTTCTGCTTTGTGTACGTTCAAAAATGAGGAGGTTTTGTTTTCAATAGAATTAAAGGAACCATTTTCTATTCTCCTGTTAAAACTTCCTCTTTTATTTCCTCATTTTAAATTTCAATTAAACTCATTAATCGATTTCCTCCTGTTACCATTATATAGCCGATCCAAGCACATTCCAAATATATAGCTTTTCCAAATAAAAGAAAACAACTTTTATGTAATTATTTTATTATCTAAAACATGTTTAAAATTTTACCGATATCGCATATATACAAATATAACTTTTATATATACATTAAAATAATTGCCAACAACATAAAAACATCAAATAAATTAACAATAATTAATATTTCATAAATATTAATTGATTTAATCAGTTCGCAACATTTTAAAAACTAATTAAATTATGTGGTTTTTAGTGAAATCACAAATGCGATTGTGCGACTCAGAGGTGTGAATTAAGTCAATGGTCAATATTGAACAATTTAAATATTAATGTTCACACGTCACTTAGCAGGAGATATGACAGTTTGGTTGAATTCATCGCTTACACACCTTTTCGTAAAATCAAATTTTACTTATTATAAGCGGTACCTGATAGTGACAATTATTTACGTCAATTCTCTTCGTCAAAACTATATCACATTAGGAATTTTGGAATTTGGTAATCGTCATAATTCCAGTATCATCCACATTCAATTTTATAGTCCAAACAGAAAGTCCTTGGTTCAATAATAACTATTATTATTAACCAAAATGCTTTGGCAAGAGACTTTGACTTGAGTTGACTTAAGTTGACCATGATACTAACCCCATATAACTTAGGAGATGAATCCTCTCTTGAATAGTGTTTCACTTCCAATAATTCCACTCGACCCAACAATAGTCACCCAATGGAATGCCATGCATGACTTGATTATAATCAAAGTGGAGCTTTTATATTGAAGATCCACCGTATTCTCAAGTTAAAAGAACTGTGTAAATCAGTCACATTGATATTTTTTGTTTGACTTTAGTTATATTAACCAATTGAAAACTATCGAGTGAGTCGTTCTATATTTATCCAATAACTATCACTATGTAACCCCTAGATGCTTCCAGCAGTCATGAGTAATACACTGCCCAACATTTAGAGAGCATTACATACACTCTAGTCTCAACGGATACATCGATATCTAGTCTCGATGCATCTTGACTAGGAACATTTAAAATGATATATTTGTTTTATTGTGATAAATTACTCATAGTTACAACACTATGTAACTACTACCACAAAATATACCATTTATGAATTTTCTATTAAATATACTTTTAATTAAATTAATTAATTAATATAACCATATTATATCAAGTATATAATAGAAAGGAACACCTTTATTGTGAACAAGATCGTCTAACGAGTAAGATATTTGTAACAAATCACATAGTTGCCCCTAGGGCATACCCCTAACTCTATCATTTTCGAGATATACTTGGACAATATTTATGAAAAATAAAAGCGATACTTTTGAAAATTTAAAAAAAAATTCTAAACGAATTCAATATATTTAAAATATAAAATTTAAAAACTTTAGAAACGATTATGGAAGTGAATCCGATAATGATATTTTTGAGAAATGTTGTAATAAGAAAGGAATTTTCCATAATTTCCATTTTCTAGAACCCCACAACAAAACAGAGTTGTAGAAATGAAAAATAGAATAGTTCCAGAATGCGCTAGAACCTTACAAAATAGAAGCACTCTACCTAAACATTTTTGGGAAAAAGACTTAGCAACTGCTTGTTATGTTTTAAATCATGTCTCCGTTAGACCATTAATGAACATACTCCATTTGAACTTTTTAATGGAAGAAAAACCAACATATCATATTAAAATATTCGGTTCAAAATGTTTTCTATTAAATACAAAAGACCAACTTGGTAAATTCGATCCGAAATCCGATGAAGGAATATTCATAGGATACTCGGAATGAAGTAAGGCATATAGAATTTGTAATAAAAGAACTAAAGTAATCGAAGAAACACTTTATGTGTCATTTTATGAAAATTTCAAACTTAATAATAAAAGCGAAGATGAAGATATAATTTCAAAATTAAATATCACAGAAAATGATAATATGGAAAATAATACTGAAATCGAAAACAACTTACCTAATGAAAATGAGATTCGATCTCCACCGAGATTACAAAGAAATCACCCAATTGAAAATATTATTAGAGAAATAAATTTTAATGTAAGAACAAGAAATCAATTAAATCAAATGATTCATGTAGCTTTCCTATCGAACATTGAACTTAAAAATGCTAAAGAAGCCTCAATTGATGATTACTGGATTATGGCCATGCAAGAAGAGTTGAATCAATTTGAACGAAACAAAATTTGGAACTTATTCCTAGACCCAGTATTCAAGCAGTCGTCGTTACTACATGGGTTTACAAAAATAAAGCCGATGATCAAGGTAATATTATTCGAAACAAAGCTAGATTAGTTGCTCAAGGCTACAGTCAAGAAGAAGGAATAGACTACGAAGAAACATTTGCTTCTGTAGCCCTACTCGAAGCAATATGTATTTTATTAGATTTCGCATGTTTTCATAACTTTAAACTATATCAAATGGATGTAAAAAGTGCTTTTCTAAATGAATTTATAAAAAGAAAATGTGTATGTAGAACAAATGCCTCTATTTACACATAAAAAATTTCTAGACCACGTCTATAAATTAAAGAAAGCCTTATACGATGTAAAAGAAGCACCTCGTGCTTGGTATAATCGTCTTAAAAGCTATCTTATAAATTTTGGTTTTAAAATTGGAAAGGTAGATCAAAAAATTTCTAAAAAATAAAATAAAATTTATTTTTAATAATTCAAGTTTATGTAGATGACATCATTTTTGGTTTCACGAACGAAAAATCATGTCAAGAATTTTCGAATATTATGACAGGAGAATTTGAAATGTCTTATATGGAAGAACTTTCATATTTCCTTGGATTACAATTCAAACAATTAAATAATAGAATTTTTATTAATCAAGAAAAATATTGTAATAATCTAATAAATAGTTTTGGTATGGAAAATACTTCTGCTAAACCGATAACTATGAGTACTAAGATACATCTCGATTGAGATGAAATGGAAAAAGTATTGACCGGAAACTATATCGATGTATGATTGGGTCATCAGTTTACTTAACTATTTGTCGACCTAATATAATGTTGAGCGTATATTTGTGTGCACAATTTCAAGAAAATCCCAAAGAACCACATTTGCGAGCAGTGAAACAAATTTTGCACTACTTAAGTAAAACTAAAGACTACGGCCTCTTTTACCCGAAAGAATGTTCTTTTGAGTTAGTATCATATAGTGATGCTGACTTTGGAGGATGTCGAACAGATCGAAAGAGTATGAGTGGTACTTGTCACTTCATTGGACAATCTTTAGTATCATGGTTTAGTAAGAAACATAACTGTGTTTCACTTTCGACGTGTGAAGCAGAATACATTTTTGCTGTTTTGGCATGTGCTTAAGTAATATATATGCAGTAAACACTTCAAAATTTTGGTATAAATTTACATAAATTAACAATTAATTATGATAATAGAAGTGCTAGAAATTTATCGAGAAATCCCATAAACCATTCAAGAACTTAACATATTGACATCTGATATCATTTTCTACATGACAACATAGAAAAAGGTACCATCTCTCTTGAATTTGAAACATCTGAAAATCAAGTTGCATACATGTTTACTAAACGTTTAAATGAAAATATTTTTCTAAAATTAAGACATGAACTCAGAATTATGTCGTTACATGATTTATAAGTTGACAATAAAGTATATACAAACAAAAGGTTATAAAATGAATAAAAATATAATAATAAAGTTAAACAAAAATTGGAGCTGATGGTACTCGAACTCTGCACTCATGGGAGATAGGTATGTGATTTTCTAATGTTCTATTATATTATTTGCATTAGTATCTCTCATACTCTCTAATTTGTATGCGGTGATAATCATTTCGTATTTTTTTTATCATAGAACCATACTATTTATAACACAGATATAAATTAAAGATTGGCTCATGTTTAAAGAATAATGTTAATTAGGAAAGTCAAATTCATAAATAGCTAATGAAATTAATATATATACATGATGAAAATATTTTTAAATTTAAATAAAACAAATAAACATCCACTTCAATTCTCGTAAAATGTTGTCTCGGGAAAAATTCCGACTACTCATCAATTGTTTCAGCACTCCATCTTCGGATTCATCTAACAAATCTACTCTAATGTATGTTTCAGTAAAAATTACTCCATCTCTAAATCACCGTACCGGATATACACCGAATGGCAAAATAATTAGTAGAAATTTGGAATTTTGATCACCTTCTACCAAGGAGAAAATTGATCATATTCATCACTATCAGCATGAAAACTTTAAGTATACAATGTGAGATGTATTATAAGCAAAACCACCATGGAAGACATTTAAATTTTCTCAAACAGTTTGCTCTAAAATTCTGCGGAACTACCCTTAAAGAAGATATGCACAATCCATCTCCTCAATGACCTCACGTATCTCCAAATTCTTGGGATCAAGGTGCTATAAATATATCTCCTATTCAACTTAATACTTGATCTCCTATTAATCCATTACAGGAAGACACCAAAGTTGAACCAAGCTCATTTGAATTGTTTTCTTCAGACGATTCCAAGACCTCTGAAAAATAAAGTTTATATTTTAACAAAATTATGTTCATAATATTGATATTGTAGTTTACATATATAATAAGTTTGTTGAAACAAAATTATATTTACATATGAGAATAAAAGCTCACGAATAAAAATATGTATAGTATACATAGTTAACTAAGTTTGGAAATTGCTAAAAATAGGTAGATCTATAAAAAAACCAACAGAAACAGCCTGTTGAAGTTAACGATTTAGAAGGCTAAATTTTCAAAAGTATTATAATTTCAACCCAAAATTCAACCGGCTAACCCCTTACCTTCAGCTGACTGAATCATACCAAAAATTAACTATTTTCTTATGATTTGTAATCAGTCGGCTGCCCAGAATATTTCAGCCGGCGGCCGGCTTCCCAGAACATTTTAACCGCGTGCCTATACAATTTTCTGTTTTTTAAATAGAATAGCACGTTTTTCAAGGCATGAATCACTTAAATCAATACTTATTATCAAATGCCCATTCATTCACTACCCATCCCTTCACTTTTCAAAACTAACAAAAGAAAAAACCTAACTCCTTCTAATCAAAAATCCAATTTATCTTCTTTTTCAAAACAAAATTGCCATCTAGATCGAAACGAACAAATGAATCATCTGCCGGTCCATCTCAGAGCCAAATTAGATCATAGCTCCACAATATTACAACTGTCAATAGATTCAATAGCATGAAGAATTCTAAGCATTTTAAAGGAGTTTTCGTGAAGTTTTCGGATTTTAATGGATATGCAATTGGAGAATTGGTGAAGGCGCATGGTTTCAACTCTCTTATTGGGTATGACGCTAATAATATTAAGAATTGGCCTCTCTTGATCAAGCTTTTCAATGCTAATATGAATCTAGACCATCATAATCTTCAATACAAAGACAAATACATTTGGACATTGGCCACAGTGCTAAAATTTATTAACCTTTACAAAGATTAAGGAATATTTTAAAATGTCCATCCAAAGGTTTAGATATTGAGATGGTTAACGTTAATATGTATGAATGTGACGAAGTGTCACATAGATTTTTGTTCAATGATCTAATCGAACTAAAATCAAGTGCCTTACATGCTAAGGTAAGAACTATTCACAGCGCATGCATTCACTCTCTTCAGCCATGAACCGGAAGCTATGAAAAGGTTTATAAACATGACTTCCAAGCCTTATATGCTATTTATTCCTCTTAGCGAAAGGGAAAGATTATATTAGATGAATTTCTTAGTGTTAATCATAGGAGAAGTTATAAAAACATACATTATGGAGCTTATATGATGTGGATATTACATAATTTTGGAGTTCCTTTGACCGATTCCGACTTCACGAAAATATGTGAACTTAACTCCAAAGTCTTAGTCTCATGGGTCTTTCTAAGTGTCCCGACAGTCAACAAATTATTGGTTTTCAAGAATAGATCGCCAATCGTACTCAACGCATTCCGCAACCTCGACAAACAAATATTGCCTCTTCTTTTCAACAACCTCAACAAGAAGAAGAAGATGATGAAATTCATGAACTAAATATTGATGTGCCTCCTAAACAAGCTCTTGTCACATTATCCCGAAATCAAAGCAAACTCAATTGCCATTTAGATAATGTTGAGAAAAATATTTCCAAGACAAACTAAAAGCTAAACTCCATAAAATATTTTTTGAATAAAATTTAGGAAGTCTTACTTTGGATCCACTTCAACGAGTATTCTTGAAAATCCGACACCGTTTACTTGGACATTATAACAACCCTGGTTTTGGGATTGCCTGTAATAAATTATAATGTTGATTTTAATTGGAAATGGGGAGAAGTAAATAAATTTGAAGATGTGAATTTGTTGAGAATTATTTATTTTGAATAAAACAATGGAATTTGAGTTAATAAAATGAAGTTTATGATGTTTGGGCGTAAATTTATGTAAACAATGGTTTGTCTTATTTTTAAGACATGTTAAAATTGAATTTGGTGATATTGAAATATAAATACGGGAAATATTGATTAAAAAATATATATTTGAGTGTGTAAATAGTATTAACATTGTTTATTATGTTAATTTGGAATAGAAATGATTTTTTATGTAAATTTTGATTTTGGTTAGTCAAATTGTGCAATAAGATGTTAATTAAAGCATTTAAGTGGAAAATAAAATTTTAATGGTGAAAATAATATTTTAATATAAAAGTTTGTTTAAATGGTTAAATTAATTTCAATGTTGACTAACATTTTATTGAACATAAACCTTAGGTTATATAATTTATTTGTTAAACAAGTTGATAGTGTGAAAAAATACATAATTAAAATGGTAATATATGTTGATAATAAGGTTTACATGTTAAATAACAATACTACTATGTTATTTGGATAATTGGGTAGGGTTTAGTTCAACCCAAACTCAAATACTCAGTTTTTGGAAGAGGCTGGAGAAATGTCTGTACGTATACTTTCATTTTCTCCACTTCTCTTTTCTTTCCTTCTTCTTCCATGAAATCAAAAATGGTCAACGTAAATTCTAAATCTTCCCCAAATTAAACTAAATCAAATAGAAATCAGTGAATTTGAAAGCTTAAACAAGTAATCCTCCTAAACCAATAAGTATTTCATCTTCTTTCTCAATTTGGAAAAATCCGAGTTTGCTGT
Source organism: Allium cepa (assembly GCA_030765085.1). Lineage (NCBI taxonomy): Eukaryota > Viridiplantae > Streptophyta > Magnoliopsida > Asparagales > Amaryllidaceae > Allium > Allium cepa. The sequence continues at coordinate 922,462,650 of CM060931.1, read as the reverse complement.
AACTTCTGTTTTTCTCTTTGCATGTCTTTATCTCCTCTTCTACAAGTTCTTAAAGCCAAATCAAGGCCAAAGCTATCATCTTGCTATTATTTGCGCCTATTTTGAATAAAGGTGAGTATTAAATCACACTTCTAACTCAAACAAGCGTTGAATGTTGATAATCAATGTTTGTTTTTTTGTTTGTTGAAAAGAATTTTCTGAGATTGGACCCCAAAAAAATTTGGCCATATCTTGTGTTACTTATCCGAATTTGATAATTTTTGATGTTCTAGAAAGCTTAGGCTTTTTAATATAAGTTTAATGTTTTGAGTTTTATAAAATTTTGAAGTTAATCTAGTCTAAGCTGCGCTTCTTTGTTGCTTTCGCGAGAGTAAAACGACAGCGATATTGAATTTAGACCTGAAAATTGTTTTGGGCATAAATTCTGATTCAGAATTCCAAATTAGGTGATTCTTTTTCTATCTTCAATCTATGACAACACTCTTCAACTTCTATGTCTTGAGTTTTATTATATTCTTAGGTTTAAAGGGTCTAATTGGCTCTTTAAGTCGCAACCTTGTCATTTTTTTAGTTATTCAAAGTTTTGTAACTCTATGTTTTGAAAATGAAATTGCAATAACTTTTGATTCATAAGTCCAACTTTGATGACTTATTTCTAACTTCGAGCTAAGGCAATCCTCTTCAACTTTTATATTTTGAGTTTTATCATATTTTATGTTTTAGAGGTTCTAATTGGCTTTTTAAACCGCAGCCCTATCAATTTTAAGAGAATATTTTACTTTAAGGCAATCCTCTTCAACTTTTATGTTCTATGTTTTACCGGATTTTATGTCGTTATAGTGTAATTGCATAACTTTTGATCCGTAAGTTTGAGTTAGGTGATTCTTTTTATGACTTCGAGCTAAGCCAATCCTCCTCAACTTTTATGTTTTGAGTTTTATCTAATTTTATGTTTTAAAGGGTCTAATTGGCTCCTTAAGTCGTAGCCGTGTCAATTTTTAGAGTTTTGTGATTTTATGTTCTGATAATGAAATTGCCATAACTTTTTATCCATAAGTCTGAATTAGGTGACCCTTTTTATGGCTTCAAGATAAGGCAATCATCTCAATTTTTATGCTTTATGTTTCGTCATACTTTAAGTTTCAAAGGGTCGAAATGGTTAAGTAAACCGCAGTCCTAAGTTCTAGTGCTAAGTTTTGTGCAATTTTAATTGCTGTTTTGTGCACGTGATTTGGAAATGATTCCATAAGGAAATTTTCGATTTAAAGCTAGTTTTGGATTAGTATTATTTTTCTTCTAAATTAATTTATATTATTAATAATATTTTTCCAAAGCACATTTTACATATTTATAAATACATAGATATTTCTCAATAATAAAGGGATTTTGAAAGAAAAGAATTTCTATGATGTTTTGAAAAAATAACCATTTTAGAACTAGTTTTCTTAAAGTAAAATATTTTCTTAAAATCATACTTTTTGCACTCTTCGAGTGAATGAGAAAGAGAATTAAACGATTTGTAAAACATGTGGCATGGGACACATGCATTTACTTTTTTGGTTAAGTCTGGATTTGTTCAATTGAAGTTGGTAACACTTTATGTTGGGCCTTCGGGCATGTTGATATTGCTAGTACTAGGCTTTCGGGCCATTTGTTGGGCTTTCGGGTCATTTGTTGGGCTTTCAGGCTATATATTGCACGTTCAGGTCATTTGTTGGGCACCAAATTTGATGATAGTACTTGGCAGGCTTCGGCCAATTTGTTGTTGATGCACGTGCTGCGAAACTTTGACTCGCCATTTGTTAGGATCCACTTTGTGATGTTTTCTAGATTTCATTATTATTGATTTTTTGGAATTTGATGAGTTTCAAACGTTTCCACCATTATGATGAATGTTGGATATATATACGTAGCCTTATTGCTCATTTGATATGAAATTTTGTAGTTACATTTTTGTTGATTTGAACTCCTTAAAGGGTTCGGTATGTTGGGATTTTGTGGTGATTTGGATGAATGTGACTCTTATGAAATATGTTGATATTGTGAATATGAAGTCTCAACTCAAGGGAAGCTATTTAACAATCCCTTGTATATTCCATTCAAATATCATGTAGTAATCATCTTGTTTAAGTTGGATTGACCCGTTTCATTATTAATACTCGGTTCAGATCGATTTGTTTCAGGTAAGCTGATTCTAGTATGTATCTCACCTTGCACCACCTTAGCTTATGGGTTTAGCTTCCGTTGTTTAGTATATACATATATATATATATATATATATATACATACATACATACATACATACATATATATATATATATGTATGTATCTATATATGCATATATGTCGATCTTTTTGTTGCCAATTTGGACATCTTTTTGTATATTCTTTTGTCAGACTATGCTTTGTATATGTGTTCCATAAGAACCACTGACTTATGTAGCACATGTTGTACTTCCACTGTTTGTATTTATATGCTTCTGTTCTGTGCTCTGTGAATTGTGTTGTTATTATATGTTGTTTTGAATTGATCCTTAGCCACCATAGTTTTGTTTTAAACTTGAATTGAGTATGTCGATCCAATGAGAAAGAGAAATAAATTCGGATCACCCAATTGAAGTATTCGATGCTCATTTAAGACAAAGCTTACGAATGGTCGCTCCTAACTAGCCCTATTCTCTGCTCTAACTGAGAGTATTACATAGTAATTTCCATTATTAGTGTGGGTCTCGGGGTGGGGTGTCATAACATGGTATCAGAGCTGAGTTTAGAACAAAGTATAATAAATATAGCATAAAACTAGAATAATACATGTGTTACAACGCATGTGGAGGATAACATTCATGTCATCCTAATTTTCTTTGTCATTATCCAAAATCGCTGTCCTTCAACCTTTCAGATTCTTTTGGGGTTCGTAATAGGTTTGGGAATATGTTTAGGAATGTATTTTTTTATTCTATAGTATTCCATAGATTAAATTCTATTATCGATTTTATACCCCTATGAATAATCTTTATCTTATCTTATTCTTTCAGCATTATGGCTGGAAGAGGCAAAGGGAGCCGTTCTATTATTGGGCAGTCCAGCAGTCCACATTCAGACGAAGTTTACCCATCTGTTGATCAGCTTAAGGAGTTCTTTCATAGTAGTCAGCCTCCAACTCCTACTTCTACACCTCCTCCCCATAAGTCACCTTCGCACGCATATGCAGCGACTTTTTGCACCTTGGGGGCAAGCCTTTCATGAGTTCGAAAGTGTATTAGAGATTTAGGCTTGGTTGCGTACTTGTGATCGTATATTTTCTTACATGGATCTTTTTTAACACCATTGCGTCTCGTAGCATCTAGTATGTTGCAAGAATGTGCCACAGATAAGAATGAGATTTTTATTGCAGAAATCGATGAGTCTGCTCTTTCTTTGGATCAGTTCAAGGAGCGCTTTGAGCTTAAGTTTGTTCCTGAATCAGAGAAAGCCCTCCTTGCCCGTCATTTCCTTGAGTTAAAGCAAGGGAGGTCTTCCGTTTCTGAGTATGTTGCATCTTTTGAAGCTTTATCTAAGTATGGTGTTGAGCATATTAATTCACCATATAAGAAGAATGTGAGATTTGTTGATGGGTTGAAGAAGGTCTTAATGCTTTAGCTTAAGGTCACTTTTAGGGAGCTTATTGATTTGGCACTTAGCCTTGAAGCTGTCAAGAAGGATAAGGATAGTAGTGATGAGGTTAGCTTTCTTCCAATACCCAATAAGAAGAGATTTCCTTTTCATAAATCCAAGTCCTTTCAGCACAACAAGAAGAAGAAGCAAGCAGGATCCAGTTCTTATTCCAGTGGGACACCTCCTAGCCAAAAATGTGCTACAATTGTGGATATCGAGATCATTTATTCTGAGAGTGTCCCAAGCCCCGCATTTGTTGCTATTGCAAGCAAAAGGGACCTTGGGCTCCATCATGCCCTAAAGCTCCTAAGGGTCGCAATTCGGGGAAGCTTAATGTTGTGGATGCTTCTGGAGGATCTTCTCAGCCCAGAGGTATATTCTCTTCCATTCTTGAAGGTTCCATTTTATTCATGGCCGTTCTATTCGAGTACTCTTCGATATTGGTGCGTCAACTCATTCGTATCAAAGGAACTTGTTGATATTATTCCTTTAGACGTGTCTTGCCTTTTGACTTCTTTGAAGATTGCAAATCCTATTGGAGAGTTCGCAACACTAGTATGTTTTGTGAAGATGTTAAGATTATTCTTTACGGTTATTCTATCCGTGGGAATTTGCACATTATTCATTATCTTGTTTGACATGATTTTGGGGATGGATTAGCTAATCCGATATGAAGCTCGAATCCTATACCCCGAAAGGATTTTATATCTCAAGCACCCTGACTCTGTCGAACAACTATCTGTTATTCATAATGTTGATCGTGGTTCGAAAGCTTCTCTATTTTCCCTCGACTCCCAAGATGATGATGTCATATCTCGGATTCCTGTTGTTTGCGAGTTTTTCGAGGTCTTTGAGTCTGTTTCGGGTTTGCCACCGAAGAGGGAAATTGATTTCCGCACTAATCTCATTCCTAATTCCCAAGCTATTAGTCGTCCTTCCACTAGGATGTCCGCTAAGGAAAATGAGGAACTCAAGAAATAGTTTTTGGAACAAGAAGCTTAGTAGTTCATCCAATCTAGTTCATCATCTTGGTGCACCACTGTCGTGTTCGTTAAGAAATCTGATGATACTCTTAGGCTTTGCATTGACTATCGTAAGTTTAATGAGTTGACCGTCAAGAAAAAGTATCCCTTCCCTAGGATCGATGATATGTTCGATTAGTTAAGTGGTGCTAAGGTTTTCTATCAGCTTGATCTTTCCACTGGTTTTCATCAACTACGAGTTGCGGAGGATAACATTCCTTTTTTTGCATTCTGCACTCCTTATGGATCTTCTGAGTGGCTCGTTATGTCGTTCGATTTAACGAACGCTCTTGCTTATTTCGTTGATGTTATGAATCGAGTATTCCGGGAATATCTCAATAAGTTCATTTTGATTTTCATTGATGACATCCTTGTTTATTCCAAATCAGAAGCCGATCATGCCCAACACTTGAGAATTGTCTTAAGCACTCTCTAGCAAAATCAGCTTAAGGCAAATTTCTCTAAATGTCATTTCTGGGAAAAGAAAGTGTAATTTCTCAGCCACGCCGTTTCTTCTAATGGCATGTTAGTCGATCCTTCAAAGATCTTTAAGCTATTAACAATTGAAAGAGGCCCGAGAATGTTTCTGAGATTCATAATTTTCTTGGATTGACGGGTTATTACTGTCGGTTCATTAAAAATTTCTCTTGCATTATCCTACCTCTTACTAGCGTCACGAGGAAGGGAGTTCGTTTCGTTTGGCCTGATAAGTGTGAATCTTATTTTCATAAATTAAAAGAACTTCTTATTCATGCTCCTATCTTAGTGGTTCCCGAAGGGAATCAAGATCTTGTTTTCTATACTAATGCTAGTCATTGTGGTCTCGGTGCTGTTCTTATGTGGAAAACTAGGGTAGTTGCCTATGTTTTTAAGCAATTGAGGCCGAACAAGATTTGGTACGCTGTCCATGACTTGGAATTAGCCGCTATAGTCTTTGCCTTAAAGATTTGGCGACATTATCATTTGGGCGAGGGCTTTGTCTATTCACTAATCATAAATCTTTGAAATATCTATTCACTCAGAAAGAGCTAAATATGCGGCAGCAACATTGGATTGAATTCCTCGCTTCTTATGATTTCGATATCCTGTATACTCCTAGAAAGGGGAACCGAGTTGCTGATGTGTTGAGTCGCAAACAACAAGTTGTCATTTCCATAATGTTAGCTGAGTGGAATATGTTGGAAGTCTTATCTTATTGTGATATCCATGATCATGCTACAGTATCTGATTCTCCTGTTCTATTATTTAGCTTGGAAGCTTGTCCCTGTCTATAGGATCATGTTGCCAATGCTCAGAGGAAAGATCCAGATCTTTCTCATCTTGTTCACCGTTGTAAATCGGAATCCCGTGGTGATGAGTTGAGGGATTTCGATATTGATGCTCGTGGTTGTGTTTGGAAGAAAGGAAGGTTAGTCATGCCTAATGTTGCTAACCTTAGTAGGTACATTCTTGATGAGTGTCATTACTCTAAGTACATCATTCATTCCGGTAGTAGTAAGATGTATGTCGATATGAAACGTCTATACTATTGGGAAGGTATGAAGTGAGATGTGGCAAATTATGTAAGCAATTGCATGACTTTCAACTTATTAAAGCTGAGCATCAGTGTCCTAGTAGTCTTTTACAACCTTTTGAAGTCCTGTTGTGGAAATGGGATCAAGTCTCGATGGACTTTACTGATGGCCTACCTCGTTCGAGGTCTGGACAGAATAGTATTTGGGTGATTGTTGATCGTTTGACTAAATCAGCGCACTTTATTCCTATTAAGCCCAGTCGGACTACTCCTTAACTATCTAAACTTTTTATTAAAGAGGTTGTGAGACTTCATGGTGTTCCTAATTCTATTGTGTGTGGTAGGAATCCACTTTTCACTAATGGATTCTGGATGGGTCTCCAGAAAGCTTTAGGTACAAAGATTAATTTCACCACATCTTATCATCTATAGTCTGATGGATAGACTGAGCGGGGGAATTGTATTCCAGAAGATCTCCTTTGTATTTGTATTCTTGATTTTGGTTGTATTTGGGAAGACCACCAACCTCTTGTTGAGTTCTCTTACAATAACAGTTTTCAGTCCAGTATCAGTATGGCACCTTTCGAAGCCTTATATGGGTGACCATGTCGATCAGCATCTTGTTGGTTGGAGTCTAGGGAGAAGTTGGTTTTAGGCCCCAACTCTATTTGTGAACTTCTGAGAAGATTGATCTCATCCGACAGTAGGCAAAAATCCTAAGAGGACAACCGTAGGAAGCCATAAGAGTTCTTTGTTGGTTATCTTGTGTTTTATTTGAGTTTCTCCTTTGACGGGGTAATAAATTTTAGTCGGACCGGGAAATTAGCTCCTCGATATATAGGACCATTTCCAATTACTTAATGCACTAGCCCAGTTGCTTATCATGTGTCACTTCCAGCTAAGTTTTTTAGCATTCACGATGTATTTAACGTATCCCAACTCTGGAAATGTCTTCGATATTTGGATTCGTTTATCGATCCTCATGTTTTGCAAGAGCTTGAAATCTCACTCGACTTATCTATTGTGAAAAACCCTGTTAGAGTGCTTGCTTCAAAGGTTAAGCGCCTTCGAAATGAAGATGTTCCACTTGTGAAAATTCAATGGTCCGCTAATTCAAAGGATTGTACTTAGGAAACCAGAAAATTTATCAAACAAACGTATCTTGGTTTTCTTTCTTCCATTGTTGAGGGTGAGTATTCTTGGCTTAATATCTATTTCCTATTTTAAGATGAAATAAATGTCTTATGTACGGCTCTTCTTTAGAAATTGCATGAATGCAATTTTTAGAACAAGGGGAGTCTGTAACAACACTAGTTTTGTGATTACCTATAATAAATTATAATATTGATTTTAATTGGAAATGGGGAGAATTAAATAAATTTGGAGATGAGAATTGGTTGAGAATTGTTCATTTTGAATAAAACAATGGAATTTGAGTTAATAAAATGAAGTTTATGATGTTTGGGTATAAACGTATGTAAACAATAGTTTTTCTTATTTCTAAGACATGTTAAAATTGAATATGGTGATATTGAAAAATAAATATGGGAAATATTGATTAATCAATATTTAAGTGTATAAATAAATTTAACATTTTTTATTATGTTTGTTTGGACTAGAAATGAATTTTAATGTAAATTTTGATTTTGGTTATGTCAAATTATGTGAATCAAATGTTAATTAAAGCATTTAAGTAGAAAATAGAATTTAATGGTGAAATTAATATTTTTGTAATAAAAATTTATTTAAATGGTCAAAATAATTTTTCTATGTTGATTAACATTTTATAGAACATAAAAACTTAGGTTATGTGATTTATTTGTTAAAAAGTTGATAGTGTGAAAAATTACATAATTAAAATTGTAACATATGTTGGTAATAAGGTTTATATGTTAATTAACAACATAAATATGTTATTTGGCTTATTGGGTAGGGTTTAGTCCAACCCAAACCCAAATACTCAATTTCAAGAAGAGGCTGGAGAAGTGTCTGTACTACACTTTCATTTTCTCCATTCCTCTTTTCTTTCCTTCTTCTTCTAGAAAACTCAAAAATGGCCAATGTAAATTCTAAATCTTCCACAAATTATACTAAATCAAATAGAAATTCATGAATTTGAAAGCTCAAATAGGTAATTCTTCCAAACCAGTAATTATTTCATCTTCTTTCTCAATTTGAAAAAAAACTGAATTTGTTGTAACCTCTCTTTTTCTCTTTACGTGTCTGTATCTCCTCTTTCTACAGGTTCTTAAAGCCAAATCAAATGCAAAGCCATCATCTTATTTTTGTTTGCTCCTATTTTGCACAAAGGCGAGTATTAACTCACACTTCTAACTCAAAAAGGTATTGAATGTTGATAATCTGTTGTTTTTTTTTGCTGAAAAGTATTTTTTAGGATTGAACCTGAAACAAATTTCGCCATGTCTTTTGTGTTATTTATCCAAATTCGATAAGTTTTGATGTTCTTGAAAGCTTAGGCTTTTTACAAGTTTCATGTTTTGAGTTTTATAAAATTTTGAAGCTAAATTAGTATATACTGCACTTCTTTGTTGTAGTCTCGAGATTAAAACGATAGCGACAATGAATTTAGACTTGGAAATTGTTTTGGGCATAAATTTTGATTTGTAAGTCCAAATTAGGTTATTCATTTTCTAAATTCAATCTATGAAAACCCTCTTCAACTTTTATGTTTTGAGTTCTATAAGATTCTGAGGTTTAAAGGGTCAAATTGGCTCTTTAGACCGCAACCTTGTCATTTTTATAGTTATTCAGAGTTTTGTAACTCTATGTCTTGATAATAAAATTGCCATAACTTTTGATTTATAAGTTCAAATTTGGTGATTCATTTTCCAACATCGAGCTTAGGCAATGCTCTTCAGCTTTTATGTTTTGAGTTTTATCATATTTTATGTTTTAAAGGGTATAATTGGCTCTTTAAGACGTAGTCTGTCAATTTTCAGAGTTCTGTAATTTTATGTCCCGATAGTGTAATTGCCATAACTTTTGATACATAAGTTCGAATTAGGTGGTCCTTTTTCTCGCTACCAGCTAAGGCAGTCATCTTCAACTTTTATGTAATTTTTTATCATATTTTGGGTTTTAAATCGTCAAAATGGCTAAACATGCCATAGTCCTGAGTTCTATTGCTAAGTTTTTTGCAGTTTTAATTACTATTTCGTGCACGTGATTTGGAAATTATTGCATAAGGAAATTTTTAGTTAAAAACTAGTTTTGGATTAATATTTTTTTCTAAATCAATTTATATTAGTAATGATATTTTTCCAAAGCATATTTATTTATAAATATATAAATATTTCTCACTAATAAAGATATTTTGAAAGAAAAGAATTTCTATGATGTTCCGAAAAAAATCATTTTAGAACTCGTTTTCTTAGACTAAAATATTTTCTTAAAATCACATGTTTTTGCACTCGTCGAGTGACTGAGAAAGAGATTTAAATGATTTTGTAAAACACGTTGTATGGGACACATGTGTTTACTTTATCTGTTAACTCTGGACTTGCTCAATTGAAGTTGGTGACACTTTATGTTGGGCCTTTGGGCATGTTGATATTGCTAGTACTAGGCTTTCGGGCCATTTGTTGGGATTTCGGGCCATTTGTAGGCGCTTTTGGGCCATTTGTTGGACTTCTGGTTCATTTGTTGAGCGTCAAATTTGTTGATAGTACTTAGCAGGCTTCGGCCAATTTGTTGTTGATGCACGTGCAGCATATCTTAGACTCGCCATTTGTTGGGATCCACTTTGTGCTGTTTTCTAGATTTATTTATTATTCATTTATGTAATTTGATGAGTTTCAAGTGTTTCCACCATTATGATGGATGTTGGATATATATACATATATACATAGCCTTAGTGCTAATTTGAGATGAAATTTTATGATTACATTTTTGTTGATTTGAACTCCTTAGAGAGTCTGATATATTGGAATTTTGTGGTGATTTCGATGAATGTGACTCTTGCGAACTATGTTGATATTGTGAATATGAAGTCTCAACTCAATGGAAGCAATTTAACACTCGCTTCTATATTTCCTTCAATTACCATGCACTAATAATCTTGTTTAAGTTGGACTGACCCGTTTCATTTTTTATATAATACTCGGCTCAGACCGAGTTGTTTCAGGTTAGCTGATTGCAGTATGTATCTCACCTTGCACCACCTTGCTTATGGGTTTCGCTTCCGTTGTTTAGTATATTTCTTTATCGATCTTTTTGTTCCCAGTTTGGACATCTTTATTTATATTCTTTTGCCAGAATATGTTTTGTATATGTGGTTCATAAGAATCACCGACTTATGTAGCATATGTTGAACTTCTATTGTCTGTATGTATATGCTTCTGTTCTGCGCTCTGTGAATTGTGTTGTCATTATTTCTAAATTGATCCATAGCCACCGTAGTTTGTGTTAAACCTGAATTGGGTATGTCGATCCACACGAGAAAGAGAAAAAAATTCGGGTCGCCCAATCGACGTATTACATAGTAATGCCCTTTGTTAGTGTGGGTCTTGAGTTGGGGCATCACAACGTGGTATCCTTGCTAAGTTGAAAAATATATATAATAAATATAGCACATAACAAGAATGATACATATGTTACTGCACATGCAGAGGATAACATTCATGTCATCCCAATCATCTTTGTCGTTACCCAAAATCGTTGTCCTTCAACCTTTCAGAGTATTTGGGAGTAGATAATAGGTTTGAGAATACAGCTAGGAATGTATTTTTTTTATTCCATAGTATTCCATATATTAAATCAATTATCGATTTTATACCCTTGTGAATAATCTTTATCTTATCTTATTCTTTCAGCATTATGACTGGAGGAGGCAGAGGGAGCAGTTCCAGTGCTAGGCGGTCCCAATGGTCTTCATCCAAACGAATTATACATGTATGCCGATCAATGTATGGAGTTATTTTGTAGAACTCAACCTCCAACTCCGACTACTACACCTCCTCTCCACAAGTCACCATTCACATGCATATGCAGCGACTTTTCGCACCATGGGGTCAAGCCTTTCAAGGGTTTGGAAAGTGTATTAAAGATTTAGTCTTGGTTGGGTGCTTGTGATCTATATTTTCTCGAATGGATCTTTCTAACAACCATCACGTCCTCGTAGCATCTAGTATGTTGCAAGAACATGCAGATTGGTATGAGCTTTTGATTGTGGAAATTGATGAGTCCTCTCTTTCTTGGGATCAGTTTAAGGAATGATTCGAGCTTGAGTTTGTTCCTAAATCAGAGAAATCCATCCTTGTCAGCCATTTCCTTAAGTTTAAGCAAGGGATATCCTCCATTTTGGAGTATGTTGCATCTTTCTAAGCTTTGTATAAGTATGGTTTTGAGCATATCAATGCACCATATAAGAAGAATGTGAGATTTGTTGATGGTTTGAAGAAGTACTTGAAGAAGGCCTTAATGCTTTAGCTTAAGGTCACTTTTGAGGAGCTTGTTGGTTCGGCACTTCTCCTTGAAGTTTTCAAGAAGGATAAGGATAGTGGTGATATGGTTGGGGTTCTTCCGAAACCCAATAAGAAGAGATTTCCTGTTCATAAATCCAAGTCCTTTCAGCACAAGAAGAAGAAGAACCAAGCTGGATCCGGTTCTCATTCTAGTGGGACACCTCATAACCAAAAGTTGTGCTATAACTGTGGATCTCAAAATCATTTATTCCGAGAGTGGCTCAAGTCCCTCATTTCTCGCTTTTTCAAGCAAAAGGGACCTTAAGCTTCATCCTGCCCTAAAGCTCCTAAGGGTCCCAATTCGGGGAAGCTTAATGTTGTGGATGCGTCTGGAGGATCATCTCAGCCCAGAGGCACATTCTCTTCCATTCTTAAAGGTTCCATTTTATTTCTTGGCCATTCTATTTGAGTTCTCTTCGATGCGGGGGCATCACACTCCTTCGTGCCAAAGGAACTTGCTGATACTATTCTTTTAGACTTGTCTTGCCTTATGACTTCTTTGAAGATTGCAAATCCTATTGGAGGGTTTGCAACACTTAGTATTTTTTGTGATGACGTTGAGATTATTCTTTATGGTTATTCCTTCCATGAAAATCTGCATATTATTCATTATCTTGTTTTGACATGATTTTAGGGATGGATTGGATCATCCGGTATGAAGCCCCAATCCTATGCCCCGAAAGGATTTTATATCTCAAGCACCCTAACTCTGTCGAACAACTATCCATTATTCTTTGAGATGTTGATCGTTGTTCGAAAGCTTCTCTATTTTACCTCGAATCCCAAGACGATGATGACATATCTCGGATTCCTGTTGTTTGTGAGTTTTTCGATGTCTTTGCATTTGTTTCGGGTTTGCTACACAAGCGGGAAATTAAGTTCCGCATTAATCTCATTCTCAGTGCTCAGCCTATTAGTCATCCTTACACGGGGATGTCTGCTAAGGAAAACGAGGAAATCAAGAAATGGTTGTTGGAACTAGAAGCTAAGCAGTTCATCCAATCTAGTTCATATCCTTATGGCACCGTTGTCGTGTTTGTTAAGAAATCTGATGGTACTCTTAGGCTTTGCATCAACTATCGCAAGCTTAACAAGTTGACGGTTAAGAATAAGTATCCCTTGCCTAGGATCGATGCTATTCGATTAGCTAAGCGATGCTAAGGTTTTCTATAAGCTTGATCTCGCCATTGGTTTTAATCAGCTACGAGTTGTGAAGGATAGCATTCCTCTTACTGCATTCCACCCTTGTTATAAATCTTTTGAGTGGCTCGTTATGCCGTTCGGTGTAATGAACGCTCCTACTTATTTCATTGATCTTATGAATTGAGTGCTCCAAGAATATCTCGATAAGTTCGTTCTGATTTTCATTGACGACATCCTTGTTTATTCCAGATCAGAAGCCGATCATGCCCAACACTTTCTCCAGAAAAATCAACTTAAGGCAAAATTCTCTAAATGTCATCTCTGGAAAAAGAAAGTGAAATTTCTCAGCCATGTTGTTTTTTCTGATGCACTACTACAAAATAGGTCATTTGCATCGGTTGTTCACCCCCTATTGCATCAGTTCTACAACCGATGCACATGCAACCGATGCAATAAACTATTTTTTTTGCACCGGTTGTAAAACCGATGCAAATAGTCATCATTTGCATCGGTTTTCAGTAAAAACCGATGCAACATAAGATCTTTGGCTTAAAACCAATCCCTTATATAGCACCGGTTGATAGTAACAACCGATGCAACAAGACATTTTTTGCATCGGTTGTTACTGCCAACCGGTGCAACATTAGGGCAATTGGCTCTAAAAAGTCTCCTATTTTGCATCGGTTATTTCTAGCAACGATGCAAAATACCCTTCTTTTGCTTCGGCTATTGGTAACCGATGCAAAAAACCCCTTCTCACATATTACCAAAATACTCGAATATATACATATCATAACAAAACAATTATTGCATGCAATATTATAGTCATTTAAAATTAAATTGGACAGCAAATACATATTGAATAAGGTAATACCAAATAAATATATTTCAATTATAGTGTTCATAATCCATATAAAATAGTGATTCATGCATTCATTTTAGTACTACAATTCAGATCTTTAGTACAAGTAATATAGTCTAGATTGTTAAGTACCCTAATACACCAACGCTTCCACCATCATTCTCAGCAGTAACTTTGATCCAAAACAAGAACCTGAGTTAAAATAATAGATATGATGTCAATGAATAAAAATGTATTTGAATTTAAGTAGTGTATGAAAGAACTAATCCATTAATAAAGATTGGTGATACCAAGTCAATACCAAAAAATATTAAGGTTGATTTCCAATGCTGTATTGATTTTCAGACATAGATAGCGTGTATATAAGAAACTAAAATAAATGTGCCATCTAATATTTTCTTTTAAATATATGTAAGCAGAGACCACATTGTGCAAAAATAAGAGATAACATTGTGTAATTGGGTAGAAATTACTAACAATTCTACTCAAAGCAAAGGAATATAACTCTCTATTACACGCAGTATATAACAAACCTGAAGATCTGGACTTGTGTGATAACATGTTAGTAGTCAGGGGAAGCTTTCAGGAACAATAGCTTTCAGAATTTGGTACTGCAACTAATATGGTCCATGCACTAACATGAATATATACTTATACAAACCAGTAGTAGTTTCAACTGCTGTTGCACCACTGTTGCACCTTGTAAGTTTGCTGGTAGCCTTTATTAGTGTCATCTACTAATCGTATGCCATTGCATTTTCTGTACATACTCAATTTGTATAAAAAAAAATCATTTCTCTGTGCGACTTCCCTTCTGAAACCATCAACTTCCCTTCTGAAACCAACAAACTGTCACTGCCTAACTATTGATTACCACAAAATCCACTTCTGCCTATAACATTTCCATCAATTCACACCACCCTGCACACATTCATTCCATTCACTAGCAACATTCATTTCCACCACATCTCACAAACAAAACATTCAAAACCCCACTGCCTCAATACATCCATCCACCACCCACCAGGCTGCACACTTGCCTTTCAATACAACCACTACCATTCACATACTATGCCTTCAAGTGCAACTGTGCACACCTCAACTTTACATGCATACCAAAACCACAACAGTAACCACCTCAACTTTACATCATCTAAACCACACACTTCTTCTTCATCTTGCTTTCCTGCACCACAATAATCCTCCTAACTGTTACTACTTACTGCCTTCATCTGACCCAAACCACAACCATAACAGTGCCCTTCCATCCCTCTTCTTCAAGAAACAACACTACGCTTCATATCACATACCACCCAATACTTCACAAACCATCTCCACCACAAAATACCAGTGCAATACATACTGCACAATACCCATTGCCACCATATCTCACAACACAGACAACCCAATTTCACCATCTTGCTGCAGCTACTAATATCCACAAACTTTTGCTACACATCCTTCTCACTGCCATGATCACTGTCATCCCCTTACCTATTGTCCACTACCACTTCCCTGAACATAACTCTCACTATAATTACACTTCACACTTCTGACCACCATAAATACAAAAATTTCACCTTCCTGCACACATCACCCATACAAACCATTAAGTGCACCATCACTTCTATGCACACTTCCTTGCATTACCAACAGCCAACCCCAAAACATCCCACCAACCAAACAGTCACCACCCTCACGTTTCAACCACTGTCAAAAACTTACTACTACTGCTGTTACAACCTGTAACACTACTCATTCATCTTCCCACTGCACTGCTATATATTCTTTCCACCGTCTACATTATCCCAGCATCAAGCATTCGATCTTCTGTGCACTATCAAATTTCTTCTGTGAACTGCTCATCTTCTAACACCATCCACTTGCTCACCCCAACCTCACAGTGAACTGCTTATCTATAATACAACACATATTTCACTTCCCTAACCATCTCCCTCCTACAAACACTTTCACCAACACTGTCACACATTTCCATTTCAGACCAACACTGCCTGTACACAAAATAGTTCATATATCACCTATAAAGATCCAGTATGGTCAAGATCAAATTTAATACAATATCAATGGCTCATTCACTTATTAATTTTAACATGTAAAGTCTGCACTAAATAAACTTTGATAATCTAATGTAAAGCTAATAAACTAAGGGAAACCAGTAGTTATCAAAACTTATAATTAATAGACAGTCGATCAGGGTTAGTTTTCAACTCATGAATTGCAAGGCCTTTTTCATTCCTCCACTCCTTTTTATGTTCCACTCTCGCTATCGTCTATGACAACCAGAACATTGAGACTCTCACCTTCAAATTCGGCTTCAACCTGAACCATTCGTCTTCCCGTGGCTCCTTTCCTTTCCAGTTTATCTTTGTTTTTGCTTATTCTTCCGGAATCATTGCACCTTTCACATCTGATATGCGAAGACAGTAAGACATGTATAGAGAAGACATATTTCTTAATGCTCATAGTTATAGTTATTAAACAGTTAAAAATATCCGTATACGAAAACTTGGTAGTTGTTTGACCACAAACACATGTTGATGACACTCCAATTTCATTTCTGAAGCACATAGGCATGCAATACCAAATAGCTAGAGTAGTTTGATTTGGGTTTCTCTTTCTACATCCGTGCTTTTGTTCAGTTGTTTTTGTTCAAATGCTATTGATGTTGGGATCAAAAACAACTCGTCAGACTTACATAAAGGAGATCAACAAAAACAAAGATTGGTAGAGGAATAAAATAGCAAATCAAATTGACTATTAAATGTGTTACTGCTTTGCAATATTATGGTAAACAGTGATAGCACTACTAAGAAACCACTATAATTAATTCACAGTTACATCTGGGAGGCAAATACATAACATAGACCTAGACCAAGTTAGTGTATATGTCTTCATAAAGATGGGAAACATAGATTTATGACAATATAATCTAGAACCAGTCGATTAACATGCCGTAACACAAATAAAACTTGCAATCTCTCTATTGAACAATTGGGCATAAATAAGGAATACAAACATCGAACTGCATGGTCAGACATAAACAACCACAAACGTAAATCGTTTCATGCTTGCAGCAAGTGAAAGATTAACTTATTCACTTTTTAGCCTCATAAAATCATATCATTGATTTATGATAAAACACAACTCATAAATTGTACTTAAAGATAAGATCAAGGATAAGTTCCAGATAAAGGCGTAATTAATCATTCTTTTACACTATAATTACTTGTACACATCTTAATATTTATTTCATAAAAGCTTCTTAAAATCATAATATACATATTTTTCACAGCTAAAAATGTGGTATAATGAGAAATCTTGTTATATTTTACTCAAAGTAGCAATCTTGGAAAGCTAATATAGTACAACTCTTAAAAGTGTTTTGTAAGCCGGAATAAGAAAACGATGACCATCTTATTACAACTGGCAGTTAAATATATAATTGTCATAAACTATGATGTTCTTTTGTAGCGGAGAACTGTAGAAATACACATAATTCTTTTGTAGCGGAGAGCTGTAAAAGTGTTTTGTAAGCCGGAATAAGAAAATGATGACTATCTTACTACAACTGGTAGTTAAATATATAATTGTCATAAACTATGATGTTTAGCGGAGAGCTGTAGAAATACACATAATTCATAGAATTATCATGATTGAGGTAAATTTATTCACTAAAGTTTTTTCTGAAGTACTTGGTTAGTCATACCTTATGTGGTTCCTCTTGTCTTTATAGATCCATGGTCAATAAGGGTTATCCCATTCTTTACACCTGTTGCTGCCTTAAGCAACTCATGATGTAGATATCTTTCATCAAACCTTTGCATGTCCATCGTATTATCACAAAGCACCTACCACATTAACAAACATAATCAATATAGTTCATAGGTATACATTTAGTCAACCTAATATCCTCCAAATATCAATATTCCATAACACAATATTACATACTACAATAAATATCAAACCTCTATTGACATATCTTACAAAATATATTAGCATTTCAAATAATCATGCGAAGTCCTATTTATCATTGAATATTGTTTTCAAGTATCCGGTCATATATGAACTTCTGGTTTTATGGTGAAATAATGGACTTTATCATTGTAGCTTTGTCAAATTCACGGTGTCTAGCCTTTAGCTTTTAGAGTTTAAAATGCATTACCCTTAATTTAGATACAGAAAATTTTATCGTAAACCTTTTGGTTCATAATATTTTCTAACATATAAGAGTTTAAGTAACCATAAAGCATTATTGTGTATTCAGAATAGGCTAAATGTATAAACTTAAAGGATAATGTCTTACAAATAACAAACATATTAACGATTATCAGAAAACTAAAAGGATAATTTAAATATTATATAAGAACAATTCAAATATTATATAATAATCCAGCCTTTTTGTTTTACTTCAGATCTTCTCCTTCCTCAAACATAAGCTCTCATACATATTAAACCATAACAATACTGAGATAAAATAAAAGGATACACAAATACAATATTTGAATCCAAAACATGTAATGAAATAAAATAAAATTTAGGAAACAAAGAGAAATGTTTTAGTCTGTCATTAATTATGACAGAAACAGACTTTTGTTTATTTATGAAGTCATCACATGAAAGTCGGTATGATGTTGCATTTACTACAAATTACTTATTTAGATTGAAGAAAAATGTATAATACGGACAAAATTAAAACTTTACCTAAAGTATTCAAAATTGTAGAAACATCAAAAACTGACCGAATTACAATTCAAACAGACTGAATAAAGTATAGATCCTGACGACGTTGATGAATCACCCATCCTATCTACCGTAAAACTAAAATGAGTAGTAGTTACAAAAGAGTAAGTGGATTTAAAAAGAGTAAATTCATAAATCATAAATATCATAGTGGCAATTGGGATGAGCTAGAGTGAACAAAACGGGAGAAAATGTGAAGGAGGATACGAGGAGAGAACGATATTAGGTTAGGGTTTTTCCTAATTTGGGGAGAAATGGGATAATGAGTAAAATATTAAAGCGGACAAAATGTGAAATGAGCGGGTTCGGTAAATTCCATTTATGCGAAATGATTATTTTGGATCCACCAAACAAAACCATGTTGGTAAGGAATGCAAATTAATGTAGTTGCATCGGTTGACTTTCAAACCAATGCGATTAAAACTATTTGCATCGGTTGTTGTTGAAAACTGATGCAAATTTGATTTTTTTTATTACCTATTGCTTTCCACGTACCAATTGCACCGGTTATTAAGATAGAACTGATGCAAATAGTTCTATTTGCATCAGGTTTTTACTTCAACCGATTCAAATAAGGCGAAGCAATATGCACTTTTTGTACCAGTGATGGCATTTCTGTCAATCCT
The DNA here is from genome assembly GCA_030765085.1 of Allium cepa. Lineage (NCBI taxonomy): Eukaryota > Viridiplantae > Streptophyta > Magnoliopsida > Asparagales > Amaryllidaceae > Allium > Allium cepa. Next base: position 922,443,586 of record CM060931.1, on the reverse strand, counting down.
TCAAAGATCGAAGCTATTTAGAATTGGAAGAGGCTCGAGTATGTTTCTGAGATTCATAGTTATCTTGGATTTGCGGGTTATTACTGTCGGTTCATTAAAGATTTCTCACACATCGTCCTACCTCTTACTAGCCTCACGAGGAAGGCAGTTCATTTCGTCTTGTTTGATAAGTGTGAATCTTCTTTTCATAAATTGAAAGAACTTCTTACTCATTCTCCTATCTTAGTGGTTCCCAAAGGGAATCAAGACCTTGTTATCTCGGTGCCTTCTTATGCAGAAAGATAAGGTGGTTGCCTATGCTTCTAGGTAATTGAGGCCGGATGAGATTCGGTATGCTACCCATGACTTGGAATTAGCTGCCATAGTCTTTGCCTTAAAGATTTGGCTACATTATCTTTTGGGCGAGCACTTTTTCCTTTTCACTGATCATAAATCTTTGAAATATCTATTCACTCAAAAGAGTTAAATATGCGGCAGCAACGTTGGCTTGAATACCTCGCTTCATATGATTTCGATATCTAGTATACTCCTGGAAAGGGAAATCGAGTTGCTGCAACGTTGAGTTGCAAACTGCAAGCTGTCATTTCCATGATGTTAGTTGAGTGGAATATGTTGGAAGTCTTATCTTCTTGTGATATCCATAATCGTGCTACCATATCTGATTCTTCCGTTCTATTATTTAGCTTTGGAAGCTCGTCCCTGTTTATTAGATCGTATTGCAAATGCTCATACGCAAAATCCAGATCTTCCTCATCTTATTTGCTTTTGTAAATCGAAATTCCATGGTGATGAGTTGAGGGATTTCGATATTGATGCTGGTGGTTATGTTCGGAAGAAAGGAAGGTTAGTCATGCCTAATGTTGCTAATCCTAGGAGGGACATTCTTGATGAGCGTCACCGCTCTAAGTACACTGTACACCTGGTAGTAGTAAGATGTAGGCTGATATGAAATGTCTATACTATTAGGAATGTATGAAGCGAGATGTGGCAAGTTATGTGAGCAATTTCATGACTTGTTAACTTATTAAAGCCAAGCATCAGCATCTTAGTGAACCACTTGAAGTCCCATTGTGGAAATAGGATCAAGTCTCGAAGGACTTTATTGATGCTCTACCTCGTTCGAAGTCTGGCCGTAATAGTATTTAGGTGATTGTTGATTGTTTGGCTAAATCAGCCCGCTTTATTCCTATTAAGTCCAATCGAACCGCACCTCGGTTATCTAAACTTTTTATTGAAGAAGTTGTGAGACTTCACGATTTTCCTAGTCCTATTATGTGTGGTAGGGATCCGCTTTTCACTAGTGGATTCTAGAAGAGTCTCTAGAAAGTTTTAGATACAAAGCTTAATTTCACCATAGTTTATCATCCACAGTCAGACGGATAGACCGAGCTGGTGAATCGTATTCTAGAAGATCTCCTTTGTATTTGTATTCTTGATTTTGGTGGTAGTGGGGAGGACCACCTACCTCTTGTTGAGTTCTCTTACAACAATGGTTTTCAGTCCAGTATCGGTATGGCTCCTTTCGAAGTCTTATATGGGAGACCATGTTGATCATCATATTGTCGGTTGGAGTCCGAGGAGAAGTTAGTTTTAGGCCCCGACTCTATTCGTGAAGCTTTTGAGAATATTGATCTCATTCGACAGAGAATGAAAGAGGCTCATAGTAGGCAGAAATCCTATGCGGACAACTGTAGGTAGCCACTACAGTTCTCTGTTGGTGATCTTGTGTTTATTCGAGTTTCTCCTCTGAAGAGGGTAGTGTGTTTCAGTCGGACCGGGAAATTGGCTCCTCGATATATAGGACCATTTCCAATTACTGAATGCACTGGCCCAGTTGCTTATCGTGCGTCACTTCCAGCTCAATTTTTTAGCATTCACGATGTATTTCATGTATCCCAACTCCAGAAATGTCTTCGATATTTGGATTCATTTATTGATCCTTATGTTTTGCAAGAACATGAAATCTCACTCGACTTATCTATTGTGCGAAATCCAGTTAGAATGCTTGCTTCGGAGGTTAAGCGCCTTCGAAATAAAGATGTTCCGCTTGTGAAAATTCAATGGTCTACTAATCCCAAGAATTGTACTTGGGAAACCAGAGAATTTATCGAGCAAACATATCCTAGATTTCTTTCTTCCATTGTTGAGGATGATCATTCTTCACTCAAGCTTATCTATTTCCTATTTTAAGATCAAATAAATGTGTTATGTACGACTCTTCTTTAGAAATTGCGTAGACGCAATTTCTATAAGGAGGAGAGTCTATAACAACTCTGATTTTGTGATTACCTGTAATAAATTATAACGTTGATTTCAATTGGAAATTGGGAGAGTTAAATAAATTTGAAGATGATAATTTGTTGAGAATTGTTGAATAAAACAATGGAATTTGAGTTGATAAAATGAAATTTATGTTTGGGTGTAAACTTATGTAAACAATGGTTTTTCTTATTTTTAAGACATGTTAAAATTTAATTTGGTGATATTGAAGTATAAATATGGGAAATATTGATTAAAATCAATGTTTAAGTGTGTAAATAATTTTAACATTGTTTATTATGTTAGTTTGGACTAGAAATGATTTTTATGTAAATTTTGATTTTGGTTATGTCAAATTATGTGAATAAAATGTTAATTAAAGCATTTAAGTTGAAAATAGAATTTTAATGGTGAAATTGATATTTTTGGTATAAAACTTTGTTTAAATAGTTAAAATAATTTTTCTATGTTGATTAACATTTTATTAAACATAGAAACTTAGGTTATGTAATTTATATATTAAACAAGTTGATAGTGTGAAATTACATAATTAAAATAGTAATATATGTTGATAATAGGGTTTATATGTTAACTAACAGCATCAATATGTTATTTGGCTTATTGGGTGGGGTTTAGTCCAACCCAAACCCAAATACTTAATTTCTGGAAGAGGCTGGAGAAGTGTCTGTACGTACACTTTCATTTTCTTCATTTCTCTTTTCTTTCCTTCTTCTTCCAGAAACTCAAAAATGGCCAATGTAAATTCTAAATCTTCCCCAAATTAAGCTAAACCAAATAGAAATTAATAAATTTGAAAGCTTAAATAGGTAGTCCTCTCAAACCAGTAAGTATATCATCTTCTTTCTCAATTTGGGAAAAACTAAGTTTGCCGTAGCTTTTGTTTTTCTCCTTGCATGTCAGTGTCTCCTCTTTCTACTGGTTCTTAAAGCCAAATCAAATCCAAATCCATCGTTTTGTTGTTGTTTGATCCTATTTTGCAAAAAGGTGAGTACTAACTCATGCTTCTAACTCAAACCAATATTGACTGTTGATAATCCGTTGTTTGTTTTTTTTTGCTGAAAAGGATTTTTCTGGGATTGAACCTAAAATGAATTTGGCCATATCTTCTGTGTTACTTATCCAAATTCAAAATTTTGGATGTTATAAAAAGAATAGGCTTTTTACTACAAGTTTCATGTTTTGAGTGTTATAAAATTTGGAAGTTAAATTAGTCTAAACTGCAATTCTTTATTGCTGTCCTGAGAGTAAAACGACAAAGACAATGAATTTAGACCTGAACATTGTTTTGGGTATAAATTTTGATTTGTAAGTCCAAATTAGATAATTATATTTCCAACTTAAATCTATTACAACCATCTTAAAATTTTGTGTTTTAAGTTTTTTAAGATTCTAAGGTTTAAAGGGTCTATTGGCTCTTTAAGCTGCAGCCCTGTCATTTTTTTCGTTATTTAGAATTTCGTTACTCTATGTTCTGGTAATGAAATTACCATAACTTTTGATTCTTAATTCCAAATTAGGTGAATTTTTTCCGACTTCAAGGTAAGGCAATCCTCTTTAACTTTTATGTTTTGAGTTTTATCATGTTTTATGACTTAAATGGTCTAATTGGCTCTTTAAATCGCAACGCTGTCAATTTCCAGAGTTCTGTAATTTTATGTTCTGATAGTGTAGTTACCATAACTTTTTATCCGTACGTCCGAATTAGATGATCCTTTTTTTTTGCTTCGAGCTAAGAAAGTCATCTTCAACTTTTATGTTTTTTGTTTCATCATATTTTGGGTTATAAAGGGTTGAAATGGATAAATAATCTACAGTCCTTAGTTTTATTGTTAAGTTTTATGCAATTTTAATTGTTGTTTCATGCACGTGATTTGAAAACGATTTCTTAAAGAAATTTTCGATTAAAAGCTAATTTTGGATTAATATTTTTTTCTTCGAAATCAATTTATATTAGTAAAAATATTTTTCCAAAGCACGTTTTATGTATTTATAAATATATAAATATTTCTCAATAATAAAGAGATTTTGAAAGAAAAGAATTTCTATGATGTTTCGAAAAAAAACCCGTTTCAGAACTAGTTTTCCTAAAGGAATTTTTTTCTTAAAATCGTATGTTTTTGCACCCATTGAGTGAACAAGAAAAAGATTTAAACGATTTTGTAAAACATGCGGTATGGGACACATGCGTTTACTTTCTTGGTTAATTCTAGACTTGTTCCATTGAAGCCGGTGACACTTTATGTTGGGCTTTCAGGCATGTTGATATTGCTAATATTTGGCTTTCGGCCATTTGTTGGGGTTTTAGACCATTTGTAGGTGCTTACGGGCCATTTTTAGGGGGTTACGGGTCATTTGTTGGGTGCCAAATTTGTTGGCAGTACTAGACAGCCTTCGGTCAATTTACTCTTGATGCACGTGCGGCGTAGCTTAGACTCGCCATTTGTTGGGGTCCACTTTCTGTTGTTTTCTAGATTTCTTTATTATTGATTTCTGGAATTTGATGAGTTTCAAACGTTTCCACCATTATGATGGATGTTGGATATATATACATAGCATTGGTGCTCATTTGAGATGAAATTTTGTGATTACATTTTTGTTGATTTGAACTCCTTAGAGAGTTCGATATGTTGGGATTTTGTGGTGATTTTGAGGAATGTGACTCTTGTAAACATGTTGATATTGTGAATATGAAGTCTCAATTCAAGGGAGGCTATTTAATACTACCTTATATATTTTCGTCAATTATCATGCACTAATCATCTTGTTAGGTTGGACTATTCTGTTTCATTGTTTTATATAATACTCGGGTCAGACCGAGTTGTTTTAGGTTAGATGATTACAGTCTGTATCTCACCTTGCACCTCCTTAGCTTATGGTTTAGCTTACATTGTTTAGTATGTCTCTTTATCGATCTTTTTGTTTCCAGTTTGGACATCTTTATGTATATTCTTTTGTCAGACTATGTTTTGGATATGTGGTTCATAAGAACCACTAATTATGTAGCACATGTTGTACTTTCGATGTCTGTATGTATACGATTCTGTTCTATGCTCTATGATTGTGTTGTTATCATATGTTTTTCTGAATTGATCCTTCGCCGCCATAGTTTTGCGTTAAACCTGAATCGGTACGTCGATTCACATGAGAAAGAGAAAAAAATTCGAATCACCCAATAAACATATTTGATGCTCGTTTAAGACAAAGTTTACGGGCGGTCGCTCCTAACCAGCCCTATTCTCTGCTCTAGCGGACAGTATTACATAGTAATGCCCTTTGTTAGTGTGATCTCGAGGTGGGGTATCACAGCTTGGTATCAGAGGCTGAATTCAAAACAAAATATAATAAATGCAGCAGAAAACTAGTATGATACATGTGTTATAGCGCATACGGAGGATAACATTCATGTCATCCCAATCTTCTTTGTTGTTATCCAAAATCGTTGTCCTTCCACCTTTTAGAGTCTTTGGAGGTAGATAATAGGTTTGGGAATACGTCTAAGAATGTATTTTTTATTCCGTACTTTTCCATATATTACATTCTATTATCGATTTTATACTCCTGTGAATAATCTTTATCTTATCTTATTCTTTCAGTATTATGGCTGGAAGAGGCTGAGGGAGCCGTTCCGGTGCTGGGCAGTCCAGCGGTCCACATTCAGGTGGAGTTTACATGTCTACCGATCAGCTTACGGAGTTATTTCATAGTAGTCAGCCTCCGACTCCTAAACCTCCTCCCCACAAGTCACCATTCGCATGCATATGCATCAAATTTTTGCACCTTGGTGGCAAGCCTTTCAAGGGTCGAAAAGTTTATTAGAGATTCAGGCTTAGTTGCATACTTATGATCTTATATTTTCTTTCATGGATCTTTCTGACCACATCACATCCTCGTAGCATCTAGTATGTTGTTAGAACGTGCTTTGGATTGGTATGAGCTTTTTATTATGTAAATTGATGAGTCCACTCTTTCTTGGGATTAGTTCAAGGAACAATTGAGCTTAAGGTTGTTTCTGAATCAGAGAAAGAACTCCTTGCCCATCGTTTCCTTAAGTTGAAGCAAGGAAGTCTCCCATTTCTGAGTATGTTGCAACTTTTGAAGCTTTGTCTAAGTATGGTATTGAGCATATCAATACGCCATATAAGAAGAATGTGAGATTTATTGATGGTTTGAAGAAGTAGTTGAAGAAGGCCTTAATGCTTTAGCTTATGGTCACTTTTGAGGAGCTTGTTGATTCGACACTTCGCCTTGAAGCTATCGAGAAGGATAAGGATAGTAGTGATGATATTGGGGTTCTTTCGAAACCCAATAAGAAGAGATTTCCTTTTCATAAATCAAAGTCCTTTCAACACAACAAGAAGAAGAAGCAAGCCGGATCTAGTTCTCATTCTAGTGGGACACCTCCTAGCCAAAAGGTGTGCTACAATTGTGGATATCGTGACCATTTATTCCGAGAATGTCCCAAGCCTCGCATTTGTCGCTATTGCAAGCAAAAGGGACCTTGGGCTTCATTACGCCTTAAAGCTCCTAATGGTCCCATTTAGGGAAGCTTAATGTTGTGGATGCTTCTAGAAGATCTTCTCAGACCCAAGGTACATTCTCTTCCATTCTTGAAGGTTCTATTTTGCTTCATGGCCGTTTTATTTGAGTTCTCTTCGATACGGGTGTGTCACACTCATTCGTATCAAAGGAACTTGTTGATACTACTCCTTTAGATATGTCTTGCCTTATGACTTTTTTGAAGATTGCGAATCCTATTTGAGGGTTCGCAACACTTGTATGTTTTGTGAATACATTGATATTATTCTTTATGGTTATTCCTTCCGTGCGAATCTTCATATTATTCATTATCTTGGTTTTGACATGATTTTAGGGATGGATTGGCTTATCCGATACGAAGCCCGAATCTTATGATCCGAAAGGATTTTACATCTCAAGCACCCTGACTCTGTCAAACAGCTATCTGCTATTCTTCGAGATGTTGATCGTGGTTCGAAAGCTTCTCTATTTTCCCTCGAATCCCGAGACGATGATGACATATCTCGAATTCCTATTGTTTGTGAGTTTTCCGATGTCTTTGTGTCTGTCTCGGGTTGCCACCCAAGTGGGCAATTAAGTTCCGCATGGATCTCCTTCCTGGTGCTTAGCTTAATTGTCGTAACAACCATACTAGTCTACCTGACTAGTAATCATCTATATAAATCTAATATAGATATACCTCAAAGCAGATCAGTATAACTATCTTGAATCCTGTCCTCTTTCTTCCAAGTACAGTCTTTTTCGTTGTCGCTCCATTGAACCTTCACCAACTTGACTGTCTTGTTCCTCAATCTTTTCTCATCTCTTGCTACAACCGGAACTGGTTGTCTAACAAATGTCAAATCAGGCTCTACTACCAAGTCCTCCAATTCTATCTGAGGAATGGTAGCCTTTGGATTATGCATATATTTGTGAAGACGAGACACTTGAAACACATTATGGACCCTGTACCAAGCTGCTTGGCAACTCTATTTTGAATGTGAGCTTTCCAATCCTCTCTATTGTCTGGAATGGGCCAACATATCTCAGGGGCAACTTTCCCGATTTCACAAATCGTACCACCCCTTTATCGGTGATACCTTAATGAAAACCCTGTCTCCAACTGAGAACTCTAGATCCTTGCGTCTTTTATCTAGCAACCCTTCTGTCTTAACTGAGCTTCCTTCATCCCACCTCAGATTAACTCAATCTTCTTTGATGCCTCCCTAACCAAATCTGGACCTAGGACCAATCTATCCCCAGTCGCCAACTAATATGCAGAGGATTTGCATGGCCGTCCATACAAAGCTTCAAAAGATGTCATTCCTATGCTAGTCTAATAACTATTATTATAGGAAAACTCAATCACTGCAGGCGATCCTTCCAAGATCCACCAAAGTCCAACACATAAGCCCTCAAAAAATCCTTTAGTACCTTATTGACTCTCTCTGTATAACGATCCTGACTCGACCTTCGAAAATCGGCACCCGTACTTCACTTGTACTCGAATGTCGTAGATTCAAACGTTGAATCTGGCTCGCCGGAGCATATAACACATTAAGTATAACAAAAGAGCGGAAGAAAGAACGAATATATCATATAACTCAAATGAATACAATATCCAATGATATATAACAATGATACAACCCCTAACATATATCAGAGATATGATACAACAAATCACAGCGGAAGATATACAATATCGACAGAGGAACAATAACATAAACTTGAAGTACAAAGAAGGAACTCCCATATCAGCGATCTCCATCTCCAAAGCACCAATCCAAAGATAGCTCGAACTCTCAATCCAGTGATACTAAGCAAGGTCAGTCATCCAAAGACTGAAGAAGATTTCCATAGAGTGAAGGCTACCGAATCTACTTCTACTATTTGATTATCTAAAAAAACCAACTCTAGAGTGCCCGTGTGGAAAATTGTGGGCACCCAGAGTTTAGGAAAGGAACAATAAACTCCGGGTCAGTCATGGGACTGGTATGAGCAAACAAAAACAGTTTTTTCCTTAAAAACAAAAAATATATTTTAAAAGTTGAAATCTGCAATGCTTTTGGAAAATGAAACTGCTATAAGGCCTTCCGCCACACATACAATGCAAGCTCACACATGGAGGAGATTTCTCCTTATGACAGTCAAAAATGCCTGATACGCGAAAACTATTTGATATTATTATAAGTGCATAGTGGAAAACATTTTGAAAGTATAATATTAATCTTGGCTAGCATAGGTACCCTTATACTATGTCTACTATAGCTACCACCTGAGGTGGCAGGTAATGCAACTGCAATCGTAAATGGCTCATATTGGATGATTGGATTTCCAACAAATGGTCAGACCAAGGAACTTCCCATTGCTACATGGGTGCGCCTCTCGATGGATGCCACGAGAACCTACCCGGCTCTTTACCAACACAAGGCCGTTTCACCCTCTTTCCGGGGGTAACACTTAAGATATGCCATCCCCGGTCATTTGCGACCTTTATCCGAGAGCTCTCAACCATAACCATCACACAGTAATAGATTTACAGTGTCCACATGAGTTAAGTATCTGGGCTCCATACCATGATACCACCCTTTTCCAGAAGGAATGGACATACCTTAGGGGTGCGACCCCTGCAACCTTGCCACATCTTTCCTGTTTCGACCATTTCTGGGGTGTGAGGTCCTGATGCAGTCTCGTCCACAAAGCTATGCTTTTTTCACAAAGCCATGCTTTGATCAACCAATGATCAGCAACCCTGCGTATGTCACATTACCAGATTGGGAATGTATCACTAGTAACCATCAACTACATAACCTCTGAGCTCGTACGTCTCAGAGAAGGGTGTTAAGCTAAGAGAATAAATCTCCGCCACCAAACAGAAATGTATTTGATAGAAACCAGCTTTACATCTCAAAGTGTAATATCAAACACACATCCATACAAGTCTTTTCTGGGTCCGAACAGAACCGAAGGCACTTTCAAAGAAGCCCTTTCAGTCTGGGTATTCACAATCACGATCGGACTCCCTATCACATATAGAGATCTCTATACCAGCGCGACTCAGTGCAGAGACAATCGACGGGTTATCCTTTCGTTCTCGAAAATACTCGGTCTTCACCATCGGTCTTCAAATGCTATCCATAACGTCGTATCATTATTCAGAATGGTTTATATGACACAAGGTCCTCTCCCGGCTAAACCCAATAATAAGCGCAATATTTAAAAAAACATATGGATATTGGGATTTCAGTTAAGTCACAACTTTAAAATCCAAAACCTTTCTTTTATGGTTTGAACAAATTACCATTTTCAAATCTTTTAAACAAAAAGATTTATTTCACAAAGTTCACCAATCTTCCACAAAGATTTATTCATAGACTTTCTAAACAATTCCCCTTTCAAATTGGATTAACTTATCCAATCTTTAAATCAAAGATTCAATTCATAGTTTCCAAAACCATAACCACTTCAAATCTTTTATACAAAAGATACACCTTTTAGATCTTCTTCAATTTCAAAACAAAGTTTAATAATATTTCACAAAGATTCATTCATAGATTTCAAAATTATTTCAATTCTATTTCAAACATGAAATCTTTCAACACAAATTGGAAATCCTTTCCTTATATGAATGCTTCTGTTATTTGGAAACAAATATTTTCCGTTGTGGAAAAATCCGGTTACATTTGCTCAAGTTAAAGCCTTTCAAATATAAAATTTAGGTTAAATTCGAATTCCGAAACCAATACTTTTTAAATGGTTGAAAACCCATATAAACACATTTACAACTTGTGCAACCTTTTTAAACCATAATTCCCAAACATGGAATTCAATTTTAAATCTTGAGTTTAAATTTAAATCAAATTATTTAAATTACAAAACTGTATTAAGTTATTCAAAATAACTTTCATCTTTAAAACTCCTTTTAAAAAGCTTTTTTTATGTTTAACACAATTCCATTTCCAAAACTATTTTGAAATCAAAATTCAATTTTAAAACCATCTCAAAAAATCTTTGACTTAACCAATTTTCCACGTGCAATCCATATTTGTGTGTATAGTGTAGTCCAGGGGTTTTACACAATAGTGCAACATCATTTAATCGTCACAAATTCAATCATATCAATATCGATAAGCGTTATAATCTATAACGCTTATCGTTCATTCACAGATTCATAGATAATATATAAATGTATCACAAATAAATCAATAAATTATACACAGCTCAATCCACAGAACAAAATATCACAAATTAGATAGGACAATCAATTCAAGGCATCTCATATAATACAAACAATCTAATCATTCAATAAACATTTATAAGTAGGATTAATTAATCATCTCATTAATTTAAATTAGATTAATTACTTATCCAGGTTAATTAACATTAATTAATTACAAACCATTTTAATTTAATTAACCTTTAATCAATTATTAATTAATAAAAAGGATTAATTAAAATCATTAAATAATTAACCTTTAATAGTTAAATAATTAACCTTTAATTAATTATTTATTCTTTAATAAATTTCCCTTAATTAATAATTTAATAATTTAATTAACCCTTAATTAATTATCATCTAATTAATTGTCCTTAATTATAACAAGTGATTATCCCTAATCAATTTCATTAATTAAGTAACCTTTAATTAATTAATTATCCTTTAATCACCTGATCAATCAACTTTAATCATTTAATTAATTACTTTTTAATTAAGTAATTATCTTTAAGTAACGAATTACCTTAAATTACTTATCATTAATTAAACTTTATTTAATTAATCATCCTTAATTATAATTACATAAAGTAATTATCTTTAACTATTTAATCAACCCTTTAGTTTATTAATTAATTAAATCCCTGATTACCCAAGGCCTTGATTTACTTAAGATAAACTACTTATCTTAATCTCATACTTAATCGCATCATAAAATCTTATTTGAGAACACTAAAGAATATTTTAAATAATCATTCCAATATAATTATTCAAAACCCAAAACAAATTTTTATTCATATTTTCTTTTCTTAAAAATCAAATCTCTTAAATCTTGTTTTAAAAACTTGTTTAAATTTACCTTGGAAAACGTAGTTCATTTTAACTATACTTATTTCAAACACTTGCTTAATTCAAGCATTGTCAAACTCCATTTAAAAATACTTAGAAATTTATTCGTTGTCATCATATAAATTACTCCAAAATCAATTTAATTTTCAAACCAAATTTTAAAATATTTAACCTTAACGTTTTTCCTTTAAAACTTGTTCGTGTCTTTAGTTTTAAACCTTGGTATCAGATTTGTTTTTATAATTTGAAACCTGGTACAGGTTTTATCTTCAAAATTCTAAAACCTGTTAAAATTTTAAACTCTGGTATCTAACCAAACGAGCACGAGAATCACTTTCGAGCTAAAACGTCATTTTCCCGATCTTGTCTTCGAGTCTTACCCCACAACATTGACTTCGAGCCAAACTATAGATTCCCCCAACCCATCCCCGAGCAGAACTTTCTTCCTCCAACCCATTTATCAATGCCTGATACAAACGTGGTCATGCACGTGTACTATCATTTGCCAGCACTCTGATCATCGTCGCCACTTTCAGCAAGTCGACGACGATGCCTTTAAGCCACTCGACCACCTAGACTTGCTTAATCGTATCCCAATCGAAATCGAACCATTTCACTCAACCTGGAACTAAAATAAAAACCACCTAAGTCTACCTCGTCCCGCCGCCTCAAGCCACTAGAGATCCTGAGATCGTGTCCAAAACTTTATCAACGTTCCATGCTTCTTCTCCACTTGTCCCGATGCATTCCGGTTCGACGATCATTGTGGCATTGCTCTGAGAACATGATCGACCCAAAACTGGGTTAAAACCCTAAATTGCTTTCGATCAACCACCCCGGCTACTTATAATTGCTTCCAAACATTTTTCTTATGATTCTCAGACACTCAGCCTCTTTTACCATTTATCACGACGCTCAATTAGTCATGGGTCGACTAGAATTGACGAAAACCCATTTTTCATTGAAATTCAAAATCCCACTCTAAATCAAAACTAAAATTTTTTATTCAGTCGTTAAAATTCGTGATTTCTGAAGTCGAACCAAATAATGTAAGTGAATCAAGAAAATATAAAATTCAAATTCAATACATTTTTAAGTTTTACTGTAAATTCTTGTTTCAGGTTAAAAATTATTTTCAAATCATTCTTAAAAGTATTTATAAATCATTGGACTTGTTAATTCGAATACTTTTTATTTAAATATCATAGCCTATAAGTGAATGATCTAAGGGATTTTGATTTTTGATTTGTTTTGTTTTGTTTTTAACCTGTAAACACAAGAACATGTATATAGATATACCTGTACACACATATTTTGTTTTTGATATACATATACACACACATGCAGTTGTATACACTCAATCACACAAGCATAGTTACAACACAACTTCAAGTACACAATAAAAATTCAAGGGATATAACAGGTTAACGGGTTTGCTCACCTTTAAATTGAAGATAGAGGACAGAGGACAACCTGGGAATGATTTTGTTTGAAATCTAGAACTTGAATTACTTGAAAATCTAGAATCTATGTTTCTAATCTAGAATTGAGTTGAACTTAAATCTGAAGCTTGTATTTGCTTTGATCTGAGAACTTTAACTTGAATCTGATCTTAGCTTTGAATCGAGTTGGAGATGCTTTTTGAATCTTGGCTTCCAGGTTGAAGAATTGAAAACATATTTTGTTTTTAAACTTCTTTATTTCTAGGTTTGATTTCAAATTGAGAGTTTCCATGTTTGAGTTGATCAAGATCTTGAATTTGGAACAGCCACTTGATTTAAAAACTAGGAGATGTTTCCAGGTTTGAAATTGTCTGATCATTGTACATTGCTTTTGATTCTTCTTTTATCCTATTTGGATTTCCAGATTCTATTTTAAATTCATATTTTTTTCTTGAATCTAATTTGTTACAGGTTTGAAATCTGAGTATTGAAGATGAAAGAAAGAAAACATGCAGCCTAATTTTACTCTTTAATCATTTAAATTTTAAGAATAATTTATTTTTGCCACTTGTATTCTTTGCACGGTAATCTTATTAACACTTTTTTAATTATTAAAAGAAAGGTTAACATTTGTTAATCTATAAAATTACTTATCTCACATTTGTTAAAAATGTGTAATTTTTGTGTTTAAATCCTTGTTTTTATTTAATTTGCAATATGTATTTTAAACCCTTTAATTATTTATATTTCATATCTTAACATATGTAAATGTTTTACATTTTAAATTCATGAATATACAAACTATATTTATATATTTAAGAGAAAATAAAATTTAAATCTTTAATTAAATCTCACTTTACATATTTTCAAATCCAATTTATTCAAAAAAATATTTATCTGGAATCTCAAATCCAATTTCAAATCAATCCACACACATATATATATATTATTTGAAAACAAAATTCTACTAATTTAAAATATATAGTTTTAAATCCAATTTTTTTTATTTTCAATACATTTTATATTTTAAACTTAAAATATTAAACTTATTTACAAATACTCATTTTCAAATTTTTATTTTAAACTTAAGTAATCATACTTATTATATTTTTGTTCCAAATGTAAATTTTCTTTAATTCCAATTAAATTTCAATATATTAACATTTGAATTTCAAATTCAAATTTCAAATTATCATTTACATATATAAACACAAAACAAACACATATCTTTATAAAATTTGGAAAAATCCAAATTAACTCATCATTAATTCACAATTAAGTTTATAATCAATATATTATTCAAAATATTTATTTTTGAATTTCCAATTTAGAAATTCTAATTAAAATCACATTTATATATTTATATTAATAAACAAATATCTATTTGGAAAAATAAATCAAATTAATTCATAATTTAGTTCAAAAATTTATATAAATTCAAATCAAATCCAATTTAAATTTGTCTTAAAAACCGGGATCGTTACAGATTACCCCCTTAAGAAAATTTTGTCCTTGAAATTTGCAAGGGAGACAACCAAAGAATAGATGAACACACAAAGAAATGGTTCATCAGATCAAATTGTATAGTTATTCTGTATTTGGCTTACCAAATCAGAATATCATAAATATAAGAATAAACTCATTCAATATCTCATGAAGTACCAGGGTCATCCAATCTACGAAATATGCAGGGCCATCGATTAGTCCGAAGGGTAACTAACCATTCATAGAATATATTTGGACCCAAAAGAATAGACAAATGGATTCAATCTACCATAGCTCTCAAACACTTGATATGGATATTAAACTCAAGTTAAAATACCCCAAATTATATATTAACTTGTCTCTCTTCGGACATCGATCCTCACAAGAAATTACAATAGAATTTCAAACTTTGGCTTTGACAGAAATCGTTCTATTAATACAAATCTTCATATTTAACTTTATATTTTTATTAACAAATTTATTTTAAATTTATTAAAGTTAAAATTATAGAAATTTGATGGAAAGAATACAAATTAGGAACTTATCTACACGATTTGCAGGGCCACCATCACACCGAAGCTTCTTCTTGTAGCCGCCACGAAGCCATAAAAGAATCGAAACTGGATCAAAGGAGATTGATAGAGAAAGATATTTCCGTTGGTGTTTCAGGTTATTGACCATTTGTAGTAGTACTCCCCTGTCCCCACCTCGTCCTCTTCTTGCACTCATACTTACTATCAGTGGATAGTAAGAGAATTTACTGAGGCATTCGGACGGATATCTTAGGGTTATTTTCATTCTAGGGTATACTTCACCCTATCTCAAATGAGTTACCTAATGTGTTATACTCCTGAGCTAAAGCTTCAACCTTCAGCTCTAATACCACAATAACGATCCTGACTCAACCTTCGAAAATAGGCACCCGTACTTCACTTGTACTCGAATGCCGCAGATTCAAACATCGAATCTGGCTCGCCGGAGCTTATAACACATTAAGTATAACAAAACAACGGAAGAAAAATGAATATATCATATAACTCAAATGAATACAATATCCAATGATATATAACAATGATACAACCCCCAACATATATCAGAGATATGATGCAATAAATCACAGCGGAAGATATACAATATAAGCAGAGGAACAATAACATAAACTTGAAATCCAAAGAAGGAACTCCCATATCAGCGATCTCCATCTCAAAAGCACCAATCCAGAGATAGCTCGAACTCCCAATGCAGTGATACTAAGCAAGGTCAATCATCCAAAGACTGAAGGAGATTTCTAGAGACTGAAGACTATCGAATCTACTCCTACTATTCGATTATCTGAACAAACCAACTCTAGACTGTTCGTGTGGAAAATTGTGGGCACCTAGAGTTTAGGAAAGGAACAATAAACTCCGGGTTAGTCATGGGACTGGTATGAGCAAACAAAAAACAGTTTTTACTTTAAAACAAACAAAAAAAGATTTTAAAAGTTAAAATCCACAATGCTTTTTGGAAAATGAAACTACCATAAGGCCTCCCACCACACACACAATGTAAGCACACACTCGGAGGAGATTTCTTCTTATGACAGTAAAAAATGCTTGATACGCGAAAACCATTTTGATATTATTATAAGTGCATAGTGGAAAACATTTCGAAAGTATAATATTAATCTTAGCCAGCTTAGGTACCATTATACTATGCCTACTATAGCTACTACCTGAGGTGGTAGGTAATCCAACTGCAATCGTAAAGGGCTCGTATTGGATGATTGGATTTCCAATAAATGGTCAGGCCAACGAACTTCCCATTGCCACATGGTACGCCTCTGGAGGGATGCCCTGAGAACCTACCCGACTCTCTGCCAACACAAGGCCGGTTTACCCCCTTCCCGAGGGTACACCTAAGATATGCCATCCCCTGTCGTTTGCGACCTTTATCTGAGAGCTCTCAATCACAACCATCATACAGTAATATATTTACAGTGTCCACATTTGTTAAGTACCTGGGCTCCATACCACGATACCACCCTTTTCTAGAAGGAATGGACATACCATAGGGGAGCGACCCCTGCAACCTTGCCGCATCTTTCCTGTTTCGACCATTTACGGGGTATGAGGTCCTGACGCAGTCTCATCCACAAAGCTAAGCTTTTTTCACAAAGCCATGCTTTGATCAACAAATGATCAGTAACACATCGTATTCCACATTACCAAATTGGAAATGTATCACTAGTAACTATCAACTACATAACCTCTGAGCTCGTACGTCTTACAGAAGGGTGTTAAGCTAAGAGAATAAATCTCTGTCACCTAACAGAAATGTATTTGATAGAAACCAGCTTTACATATCAAAGTGTAATGTCAGACGCACATCCATACAGGTCTGTTCCGGGTTCGAACAGAACTGAAGGCACTTCCAAAGAAGCCTTTGCAATCTAGGTATTCACAATCCCGATCGGACTCCCGATCACATTTGTAGATCACTATACCGGCGTGACTCAGTGTAGAGACAATCGACGGGTTATCCTTTCGTTCTCGAAAAACCCGATCTTCACCATCGGTCTTCAAATGCTATCCATAACTTCGTATCATTATTCGGAATGGGTTATATGACACAAGGTCCTCTCCCCGCTAAACCGAATAATGAGCGCAATATTTAAAAACATATGGATATTGGGATTTCAGTTAAGTCATAACTTTAAAATCCAAAACCTTTCTTTTAAACGGTTTGAACAAATTACCATTTTCAAATCTTTTAACAAAAAGACTTATTTCACAAAGTTCACCAATCTTCCACAAAGATTTATTCATAGATTTTCTAAACAATTCCCCTTTCAAATTGGATTAACTTATCCAATCTTTAAATCAAAGATTCAATTCATAGTTTCCAAAACAATAACCACTTCAAATCTTTTATACAAAAGATATACCTTTTAGATCTTCTTCAATTTCAAAATAAAGTTTAACAATCTTTCACAAAGATTCATTCATAGCTTTCAAAATTATTTCAATTCTATTTCAAACTTGAAATCTTTCAACACAAATTGGAAATCCTTTCCTTATATGAAAGCTTCTGTTATTTGAAAACAAACAGTTTTCGTTGTGGAAAAATACGATTACATTTGCTCAAGTTAAAGCCTTTCAAATATAAATTTTGGGTTAAATTTGAATTCCCAAACCAATACTTTTAAAATGGTTTAAAACCTAAACACATTTACAACTTGTGTAACCTTTTTAAACTATAATTCCCAAACATGGAATTCAATTTTAAATCTTGAGTTCAAATTTAAATCAAATTATTTAAATTACAAAACTTTATTAAGTTATTCAAAATAACTTTCATCTTTAAAACTCCTTTTCAAAAGTTTTTTTTATGTTTAACCCAATTCCATTTCTAAAACTACTTTGAAATCAAAATTCAATTTTAAAACCATCTCAAAAAAAATCTTTGACTTAACTAATTTTCCACGTGCAATCCATATTTATGTGTGTATAGTGTAGTCCAGGGGTTTTACACAATAGTGCAACATCGTTCAATCGTCACAGATTCATTCATATCAATATCGATAAGCGGTATAATCTATAATGCTTATCGTTCATTCAGATTCACAGATAATATACAAATGTATCACAAATAAATGAATAAATTATACATAGCTCAATCCATAGAACAAAATATCACAGATCAGATAGGACAATCAATTCAAGGCATCTCATACAATACAAGCAATCCAAGCATTCAATAATCATTTATAAGTAGGATTAATTAATCATCTCATTAATTTAAATTAGATTAATTACTTATCCAGGTTAATTAACATTAATTAATTACAAACCATTTTAACATAATTAACCTTTAATCAATTATTAATTAATAAAAAGGATTAATTGACCTTTAATCGTTAAATAATTAACCTTTAATAGTTAAATAATTAACCTTAAATTATTTATTTATTCTTTAATAATTTTCCCTTAATTAATAAATTAATAATCTAATTAATCCTTAATCAATTATCATTTAATTAATTATCCTTAATTATAACAAGTGATTATCCCTAATCAATTTCATTAGTTAAGTAACCTTTAATTAATTAATTATCCTTTAATCACCTGATCAATCAACTTTAATCATTTAATTAATTACTTTTTAATTAAGTAATTGTCTTTAAGTAATGAATTACCTTAAATTACTTATCATTAATTAAACTTTACTTAATTAATCATCCTTAATTATAATTACATAAAGTAGTTATCTTTAATTATTTAATCAACCCTTTAATTCATTAATTAATTAAATCCCTGATTACCCAAGGCCTTGATTTACTTAAGGTAAACTACTTATCTTAATCTCATACTTAAATCGTATCATCAAATCTTATTTGAGAACACTAAAGAATATTTTAAATAATCATTCCAATATAATTATTCAAAAACCAAAACAAATTTTTATTCATATTTTCTTTTCTCAAAAATCAAATCTCTTAAATCTTGTTTTAAAAACTTGTTTAAATTTACCTTGGAAAACTTAGTTCATTTTAACTATACTTATTCCAAACACTTGCTTAATTCAAGAATTGTCAAACTCCATTTGAAAATACTTAGAAATTTATTCGTTGTCATCATATAAACTACTCCAAAATCAATTTAATTTTCAAAACAATTTTCAAAATATTTAACCTTAACGTTTTTCCTTTAAAACTTGTTCCTATCTTTAGTTTTAAGCCTTGGTATCTGATTTGTTTTATAATTTAAAACCAGGTATAAATTTTATCTTCAAAATTCTAAAACCTGTTAAACTTGGTATCTAACCAAACGAGCACGAGAATCACTTTCGGGCTAAAACGTCATTTTCCCGATCTTGTCTTCGAGTCCCACCCCACAACATTGACTTCAAGCCAAACCATAGATTCCCCGAACCCATCCCCGAGCAGACCTTTCTTCCTCCAACCCATTTATCAATGCCTGATACAAATGTGGTCATGCATGTGTCAATCATTCGCCAGCACTCTGATCATCCTCGCCACTTTCGGCAAGTCGACGATGATGCCTTTAAGCCACTCGACCACCCAGACTTGCTTAATCGTATCCCAATCGAAATCGAACCATCTCACTCAACCTGGAACTAAAATGAACCACCTAAGTCTACCTCGTCCCGCTGCCTCAAGCCACCAGTGGTCCCGAGATCGTGTCCAAAACTTTGTCAACGTTCCATGCTTCTTCTCCACTTGTCTTGATGCATTCCGGTTCGACGATCAATGTGCCATTGCTCTGAGAACATGATCGACCCAAAATTGGGTTAAAACCCTAAATTACTTTCGATCAACCGCCCCGGCTACTTATAATTGCTTCCAACATTTTTCCTATGATTCTCAGACACTCAGCCTCCTTCACCATTTATAACGACGCTCAATTAGTCATGGGTCGACCAGAATTGACGAAAACCCATTTTTCATTCAAACTCAAAATCCCACTCTAAATCAAAACTAAATTTTTTAATTCAGTCATTAAATTTCATGATTTCCGAAGTCGAACCAAAATGTAAGTGAATCAAGAAATTATAAAATTCAAATTCAACACATTTTGAAGTTTTTCTGTAAATTCTTGTTTCAGGCTAAAAATTATTTTCAAGTCATTCTTAAAAGTCGATATAAATCTTTAGTCTTGTTAATTCGAATGCTTTTTATTTAAATATCACAGCCTATAAGTGAATAATCTAAGGGATTTTGATTTTTGATTTTTTTTTGTTTTGTTTTGTTTTTAACCTGTAAACACAAGAACATGTATATAGATATACATGTACACATATATTTTGTTTCTGATAAACATATATACACACATGCAGTTGTATACACTCAATCACACAAGCATAGTTACAACACAACTTCAAGTGCACAATCAAAATTCAAGAGATATAACAGGTTAAAGGATTTGGTCACCTTTAAAATGAAGATAGAGGACAGAGGACAGCTTGGGAATGATTTTGTTTGAAATCTAGAACTTGAATTACTTGAAAATCTGGAATCTATGTTTTTAATCTGGAATTGAGTTGAACTTAAATATGAAGCTTGTATTTGCTTTGATCTGAGAACTTTAACTTGAATCTGATTTTAGCTTTGAACCGAGTTGGAGATGCTTTTTGAATCTTGGCTTCCAGGTTGAAGAAATGAAAACAGATTTTTTTAAACTGCTTTATTTCTAGGTTTGATTTCAAATTGAGAGCTTCCAGGTTTGAGTTGATCAAGATCTTAAATTTGGAACAGCCACTTGATTTAAAAACTGGAAAATGTTTTCGGGTTTGAAATTGTCTGATCATTGTGCATTGCTTTTGATTCTTCTTTTATCCTATTTTGATTTCCAGATTCTGTTTTAAATTCATATTTCTTTTTTTCTTGAATCTAATTTGTTGCAAGTTTGAAATCTGAGTAGTGAAGATGAAAGAAAGAAAACATGCAGCCTAATTTTACTCTTTAATCATTTAAATTTTAAGAATAATTTATTTTTGCCACTTGTATTCTTTGCATGGCAATCTTATTAACACTTTTTTAATTATTAAGAGAAAGGTTTACATTTGTTAATCTATAAAATTACTTATCTCACATTTGTTAAAAATGTGTAATTTTTGTGCTTAAATCCTTGTTTTTATTTAATTTGCAATTTGTATTTTAAACCCTTTAATTATTTATATTTCATATCTTAACATATGTAAATGTTTTACATTTTAAATTCATGAATATACAAACTATATTTATCTATTTAAGAGAAAATAAAATTTAAATCTTTAATTACATCTCACTTTACATATTTTCCAATCCAATTTATTTATAAATTTTTTTTATCTTGAATCTCAAATCCAATTTCAAATCAATCCATATACATATATTATTAGAAAACAAAATTCTACTAATTTAAAAATATATAGTTTTAAATCCAATTTTTTTATTTTCAATACATTTATATTTTAAACTTAATATATTAAACTTATTAACAAATAATTATTTCCAAATTTTCATTTTAAACTTAAGTAATTATACTTATTATATTTTTGTTTCAAATGTAAAATTTTCTTTAATTCCAATTAAATTTCAATATATTAACATTTGAATTTCAAATTCAAATTTCAAATTATCATTTACATATATAAACACAAAACACATATCTTTATAAAATTAGGAAAAATCCAAATTAAAACACCATTAATTCACAGTTAAGTTTATAATCAATATATTATTCAAAATATTTATTTCTGAATTTCCAATTTAGAAATTCTAATTAAAATCACATTTATATATTTATATTAATAAACAAATATCTATTTGAAAAAAAATCAAATTAATTCATAATTTAATTCGAAAATCTACATAAATTCAAATTAAATCCAATTTAAATTTGTCTTAAAAATCGGGATCGTTACAGATTCCCCCCTTAAGAAAATTTCGTCCTTGAAATTTGGAAGGGAGACAACCAAAGAATAGATGAACATACAAAGAAATGGTTCACCAGATCAAATTATATAGTTATTCTGTATTTGGCTTGCCAAATCAGAATATTTGAAATATGAGAACAAACTCATTCAATATCATGAAGTACAAGGGTCATCCAATCTACGAGATATGCAGGGCCATCGATTAGTCCGAATGGTAACTAACCATTCGTAGAATATATTTGGACCCAAAAGAATAGACAAATGGATTCAATCTACCATAGCTCTCAAACACTAAATATGGATATCAAACTCAAGTTAAAATACCCCAAATTATATATTAACTTGTCCCTCTTTGGACTTCGATCCTCATAAGAAATTACAATAGAATTTCAAACTTTGGCTTTGACTGAAATCGTTCTATTAATACAAATCTTCATATTTAACTTTATATTTTTATTAACCAATTTATTTTAAATTTATTAAAGTTAAAACAGTAGAAATTTGATGGAAAGAATACGAATTAGGAACTTATCTACACGATTTGCAGGGCCGCCATCACACCGAAGCTTCTTCTTGTAGCTGCCACGAAGCCATAAAAGAATTGAAACATGATCAAAGGAGATTGATAGAGAAAGATATTTCCGTTGTTGTTTAAGGTTATTGACCATTTGTAGTAGTACTCCCATGTCCCCTACCTCGTCCTCTTCTTGCACTCATACTTACTATCAGTGGATAGTAAGAGAATTTACTGAGGCATTCGGACGGATATCTTAGGGATATACTAATTCTAGGGTATACTTCACCCTATCTCTAATGAGTTACCTAATGTGTTATACTCCTGAGCTAAAGTTTCAAACTTCAGCTCTGATACCACAATAACGATCCTGACTCTACCTTCGAAAATCGGCACCCGTACTTCATTTGTACTCGAATGCCACAGATTCAAACGTCGAATCTGGCTCGCTGTAGCTTATAACACATTAAGTATAACAAAACAACTGAAGAAAGAATGAATATATCATATAACTCAAATGAATACAATATCCAATGATATATAACAATGATACAAGCCCCAACATATATCAGAGATATGATACAATAAATCACAGCGGAAGATATACAATATAAGCAGAGGAACAATAACATAAACTTGAAACCCAAAGAAGGAACTCCCATATCAATGATCTCCATCTCCAAAGCACCAATCCAGAGATAGCTCGAACTCCCAATCCAGTGATACTAAGCAAGGTCAGTCATCCAAAGAATGAAGAAGATTTCTAGAGACTGAAGGCTATCGAATCTACTCGTACTATTCGATTATCTGAACAAACCAACTCTAGACTGCCCGTGTGGAAAATTGTGGGCACCCATAGTTTAGGAAAGGAACAATAAACTCCGGGTCAGTCATGGGACTGGTATGAGCAAACAAAAAGCAGTTTTTACTTTAAAACAAACAAAAAAAGATTTTAAAATTTGAAATCCACAATACTTTTTGGAAAATGAAACTACCATAAGGCTTCCCACCACACACACAATGCAAGCGCACACTTGGAGGAGATTTCTCCTTATGACAGTCAAAAATGCTTGATACGCGAAAACCATTTTGATATTATTATAAGTGCATAGTGGAAAACATTTTGAAAGTATAATATTAATCTTAGCCAGCATAGGTACCATTATACTTTGCCTACTATAGCTACTACCCGATGTGGCAGGTAATACAACTGCAATCGCAAAGGGCTCGTATTGGATGTTTGGATTTACAACAAATGGTCAAGTCAAGGAACTTCCCATTGCCACATGGGTACGCCTTTGGAGGGACGCCCCGAGAAACTACCCGGCTCTCTGCCAACAAAAGGCCGGTTTGCCGCTTTCCCATAGGTAACACCTAAGATATGCCATCCCTGGTCGTTTGTGACCTTTATCCGAGAGCTCTCAATCACAACCATCACACGGTAATAGATTTACAGTGTCCGCATGAGTTAAGTATCTAGGCTCCGTACCAAGATACAACCCTTTTCTAGAAGGAATGGACATACCCTAGGGGCGCGACCCCTGCAACCTCGCCGCATCTTTCATGTTTCAACCATTTATGGGGTATGAGGTCCTGATGCAGTCTCGTCCATAAAGTTACGCTTTTTGCACAAAGCCATGCTTTGATCAATAAATGATCAGCAGCACTTCATATTCCACATTTCCAAATTGGAAATGTATCACTAGTAACCATCAACTACATAACCTCTGAGCTCGTATGTCTCAGAGAAGGGTGTTAATCTAAGAGAATAAATCTCTGCCACCAAACAGAAATGTATTTGATAGAAACCTGCTTTACATCTCAAAGTCTAATGTCAGACACACATCCATACAAGTCTGTTCCAGGTTCGAACAATACCGAAGGCACTTCCAAAGAACCCCTTGCAATCCAGGTATGCATAATCTCGATCGGGCTCCGCATCACATATAAAGATCTCTATACCGGCGCGACTCAGTGTAGAGACAATCGACGGGTTATCCTTTCATTCTCAAAAATACCCGGTCTTCACCATCGGTCTTCCAATGCTATCCATAACATCGTATCATTATTGGAATGGGTTATATGACACAAGGTCGTCTCCCCGCTAAACCGAATAATGATCGCAATATTTAAGAAAACATATGAATATTGGGATTTCAGTTAGGTCATAACTTTAAAAACCAAAACCTTTCTTTTAAATGGTTTGAACAAATTACCATTTTCAAATCTTTTAAACAAAAAAATTTATTTCACAAAGTTTACCAATCTTCCACAAAGATTTATTCATAGCCTTTCTAAACAATTCCCCTTTCAAATTTGATTAACTTATCCAATCTTTAAATCAAAGATTCAATTCATAGTTTCCAAAACCATAACCACTTCATATCTTTTATACAAAAGATATACCTTTTAGATCTTCTTTAATTTCAAAACAAGTTTAATAATCTTTCACAAAGATTCATTCATAGCTTTCAAAATTATTTCAATTCTATTTCAAACTTGAAATCTTTCAACACAAATTGGAAATCCTTTCCTTATGTGAAAGCTTTTGTTATTTGGAAACAAATAGTTTTCGTTGTGAAAAAATCCGATTACATTTGCTCAAGTTAAAGCCTTTCAAATATAAAATTGGGTTAAATTTGAAGTCCCAACCAATACTTTTAAAATGGTTTAAAACCTAAACACATTTACAACTTGTGTAACCTTTTTAAACCATAATTCCCAAACATGGAATTCAATTTTAAATCTTGAGTTCAAATTTAAATCAAATTATTTAAATTACAAAACTTTATTAAGTTATTCAAAATAACTTTCATCTTTAAAACTCCTTTTCAAAAGCTTTTTTTATGTTTAACCCAATTCCATTTCCAAAACTATTTTGAAATCAAAATTCAATTTTAAAACCATCTCTTAAAAATCTTTGACTTGACCAATTTTCCTCGTGCAATCCATATTTGTGTGTGTATAGTGTAGTCCAGGTGTTTTACACAATAGTGCAACATCATTCAATCATCACAGATTCAATCATATCAATATCGATAAGCGGTATAATCTATAACGCTTATCGTTCATTCACAGATTCACAGATAATACAAATGTATCACAAATAAATGAATAAATTTTACACAGCTCAATCCACAGAACAAAATATCACAGATCAGATGGGACAATCAATTCAAGGCATCTAATACAATACAAGCAATCCAAGCATTTGATAATCATTTATAAGTAGGATTAATTAGTCATCTGATTAATTTAAATTAGATTAATTATTTATCCAAGTTAATTAACATTAATTAATTACAAACCATTTTAATTTAATTAACCTTTAATCAATTATTAGTTAATAAAAAGGATTAATTGACCTTTAATCGTTAAATAATTAACCTTTAATAGTTAAATAATTAACCTTTAATTATTTATTTATTCTTTAATAAATTTCCCTTAATTAATAAATTAATAAACTAATTAACCCTTAATTAATTATCATTTAATTAATTATCCTTAATTATAATAAGTGATTATCCCTAATCAATTTCATTAATTAAGTAACCTTTAATTAATTAATTATCCTTTAATCACCTGATTAATCAACTTTAATCATTTAATCAATTACTTTTTAATTAAGTAATTTCTTTATGTAATGAATTACCTTAAATTACTTATCATTAATTAAATTTTACTTAATTAATCATCCTTAATTATAATTACATAAAGTAATTATCTTTAATTATTTAATCAACCCTTTAATTTATTAATTAATTAAATCCCTGATTACCCAAGGCCTGAATTTGCTTAAGGTAAACTACTTATCTTAATCTCATGCTTAATCGCATCATCAAATCTTATTTGAGAACATTAAAGAATATTTTAAATAATCATTCCAATATAATTATTAAAAACCCAAAACAAATTTTTATTCATATTTTCTTTTCTTAAGAATTAAATCTCTTAAATCTTGTTTAAAAAACTTGTTTAAATTTACCTTGGAAAACTTAATTCATTTTAACTATACTTATTTCAAACACTTGCTCAATTCAAGCATTATCAAACTCCATTTAAAAATACTTAGAAATTTATTTGTTGTCATTATATAAATTGCTTCAAAATCAATTTAATTTTCAAAACAAATTTTAAAATATTTAACCTTAACGTTTTTCCTTTAAAACTTGCTCAAGTCTTTAGTTTTAAATCTTGGTATCTGATTTGTTTTTATAATTTATAACCCGGTACAAATTTTATCTTCAAAATTCTAAAACCTGTTAAAATTTTAAACTTTGGTATTTAACCAAACGAGCACGAGAATCACTTTCGAGCTAAAACGTCATTTTCCCGATCTTGTCTTCGAATCTCACCTCACAACATTGACTTTGAGCCAAACCATAGATTGCCCGAACCCATCCTCGAGAAGACCTTTCTTCCTCCAACCCATTTATCAATGCCTGATACAAACGTGGTCATGCACGCGTATAATCATTCGCCAGCACTCTGATCATCGTCGCCACTTTGAGCAAGTCGACGATGATGCCTTTAAGCCACTCGACCACCTAGACTTGCTTAATCGTATCCCAATCGAAGTCCAACCATCTCACTCAACCTAGAACTAAAATGAACCACCTAAGTCTACCTCGTCCCACCACCTCAAGCCACCGGAGGTCCCGAGATCGTGTCCAAAACTTTATCAATGTTCCATGCTTCTTCTTCACTTGTCCCGATGCATTCCGGTTCGACGATCATTGTGCCATTGCTCTGAGAACATGATCAACCCAAAACTGGGTTAAAACCCTAAATTGCTTTCGATCAACCGCCCCGGCTACTTATAATTTCTTCCAACATTTTTCCTATGATTCTCAGACACTCAGCCTCCTTCACCATTTATCACGACGCTCAATTCGTCATAGGTCGACTAGAATTGACGAAAACCCATTTTTTCATTCAAACTCAAAATCCCACTCTAAATCAAAACTCAAATTTTTAATTCAGTCGTTAAAATTCATGATTTCTTAAGTCGAACCAAATAATGTAAGTGGATCAAGAAAATATAAAATTCAAATTCAACACATTTTTAAGTTTTACCGTATATTCGTGTTTCAGGTTAAAAATTATTTTCAAATCATTCTTGAAAGTATTTATAAATCTTTGATCTTGTTAATTCGAATACTTTTTATTTAAATATCATAGCCTATAAGTGAATGATCTAAGGGATTTTGATTTTTGATTTTTTTTTTATTTTGTTTCGTTTTTAACCTGTAAACACAAGAACATGTATATAGATATACCTGTAGACACATATTTTGTTTCTGATATACATATATACACACATGCAGTTGTATACACTCAATCACACAAGCATAGTTACAACACAATTTCAAGTACACAATCAAAATTCAAGAGATATAACAGGTTAAAGGGTTTGCTCACCTTTAAAATGAAGATGGAGGGCAGCTTGGGAATGATTTTGTTTGAAATCTGGAACTTGAATTACTTGAAAATCTAAAATCTATGTTTTTAATCTGGAATTGAGTTGAACTTAAATCTGAAGCTTGTATTTGCTTTGATCTGAGAACTTTAACTTGAATCTGATCTTAGCTTCGAATCGAGTTGGAGATGCTTTTTGAATCTTGGTTTCCAGGTTGAAGAATTGAAAACAGATTTTGTTTTTAAACGGCTTTATTTCTAGGTTTGATTTCAAATTGAGAGCTTCCAGGTTTGAGTTGATCAAGATCTTGAATTTGGAGCAGCCACTTGATTTAAAAACTGGAAAATGTTTCCGGGTTTGAAATTGTCTGATCATTGTGCATTGCTTTTGATTCTTCTTTTATCCTATTCTGATTTCTAGATTCTGTTTTAAATTCATATTTCTTTTTTTCTTGAATCTAATTTGTTATAGGTTTGAAATCTGAGTAGTGAAGATGAAAGAAAGAAAACATGCAGCCTAATTTTACTATTTAATCATTTAAATTTTAAGAATAATTTATTTTTGCCACTTGTATTCTTTGCATGACAATCTTATTAACACTTTTTTAATTATTAAGAGAAAGATTTACATTTGTTAATCTATAAAATTACTTATCTCACATTTGTTAAAAATGTGTAATTTTTGTGTTTAAATCCTTGCTTTTATTTAATTTGCAATTTGTATTTTAAACTCTTTAATTATTTATATTTCATATCTTAACATATGTAAATGTTTTACATTTTAAATTCATGAATATACAAACTGTATTTATCTACTTAAGAGAAAATAAAATTTAAATCTTTAATTAAATCTCACTTTACATATTTTCAAATCCAATTTATTTAAGAAAAGTATTTATCTTGAATCTCAAATCCAATTTCAAATCAATCCATATACATATATTATTAGAAAACAAAATTCTACTAATTTAAAATAGAGATTTTTTAATCCAGTTTTTTTATTTTCAATACATTTATATTTTAACTTAAGATATTAAGCTTATTGACAAATACTTATTTTCAAATTTTCGTTTTAAACTTAAGTAATCATACTTATTATATTTTTGTTTCAAATGTAAAATTTTCTTTAGGTCCAATTAAATTTCAATATATTAGCGTTTGAATTTCAAATTCAAATTTCAAGTTATCATTTACATATAAACACAAAACAAACACATATCTTTATAAAATTTGGAAAAACCCAAATTAACTCACCATTAATTCACAATTAAGTTTATAATCAATATATTATTCAAAATATTTATTTCTGAATTTCCAATTTAGAAATCCTAATTAAAATCACATTTATATATTTATATTAATAAACAAATATCTATTTGGAAAAAAATCAAATCAATTCATAATTTTATTCAAAAATCTATATAAATTCAAATTAAATTCAATTTAAATTTATCTTAAAAACCGGGATCGTTACACTCTGTCTACCCATTAGTCTATGGGTGATATGCGGTACTCATCTTGAGCTAGTGCCTAACACATCCCGTGGACTCTTCCAAAATTCATGAGTGAATAAAGCATTGCCGTCATTGACTTTGCTACTAGGAACTCCATGAAGTCAAACTATGTTCTTCATGAACAACTTTTCTAAACTTGTGGCATCCTGGTCTAACTATGTTCTACATAGGGACTCATCCATAATAACCCATATAGTCTCATTTCCTCTTCTTGACCTTGGCAACCCATCTATAAAATCCATGGATATCAAATCCTGTTTATATACTGGAATCTCTAAAGGCTGAAGAAACCCACTCGGCTTTTGATGTTCGGCTTTCACTTGTTGATAGTTTACACACTGCCTAACCCACAAGCCAACATCTCTCTTCATGCCTTCCCAATAAAAAACCCTCTCCATATCTTGATATTTCTTGTTCCTTCTAGAATGAATCGTAAACTTGGATCGATGACATTCCTCAAGAACTTCTCTTCTCAAGTTCTATACATCTGGAACACATAGTCGTCCCTTCTTTCTCATCCATCCTCTCTGGTCAAGACAAAAATCTTTCAAATCATCGACCTCAGTCCCAACATCAAGCCTTCTGATCCTCTCGGTTAGTAATGGATCTTCCTTTTGCTTAGAATCAACTCTCGATCAACATTGGTCGAACTTCTAAGCAGGACAACATGGCAATATTCTGACTAGAACTAGCAATCGATCTTAACTACAGACCACAACCTCTGCTGTTGCATATTCAACTCCTTCTGAGAGAATAGATATCTTAAAGACTTATGATCGGCATATAACTCAAATATCTACCCCAAGAGATAATGCCTCCAAATCTTCGAGGAAAAAATCATCGCAGCCAACTCCAAGTTATGAGTAGGTATCTTGCTTCATACGGTCTAAGCTGCATAGATGCGTAAGCAATGCCTTTGCCTCTTTGCATCAACACTGCTCCCAATCCAGTCCCACATGCATTAGTGTACACTACCAATCCTTGGTTTCCATCTGGAGCTTCTAACACTGGAACATTGGTCAACAAATGCTTTAACTTAAGGAATGCTTCCTCACATTTGTTGGAAAAAACAAATTTCACTTCCTTCCTGGTAAGCTTAGTCAATAGCATTGTTATCCATGAGAAATCCTTGTGAGAAATCCTTAATGATTTCTCTGTCCAGGAAGTTGAAGAAAACTTTTGATCTCAGTTGTTGTCCCTTGTCTCTTCCAATTTTTCACAGCTTCGATCTTATCTAGATCGATTGATAATCCTTTCTCTGAAACCACATGACCAAGAAAATTAACATCTTTCTTCCAAAAATGACATTTGAAAAACTTTGCTTTTAGCTGATTCTGCCTCAGCGTCCTAGCACAACTCTAAGATGATCTTCATGCTCTCTCTCATCCTTAGAGTATACTATAATGTCATCTATAAACACTAACACTAATCTACCTAAATATTCTCAGAAGACTCGATTCGTCAAATCCACAGAGAAAGCAGGAGCATTCGTCAACTCGAATGACATCACTAACCACTCATATGAACCATATCTTGTTCGAAATGCTGTCAAAGGAAGACTATCCTCCACCACTCTCAACTGATGGAACCCCATCGCCAAATCAAACCGAGAAAAAACTTTGGCTCCACTCCACTGATCAAACAGATCATTAATTCTCGGCAAAGGAAACCTATTCTTTATTGTCCTTTCATTTAGCTTATAATAGTCGATACGCATCCTCAATGACCCATCTGGTTTCTTCACGAATATGGCGGCTGCTCCCTAAGGCGTACTGCTCCCTAAGGCAAACTGCTTGGTAAAATAAAATTCTTTCCTTCTAGATCCACTAGTTGTACCTTCAATTCCTTCATCTCAATCGGTGTCATAGTGCAAGGTTGTCTACTCACAGGTTCAACTCCTAGCATAAGGTCTATCCGAAACTCAATAGCTCATTTCGGCGGAAGTCCTGTGACTGGCTTAAACATATCCATAAACACTTTTGCAATTCAAAACTGACTTAAATCTTCTCCCACTTCTATTGCACTTAACAAAGCACAACTACTCCGATTAGAATTCTCTATTGAGAATATAATTCAGTTATGACTATTAGGGTATTTCAAAGATATCTCCCCATCCTGGCGGAATATCCTAGCCTCTTACCTCCTTAACCAATCCATACCCAAGATGATTCTGAAATCTACGAAATCATAAACATACAAACTGCATATAAACATATGACCTAAAAAATCAAGTTATAAATGGTCATATCTCATCCCCAGAGTTGCATACTCTCATACTGGATTCACAACCCTTAAGGAAGTGACAAGGTATGTGGGTTCTAAGCATAACCTATCAACCAAACACTGAGATATAAATGATTGATATGCATTGGTATCAAACAGTACCCTAACCGGAATACTTTGAATCATAAGCGTACCTCCCATCACAGTCTTTCCTTTGTCAGTTGCAATAAGCTTAGCTTATGATCAATCAACAAAAACTTTCCCCTTGTCTGCCCTGGCTAGTTCTGGACACTGGTTCTTATAATGCCCAACTTGATCACAGTTAAAACATTTCACATTCTTCTTATCTGCAGCCTTCTTTCCCTTCCCTAATTGGCACTCACTTGTATAATGACCCTTCTTGTCGCATTTGTAGCACACCAAATCAGCCTTTTCCTTCTTGGCAGCATCCCCTTTTTGGGATCCCTTCTTCTTAAATAATTTCCTCTTCTACCCATTAGGACCCTGTGATTCAATAGGCTTCTCTCTAGCTAAAATATCAAGCATCTCTTCTTGGAAAATGGCCATCTCCACCACCACATTACTAGGTTCTCAGAATGGGTCATGGTCATTCTGGCAAGCTCAGGTCTCAGATTTTGAATGAACCTTTCATCCCTTCTAACATCAGTGTTAACCAAACCAAAGCATATCCATATCGAGATAGCTCGTCAGACTTAGCAGCATATTCGACCATTGAAATCTCTCCTTGAACTAGATACATGAACTTCCTCATCAATGCCGACTTAGCAACCTCAGATAGAAACCTATGCTCAAACCTTCTCCTAAAATTAGCCCATGTCAACTCTTCCTCTTGTACCCCGGCGGTCACACTATTCCACTAGTGAAGCGCTGCCCTTTGTAACTGCCTAGAGGCTTGCCTTCACTTTTTCCCATCATCCAAGCCTAAATTAGTACAGATCCTTTCACAACTCAATAGCCAATTCTCAAACTCAACAACATCCTCCGTTCCAACGAGTGGCTTTCCTCCCAAACTGGTTAGTCTTTGCTTAGCTTAGCGTAGTTATTTCCAATTGGAGTCATAGGATTAGCTCCTCCAACATTATCGGTAACTTCAGCCTACAAAAGATTGGCCAACAACTGGTACACCATCCTATATCTACTATGGATTTCCATCACCTACGTTGGCTTCAACATTTGGATTATCATTAACTTGTAGACCTTTGTTTCTTTTGATATTAGGTCGAGCATTTCCGTTGGTTGTGGTGATTCCTCCATCTAGATTTCCTCTTTCATTTCTTGCTTCCATATCTTCTTTCTCATAAATTGCATACGAGCGTTAGTAAGATACAAAAGAACAGTCTAAGAGAGAGGGGAACACATACTTATATATATATATATGTATGTATATATCAAATACAATTACGTTATTATAGCATTAACCCAAACCCCGATCTTATTTTTGATTTATTGGATTATTTTCAAAAACTTTTAGGTTTAAATTTATTTTAAAGTTTCATAAACCTATGCTCTGATACTAACTTGTAACGTACCCCTACTTTGAGGCCCAAAATTAACAGACATGGATGCCGCAGTCATCCATAATTATTAATCCTCGGCGATCAAATACGGTGAAGTTAGATTCACTGACACATAGAAACACATGAATATGGAAAATATTTAAACTTTAAACAAAATCACATTCCATATCCAAAACATTTCCAATTCATTACATAATCCCATGTTCACAAATCACGTTCAGAGATAATATATTCATTTTAACATACGCCAAGAGCGACATATGAAGATGCAGCTTGGATGATTAGGGAATATACATGCAAAATAATAACTTTGCCATTATATACAACACAACGGTATCAAAAGAAAAGAGAACTCTAAATAGATATCATGCCTCCTACATGTCTTTGAAAGCTTATTCGTCTTAAAAGAGAACCTGAAAACCTTAAATCTCAGACTACTCAAAGTCAATTGAGTACCCGAGAGTTTAAGGAGAAAACAAAAACTTCGAGTCAGACATAAAGCCTAGTATGAATAATAATCCACCATCTCAAATCATTTAGATATTCAGTGAGACCACGCCACTTAGGGGAACGAGTTTTCCCCTACTAGTATCTTAAAATCCTTTATAAAACCATATATTGTTCTCCTGCATCCACAATGGTTAAAAAAATTCAAAACATTATAATATGATAATATGCAAAACAATTGAATCAATTCTAGATTCCCATCCCCATTCAATTTAGACTATCTATCTCAGTTATTGTTTCTAGGATTACTATTAACCTATTAGTTTTCATGGGCTAATTAATAACTGGTTAAACACTAAGGACTCCTTGTCTAATTGTATAGTTTTCATAGGATCACTATGAACCTAATGGTAACTCCAGTATATTACTCTTGTCCTAGTTTTCATGGGTTGACTAGGAACCTATTGACAACTGTCAATATTTCATCCGGATATAGTTTCCTGAGCTAACTACAAACCTATTAGCCCCTGCCAGTATCAAATCTTAGTTTTCATGGGATTACTATAAACCTATCTTTCTGGCATCTTGCTTTATACATAGTTTTCATGTGATTACTATGAACCTATTGGCCCATGCCAATATCTTTTCATATACACAGTTTTCATGGGTTTACCGAGAAACTATTGGCCTCTGCCAATATCTTTTATATTTTGGCATCCAATATTTTGGTCTTCCTAACCTCCTTGATGCAATTCTACTTATTTAGGAGTTTATCTGTTTATATTCATTACTAGGTCAACCTAGCTGGATCTTCTACCCTTTATCCCCAAAATGCAGTTATGGTCTATTATAAAGTGAATATATTCACATTTGAAGAAGCAACATAACAACATAGTGATATCACTCGTGTGGGTTATTATAAAACATAGTTTATTTCTTTAACCTATTATTTTATCAAAGAAAGCTTTTTCTCAAAAACATTATAAAATAATCCTTTAAATTTTAGCCATAGGTTTTATCTTTAAAAATAGAGTTTGGGCATACAACCTTTCAACACCTTCGAAACTTAGCTTTCGAATTCATAGGATGACCTCCTTTGAAAGCATTCAAAACACTAGGCTCCTGCCCTTTTTATACCTTAAAATCTACCTTTCGAAACCTTTTGAATATATTAAAGTATTAGCATTTAACTTTAAAAGCTTAGCTTCGATACTAGTTGAAATTACCCCTTTCGACACCAATGGAAGTAACCCTTCCGAAATCATTAAAAATCCCCCTTTCGAAAGCATTGGTTTATACTTAAAACATTATTTTATTCAAAGTGAATATAGGAGAAAGTATCTCTTTCGAAACTATCCTTTATCATATAAAAATATTGGGGAAAAACCTGATGGCGTTGTCACCATTTCTTTTGAAAACATAAAACATCTGGATAAAACATTGGAAGGTGGCATCGAAACCCCTTTTGAAACCATCACCTTCAAAACCCCTAAACCCTTTCGAAAGCTATAGGAAGTGGCTTAAACTTTATAAAACAAAGTACCTTTCGACAACATTAATATCTTCAACACCATTGAAAGGTTGTAGAATGGCAGCAGGGTTTCGACTAGGTCGGAACCCCTTCTTTCAAAACATTCATTCATAAGTAAAGGAACACAATTAAAAGAAATTATAAGTTAATAACAACCCTATCGAAACCTTTTTAAATTCTCTTTTGAAACCAAACGTTTTGACTCTGTCGAAGGCTAAATCAAAACAAAAGCAGGCGCTTTCCTTTTAAAAACAAACCAAGGCTTTGACTCCGTCGAAAGCTAGGCTTTCGACACTTAACCTTTCGCCTATCTCCAATCCACTATGTACCATCATGATGATACCTTGTGTATTGGTTTCGGCATAGTTAGTATTGACATGGATGAAGGCGGAAGCTTCTGTGTCGAAAGGTGCTTTCCAAAGTAGGCAGAACCAATTTTATGAGTAAATCTGATTTATTTCTTGTTAAATTAAACTTTTCTTTGACTAACCTGCCACTTGTCAACACCAAATTGGCTGCCTTAACCTTTTCAAATTCTTTTTCAAAAACAACTGCCGGTAATCTATATCTAACCCATGGTTAAGTTAATTAATTAGGTCCCTTCCATTAAGCAAAACCAATTTTTACAAAGAAGTCCCTCTTCTAAAATAATTTATTTTGCATATAAAATCACATTGGAAAACTCCCTAAAAATTCCAAAAATTCACTTTAATCATGTTATCTAACATATCAAAATTCCAGACCCAAATTCTCAATATATTTTCCAAAATAAATTTATAAACCCAATCTTTCCATAGCTTGAAAAATTATCAAAATTGAAACCTAACTCCAAAATCATGTTTCACATAACATAAAATTTTCCTATGGCATTTAAACATCATTAAATCTAGGTTAACCTAAAACTGTGCAAAAACTCTTTTAAACAATCTTGTTTAAATCAAATAAATCATGAATGAAGCATATCGTCATCCAATATATCATAAACATAAATTTACCTTAAAATCCGAAAATATATGATTTAAAACAAAACAGAGATGGAATTATTATTCACCTTGATCTAGATAAGGAGATTGGATTAAGATTGATTTCCCATAAGTTTGATTCTCTAGCTTTTAGTTTGAATTTCTTCTTCCTCTTAATGGCCGGCCGTTCCTACGCTTTTGATTTTCATTTTTTTAAATGATGTGAACGGGAAGTAAGATGGTGGGAACGAAAATATATTTGGGTAAGGGTCATTGAGTGGAAGTTTCCAATTATACCCTTTTGTAATTTGTTTAACCTAAAACCATTCTTGAGCCCATTAATTAGTTTATTAGGCACGACCTCAATTAATTAATTCAAGTCTCAATCCCCTTATCACTTACATTTACATTATTCTACTTAATTTATCTAATTAAATCTCCTGAATAATGTTATCAAAAATTAGGGGTGTTACAATTTGCAAAGTGTGTTTATAGTGACTATCGCTATAAAACCATTTTCAAACTCAAGTCCGATTCAAACTATGTTCAACTTAACCCTATATGCTTTTTTATGGCTATTCAACAAGTCATACAAGTCCATATCCATCAATTACATATGTCATTTTCCTTTCAAAGTAAGAATCAAAATCAAATATCACAATATATATTCAAACACATATGCAATAATCAAACAACGTTATAACCACTTCATATTCATTCAAATGATGAGTTAGCACACCCTTTAATAAACAAACAACCAAGTATAAACTCCACTTCCTACCTTAAAACTACAAACACCAAATTTCCTACCTCTCCTCGCTTTGCTCCTTCCTATGCTTGAAAAGCCTTCAATATTGCTCTTGGCCTTGTAGGGTTTTTGGGAGTGTGCTCCAAATCTTCTAGCTTTGAGTTGATAAAAGGTGTTGTGATGTTGTAGTAGTCTTATAGAATGAGTTTGAGTTGAATTGGAGTTAATTTGAATAGTTTAGATC
Organism: Allium cepa; assembly: GCA_030765085.1. NCBI lineage: Eukaryota > Viridiplantae > Streptophyta > Magnoliopsida > Asparagales > Amaryllidaceae > Allium > Allium cepa. The sequence goes on along the minus strand of CM060931.1, from coordinate 922,406,244 downwards.
TTAGGAAATTATGAAGAGAAGAGAGTGAAAAGTATTTGATTTAATTTTATAAAAAGATAAAAGTAATTCAAGAGTGAGCAGATTTGTGTGTTTATATAGGTTTCAAGTTGTGTGCTTTAAGTCTCCTCCCACCCCCTCGGCTGGCTATGGAAGCCTCACCCCTATGCCTCTACATGCTTGCTTTCCACCTCACAATGCCTTAGAAAATATCTCCTTCCACTCTTTTCCCCACTGCACCTCCTAGAAACTTCTAGAAGAATCCCCAAATTGATTTAGTGCAAAATATTTTTATTTCTTATTAATGATTTCCTAAGTTATTTAGTGTGTGTAAAATAGTTTGAACAACATATATTGAATAAAAGCTACTTATCGATAAAATAATTTTTGGTCACATTATCGATATTTCTTCAAAGTATTTATTTTTGTAAACAAAATTGCAAAACAAGTTTCATATCATTATTCATTAATTAAAAAGATATTTAAGAAGGATATAAAATCATATTTATAACACTTAACTATATTTCAAGAGTTATAATATTCAAAGATGAAATGTTCAAAATTACGAATGATTACATTCTCCCTTACTTAGAACATTTTATCCTCCAAATTCAAACAAGAACTATAATAAAAGAAGAATCGAAGAAACAAGATATATATATATATATATAGTACTACTATAATTATATACAAACTAAACAAAAACGCGTGCTAAATGACTCCACCTCGAGCTAAGAGTACACTATAAAAGATATTATATGATAAGAAGAAACCACTATTCTAGCTATTCTGGATAGGACTCCCTCAAACAATCTTCTGTTGCCCATGTACAATCCCAAGCATGCTCACCCACTGTATCTTAACCAAGTTCACAACCTTAGTCCGCAATCGCTTGATATCTCAATCAACAATGCGAATTAGTTTCCTTAGAATAGTTAGATTAGGCTTAACCTTTAAGTCCTCTTGTTGCAATGCTTCCACATTCAAAGAAGGATCGTGCACAAACTTATGCAAATCAATACATGAAATACAATATGCATACCCGATAGTCTAGTCGATAAATTGACTCTATACATGAGTGTACCAATCCTTTCCCAAATCGAGAATGGTCCTATATAACGAGGAGCCCACTCCCCAGCCTTTCCAAATCGACCAACACTTCTAATTGGAGAAATCTTTAAGAATGCAAAGTCCCTAACTGGGAGCTCCAAGTCTCTATGCCTCTCATCTGTCGATTCTACGCTTCCTTAATCCACTTCCTAATTTCTGTTACCTTATCTGATGCCTCTCGAATCATATCCGGCCTAAGCACTAGAAGATCTCTTGATTCCACCCAACACCATGAATATTTGCAAGGCCTACCATACAATGCTTTAAAAGGTTCCATTTTGATACTAGCCAAGTAACTGTTGTTGTATGAGAACTCAACAAGTAGTAAGTATTCTTCCCACGAACCATTGAAATCTAAAATGCAAGCATGAACCAAGTCCTCTAAGACGTGGTTAACCCTCTCTATTTTCCCATCAGTCTGTGAATGGTAAATAGTACTCGAGCTAAGCTCAATCCCCAAAGCATCATGTAGTCCTTTCCAAAACTGGCTTATGAAAATGGGATCTCTATCACTTATGATACCACACGAAACTCCATGCAGTCTAACAGTCTTCTTAACATATAACTTAGCCAAACTAGAAGCCTTCGTCATAGTCTTAATTGGTAAAATGTGCGCACTCTTGGTCAATCAGTCCACAATAGTCCATAGATCTTTATTGCCTATCCTTAACCTAGGAAGCCTGTCTATAATATTCATAGAGGTCTGTTCCCATTTCCACTTAGAAACCTTAAGTTGTTGAAGCAGTCCAACTGTCTTTTAGTGATTGCCTTTGACAAGTTGGTAGTTGAAACACCTACTTAACAAAGATAGAAATGTCTCTCTTCATTCCTTCATACCAGAAAGTCTGCTTTATATCACGATACATCTTAGTAACTCTAGGATGTATCGTCAATCGTAAATGATGACTTTTTTTTCAATACTCCTGCCTAATCCCATCAATGTAGGGAACACACAACCTTCCATTCATCATGACTATACTGTGACTATCCATCTCAAATCCCGACCACCACTCTGGTGCCTCATTCTCCCATATCGCCTTTTCTATCCTAGCAATACAAGGATCTCTAAGCTGATTCCCTTCGATATGACTAATCAATGTTGGATGAAACTCTGTATTTTTCACAACTACATACCTCCTACTGAGCGCATAAGCTACAACATTAACTTTACCAGGCATATATAATATATTTAGATCATAGGTCGCAATAAACTCCAACCACCACTACTGCCTCATGTTAAGGTCATTTTTAGTGAAATGATGCTTCAAGGATTTATGGTCCATATGCAACTTAAACATCTCATAATCATGGCAAAGCAAAGCTCAACTTCAGCAAAGTTGTACGACCTCCTCTACAACATTCACCATCGGATCCTTGATAGGACGACATTCATCTAGTGGTTCGATTCCACCACTTGTGACAGCACTACTATGCCCACCTCTACCTCCGCCTCCTCTAGTATTAGCAATTCTAGTACTCATAGTTCTTACTACCTGAGCATAGGAAAACAACTTTAGGATATAAAAGGATAGGGTCATTTTAAAGAAAGAATTATTCCTAAGGAAAAGTAGAAAAATGGACAGGTTTATAGAAAAATTCAAATACACCCTTGTATATATAATACACTCAACTCATTCTAGGGTGTCACTTTCCATATCTCTAATAAGCCATAACTAACCAAAGCCAGGGTGTTCGCTAACTCTTTACTCAAATACCAAATGTAACGACCCGACTTTTCAACTCGAATGTCAACACTAAATTCATCAATAGTATTCATATGTCGAGCACTCAAGTGCCAAAAGGACAAATAGCTAGGGTAAAGTACAAAAGAAAACGAAACAGAATAAGAAAGAAACAACACAGTATCGTAATCTCATAGTGGAACGATAATATACAATATGAAAAGGACAATACAAAGGGTTACTCCAAAATAATAGTATTTTCAGAGTTACAAAACCTAAGTACTACCATATACCTAGATAGTTATAACCACATAACCTTACATACATACATAACACAGTAGTTCAATGGAAAAGAAATAGGTAGATAACGAAATCCTTCAGCTCATCTACTAAGCTTTGAAGCGTCCAAAGTAAAACTTGCTTTGCTCTGCCTACTTGAAATAGTACACAAGGTATTTAGGGGGAAAAACCATGTGCTTGACATAAGTCTGGAATGAGAAAACTCAAGATAAATGAATACATGTAATAATAACTTTTGAGATAATACGAATCATCGTAATAGCTTTCTCTTCGAAAGAAACCAAACTATCTAGTGATATAATAGATCATGTCTAGCATGTAGAATATAAATATGAAAATAGCTACGCTTCTTGCATCCCACAGCACAACAAAATTAGAAGTACGTGTAAAATTTCTAAGGTACTTTTGCATATGAATTTTAAGCGGAGATCTCTTTAGTCAAACTGAATCTAACCTCCATGCACAAGGATTAGAAGTTACCTTTCGAGCATCGTATATCTCTAGATAAAATATACCATAAGGCAAACACAATTGGCCCATGCCTTACATTTGGAACCAAATATTAAAGACTCCCACTAGCAACATTAATAATCTGTATATAGAGTTGACATACCCTGTCGTAGGTTAGCTAAACCGCACATTGTGCAACCTACTCTATCTTTAGTCAATTTTAAATGTGGGGTCACATTCGACATCTCTCACACAAGTATTCATTACTCAAATAGAACATAAATCCTTTTCATGGATTCCAGCACAAGTCGACAGACGAATGCTAACGAAGACCTCTCCCTTGGACTTAACATTAGGATAGACAGTTCAACTCTATAACATTAGTTTAGAATGTTAATGTTAGCCTCTTCTTCGGACTTAACATTAGGATGGATAGTTCAACGCTATAACATATTACTTCACAACCACTTTCAAAGTAGACTCGTATAAGTTTTGAAGTGGTAACCGATAAGTAAAACTCTTATCGATCTTGGAATCTTCAAAACTAAATTGATGAATTTTTGGTAAACTCAATTACGGTTCTTTTAGAAGTAAGCGAACATTATATAATGAGTCCTTCCGAGGATCTCGTACATTCACAATTCTTAAAGCTAGAGACATTTCATACCAATGAGTCTTCCTAAGGGTATCTTAAATTGTATGAAGCCGTGAAGCTTTCATGTACTTTCTAAGTTAAATGGTCAAGTTTGATTATTCGACTAATCGACTATCTAGTTCTAAAAACAATCCCTTATCGAAATTATGTTTTGTATACTTAACACGCATCTGACATTCTCAACTTACTATCCCTTGTCAAGAGTAAAGATGGTAGGTTAGAGCACTATTGCTTATAAACCCTACTCAAACAACATTGTTAACTCTTATAGATAGTACAGTCTACTTTGTTGGCTTTTAGTGTTAAACAAGTAAACAAAACAAACATGATTAAGCCACACAAGCATCTCTTAAACCACTTTTATAAAACATTTGCCTATAATTTAAAATCCTTTTTAAACTGATAAAGATGCGTGTATAACAATTTGTTTATAATGCTAAGATATTTAAAACAATGCAAAAGATATTATATTATAAAAGTTTTTAATACTTTAATAAAATAATTAACTAATTTTCAAAAAACTATATAATACTTCAAAATATTTATAATATGTTTTAAAATATTTATTTAAAAATTAATTAAAAGATCTATTTTATAATTTATTTAATGTTTTAAAAAATAACATGTTTTCCTTTATTTAATAATAAACTTTTTACTTTCATAATTCATAGTAAATTATTAAAAATTCATAAAAACACCAAACCACTTACAAAATACTCTAATTTAAGCTAAAATAGTTTTGTAAAAATATTGAAGAAAAAATACTTAAGGTTAAATTCATTTCAAAGCAATTTAAAGTCTCAAATAAAAAAGGCAGCATTAATAGAATGCTGTGAAAGTTGTTCAAAGAAAATACAACATTTTTAAAGTACTACAACTGACTGTTATAAAATGGTATGAACTAGGCCAGTTTTGATATCTTGAATCTCTAATCGATTATCGATATGAAACAAACTTTTTATCATCCATTCTTTTGATTATAACTAGTATATACATAATACATCACAACTATAACGAGAAACCCCTGAGATTCCCTATACAAAATTCTTAAAAATGCCAAACATAGGATATTTCCAAAGTATTCTATAGAGAATATCGCTATAAAAGCACTTTCAATCTCAAGCCCGATTCAATTTATGTTCAACCAAACTCTTTGTGCTTTAGTTCGAGGCTATGCAATAAGTCATACCAAGTCATACAAGTTCATATCCATCAATTACATATGGCATTTGCTTTTCAAAACAAGAATCAAAATCAAATATCATAGTATTTGTTCAAACACACATACAATAATCAAACAACATTATAACCACTTCGTATTCGTTCCAATGGTGAGTAAACTCACCCTTCAACAAGCAAACAACCAAGTACAAGCTTCCGCTTCTTACCTCAACCTTGCAAACTCCAACCTTCCTATCTCTCCTTGCTTTACACTTGCCCAGGGTTGAAAAGCCTTTAATATTGCTCATGGATTTATAGGGTTTTGGGGAGTGTGCTCAAAATATTTAAGCTTTGAGTTGATGGAAGATGTTCTGATGTTGTAGTAGAATTATAGAAGAAGTTTGAGTTAAACTGGAGTTGAATTGAATTGTTTAGATCATAGCAAATTACGAAGAGAAGAGTGTTAGATTAAATTCTACAAAAATGTAAAGTGATTCAAGAGTGAGAGAGTGTGTGCATGTTTGTTTATATAAGCTTTAATTGGGGTGACTAAAGCCTCGTCTCACCCTCCTAGCCGGCCATGAAAGCCTAACCCCCATGCCTTCATGTGCTTGCTTTCCACCTCACCACGCCTTAGAAAATATCTCCTTCTACCTCCACTCAATTCTGACTCTTAGAATTTTAGAATTATAAGAATATAGAGTAGTGAAGAACTAGAGCCAAAGTATCCTGAAAAATGAGCCCTACCATCCTATTTATATACGTTGAGGCCTAAAATCTCATATAAAAATATTTCCAAGCTATTATCCATGATTTAGACCAGTTCTTCCATAAAAGTAGCTGCACATCATCATGAAGTAGGGGTCAGTACTATCCATAGAGATGGGTCGGTATTGATCCATATGGATGGGTCGGTACCAATCCTAAAATAGCTAAAATGGATACCTCCAACTCTTCATCTTGTCTCGTCTTATGGTTAGCTTCATGATTCCATAGTTGTTTGCACCAATATAAACTTGTTTCTTATCCAAATAATAGAGTCGTGGAAGAACAAAATTGCAACTTCAAGTGTTAGTGGAGATTGATAGATAATTGCAATGAATAAATGAAGCGACATTGGAAATAGGCTCTTGGCATCATGTAAGACATGTAGGCAGAGGATAGGTCCCCCAAGTGGAGGTAATAGGGTTCGATACTGACCCATAATATGGGTGGACCCATCTTTCTTTGATTGTTGGTTGTTTTTGCACTGGCCTTGTGACTTTTTTTGCATTTGGTTCATGCACTTTTAGGCATCTCTCTGAGCTTATTGCCTTGATAACTCCAAGTTCAACTTTTTCAATATGCCCGAATATGGCCTAGTCAAAGATTGGATAACACTTGCTCTCCAAAGTATATCTTTTTTCAAACATGATGTGATTTGAATCGAGACAAATCGTAGTTGCCATGAAGGACCCCACTCTCTGTTTCAAATGGTCGTTATCCTTTGCGAATCGTTGCTATGAAAAGTTACGTCCATTGTCATACATCATGATTCTTTACCAGCATCCAGGATTATAAATCTAGAACATATTATCATGATCCATCTTGCCAATTTGATGATTTTAAACTGGTTCAATACATGGACGTCTTAGGTTTGAGTTTGATTTTTCTTTGATTCTAGTCGTCGGGCATTATATATATGTATTCATACACACATTCACAAGCATGTTCTTAAGTGGATGAGTATAGGTACATGGTCCATCACATGCATATTCTTATGCATAAATCCACACACACACACACACACACACACACACATATATATATATATACACGCACACATATATATGTTTTCTAAATACTAGGACTCGATACTGATCCATAATGTAGGGGTTGGTACCGCTTGAAAAATAAGATATTTCCTAAGATTGGTTTTAAGACTTCGGGTCAAGGTTATATAACCCATTCCCTTTCATTCTTTCCTCCTCACTTGTATTTCTACCTTTGAACCAAAATCATGAACCCTTGCAATTAAAGAGACTTCGACATCCAAACCGCCGCTCTTTCGTCAAGCTTCACAAAAGTCGTCGCCTTATCTGAGATCGCCGACACCATCATCGAACTTAGGCCATCCCCATAGATTCGACCCATCTCTTTACTAAACCAAGCCCTAGGCTTCCTTTTGCATAGATCCAATCCCAAGCCATTCTTTGATTTGCATAGGTAGGTTATGGACTTGGCGATGTAAATAGAGTTAGACGAGAATGTGGTTGATGGTAATGGCTATGGTTTGGGTGGTGGTGGAGTTGGAAGAAGAAGAAGGATGGAAATTTCTTTAAGCGATGGAGTTATATGACTTCAACACTTAGACAAATTTCTGAATACTTAGTCCACATGAGAATCCCGCTTTGTGAACCAATATCTTCTTCTTGATCTCGAGCCTTTTCCAAAGCATGACTAATGGTGTGAAACTTGTTGAGATGGTAAGCGATGACAGTCATGTCGAGTGATATCTAGAATTTAAAAATGAACCATTAAATAATATCGAAAACCTGAAATGCATGACACCACATGACACCGCACTAGAATCCAGTTTAGCGCAAGGGGTAATACTTGTCATTAGTCTTATAGTGTTGATCATCTGTCGAGCTTTTTATTGAAATTAATCAGCGATGTTCCAAACGTTTTTCTACAGAAGCCACAACTACATCCACTTCAAGATATGTCAAATTCGATGTTGTGTCAAGTTCAACTAAGACTCCACATGCCCAACAAACTCCGATAGAGCATGCATGACAAATTCCAATTATGCAAGAGCAACAAGAGACTCAACAGGTTGAGCAACAAAATCCAAAAAATCCTCAAGTTGAACAACAAGATCCGGTAGAGCCGGTATGTGGGTTAGAAATAGATCCAACACCAGACATCCTTGAGGATGACATAAATTAGATAATCCTGTTGATTCTATTGATTCCACGATTGATGAATGATAGTTTCGCAGAATATGTGAGAAGCATGAAACTACGTTTGAAGAGGTTCTAGCCCCTTCCGGGCATCAAAGACTAAACAACCCTCCGGAAGGGTACACTGCTTGCAATAGATATATGTGTTTAGCGAGTTGCATCCCATCATTCAACCAGTGTTTTGTTGAGTTTTGAACTTCATACACTTGGCTCTAACATAGTTGCATCCAAAAATCTATGCTTTCCTCCTCAGTACATACATCGTCTTCTCCGAGCAATTGAATCGAGTACGTAGCGATGAAGAGATCCGATACATTTATAGTTCATGAGTCGAAAAGAGAGTCCATCTCTGATTTACTTGGAACAGATCTGAGTTTGTAGAGTAGTCACTAAAGATAGGAACAAATTGAGCTACTTTAAGAGTGAGTGATTCTACATTTGCTATCCACCTAGGTTTGCTCAAAGATGGTCTCCAAATGTAAGTTCCATCTCATTTATATTGTTTAAATTTTCCTTATAGTCTGCACACTTAACACATATCCTTATTTTACTATCCAGATGATCTAGAAAGACCCAGTACTCAGCGCTTTCAGAAGCTACTAACACCCTTATGGCAGTTCTAGCAAAAGATAGGGATATCAAAACTCTTTTGTTGGATGAAAATCTCCTAGCTTACGGCTTATTGGAAGAAGGTCGCTAGTTCAAGCAGCCTCCAATGACGATGATGATGATAATAACAGGCTAGAAGGAGGCGAGTAGATCCAGATTTGCCTCCAGTCCAAGTCCTAAGTTTGGAGTTAAAGAAAACATTGAACAACACCGAGGAAAATGAAATTATTGGTGAAAGGGGTGAGGCTGGCCAATGTAACATCGATGTGGGTCTTGAGTCTCAGCCTGAACAATATAGGAATGATCAACTGCCTACTCCAAAAAAGAGGTTATTCGATCTCCAAGGCGTAGAATTCTACCTAGCCCCTACCAATCACCGATTAAGATAAAACCACATCACTTCCTTTAATGGAACGTTTGCTGGTTTATGGCCAATTCTTACCGAGTTTGTTTCTTTTGATGTCAGTAACATCAGTATTGAGGGCATCAGTTTACCTATTCGCTTCGAGAAGGACACCATCCCTACCAGTGTGGGAGAGGTTACTCTCATGAGTAAAGCGCCAACTCACGGTCCATTGAGAGGACACTAGGACGCTCATGCATACGTGCACTTCACGACTTATATTGCATTTATCGTGTGTCCTTATTCATCGAATCTAACTCATTCTCGTCTTATTGGTAGAATCTATGGAGAAGAGGAAATACATATATCAATCCTTGGAAGAAAAGGCATTCCAAGTACAAAGGCCTCGGTCGAGTTCGTGTCACCAGGGAAGTGGCCGAGATCATGATTCAAGCCACTGTTCTAGCCATGATGGGGAAGATGGGGATAGAAGCAGCTACGATAGAGATTGCTCATCATGTGATTCTACTTTAAAATGTCATCCTAGATTTAGATCACCTCCTTCTAAAGGTCTGAATTGGCCTTTTGATCATCATGATGACATTCTACCAGGAGGGACTTCTCATGCCCCGCGTCCAACTTCAATTCCTATACATCATTTTGCGCCGTCTCACTCTAGTTGATCATCTGATCGCAAATACAGCAAAAGCGGTTTTGGGACATCACGCTACAGGCCCCACAAGCATATTGCTGAAGCTCTGGATGTCACCATAGAGCAATAACTTACAGCCAATGCTCGAATGGCCAAATTGAACAAAGATTTTATATATATATTTACTTCGATGGTCTTTTGTTCATGCTAAACTTGAAAAGAATCCCATCTGATGTCCAAAAGATGACCATCGATTGTGTGATCAACATTCACAATCAGTATAATTAATGGTCAAAGTTGGTTGAAAAAAATTTCAAAGTGTTTATGAGGGATAGGCAATTTGAGATTGAAAACTAGAAACTCATCGAAGCTAACAATAAGAAGATCATAGCCACCCTCGATGCCGATGTCGAAAACATAAGGGAATCTCAAACTGAAGTGGAGAAGAAAGTCGAGGATGCTATCAAGATGCTCAAAGCGAAGAGGACCTAACATCGAGATGACATGGAGAAAGCCTTCCATTGAAATCATAATTTGGTACTGGGGAGAGAGGCCGTGAACAGGACTACAGCTGAGCTGAAACCAAGCTTTAACGTGAAACAAAAGAAAACGAGGACATGCTCCAATAAGCTCAGGCTGCGATGAGTTTATCGATGCCAGGGAAGAAAGAGAAAGGCGGTCGAGCATGCTAAGGATGTAGATACCCTGGTCAACGGGGAGGTTAATGCCGTGGAGTGGCGGTTAAAAAAGCATGTGATGGAGAAGTTTGAACCAATACTAAACCAGTAAAACGCCATGTGCTCAAATTTCAAAATATGGAGTGGTTCAAAGATGATTACCCCAAGAATCCTTGCGCTCACCTGGGATGGATTGTTGAAGAGGAAAAGGCTCATTTTAAGGGCAGTGAAGTAAATCTGGAGCAGCTAGAGAAAGAGGTTTGGTAGAAGACGAGCCCGAGATTTCGAAAGATGACAAGCTTATCCTTCATCAAGAGCTTGCCTCGACTGTGCATAAAGACTTGTGAAAAGACACCAAATCAACACCATATGATGTTGCTATCAGCCAAACGCTTAGGTCCCAAACTGCTTTAGATTCATCCTCTGATCCTAGGTATGATCCTAATAGGCCTGAGATCCATAGTCGTACCATTCTCTCTCCAATTGCTGAGAGGAACTTCAATGACACTCCTGGCCGCATAGAACCCCAAACAGAAGAAGGTATCTCATTGACTTCTCCTGTTTTCTAGAAAGTTGACATGTCACTAATTAATTTAACTAATCCCTCTCTCTCTCTCTCTTTGTGTCTCAAGATTCAATTCAGCCGAACGTCGCTCAGTTCTTGATAAGGACTCTCGACAGGGACAATGTGCATCTACAACGGAATCATTAACCATTACAACTTGAACAACTATTTCAACCATCATGGTTGGAGAAAATCTTGGCCTTGATGAGCGAATCATAGATGATTTGCTAGATGAGGGGACTTATGGAACTCAGGAAGCTCAAACTGATGCGGATGTCGTGATAACTATAGTTACTAAGTCCTTATATCAGATCGCACCATGAGTCATCTTGAACAAGAGCTGGAGAAGAAAATCCACCTTGCCACAGAGAATAAGTGAGAGAAGCTTGATGTTATTCCTCCTCCTCTATCCATTGCTTGTCCGGGCAAACTATCCTCGCTCCGGTCCATATTCCTCCATTTAGCAGCACTCAAAGCATACTTGTGGGATCTTCACAAAGCACTCTAGTCTCTGTTCCTCCGCCTGGGAGAACTCAAATAGTGCCTTTTAGATCGTTGCAGAGCACTCCATTTAAGGGCAAAGAAAGTGAATGAAGAGTACGGAAACATCCAAAAGGTCCCAGTGCTCCTTCTGCGAAGAAGAAAGAAAAGAAAGAAAGAAAAAGGTTAAGAAGTTATTGTCTATCTTCTTTGAGCCTTTAGGTTTTATAGCTGTAATTAGGCTTTTTTTTAGTTCCCATGATTTTGCTTTGTTCGCCCAGTATAGTACGGATTCGGTCTTCACTTTTGCTTGTTGTTTTTAGTGTCAATAACACTTGTACCTAGTTCTCTAAATTTCATATGAATGGCAAATTTTTTTGTTTCATTAACACTTTGTATGGATTTGTCTAAGTACTTAAGAAATATGCTTTCCATTCAATGTACTTGCGATCTATTTATTTTAGTTATAATTTTCAGACCAGATCCTTAGTCCGTTTTATAATTTTCTAGCCTTTGCGTAGGTTTATTCAACTAGGATTAGCAACTTAAGTATCCTAAATAGTTTTTGGTCATGCCAAAATCCGGCACTAGATTAAGTCGACCACTTAGGATCGTAGTTCGTACATCCCCTTCCAGGATGTTTATGTTCAATCACGCCTAACTCCGAACGTCGATTGAAGGCTCATAAGTTAGGTCCTGCCTTATGTCGAGCATGAATCCTCTGTTTTGCCTACTCCAAGTAAGGTGTTAAGGGTTGGACATTCTTATCACGTCCATTTTGATTTATAGTCATGCCCCCAATCCAAGGGCAAGAGTTGAGCAAGTGAATGGTCGTATCACATTCGTTTTGATTTATACCTCTACACCCACATCAAAGGCAAGTGCTAGCAAATGAATGTTCATGTCACACTTATTTTAGGTTTATACACCTACCCCGACTTCGAGGGTAAGTGTTAGCGTATGGATGATTATATCACATCAAGTCTGAGATTATACTCCTGTCCCCAATCCGAGGACAAGAGTTGGTTGACAAACAGTCGAGTCACATTCGTTTCAACTTATACTCATGCCCCTACACCGGGAGTGAGAGTTAGTTGATGGACAGTCGGATCACTTCTGTTGCGCTTATACACCTACTCCTAATCCAAGTACAAGAGTAAGTTGGTATCAATCTCTAATACTGAGAAAGACTTTAAGGGTCTCTTCATGGTCCATGCAAGTTTGGTTAACACCTATCTTTGGGTACTTGCACATTTGCATTAATTACATGCAAATTCATTCGAGTTGGTCAAGTCTTAACTCTTAAGCAATGTAGGAACAGAGCCTCAGACTCGAAAAGCTATTTTATTCTTCTGTCTTATTTCATGGCTTTAGAAAATTATATACAAATTTATTTCTAAGTGAAATAGCATCGTAGGTGTTCGTTATTCCATGCCTTCAGGTGTGAAATCCCGTTAATCGTTAAAAGCCTGAAGATTTCATCGTCAAGATTTTCTCATTAACATTGGATTAGATATCCACTCTGGGTATAAGGCTTTATGGATGATGCCATTATCTTCAGCTTATCCACCTCTTCTTTGAGTATAGCAGGTCTCTCTAGACCCAGATTATGGCATTTTTGTTTCACAGAAATGCGTTTGGGATTTGTATTTAATGCATGGCTCGCTATCTCCAATGAGATCCCACTCATATTCGGGTATGTATAGGCAAACACATCTAGGTTTGTCCGAAGAGAACCAACCAACTCCTTAATCTCTCTTTGCATCAAGCCACGATTCGACCTTTAAGATCCGATTCAGACCATCCTAGGTTACCGGAGCATCCATCATCAACTCGGCGAGAGTTTCTCTTCCATATTCTTGCATTTCATGTCAATCCATGTCACCGTGGAACGGACTGAGTTGCTTGAGTCGGGTCTCAGGCTGTAGTTGCTATGCATCCAAAGCCTTAATGCAGAGGATCCCCTAAACATTTTTTCCTTCCTCTCTTCACCTTGTCTCCTTTAGCTCGATGACATAGCATTTGCAGCCAGTCACTTGATCTCTTTGGATAATCCCTACACCATTATCTATAGGAACCTTCAGGTTGAACATCAAGGTGCTATGGTCACTCTGAACTCAGCCACGGTCGATCGGCCTAGAAATGCATTATATGTTGAGTAAATATCCAACACCAAAAAAGGCATGGCTTGCACTCGCTTGCGGTTGCCCTTGGTAAGTACCCCCGGTAATTCGATATATCCTATGGCTCCGGTGACCATCTCATTAAATTCCTGTATTCGAGATTAACAAGGTTTCAAATCCTTTTCCTCTAATATAATTTGATTATAAGCCTTCTTGTACCAGATATTGACTGAACATCCATAGTCATCCAGCACCTTCTAAACAATAGAAGGACCAATTATGACTGTGATCACAAGTGGGTCAATCGTCGGAGATTCCAATCCATCACCATCTCTATTCTTGAAAACAATGTCATCAGTCATCGTTATGCATTGTTTTTCTAGAGTTTCATCCTCAACAGCATTGCAACTTTTACCCTCTGCATGTTTAATAGAACCAACATATTTGTCCATCTCTGCTAGACTTTTAACGATAGAGTTTGGCCCACCGTTGATAGTATTAATCACCAATCATATTTTTGGCAGTCTAGGTGCATTAATACTAGCTTAGCTTATCCCTACCGAGAAGATGAACCAAGGGCTTTTGAATTTCCTTGCCCGCCATCCTGCAGCTTTCACATACAGTTTGAACTTCTTCTTCCAAATTAAATCTTCTATCATATCTTGCAAGTGTCTGCACTGGTTGGTATTATGACCGCGAGTTTCATGGAACCTGCAGAACTTTCCTGACTTCCTTTCCTTTTCAGTTGACTCTCTTGGAGCTGAGTTTCTATAATGCTTAGTGATTTGAGTTGTCAGATAGATATTCTCTATCGAGTTGTTCAATTCGGTATAGCTATCATACTTAAGAGTCCTAATTGGATTCCTGCTATCTGGCTTCTTCTTCTTAACCCCATTAGCACTTCATTTCCAATTATTGTTTTGGTTACCAACATTCTTATCTGCATTTCCAAAGCTTTATCCAAACAGCTTTATGACAACAATGCTTTGCCGTACTCCAACTGAACTCCCAACCTCAGTTTTTCATTGTCGTTTGCATGCTTCTTCTAAACATAAGTATTCATTGGCTTTTCTAAAGAAAGCATCCATTGTCGATAAGGGCTTTCTTCCAAACCATTCCTCGAATTCCGTATCGGGATGAATCCCCCTAATCAATGCCATACACTATGCCATCCTTGGGATCTGTAACTTCTATCACAACTGCATGGAATCAATTCAAGAAATCATTCGGCTACTCTTTATCAGCTTGGAAGAGGTTTGACAAAGAGGTGACATGTTTTAGACGTGAAGTACGTATGCGGAATTACTCTATAAACTTCTTCGACAACTCAACTAAAGATGACAAAAAGCTCAGTGAATGTCTAGCAAACCACATCGTAGCTAGTTCATCTAGGAAAATTAGAAAATAGCAGCATTTCACGGTGTCAGAAGCTCTAATGGAATCCATATACCATTCATACTCATCAACTACTGCCTAGAATCTGTCATTTCTTACAACAGCGTGATTGGCATTGCAAATCTCTGGGGTATCTTCCATGTAGAATGTTCTCTATAAATGAATCCTACTAAAAGAGGTACCTCATTCATCGTCGCTTCTAAAACAATTTTTGTTAACAAGTATCTTGACCATATCCTAGTCTGGGTCAACAGGTTTGACTGAATGGTGGTAATCAGGCTCTACACTGAATATTCAGCCTGGCGAATGCTCTCGGTTTGGCTCTCGATACCTAGTTTCTCCAATCTCCACAAGATCCATTCGTCCAGCGGTCCTCTCTATTTGATTCCCATGAGTTGTATCATCAGTAACAACATGATTCTCACTATTCTAATCATCAACAACACCTCCAAAAGTAAAATCCACACTGCCCTTCAAATGGTGAGCTTTGAGCCAACCACAGAATGGGTCAGTACCGACCCCTTACCTTGGGTCGGTACCGATCCCCAAACTTGATCCTGGGAATCATCCTCTTCCTTATTGAGATGTTCCAACAACGATCTATGTCCTCTTTTGCTTCATGTTCCTCCATCTCTGCTTGGATGATGAAAAACTTTCTAACTCTGAACTACAATCACTTCTACTCCTCGTATGGCTATTCTAAGCAAGCTCATTTAGTAATCTCATGCTCTGCGCATCGTTTAATTTACCTTATTCTGAATAGCCTGGAACTTATCTTCCATTTTTTCATCATCTTATCCGTTTCCATTCTGGTCATGATTTCATTTGTAGTTTAGATCTCAGGTTGAGTTGGTTGGAAAACTCCACCTCCATGCTGAGAATCCTGATTCTCAGCTTTAGTACTTGCTTTAGAATTTGTAAGATGGTCTCTTCTCGATAGGGCCATTGCAAATAGCTTCTCTTAGATTTTTGGAAATCCAAGTAGTAGAAAATTAGGTAAGAAGATTAGATCTATCTCTTGGAATTAAGAAATCCAATTGTAGATTATGGATCTAAGTAGTCTAAGAATAATGTTCTCAGTGAAAGCACCAAATTGTTTGAACCAAAATGGGCGAAAACACCTAAAAATTTATATAGAGAATAAAATATGAAGATATGTAAATAAAAATAAGAAATAAACAAGACACAATATTTACAGTGGTTCGGCAAAGCAAGGTCCATGTCCACTTTAAGATTTTATTACTTATATATGACTTGGAGGCAGAAGTTCCTAGGGGTTCGTACAACTTCGATGCTTGAAATTTTAGAATTACAAGCATATATAGTAAGGAATGAATAGAGCCAAAAGATCCTAAAAATAAGCCATACCCTTCTATTCATAGAGGTAGGGGCCTAAAATCTTGTACGAAATTATCTCTAGACCATAATCCATGACTTAGACCAATTCTCCCACAAAAGTAAGCACCACATCATCAGAAAGTGGGGGTCGGTACCGATCGATAAGGATTGGTCTGTATTGATTCCTAAAATAGCCAAAATGGCTACCTCAACTCTTCTTCTTGGATCCTCTTCTGGTTAGCTTCGTGATTCCATATCAGTTTGCACTAATATTAGCTTATTTTTGGGTCCAAATAGCGAAGTTGTGGAAGAACATAGTTGCAGCTTCAAGTGTTCATAGAGATCGATGGAGAATTGTATTAAATCAATGAAATAACATTAGAAATAGGATCTTGGCATCAAGTAAGACATGTAGGCAGAAGATGTGTCCCCTAAGTGGAGGAAATAACGTCGATACCAAACCATAATAGGGGTGGACACATCTTGCGCTGACCTTGGGCTATTCTTGCATTAGCCTTGTGACTTTATTTGTGTTTGGTTCCTGGTCTTTTGGGCGTTCTCTTCGGGCTTCCTGCCCAGATAATTCCAAGTTCGGCTTATCCAATTTATCTAAATACGGCCTGGTCAATAGGCTGGATAATAATATCCTAAGTTATTTAGTGTATGTAAAAAGTGTCTGAACAACTTACAATGAATAAAAAGCTGTTTATCGATAAAAGATTTTCAATCACCTTATTGATATTTCTTCAAATATTTAGTTTTGTATAAAAATTTCTAAAACTAGTTTCTTATCATCATTCATTAATTATAAGATGTTTAATAAGGTTATACAATCGCATTTAAAACACTTAATTATATTTCAAAAGGTACGATATTCAGATGAAGTGTTTGAAATTACAAGTCGTTATAGGTGCTGTATAAGAAAAATGAAACGAGTACATTTGAATTTTTTAAACATTGCGAGAATATGTGCTATAAAAATAAAAGTAACATACTTTGATAAATTAATGAAACTAATATAATTGACAAAATATTTTTCAATTAAAATATACTTATAAACTGAATTTAGATTGACATAGAAATATAAAGTACACTTACCAATAGATCTTTTAGAACATGTTACTTCATGACCCATGCAAGAGCCAATTTATACAACTACTAAAATATTCGTGCCTTGGTAGCTTAGGTATTTATTTGCCTGAGATCGTGTATTGTCTTCTATGAGTTGTGAGGTCTAAAAAAATACAAGAATATGGATATTTGATCCATATTCAATCATATAAGAATGTTATATAGTGAAGCCATTATTCGTAATCTTTGAAACTTTGATGAAATTAGTTCATTCAAAATAAGTAAGCAAAACATAATGCAAGATCATGCATTCAATATGATTGATTACAATAATGATCTTATTGTATTAGATGTAGCACTAAAGCATGGGCTATAAGATGTACCTAGGAATTCAATTACTGAAATGTTGGTTTGATTTGTTTACGTAAAGCGTAACTTATTCAACATCCTCAAATGTTAAGGATGATGGAATGTATTTTTGTAAAGCATTCATTATGGTCTTTGAGAAAAATGCAATGCATTAGAATTTCTTACAAGAATTTTTTCACATTAAAGAGAAATTATGAGTTTCTTATCATTGTAGAGAATTTTTTTTCGACTGTCAAATAGCCGTTAAGAATATTGACTCTACTCTATGGTCTGATGTGCAAATGCAAAATGGATTCCAAATAAATTATCAAAATATAATATTGATAATTGTACCCAAAGGGATTTGATCCATCGCTTTACGAAAAGTGCAACACATTAGGGTGTCTATTTGGAATTCCTACACATTAAAGAGAAAATTGAGTCTCAGTCAATGTCGAGAAAGGAATTTCCTCAATTGTCAATTAATCATTAAGAGTACTGACACTACCAAATGGCGCGATGTGCAAATCCAAGATGGATTCCAAATACATTATCAAAGTATGATTTGGTTAATTGTACCTAAAGGAATACGATGCATTGACCACAAAAGTGTCTTCGAGAAGAAGACAAATGCAATCGAAATACAATAAACTACGTTATAGAATAAAATCATAAATTTCGATTATTGAAATTAATGTAACAGATTCTTCATTCAACTTGCTAAAGTTATCTTGCAAAATTATCACTCGATATGATTTTGAGAGTCTGGTACATGGATGTTGAAATAAAAATTTTAAACAATGATTTAAAATATATTGTTTACACATAAAAACCAAAATGGCTAAAGTAAATGGGAGTGATGCTAAGTTTGTAGGGTTTGGATAGGATCCAAGAAATGATGCTAAAGTATCACTCAACACGCATTAAAGTTGAGCAAATATTTTTATATAAAATCAAATAGTTTGAATTTATGTCCAAATGTAGATGAAGCGTATTTGTAAGAAAGAACTATAAGGGTGCTGAATATTTCTAAATCTATAAGTAAATAGAAAACTTACAGTTATTAACGATGTATCCATGTTAAAATCATTTTAGCGTGGTTGATTAATTCTTGATATAGGATCTGAAAAGGCAAATTTTATAATCAATATAAAAGGATTTTGGGAATGCATCAAATGACATACATAGACACCATATTAAAATGTATACTGCAGAGGATATGAGTGGATTCTTTATGCATTGGCAATAGAAATTGCCACATATGCTATGTAGTATAATATAGCACATTTTGACCATGTAATTGATACATTGAGTGAATATCAAACCCTAGTAGGTCAAAGTGTTCTCAAGTATTAACAAAATACCAGAGAATTATTTTTAGAAATAATGACTTTTTATGAAAGAGTATTCAGACTCAAAGTCATAAGTGATACCGAGTATAGTATGTCAATACTAGTTTCATGCTCAAACCTCATTTAAGAAGCTTTAGGTTAGAATTGTCCAAAATGAATTATTGTAGATAATTCAATAAAAAGGCTAAGTACATCGTGTTGAATAGTGCCACAAATAAAGATGTATATATATAATGCACAACTTATAATTGAGCTGGGCGCGAATCCAAATGTTGTGAATCACATAACATTGCCATATGATAATAATGTCGCAATACAGATCATGAAAGTATCTAGAGCTCGCTAGAAGTCCAAAACATACTTTGAAAAGTTCTACATGATAAAGACACTTTATCACCATCGGAGAGAGCTGATTGGTAAAGTAGATATTTAAGACAGATAACATATCCATTTAGTCAAGGACTAGCTTGATCAATTTTGAGAAAAGAATGGGAATGTGATTCCATAATTGAACTCATGGGTGTAACGACCCGTAATTTTATCATTTTTGAATTGAATATTTAATTAATTTCATATATTCAAATATAGAATTTTAAAACTTAAATAATCAAGTTTTATGTAATAAATAAGAATGATGAAGTTATTTTTAGAATTAGATTACAAAATCAAGAAGTTTGGATTTTCGTCGAACAGTGACAAAGTTGGTTTTCGATAAAAATTGGATAAAAGTATAATTTTTTCTCAAATGATAAATAATTCTTTATTAAATTGTTATATAATGATAGTAATTTGATTTAATGGTTTTATAAACATATAAACTTGTTTTATAATGATTGATAAACTTCATCGCATTTTGGCAAATCGACATCACATTTTTATAATTGGATTTTAATATTATTTAATATGGTTTTATAAGTCAAATTCACTTGTTTTATTAATTTAGAGATGATAAGAAACATATTTTCAATTTTTTTACATAAATAAATAGTTTAACAAAAATGTCAAAATGTAACTGTAAAACGTTTTGACGAAAATCAAAGTTTTGTTCAATACAAGTTGTTGCAACGTTGTTTCAACTTAGTTAACATGTTTTAACATATGTATACACATATTTTAATAACAAAATATTTTTTCTTTTTATAAGTACCATTGGAAAATTCTATAATATCATTAGTAAAAGTAAGTAAGATAATTAACAAAAGTAAAAAAAGCAAACATCAAATCAATCACATCCAAATCTAATAAAACCATTACTTTACTTTTCTTAACCATTAAGTGGTTATAACATAAAGTGTAACGACCCGCCTTTTTGGACAGTTTAAACCGACGATCAAATACACATGTCGATTCCAAACCATTAAAAGGGCAGATAGTTATTGGGGTAATTAAGAAAAGAAAAGGAAGGGAAATAAAGGAAATGAAACAACACAGAATCTCACAGCGGAAGGCTAAAGTATAATAATAAAATAACAGTTCATGAAGCTGTTAGTTAAATGAATACATTTGAAATGAATACATTTGATTATTATTATACAACATTTATCAGAGTTACATACACAGCAAATATCATACAACAATGCAGCGGAATGGAATGAATATAATAGTAGTAGATCATATACCAAATCTTCGTCTCCGTCCTCCAAGGAAATGATCTTCAACCTAAACTGAAAACTCAGGACTGACCCGAGCGTAATGAAAAGACAAACACTCGAGTCAGGACTAAATATCCTTATGAAAGTTAAATCAATCGTAAATAAATATGAGTGTAACGGCGTCAGAGATGTTTACGGGGTTTGACATCTCATATCCAGTGTCAACGTGCGTGCAATAACTCAAGAGATGTTACGGGATTTTCCATCTCTCAAGGATCCGTGAAACTATCTACTATGTAGTAATATACGCTAAGTAGATAATGTCTATCAGTAATATAAAGTATCAAAATAGCGTTAAGGCGTTACCATAATCCCCCTTAACACATTTTAATATTCCCAAAAGCATATACAAGACCGTAGTTTCCCCAAAACCGGAAGTCACCAGAGGGCAATCCATATACTCAAGGTACAAATCAAAACGTAGTGGTCGCGAATAGGATAATCAGTATGACAAGGTACATGAGGCAATACCAACTAGGATACTAGTAGTTGCGTGATCCGGACTGATGTTGGGCATAGCCAGCAGCTACCCCAACACCGCGAAACAACACTCCCAAATCAAGGGGTGCACCCAAATCGCATCACAAATGTAATAGAAATGGTATCGAAGAAGCGTGTCCGCTAGAGATGGCGAACCTCAATGGCCCAGCGCGGCTCCTGTTTTAGTCATGTCAGGGGTCATCCAATAATCGTTCTCTTTCTTCAGTCAACGCGTTCACCAAACCATCCACTTCATTCTGGATCATCACTCCGCGTATAATAGTTATTAAAGTGGTTTTCGGTATCGACAGAGAGTATGTCCATATCCGATCCCGGTCTCTTTAATAACTACGTATTATTACACCGTTGGCTCTTTTTACATTTCAAATCGATTCATAATTGATAACAAAATATCATATTCGCTTCAAAAATCAAATCCATTTCAAATATCATCGTATCTTTCAAAATATCAGATTCCATTCCAAAATCAATTTTCGCATCAATATCTCATTTCGATTTCAAAATCATTTCGAATTTCAATTTAGGTTGCAACTTCATTTAACTCAATTCGTATTTTAAATTCAAGATTTAAATATAAACATTTCACCTTATTGACCAGCTTAGGATTTTAGAAAAATAGTTTTAAGTAGTTTAAAAGTAGTTTAAATAATTAAAATAGTTAAAATACTTAAAATCTTTTTAAAAAAAATGGATTTAAAATTGATAATTAGTTTAAAATAATTTAAATTGGGTTAAGTAGATTTAAAATAGATTAAAATAGTTTAAGTATTCAAAATGGTTTATATAACAGAGTAATTTGGAAAACAAATTAAAACAGCTTCAAAATCAATCCATTTCAATTATAACTTCCCAATTCAAATCAATTCCAATTTCCATTCTACCGATTCAATTTCGATTTCAATTCAAAAACCAATGTCAACTTTTACTTCAAATCAATTCAATTCTACATTCACCTTTAATTAATTCAATTTCAATTTATATCAATTTGGAGCTTGATTTCTCAAAATATCAATTTATAACACTTAACAAAATTTCCAACAATATTCAAGTTTAAATCCAAATTCCAAATATGATTCAATTCCAAACTCGATTTCAAAATATCATTTTCATATCACTTTTACTTAGTAATATTCAAAGCTCGAAATAATGTTCAATCTTTAAAATAAATAGATTTTCGAAATTCAATCATATCCAAATTTTAAATTTTAAAGTCACAACTTAAATTATTTACCAATTTCTTTTAATCAAAATTTATTTCAACATTCCAACTCAAATTTTCGACAAATTCGATTTCTATAAATTGATTTCTATTTATCACTTTTAAATCGAAACATTTAAATAAATTTCAAATCGACGATTTCAAAAATTATTAATTTAGCCAATTCGGTGTCCGTATATAATTTTCTATCCTATGGCCAAGTAATTATTTATTTCAATTAAATGTCAGGGATGAGTATATATTACTTAAATTAAATCTCAGTATCATATGTATGCATAACAGGATCTATATAAGCAAATAAATATCCAAACATTCAATTCATGGCAGTTTCATAGTTATCAATGTCAGGTAATTTAATCGCAATTCAATTTTAATTTCAATTTGACTGTCAATTTAATTTTTCAACGGTTAATGCAAATGACAAGCTATATGACAATTAAATTTTTACCAAACAACGACAAATAAAATCATAACACTTCATAATATCAAATTTAACTAGCATAAAATATTTAGTACGGTGTGAGCGTTATAAAACACTCACCTTGATTTTTCGATTTTAAATCAAATCGAACGACGTTCGATTTAACCCAAAATTTTATCTAGCTCCAAACGACTCCAATCCAATTCCATAGCGTAGTGCTCGTCCATACGATTCCAACGCAAAAAGTTTCGTCCGATTCCGACCTCGTATGACAAAGTTATGATAGTTTAAAGTTACGCGAATTTTAAATATAAACAATTTACAAATCTTTTTTTTTTATATACCAAACAGATCTGGACCGCTCATCTTGCTTCCTCCACATCAGGCCGTGAATCTCCTTTCTTCTTCCCCAATCACGTACAGGCCGAGCCAAATAACCCATGAAGCCGCCCTCTTTGACCAACCATTGCTCCACCATACGACGTTTCGAAGACGATCAAAGACATGGGTTTCGAAGCCCCACTCGAGAGCTACCTTCGGCTGTAAGATGGCGGAACTCGGCCTCCTATTTTACCTCGAAAAACGTGAAAAACGCAGCAGGTTTGAACGTGATTTCCCGTCGATCCGAGGCTCCGTTTTCGATCATCTCCGTATGGATTTGAAGCTTTCATCGTGCTCTACAACTTTGTAGTTGAGAGTTTTTGCTAATTGTTGATGGATTGAGAGGAAAATGAGGAGGAAGTTTCGAAATTTTCAGGCCATTGAAATGAAAGTGGCGGCTGGTCAAAATGAGTTAGGGTTTGGAGCAAATGAAAGAGGATGGGTCCTTTTATAGAAAATTGCAAAAACACTATTCACCGAAAATTTTTCGAACTCCAAACGAAGCGTGCCGGCAGGCGTTTCTAAGGTTTACCCC
Organism: Allium cepa; assembly: GCA_030765085.1. Taxonomy (NCBI): domain Eukaryota; kingdom Viridiplantae; phylum Streptophyta; class Magnoliopsida; order Asparagales; family Amaryllidaceae; genus Allium; species Allium cepa. Next base: position 922,382,282 of record CM060931.1, on the reverse strand, counting down.
ACGTTCCGAACGCAATGGAACGTGTTTCGGAAGCTAATTCGATCGTATGTGTGAGTTACGGCAATAAACGATCAATTTTAAATTAAACCGATTAAACGATTTTCTATGCGTTTTGGCTTGCCCCGGACAAACGGTAAATCCGTTTGACTTGAAATTTGAAACCTTACAATAATATCACATTACGGATCCAATGAAACAAGTTTCGTCGAAATCCGAGACCGTTTGAAAAATGACTATTTTAACTCGCCAAATTAATATTAAAACAATTTCAACGCGTTTCGAGCTGCCACGGTCAAACGACAACTCCGATTGCTACGAAAATTGAAATCCGATAATAACTAACTATTACGGATCCAATAGAACTAGTTTCGTCCAATTCTGAGACTGTTCAAAAATTTGCTATTTTTCAGGCGATAATTAAATATTAAAATATTCAATTTTCACAAATAAATTTTAAATTCAGTTTTAAAAGTTCTATAACATCACTATAACTTTAATATGATAAAATAAAAATTTTCAAATCATTTTTAATCATATTAAACCTGTTATTTAATTTATCCAATAAATTCCAGTTTTTAAAATCTTATTAACTCTATTATAATCCCAATAGATTCAACATTTATTATTATTCCAAACGACTTACAATTTTTTTTTCTAACACTAAATCACGAAATCTTATTAAATTAGCTATTTTAATTATCGAAAATTTACGGGCCGTTACACTCTCCCCCACTCAAAACTTTTCGTCCCCGAAAAGGAAAAGAAGGGAAAAGAAACTAAGTATAGAATTCAACATTAGATATATTTTATTCAAAGTTACCAACTTATAAAATAATGAAATTCCATTTATAAGGTCATAACTACGCTTCCACTAAGTTACTCCGAACGGCTTTCTACTTAAAAGATAATTATCAAAACAAGTTATAAAAAAAATTTTAAAAGTTGAAAAATTTTTCTAACACCCGGATTTATGGAAAAATTCGGCAGAGTCTCCTTTGCGCGGCTCGATCGGAAAAAATATAATAGCATATATATCACAAATATACATCTCATCTCAATGATGAGGCATCCCATATGTGGGGAAACAACATATAAATATCACCAATATCATATAAAACCGTAAGCGTACCTTTTATTTAGCATTTATTAGCATTTTACTTACATTATGCGTTTAGCGTAGAAGCGAACTCCACAACGAAGCACAACCCCTTTGCTACCTACTACAATGCTCAATAACTAAGTTAGAACCATGCATATAAAGATAGATCGATATATTTAGCCTACACAACATATATATAACATATTTAGCTTCAAAACTGAGATTTCAATTTCTGGACAGCAAACAAATCTCAGTTTTAGGTCACCTAAACTATAAAATTTGGCAACAGAATCTAAACAAAAGTTGTTGCATTCATTTTAGTCTTTCCGGAATGTCCAAAATCATCGAATTTGGATCATCCGTTCAAAAGTTATGGCCGTTTTACTTAGGGGAAACACTTCAGCCTGGGCAGTGTTGCGCAGGTCTGTGACGTTCACTCGTGGTTTCGACCTTCTAAACGGTGTCAAAACACAAAACACTTAAAACAAAAGTTTTAGATTATGTTCTTAGCTTTCCAGAAAGTACAAGATCATCAAAATCCGATAAACCAGTAAAAAGATATGTCAAAAATACTAAGGGTGTATACTACAGATTTTACTTATTTTTACACAGGACAGCGAGTAACATTCAAGTTTTTAACCTAGTAGACGAAGGAATTTTCTCAAGTTATCTAAACAAAATTTGTGCTATAGTTTTTGAGCTTTTCGAAAAGTCCAAGATCGTCGAATTCCGTTCAGCCATTTAAAAGTTATGGTTGTTTTCGTTTCTGCATGTATTGGACCATTTTGGATTTTTTTTTCTTCCAAAATTTTGCTTTTATTATTTCAAAGTACAAACCATCAAAACATCAAATTTTCTAAAGAACAATCATAAACACAAAGCTATTTATTTTCTTATTCATCCACACAATAGGTTTACATTCAATTTGTTTCCGATTTATTCAAGTTTGTTTCATTCATATTTTAAATTAAAGTCAATTTGCTTCAATTTAAATTGAATTCCATTATATTTAATTTCACTTTGCTTCGAATTTGAATTTTATTATTTTAAAATTTTATTCCCTTTATTCAATTCCATTAACACTAATGAATTCTACTTAATCAATTATCATCCATCTAACAACCAATGCATATCAAACATTAACATCCATCCAAAATCTACACTAAATCAATTATACATTTCCAAGTCAACTTTAATTTCATACACTTCCAAGCTTATAAACATTTAGTTATATTCAAATTTAATCAGTTTCCATTTACCAAATCTATATTTCATAAATTTTAAATTTTATTCATTCACTTATATATATCATTCATTTTACCGCTTAAATTTCTTTTATATTTACAACTATCAATTAGATCTTCACATTTTATTATTCACTCTCACACTGGTATATTATTTCTCTACTTATCCTTATTAGCATTTTAAACCTTTTAAGTATTTGGTAAGTTATAGTTATGCAAATAGAATGTAGTTAAACAACATACAACTTCTTTCCATTTAAAGTTGAATTTTCAATTAATTAATTCTTAAGTCATTACTTAAATTTCACTATAATTTAATTTCACATTTTCATTCACATATAGTATTTCCATTTTATATTAACATAATTGTGAATCACCTTTAAATGTTATTTTGAATTCCAATTATTTACTAACAATTTTATTTATATTTGCAAACCATTAATTAAATGCATATTTCATTATTCAAACCTATACTTGTATATTATCCAATTAACAATTCATATAACATTTTTGAACTTCTTAAATATTTTGGTAAGTTATATCTATGCTATAGAATGAAATTTAATACTATGCGAGTTTTACAGTTTCAATTTTTATTTTAAGTTCATAATTTCCTAATTCTAAGGATTTATACTTCAATTGATATTTTACTTAGCTCTTAGGTTCATTTCTCATTTCACAATTCAGAAGTTCCTTAATGATTCAAGTCTAAATTCATTTCACTCATTTAAAAAAATCATTAATTATTAAAGGACTTAAGAATTCCAATCCCGGTTTCATTTCAAATCAAGTTTTGAAATAATATATACTTATATAATTTATATAACCAATCATACTATAGAGAGTACAAAATAAAATAAATTTGAATCAAAACAAAGTTTAGACAAGCTATTAAGTGGTCTCCCCCACTCGGACTCTCGAAAATAAACGCCGATGATGCGTGCACTCATCACCGAAATCATTTTCTAGCGTCAAGAGAAGGGAATATAACACTTATCATAAAAAAAATCCTTCGAAAACAATTTCAACTCAATTATACTATCATATAATACTCATATTATGTTTTTCATATTCTTGTAAGTCAATTTCAAGCACCGGAATTTAAATTCCCAAATCCAAGTTAAAATACATTTATATTCATTATCAATTGTGTTTACAAGATTTCATTTTCCTAAATCCATTGTTATTTAATCAATTGTTGTAAATATTGACTGATCAAACAATAACGATAATAATCTAATATTATCATCTTCTAACAATCAATTCAATCAAAATGAATAAATATTCAAATAATTCTTTTATATAAAATATATTCCAAAACGATATTGTGTTGGTTTGTCCTATTCGAGTGTTTAGAAATTCCTATCGACGCCTTGGCGTCCCAAGTATCGACCAGAATTCATAAATACTCAACGGAACAAATTAACACAATATAAAACCATTTTATATCAAATAACAAGTACGCTCTCTCATATACACTCAACTCATTCATATAGTTTACCTCTATTTCAATGAGTTATTCCCCACCAGAGCCAAGGTTTATCGCTAAACCAAAGCTCTGATACCAACTGTAACGACCCGCCTTTTTGGACAGTTTAAACCGACGATCAAATACACATGTCGATTCCAAACCATTAAAAGGGCAGATAGTTATTGGGGTAATTAAGAAAAGAAAAGGAAGGGAAATAAAGGAAATGAAACAACACAGAATCTCACAGCGGAAGGCTAAAGTATAATAATAAAATAACAGTTCATGAAGCTGTTAATTAAATGAATACATTTGAAATGAATACATTTGATTATTAAGTGTAACGGCCCGTAAATTTTCGATAATTAAAATAGCTAATTTAATAAAATTTCGTGATTTAGTGTTAGAAAAAAAAATTGTAAGTCGTTTGGAATAATAATAAATGTTGAATCTATTGGGATTATAATAGAGTTAATAAGATTTTAAAAACTGGAATTTATTGGATAAATTAAATAACAGGTTTAATATGATTAAAAATGATTTGAAAATTTTTATTTTATCATATTAAAGTTATAGTGATGTTATAGAACTTTTAAAACTGAATTTAAAATTTATTTGTGAAAATTGAATATTTTAATATTTAATTATCGCCTGAAAAATAGCAAATTTTTGAACAGTCTCAGAATTGGACGAAACTAGTTCTATTGGATCCGTAATAGTTAGTTATTATCGGATTTCAATTTTCGTAGCAATCGGAGTTGTCGTTTGACCGTGGCAGCTCGAAACGCGTTGAAATTGTTTTAATATTAATTTGGCGAGTTAAAATAGTCATTTTTCAAACGGTCTCGGATTTCGACGAAACTTGTTTCATTGGATCCGTAATGTGATATTATTGTAAGGTTTCAAATTTCAAGTCAAACGAATTTACCGTTTGTCCGGGGCAAGCCAAAACGCATAGAAAATCGTTTAATCGGTTTAATTTAAAATTGATCGTTTATTGCCGTAACTCACACATACGATCGAATTAGCTTCCGAAACACGTTCCATTGCGTTCGGAACGTGGGGTAAACCTTAGAAACGCCTGCCGGCACGCTTCGTTTGGAGTTCGAAAAATTTTCGGTGAATAGTGTTTTTGCAATTTTCTATAAAAGGACCCATCCTCTTTCATTTGCTCCAAACCCTAACTCATTTTGACCAGCCGCCACTTTCATTTCAATGGCCTGAAAATTTCAAAACTTCCTCCTCATTTTCCTCTCAATCCATCAACAATTAGCAAAAACTCTCAACTACAAAGTTGTAGAGCACGATGAAAGCTTCAAATCCATACGGAGATGATCGAAAACGGAGCCACGGATCGACGGGAAATCACGTTCAAACCTGCTGCGTTTTTCACGTTTTTCGAGGTAAAATAGGAGGCCGAGTTCCACCATCTTACAGCCGAAGGTAGCTCTCGAGTGGGGCTTCGAAACCCATGTCTTTGATCGTCTTCGAAACGTCGTATGGTGGAGCAATGGTTGGTCAAAGAGGGCGGCTTCATGGGTTATTTGGCTCGGCCTGTACGTGATTGGGGAAGAAGAAAGGAGATTCACGGCCTGATGTGGAGGAAGCAAGATGAGCGGTCCAGATCTATTTGGTATATAAAAAAAAAGATTTGTAAATTGTTTATATTTAAAATTCGCGTAACTTTAAACTATCATAACTTTGTCATACGAGGTCGGAATCAGACGAAACTTTTTGCGTTGGAATCGTATGGACGAGCACTACGCTATGGAATTGGATTGGAGTCGTTTGGAGCTAGATAAAATTTTGGGTTAAATCGAACGTCGTTCGATTTGATTTAAAATCGAAAAATCAAGGTGAGTGTTTTATAACGCTCACACCGTACTAAATATTTTATGCTAGTTAAATTTGATATTATGAAGTGTTATGATTTTATTTGTCGTTGTTTGGTAAAAATTTAATTGTCATATAGCTTGTCATTTGCATTAACCGTTGAAAAATTAAATTGACAGTCAAATTGAAATTAAAATTGAATTGCGATTAAATTACCTGACATTGATAACTATGAAACTGCCATGAATTGTATTGTTTATTGGATGATGAATTTTGATGGATGCTATTGGTTGATAATTGAATGTTTGGATATTTATTTGCTTATATAGATCCTGTTATGCATACATATGATACTGAGATTTAATTTAAGTAATATATACTCATCCCTGACATTTAATTGAAATAAATAATTACTTGGCCATAGGATAGAAAATTATATACGGACACCGAATTGGCTAAATTAATAATTTTTGAAATCGTCGATTTGAAATTTATTTAAATGTTTCGATTTAAAAGTGATAAATAGAAATCAATTTATAGAAATCGAATTTGTCGAAAATTTGAGTTGGAATGTTGAAATAAATTTTGATTAAAAGAAATTGGTAAATAATTTAAGTTGTGACTTTAAAATTTAAAATTTGGATATGATTGAATTTCGAAAATCTATTTATTTTAAAGATTGAACATTATTTCGAGCTTTGAATATTACTAAGTAAAAGTGATATGAAAATGATATTTTGAAATCGAGTTTGGAATTGAATCATATTTGGAATTTGGATTTAAACTTGAATATTGTTGGAAATTTTGTTAAGTGTTATAAATTGATATTTTGAGAAATCAAGCTCCAAATTGATATAAATTGAAATTGAATTAATTAAAGGTGAATGTAGAATTGAATTGATTTGAAGTAAAAGTTGACATTGGTTTTTGAATTGAAATCGAAATTGAATCGGTAGAATGGAAATTGGAATTGATTTGAATTGGGAAGTTATAATTGAAATGGATTGATTTTGAAGCTGTTTTAATTTGTTTTCCAAATTACTCTGTTATATAAACCATTTTGAATACTTAAACTATTTTAATCTATTTTAAATCTACTTAACCCAATTTAAATTATTTTAAACTAATTATCAATTTTAAATCCATTTTTTTAAAAAAGATTTTAAGTATTTTAACTATTTTAATTATTTAAACTACTTTTAAACTACTTAAAACTATTTTTCTAAAATCCTAAGCTGGTCAATAAGGTGAAATGTTTATATTTAAATCTTGAATTTAAAATACGAATTGAGTCAAATGAAGTTGCAACCTAAATTGAAATTCGAAATGATTTTGAAATCGAAATGAGATATTGATGCGAAAATTGATTTTGGAATGGAATCTGATATTTTGAAAGATATGATGATATTTGAAATGGATTTGATTTTTGAAGCGAATATGATATTTTGTTATCAATTATGAATCGATTTGAAATATAAAAAGAGCCAACGGTGTAATAATACGTAGTTATTAAAGAGACCGGGATCGGATATGGACATACTCTCTGTCGATACCGAAAACCACTTTAATAACTATTATACGCGGAGTGATGATCCAGAATGAAGTGGATGGTTTGGTGAACGCGTTGACTGAAGAAAGAGAACGATTATTGGATGACCCCTGACATGACTAAAACAGGAGCCGCGCCGGGCCATTGAGGTTCGCCACCTCTAGCGGACACACTTCTTCGATACCATTTCTATTACATTTGTGATGCGATTTGGGTGCACCCCTTGATTTGGGAGTGTTGTTTCGCGGTGTTGGGGTAGCTGCTGGCTATGCCCAACATCAGTCCGGATCACGCAACTACTAGTATCCTAGTTGGTATTGCCTCATGTACCTTGTCATACTGATTATCCTATTCGCGACCACTACGTTTTGATTTGTACCTTGAGTATATGGATTGCCCTCTGGTGACGTCCGGTTTTGGGGAAACTACGGTCTTGTATATGCTTTTGGGAATATTAAAATGTGTTAAGGGGGATTATGGTAACGCCTTAACGCTATTTTGATACTTTATATTACTGATAGACATTATCTACTTAGCGTATATTACTACATAGTAGATAGTTTCACGGATCCTTGAGAGATGGAAAATCCCGTAACATCTCTTGAGTTATTGCACGCACGTTGACACTGGATATGAGATGTCAAACCCCGTAAACATCTCTGACGCCGTTACACTCATATTTATTTACGATTGATTTAACTTTCATAAGGATATTTAGTCCTGACTCGAGTGTTTGTCTTTTCATTACGCTCGGGTCAGTCCTGAGTTTTCAGTTTAGGTTGAAGATCATTTCCTTGGTGGACGGAGACGAAGATTTGGTATATGATCTACTACTATTATATTCATTCCATTCCGCTGCATTGTTGTATGATATTTGCTGTGTATGTAACTCTGATAAATGTTGTATAATAATAATCAAATGTATTCATTTCAAATGTATTCATTTAATTAACAGCTTCATGAACTGTTATTTTATTATTATACTTTAGCCTTCCGCTGTGAGATTCTGTGTTGTTTCATTTCCTTTATTTCCCTTCCTTTTCTTTTCTTAATTACCCCAATAACTATCTGCCCTTTTAATGGTTTGGAATCGACATGTGTATTTGATCGTCGGTTTAAACTGTCCAAAAAGGCGGGTCGTTACATAAAGCAAGGATGTCACGTGTGATGGTAAATGTTGAAAAATTGTAACTTACTTTAGGCTTAAGTAGGGGAATTTTTGTAATTTCGTAAAGGGTTAATTTGGTAAATTACCACCTTTTGCTTTTCCAATAAATATGACCCCAAGCCTTCACAAATCTTCACACTTCATTCCATTCCTTTCTTTCTCTTCTTCTTCTCCTTCCTCTCTATTTTAATGGCTTCCTCTATTATCTTTCCTACTAACTTTTCTTAAAATCATATCAAACCAACTCCAGACTCCATTAATTTTTGCCAATGTTGTTCTATCATCATTAGAACATAGTTTAGTATCTAAGAAGTGAAGAAATGACGGAGAAAGGAGGGGAACATGGTAAGGCCGAACCCATGTAGAAGGAAGGAGTAAGTTGGATAGCTTTGATGCAAGACAAAGAGAAGAAGGTGTCACCCATTTTATTCCAAGAAGATAGGAGGAAATTTGAACTATTGCGGAAGCTCTTCCAATTTTTTTTGGAGTTTGGAAGAAGAGTTCGAGAATGTAAAGCAAAGAGGAATAGAGTAGAAGATGAGTTATTGAAGTATTGTTTAATAAGAATGTTGGTAGGAAGTGAAACAGTTTGGTTAAAGGTGAGTACTCGCACTTTTACTAATTAATCTTTAAAAATATTTAAAGTATAACGACTTGAAAGTTTAAATATATTGGATGATTAAATGTTTGATTACTTGGTTGATACTATGGTTGGTATATGGTTGAAAACTTGGTCTGATAAATGATAAGAGAAATGGTTAGTAATTAACTATAGTTAATTGAATGGAAATTTAATCCATAAATAATATGTGTATGGAGTGTTTTAGCCTCTTATTGGTTTTATACATCTAAAAAGATTTAAAATGAATATTTTACTAATATAGTATTATAATATGAAATGAAATGGAAAATGAGTATGAAATATGAAAAGTATTTTTTTAAATAAGTTTAAAAATTATTTAGAATTGTTTTATAAACATATGAAAGTGCTTCCATGAATTTTTGAAAAGAAACTGATAAATAAGTCAAAATTTCGGTGCGTTGCGTAACGATAGTTTGCGATTTTGCGCGGAAGAATTGAAACAAGTGTAGAGAATGTAATATAGCTCGGAATCCTTTAAGATAATAATTCTTCAGACTATTAGACCCATATTTTTTAAATGAAGAAAGAAAATCAAGATTTCATCTTGTAAATGTTCAAATTAGTTCAAAACAAGTTTTGAGAAAAATCATAGTTTTGCAGTTCAAAACCCAAATTTGAAATTGATTTAATGTAAATATTTTTAAATGTAAACATATGAAATAAATTTTATTAATATACTAAAATGGTTTAAAAGAGATTTAAGTTGTAAAAATGGAAGTTTATGAAATAAAATTTGCGCTTAATTCAATGTAACCATAAAACACTATTTGTAGCACTTTTTAATAACATTTGCAAATCATGGTTTTGACTTAATTATTCTTCCCCAATCTTCCAAGCAACCTTTTGAAATGATTAATTATGTATTTTTGAAAGTGATTTGAAATTTACATAATTCTTTTAAAGAAGTTTAAATTAAATTGGTTAAAATAAAATTGGTTTAAACTTTATTTGAAATAGTGTTAAGTAAATGCAAATCATCTCTAAAAGATCATATAAAGACGTGCTGAAGATAATGATTTTTGAAGATCATAGATATTTAGAATGTAGGGATTGTTATCACGAGCCCCAGAGGTTTACGCCATATTTATATGTTAGTGGCGTTTGCATTTTGAAATCCTCGTTGTATTAAAGACCGAAGATCTTCATAGCGGAAGGACTGCTTGTTGACCTTTCTGGATCGCTTCTAATATAGAGATATTTATTTTAGCAGTGGTTCTATCGTGTTTTGAAATCTTCATAATACAAGGAATACTCGCTACTAATCCTAGAGGTGATTCCCATAAATGTGATAGGAGGGGTGCCTTTGGTTTCGTTCAGCCCCAAAACGTGCTTGTATGGACAAATTTCTAACATCGCATTTCTGAGATCATAACTTTGACTTTTACAAACATATATCTGTTTTGTGGCAAAGAAGGTAACTTCTCTTAGCGCAACACCCTTCTTTGAGATGTACAATCTCAGATTGTATGTTCACAAGGGTCAATAATGAACGAAGGAATGACAATTTGACATTCAAAGTGAAACCTGATATGATCAGAGCAAGGCTTTGTGTGAAATAAAGCATGGCTCTGTAGAAGCTAAGCGTAGCCTCATGAACCTCACATCTCGGAGACGATATGGGTAATTATGTGGTTTGTAGGACATATATATCAGGCTACTGGTTATATGAGTATGAAGAAGTCCAGTGGAATCTGGATCCACAAGGGATTAATTTTAATGTAGTAGCTTGCTTGAGAAAAGTGATAAGGCTACCGGATATTGGTAGCTTATCAAGTGCAGTTTCAATTGGCTTGCTTGAAAAAGCGATAAGGTCATCGTGGGGAAATATGGTTGCCATGCGTGGAATGAGGAAAAAAGCCACCAGTTCCCATAACCTTGGGAATCCAATCCTAATACGAGCATTATAGTTTTGGTTGTAATCCCAAAATAGTTGTAATGTTTGCAAACATTTCAGCTACCCTTTTGTATCATATATTCTGTTTGGTTTATTCCGTTGACCTAGTCTGGGTAATTTACCATAGACTTAGTCCAGATATTAATACTTTATTTTGATATATTACTTGAAGTGTTTTCAAAAGAATATCATCAGTAATAATATGAAAGTGTTTTTCAGTATAAATTATTTTGGTTATCGTAAGGTAAAAATCCATCCATATTTATGAGCAGCGTGGTTTTGCGGGGTACTATCCTTCTTTTTAAAGGTCTGATTGACATCGGCATTAAAATTTTTGAGTATCTCATGCTTGTTTATCAAGCTTGATCAGGGTTTTTTTAATATGGGGTCAGATCCGAGTAGTTTCAGGTTTAGTTGAAGATGCTTGGAGTTTTCAAAGGAGGGCAGGGATTTTCATCTACTTATGGACATATTCTATTATCTGCTGCACCTATTGAAATTGTTTTTACGTTTATAAGGGCAGAGGTTTATAAATATCCAGGGTTGAATCAAGGTTAGACTCTAATATGTATTCAATATTTTCCACTATAAAGATTATTATTGAAATAATATACCTTATTGCATTCATATGAGATTATGTTCTATCTTTATTTTCTTTTTCTCCTAAAAATCAGGATTTCCAGCACTTGGATTTGTGGCACGAGGATATTTTTGCATCAATTTTCGAGGGTCGAAAATCTGGATCGTTACATTTGATATCAGTGCATAGGTTGAGCAAACACCTAGGCTTTGGTAGGGTAAAACTCGTTATATATAGGGTTAGTAATACCCTAGAATGAGTGACTTATTAGAGATAGGGTTAGTAACACCCTAAAATGAGTTTAAGAGTATTATATATATGAGCGCATATTTGTTATTTGATATAAAATTTTTTTTGTTGATTTATCTGTTTAGCGGCTTATATATTCCATTCGATGCGAATGATCACCATTATCAATAGGTGTTTCTAAATACTTAAACATGGAGAATCGACACACGGTTTTAAAAGGAGTATATTTTATATATACAAAAGTATAAATATTTATGTGATTTGGAAACTCATAAGATGTTATCCCTTTGGAAAGTTTCAAAAATAAGGTCTTGATCTATTTAGTGATGGTGGGAATAATCTTCCAAGTATCAATCATATGTTGGGTTGGGCAAATGGTACCGAACGCTTGGTAAATTATTCTTCTTATCATTGTGCAATCAAGGAAAGTTCAAATCCGAACAAGTAGGAATCAAGTAATTTGGATAAGTCGAGAAATTAATGGTATGAAACTTCTAATGAAACTTAGTATATCATTTTGGCCGGGATGCCTTATTTCATGCAGGGTGATGAGTATTGAGCTAATCCAAAGCAAGCACAAAGAGTACGTGCATAAAAGAGGCAGAAGGGAAATTAAAACTAGGATCTTATGCCGGTATCTTCTATTACAGATGCAGTAAAGAAGGACATTGTGCAATTTTGTGTAATGATAGGAAAATAAAGGAAAAGGATAAAAGGAAAGAAAAGTAAAAGAAGTAAGAAAAAAATCTTTTAGGGTTGATATATTCTGTTTCAAGTGTAAAAGATATATGTTTAATAAAAAGGAATTTCAAGAACTCCTATCCTAATCTTTTGAAAATTTAAAAGGGTTATATTTTAAGTATAAAGGAATATTTGAGAGTATATATGAGTGGATCGTATAGACTATATATGCAAGTATATGTAACTAACTATATAATATAACTTGATAGATGATAGTAGCAAAGTAAATTAAAATAATCACACTAGGATTTTATACCGGTTCGGACCTCCCGTCCTACGTCCAGTCCCGAAGCTCCTCTTAGGAATTTCCTTTTAACTAACCCTCACTTGAACCGGAGGAATAGGTTTACAATAGCAGAGTTTCTTTGTCAAGAATGTGTTCTATAACACGGATGTTGACTATTGAGTACAAATGCTTCCAATATACATATCTATCTAGAGAATATTGAATGAGGAGTTCTGAATATATGGAAGAGTTAAGTACAGGTATTTGATTGCTAGAGATAAGGTATAGATCAGAGTATAAGAGTTAAGAGCGTAAGTAAGTAAGGTTAATCATTCTCTTGAATTACTCATTCTATTTATAGTGGTGAAGAGATCCTTTGTGTAGTTGCAACTGTTAGTAAGTGCTCTAAGGTTGCTTGTGTTAGGAGAAATAAACAGAGATCTTTTAGTTTTCTTATTATCTGGAGTAAAACCCGTATGATACGAGGACCACCTATTTGTTGGCTCTTGTTTTGGTGGTAGGCGTAGGAAGACGCTCTGGTGTGTCAACCAAGCTATCCGTCGATGGTGTTGAGATAGAGATGGATATATAGGAGTTCCCAGAAGACATTGTTATATTTTATTTAAAAAATTGAGTGTTTGTTATTATCTAAAATATTACATCTATCCTTTTCAAAATTTATTTGAAAACCTTTATCGCATAATTGACTAATGCTTAGTATGTTCTGTTTTAGATTTTCTACTAATATTTGTAATAATAGGAGAGTTAGATATACCAGAGTTGATGACTTCTCCAATGCCTATGACATATCCTTTTGAATTATCTTCAAAGGTCACCGTTCCACCATCGATGTATGTTATATTTGATAACATTTTTGAATTTCCGGTTATATGTTTGGAGCAACCGCTATCTAGTATCCATTTCTCCTTATTTTTTATTTTAGGTACCTACAAAATAAAGAATGTTTTAATTGGTACCCATATATTTTAGGGTCCTAATTGTTAGAGGAAGGCAGTCATACCCAAGATGGTTTGGTACCTTTATAAATATAATTTTTGTTATAGGCTATTCCTTCTAAGTAATTATTAATATGCTTTTGTCTAATCAAATTATTATTTGTTTTAGGAATCCAAATTTTCATATTTTTGATATTTAATTTAGACTTAGGAAAGCTTCTAGTTTTTATGTAACTAATATTTTTAGCATCATTTCCTTTTTGTTTAGAAGAATTTTTAAATCTTATTCCATTTCTATTGCCTGATGGTTTTGAAGTTTTGATAAGATTTTCCAAATCTTGTTTTCCTTTATTAAATTTTGACACATTGATGGTAATTTTATCTAATTTTTCTTTTAGTTCTATATTTTCAATTTTCAATTTTCAATGATTTCAATACTTTTTTTAAACTAAATATTTTCTTTTAACAAATTTTCGTTTACTATAGTAATATTCTCACTTTCTATCAATTTATTTTTGATTTTTTCTTGAGATATTTCAAGTTCTTCTTCTAGAATAATTTTTTCATCTTTCATTATTCCTACCTCAAGTTCTAATCTATTTATTTTGACTATATATTCTTTGTTCAATTTTTTTATTTGTCTAAATTTATCATCTAATTCCATGCTAAGTTCTAGTAATTCATCATAGCTAAGTTCAGGACATACGTCTTCAGTTTGTGCCATAAAACATACATTAGCATGTTCTCCGTCACTATCGCTATCACTTTTAAAAGAAGAATCCGAGTCATCCCAAGTTACTTTGAAAGCCTTCTTCTTCTTGAATTTTTGAACTTTGTTATTATTTTTGTCATTATTGAGTTTAGGGCAATCCTTCTTCATATGACCGTATTGATCACATTCATTGCACTTGATTTGAGCTGTTGTGTGGGATTTCCCTTCTTTTTGAAATTTGGTCATCTTTCTAAATTTCTTGAATCTATTATTATTCTTAGCAATGAAGACTATTTCTTCTTCATGTAAATCAGATTCATCATTTTTTGTTGTTGGAAATGCTATATTCTTCTTCTCCGAATTTAGTTCTTTTCGAGCCTGCAAATTAGCTTCATAGGACATTAATTTCCTATTAACTCTTCAACTTTGAGAGTAGAAAGATCGTTAGCTTATTCAATAGCTAAAACCTTCCTTTCCCAATCTGATGTTAAAGAGTTGAGTATTCGAGAGACTAAATCAAAATCAGTAAATTTAACTCCTAATGCCACAAGATCGTGTTGGATAGTTTGAAATCTAGAATACATGTCAACAAAAGTTTCATTTTGCTTCATTTTGAATAAAGAAAATTGGTTTTGTAAAATTGAAATCTTAGTTTGTTTGACCTTTGTTGTACCTTCGTGTGTAATTTGTAAGGTACGCCAAATATCAAACGCAGTGGTGCATAACATGACACGTGAAAATTCATTTTAGTCTAAAGAGCAAAATAAAACATTCTTAGCTTTAGCATTATTTGATGCTAAGGTCTTTTTTGCATCGGTCCAAGTGTTCATAGCAGTAGTAGGTGCTTCATATTTATCTTGTGTGGCTGACCAAATTTCAAGACCATTAGCTTCCATAAAAATTCTCATACGTGTTGACCAATATGCATAGTTAGATCCATTAAAAAGTGGGGGTCGTGCCTTGGATTGTCCTTCTTGAAAAATACTTGCCATATTAAAGTGATCCAAAAACGTGTTACTGTTATTTGATCAAAACATTGCTCTGATACCAATTGAGAGTATATATGAGTGGATCGTATAGACATATATACAAGTATATGTAATTAACTATATAATATAACTTGATAAATGATAGTAGCAAAGTAAATTAAAATAATCACACCAGGATTTTATACTGGTTCAGACCTCCCGTCCTACGTCCAGTCCTGAAGCTCCTCTTTGGAATTTCCTTTTAACTAACCCTCACTTGACCCAGAGGAATAGATTTACAATAGCAGAGTTTCTTTGTCAAGAATGTGTTCTATAGCACGGATGTTGACTATTGAGTACAAATGCTTCCAATATATATATCTATCTAGAGAATATTGAATGAGGAGTTCTGAATATATGGAAGAGTTAAGTACATGTATTTGATTGGTAGAGATCAGGTATAGATCAGAGTATAAGAGTTAAGAGCATAATTAAGTAAGGTTAATCCTTCTCTTGAGTTTCTGATTCTATTTATAGTGGTGGAGAGATCCTTTGTGTAGTTGCAACTGTTAGTAAGTGCTCTAAGGTTGCTTGTCATAGCGATGAAGAGTAGCAGTGAAGAGAAGCGGATGTGTCCTTTCGGATGTGACAGTTGTTCTTTGAGTTTACATAGCCGAGTTCAAAATCAGACGTCTAGAAAATATTTCAGACGTCTGGTCTTCATATATTTTTTGCATCTGGTTGTATTTCAGACGTCTGAGTTTTTTAACCAGCCGTCTTGTCTTCATATAATTTTTTATATCTGGATGCTTTTCAGACGTCTGAGTGTAGTAACCAGACGTCTCATTCTTTCTGAGTTATAAACCAGAGGAATCAATCAGACGTCTGGCTAGTGTTCCCAGACGTCTGAATGTGTGCATGTTGCTATATCTTTGTCTATGTCATCCTTTTTCCACTTTTATCGACTTGAAGTCTTTTGATACTTCTTTTGAGTCTTGTTTTTGTCTCTTTGGTGATGTTAGTTTATCAACTACCTATAAATATAGATATATATGCATGTTCGATTTGCATTGTATAGTGTTATCATCGAAACCATATAATTGATCTCCTAACAATATCTTTTGAAAGATATTTATGTTTGTCAGTTTATGGTTAAGGGAATAATAATATTCAGTTATTACCATTTGTTGATTGAATGAACATCTTGTAAATTAAGTTTTACTATTTAACTATAAGATGTTTGAAAATAATATGGAGTTAAGATTATTGAATTTATATATGACAATAAAATAAGCATATCGTATAAAAACATATTTTACACAAATAAAATAATTTTGAAAAAAGATGGATTTAAATGATATATTGTATAAATTTTGAGTAATTTGGAAAAGAATTATGAAATTTTAAAAGGATGTAAGTTAGTATAAGATGATTTGATGAAAAGAATTTATAAAATGGGCTTTATAAACAAAATAATCTCTAATGGATTTTTTGAAAGGAAATTTCAAATAAGAAATTTGAAAAGTAAGAAAGTCTCAAATGGTAAATAGTTTGAGTGGCTCGAAAATAACTAAAAATGGGCAAGAGATATGTTCGGATGGTAAACACTTCTCTTAACTATTACCCTTCTTGTTAAGAGGATATGAGATACTATTGGTAGTACCTAGTTCCATGGTATTATTTTGGAGTTACTCGATCTGTATAATTTTCCTTAAGTTAAAAGGATAATTTTGAATTATTATTTGATAAGTTGATATCAAGGTTGGTTAAAAAGGAATATATGATAATGAGAGAAGATTGTAATTTTGGAAAATAAATGGTAAATTATCTTAAAAATTGAAATGATTTCTTTGGGATGAAATGTTTTCCTTTGAGAAAAATATTTGGAGATAAATATTTAGAGTGATTATATATAAAGAAGCATTTTTAAAAGATAAATTTTTTATGAAAAGTTCTCATAAATATTTTTGAATGTGAATAAATACATATGAGGTACGCAGATCATTTCATCACACAATTTTGATCTAAGATTCGAGTACAAAACTTTAAGGCATTCTCATTGGTCCGAAAAAGGATATATCACTCGATTCTTGACGACGAACATTGATAAGGGTTTACAGTTGGGTACTTATGTTTTCTATCATAGTTGAGAGCTATGTAAGGAAAATGAAGTTTTCTGATCGAATAGCCTGATTAGAGTCCGCACCAGAAGATCAGGAGATCAATACTAGTTCGGATGAAAAATTGTGTATTCGAATAGAAGATTGAATCCAATATCACGTATGGATGATCTATGTATAACATACAGAATTGAGTTTAAAGATTGTTTTGAGTAAGTATTAACGGGGTTTGAGTTTTGGTTTAATTTCAAGGACGAAATTTTGTCAAAGGGTAAAGTATGTAACGACACGTAATTTTATCACTTTAAAATGAAAATTTTAATTAATTTTAAATATTCAAATATAGAATTTTAAAACATAAATAATCATATTTTATGTAATAAATAATAATGATAAACTTATTTTTAGAATTTGATTACAAAATCAAGAAGTTTGGATTTTCGTCGAAATGTGAAAAAAGTCGGTTTTCGATAGAAATTAGATAAACATTTAATTTTTATTTAAATGATAAATAATTCTTTTTAAATTGTTATATAATGATAGAAATTAGATTTATAATTTTTTTTATAAATGTATCGACCTGTTTTTATAATGATTGACAAACTAAGTCGCATTTTGGCAGATCGACGTCGTATTTTTATAATTGAATATTAATATTATTTATTATGGATTTAAAGTCAAATACACTTGTTTTAATTATTTAAAGATAATAAGAAACATATTTTCAAGTTTTTTTACATACATAAATATTTTAACAAAAAAGTCAAAATGTGACCGTAATACTTTTGTAAAAAATCAACGTTTTGTCCAATATAAGTTGTCGCAGCGTTGTTGTACCTTTGTTAATATGATTTAACATATGCATACACATATTATAATAACGAAACATGTTTACTTTTTCTAAGTACCATTTGAAAATTCTAGAATATCATTAGTAAAAGTAAGTAAGGTAAATAACAAAAGTAAAAAAAGCGAACATCAAATCAATCACATCCAAATCCAACAAAATCATTACTTTACTTTTCTTAACCATTAAGTGATTATGATGTAAAGTAAGCTTGTGATGTGTGATGGTAATTGTTGAATAAGTGTAGCTTACTTTAGGTTTAAGTAATGGTATTTTGGTAATTTTCTAAAAGGTTAATTTGGTAAATTACCACATTTTGATTTTCCTATAAATAGGACCCTAAGGCTTCACAAATCTTCATACTTCATTCCACTCCTTTCTTTCTCTTCTTCTTGTAACGACCCGTAAAATTTTATTAGTTTAATAATATATTTAACAGAAATTTTGTGATATTTTTTAAATGATTGAATTTTGAATTTTAAATTTATATTTGGAATGCGTCCAATTAAGCATAGTGGATGGTAAATTTTCATCAGATAATATGAAAGTTTATTTCTAGTGTAATTTTATTTCAATTAAAATCAGTTAAATTTGATGATAAAAAAATGTTTTTCCAAACCTGAATATCTTTATATAGTTAATTTGTAAATTAGCTTCTAAGTGAGACGTCATATTTCATTTCTCCAAATTTGGACTGCTATTGCTCCGTCTACCTTATTTTCGACAAAATGGCAGCATTTTTGGGTACCGATTACCAACTTTTGATCGGATGATTGTACCACTAATATCTGTATACCGTTTTCATTATCTCGTCATGCTGATCTCTGTGGTATATTCAACTCTTTGTTTTAAGGTATGGTAAGCGACGCAAATGATGTTAACAGTACGTTGCAACGGCATCAAATTTGTGGCTTTTCACTTTCATTTGATTTTAGATCTAAACGTGCAGCCTGAACGATATAATAAATTGCTTTAGTAACTGTTGTCAAACCAATGGATAGCTGTTACCAATCCATCATTTCAAATTTATTATACAACGGTTAGTTTCCTCTGCCTTCTCAATTACCCTCCTCTGTGTTCACTTCGGGTTAAATAATAATATATATCTACTAGTCTATATTTTCATAAATAAAACAAAATCGTGTCTTCTCATTTTTCGATTTCAACTAAAATTTACGGTTCGTCTGTTTCAGTTTGTATTATGCTCGGTCTCTTCCAAAAAAATATTATTTATATTATTCACATCTGTGTACTGCCCATTTTTGTACCTTTCCTCTTCGTTCGAATCCCCTCCCCAGACCCATCACGCAAGCTTCACCAGTAACATAGCCTCTTCCTCCTCGCCGTACACCATCACCCAAACCTAGATCCGCCAAGATAACCAAGGCAGCCTTGTCAACATCATCCACTACTCCCTACGCCTCAGCCCGAGCCCACTCACGCAACTTCCCCTCTTATATTAGGCCGCCTATTTCCCAAAGCTTTGCCTTCACCACCAGCCACCTCCGGCCTCGTCCACCTCGCCAACCTGCCTGAAACCCTTTGGACTCACGTGGAGCCGCAGCACCGCCACCCAAGCTTTTGTATGTGTATAGAAATATTGATTTAAAATGTTTTTTTCTCTGTTTTAATACATATAGGTATTGTTTTAAAGATATAATTGGTTTATATACACACACACACACACACACACACACACATATATATATATATATATATATATATATATATATATATATTGATCTGTTGATTTTAATTTAAAGTTTATATATAATCGGTTGTTATATGAGTATATGTATATCACTTGGTTTATAAATGTAAGCTTATGTAAAGTTTTTAAAATATAATATGTTAGTCTATGTATGTCAGTATATATGTTGTTTACGAAAGTTATATATATATATATATATATATCTGTGTGTGTATGTATATATGTATACGTATGTATGTATATTAGTTTTATAATATTCGTGTTCTGTTGTTAAAGAGTATAGGTTTATAGTAGTTTGATATGTGGGCTTATATACTAGTTTTATATATATTTGTTTACATCCAACATAGATCCTGTTGGTTGAACATATTATATAACGAAGTATTATATCTAAATATTAGTTGTATGAGTTGTATAATCTGTTATATATATCATAGTTTACATTTATTGGTATTCGTAGTAGTTTCGACATATATATATATATATATATATATAGTATATATCAGTTTTGTTTGCCTACTCATTTCGTTTCATTTTCACTTTTGGTCTGAAATGGGTCTAGTTTAATTTGTATTATTAGGTAGGTTTGTCAATCAATTTATTTATATATTTTACTATTGTATATATATAAGTCGACTTTAGTTTTAGCTTGAAAAGGTGATATATATGTATGTATGTATGTATGTACGTACGTATGTACGTATGTATGTACGTATGTTTGACAGAGTTTGATTTTTGAAAACTTGAAGTCAGGTCTATATATTTGTTGAATGTATGTTTATATATATTTATAAATGTGTTGTCTTATATAATAATATGGGTTGTTTATAATTAGTATTGACTAAATATAATATATACATGTATATAGAGTATTTTAGGTTCTAACGCTATATTTTATCTTGTTGAAAGTTATGTCAGCCTATGTCTGAAATTTTATAAATGTTGATCATATATATACATGAAGTTATATAAGCCATATATGTTATTATTTCACCTTAAATTACATATGGTTTATATATATATATATATATCATTTGGTTTCAGAACAGTTTTATGTATATGTGTTAAAGATTTTCGTTTTGGGTAATCATTTTTAAGTATAAAATTTATTAGATTCTTAGAGCTTAAGGTAAAAAAATAAAATAAAATAATGATTTTAAAGTTTTATATTCTTAAATTTGAACATTGAATATATATAAAATATAATAGTAATGTATATACTTTTAGTTTATATCAAAACTAATTCTAATTGTTTGATCGATTTCTCATTATCAGCTTTGTCCGTCACATTCGTGCCAATCTAGCTTTGCATTGGAAGTCATGCTTACATAAACTCAAGTTCGTTATCTATCTTCCCCATCCTTGAAGGCGAGCAATCACTCATGATTAATGTTCTTATTAAATTTGATTTCAATTGAAACGACAATTGAAATATGCTGCTGTTAGTTATTTACATTGCTATATATATGCTATCTGTTCACATGTGACATCTGACACCATTATCTGTTATTTATGTTGATGATATATGCCTGTTATATTATTATCATATCTGTTATCACTCTGCAAGTTCCCTGTTAGTATAGAATTCACTTGAAATGATACATACCAAAACGATCTGTAGAATAGGAGAAAATCGTTATAGGTTTAAATGATAGACCCCAAGCGATTTTCATTTATTTGAATTTGGAATTGCGGGTTGAAATGATATATACCCGTATATATTTAAATTACGGATCGAGATGGTAAATATCTATATCACTTGACCTAGGATAGAAAATTATATACAGACTCCGTTGGTCTATATATAGTTTAGAAATGATTCTATAGTTTTGGAAAGGAACATATTGTTTTATTTAAATATTGGTTTCAGATATTATATAAATGTTATTTTATATATAGTTAAATTCTTGATTTTAAGCAATGTATAAATTTGTTTTAATATAGAACAAGTTTAATAATAAAGTTTGATTTTTATTGAAAAATATAATATGGTTAATATTTATTTAAAATTATATTTTAATATAGAGTCTATAATGATTTAAATAAATTAAGGTTGGAAGATAAATTTGAAACTGATTTGAAGTTGAATCTATTTAAGGATTAAAGTCAAATAAATTTGATTTGAATTTTATTAAATTTGAGGTTTTAAGGATATGATTTTTTGTAACTTGATTTTGGTTTAAAGTGGTTTAAATAAATTTGTCAAGTTGATTTAAATGAATATATCAGGTTTAAGTAAATTGAAGCAATATTCAGTTATTTGAAGTTTAAAAGTTTTATTTAAATGATATTGGATTTATTAAGTAAATATTTCAAAACTAAATAATAGTAAATTAAATTTGATATATATGGAATTATCAAAAAAATTAGTTTTTAAATTATGGAATATTTAAAGCTTTGAAATATATGGAAATCGAAATGGTTTATTTGAGGCTGAAATCTGCATTTGAAGTTGACATAAATTGATATGAATTACTGAGAACTGAATTGAGTTGAAACTTATGAATTGATATTTGATTTAAAATTCGAATTTTGGAATTCGAGTTGATTTGGAATCGATTTGTGAAATCTGAGGAAACTATATTACTATATAAAGTGTTTTTAAATTATATTTAAAACTATTTTATATTTTAATATAAATCATTTTAATATAAACCATTTTAACTTATAATTCTTTTATATAAGTGAAAATTAGCCACAAGGGCCTCTTTAGCAAGTGCAATTAGTTTATAGGACACACAACTGAAATAATTACTTTTAAGGATAAAATGCAAAATAATTATTTTCTGAGGTGTAAAAACCCATGAAATTATGTCCTTGAAAATAATTGGACTACTGACTTTGTCCTTAAAAGTAATTATTCTGATGGCTTTGGCCTTGAAATTAATTTTTGTGGATGCGTGTCCTAGAAACTAATTGGACTGCAAAGTTTGTCCTTCTAGTGAAATGCCCCTTTATATAAACTATTTACTTTATAAATTATTTTATTATATATACTATCTAATATCTAAAGTGTTTAAGTGGTGGAAGTTAAGTCTTCAAAGTTATAAATTTCAAAGTAATATGTTTTGAAATTGTTATAGTTTTGAGTTTTTGGTTTCGAAAGTGCTATGATTTTGGAAAGGATATATTTGAAATGGAAATGATATCGTATTTGGTTTTGAAATGAATATGATATTATGTTGATATGGTTTTGAAATGGCAATGATATTTTGGTTTTGAAGTATATACTATTTTGAAAATGACCGCGGTGTTATAATAATGTTTGGTTGTTAAAGAGACTAGGATCGAAAGTTATCATACTCTCTGCCAAATCCAAAAACCACTTTAACAATTGTTTACGTGGTGGAAATTCCAGAATGAAGTAGGATGGTGGCGACTTTCTATTGAGGAATATACGTGGACCCGACTCCCGTGAGTTGGCATAAGGTGGCTAAAACATGAGCAATCGATGGGCCAATGAGGTTGCTCCTTTGTAACAACCCGTATATTTGGACCATTTAAATTGACAATATTCCACACATGTCAAATTAAACAATACAAAACAAATATTATTAATGGAGTGTATATATATAAATGAGAATCATCATAGAATCACAGAAATATAACATCATAGAATAGTGCAGCGGAATTACAACATAGTCATAAGAGTAGTTCATGAAGCTACCTATAAATACAACAATGTCTCAAATAAAATGAAATAGAACAACATAGAAGTCCAATAGTCCAAATAGAAAGAGTAATACTGATAAGAAAAGATAATGATAGTCTTCGGTCTTCAGCTCCAAGTAGAACAACAACAGCAATCCTCAGTCTGATCTGAGCATAAGCATAAACAAACACTCGAATTAGGACATATATTCTTATACAGATAATATGGTTCAAATTCAAAATAATAATGACTCAAAGATGAATGGAATAACATCTTTCAGGATCCGTTAAACTATTTATACATAGCAGTCCACGATAAATAGATAATGTCTAACAGTAAAGTAAAATATCAAAATAGTGTTAAGGCGTTACCATTGTTCCCCTTAACACATTTTATATAGAATTATAGACTATACAACACTGTAAACTTCACCGTAAACTAGTGGGATATCAGGGAGTACTCCATAGATATAATACAAAACAAATTCATAGTGGTCGCGTGTAGGGATACAAGTATGACAAGGCACGTGAGGCGATACCCAAGGCAGTGAAACTACCGTTTGCCTGATCCAGACTGGTGAGAACGCATTGCCGCAACAATCGCAACACCGCAAAACAACACTCCAAATTCAAGGGTGCGCACCAATCAATAACAAGTAATGAGTAGTTTATGAAGAAGTGTGTTCGCTCGAGGTAGCTAACCCCATTTGGCCCGGCACGACTCCTGTTTTAGTCATTTCCAATTCGACACAAGTGTCAAGGCTATCCATTATCGTTCACTTTCTTCAGTCATCACGTACGCCATTCCAACCACTTCATTTTGGATTACACTCCGCGTATAGTTATTAAAGTGGTTGTCGGTTTAGACAGTGAGTATGTCCCTAACCGATTCCGGTCTCTTTAATAACCTTCGAAATTATTTCACCAATTGGTCGTTTAATATATTTCAAAATCCGAATCAATTTCATTTCTAATTAGAATTTGTAAACCGTCATTTCATTTGTCTTTCTAAAACAATTTCTGAAATTTACGTTTCATAACTTCCAAATTTCCATTTCAAATTCCATAATTCAATTTCAACACTTAATTTAACAATTCAAATATTCGTTCAAATTCGTATATAAGTTTCATTCCATAATCATTTAATTTAACGTTCAAATCGATTTAACTCATTTATCGATTTCATTAAATATTCATTAAATTAATTTATCATTTAAAACAATTTCTATTAAATTTCCAATTCATTAAATTAGTTTACTTCAACCTTATTATACCAAAGTTTCCAATTTGAATTAGGTTAAAATCGTCAAATCAAATTCTTTAAATTACAAACTTACATTTATTTCGATAAAACGCATTTTATTTCTTGTTAAAGAAATTCAATTTTATTTATTTATTTACTCAGTTACAATTTCAAAACTCAATTAATAAAGAAACTTAGTTTCACTTATTCAAGAGGTTTAATTTCACTTAATAATGAATTCAATTTAATTATTAAATAATTCAATCTCATTAAATTATCAAATAATTTCAAATTTTAATTATTAACTAATTTCATAACTTAATTATTAATAATTCCAAAACTTAATTATTAATAATTCCAAATTTAATTATTAAATAATTAAATTTTAAACAATGTTCTTACGTCAATTTACTACGATAATATTTTGTTTCAAATTTCAAATATTCACATTTTCCTTTCATTAAAATTTAAATTCCAAATTTATTACAAAACCTTATTATTTTTCAAATAAAATCTTTGTTTTGTTTAAATCAAATTATTGACCAATCGGGTTTAATTTAATTTCCTATCCTAAGTCAAAGTTTATTTGGGTATTTATCATTTCAACCCGATTCCATTTCAATTCAAAAATCAAACATAACAAAGGGAACTTGCAGTGTGATAACTGGGATGGTGTCAAAGTAAATAAACTAGCAATAGCAACCATAAATAACAATCTAATAATTTATTTAAACAATCCCAAAATAATCGTATTAGTTTACATTTGTTGTTTATGCAAATTAATATAATTATTTCTAGAATCTACACTATCATTTCATGTAGACTAAAGATTATTATACTAATTATTTACACGGTTCTTCACTTGTCATTCAATTTCAATTCTACACTACAATAATTATACAACATACATTCAATGGTTCATGGTGTAGTTAACCAAATTCTACGTGCCAATTAATTTAATAATTAAAGGGGGTCATATTTAACTAATCAAATTTAACATATAAATTCGTTTTAAATTGTTAGCTATCTTATATCCAACTTCAATTATCACTTTAACAATAACAATTAACATCCAATTTCAACATCACATAGCAATCATTCATCAACGAAACTTGTATAAGCATATAAGTCGTGAAAATCAATTCACCTTTCGTGGATAAAGAAATTGACAGCGAAGCACGAAGAAGCACGAATGGAGTCGGTCAATACTAACAAACGGACACTGTAATTATCGACAAAAGAGAAATGATATTAATTCAATGAACGTTCATATATAATTATAAAATTATATAGATGCACTTACCGATGACGGAGAAAAGAACGAAAGCTGAAAATCGATGTTGCTGCAAAAGGCTTAACCGGTTGCTTCTGCACACAACAAGCAAAGAAAAGTGGTTACTATTTTCAACAACCAAAATAGATATTTGCGTATAAATTTCTTCTGCAATATCTAAAGTGAATACGCACACCCCTCAACATAGATACGCCTTTCCCCCCTTCATCATGCTACAAATTGCTTTATTTTATTTTTTTATTGATACGCACGCAATACCAACACCATGCACTCACACATCATACACGCAGCATGCATGTACACCTTTATACACACAGCACACACTGCATATTCATGCACACGACATTCATTTGCCCACTTATGCTTGGCCGAAGGAGGTGCTAGGCTTGGCAGCGGGTTTGAGAGGAGGTGGCGAAGTGGAGTGTTGAAGTGGAGCTCACGGTGGTGCGATGCGCATGGTCTTGAGGCGAATGGAGAGGGCGAACTGGTTAGTGGTGGAGGTGAGGTGTGTCGATGGTGAATGGAGAGGGGAAGTGGTCGGCGTGGGGTGGAAGGGCTTGTGCGTGTGGTGGACGTGCTGGAGTTTGTTTCGGCAATCCTCTTTTTATTTTATTTTTTTCTTTCGCAAGTTAATGAGGAGATTAAATGAAAATAAGAAAGGAAGAAGAGAAGGATGGAGGAGGCGTTTACCTGAAGCTTGCGAATTGAAAGTGGAAACAGTGCAATGAGAAAGAAACAAAGTGTTTTCTTTTAACTTTAAAATTTAGTAACAGTAAATAATTTTTGTTGAACTTCGAAAATTCACGTATATTCCCGAGCCAACTCCTAGCTTAGAACTACCACCTTAAATGCACCAGTTGATTATATTGTTTTTAAATTCAAGTGGATATGGGTTAAAAATTTTGGGCTGAAATTGTTTAACCGGTCCGTCCGGAACGGTTAAATTTTACGCGACGATTTCCATTGGTCTTCGATTTGCATGAATAAATATACCATTTTGATCAGTGCGATGATGCGCTTCCAACGGTACACAGATAATTGCAATATGATAGTTTTATAAAAAACTCGAATTTACGCCGCTTAAATTGTTCGATATACAAAACAATTTAAATGGAACAGGCGATGACGGAATTAGACGAAACGAATTACGACTTCTTGATCAGATAAATTTTACAATATTACTGTGTGAAAATATTTGGATTCAAAAGATAAATTTTACGCAGCTTAAAATAGACTGATATACAATAAAACGCGAATGAAATTTACTACAATATTTCGCGACGAAACTTTTCTATATTCATAACTAACTGGATGCATCTTATAAATAAAGTTTGGACGTTAATTGAGATCGTATAAAATTTCAAATTTTTATATTAAAATGATGGATTTAAATTTTAAATTGGGTCAGAAATTCAGGGTCATTACAATCTCCCCCACTCAAAACTTTTCATCCTCGAAAAGGAACAAGACGGGAGAAGTAGGAAAGAAGTAAGTAGAAAAGTCAAGATAGATTTTTAAGAAAATTGAATTATACCTGAAATTAGTAATTCGGGGTTTGAATTCCGAATACTATCCCCAGTTTCTCATGTGCTATCTCGCTCATCTGCACTCCACTGTACTTTGACGAGATTTACTGACTTCCTTCTAAGTTGCTTTGTCTCACGATCAACTATCCGAAGTGGCTTTCGCTCAATAGTCAAGTTGGGCCCAATAACTAACTCTTCCAACTAAGCAGTGGAAATGGTCATAGATGGATCGTGCACAACTTTGCGAAGATGTGACACGTTGAATACATTGTGCACACCGACGAACTTCTCTGGTAATGCAACTCTATAGGCCAATGCTCCAACTCTTTCTGTAATCTCAAACGGACCAACAAATCTGGGAGCTAGTTTTCCTTTCCTCCCAATTCGAATAATATTCTTCAAAGGCGACACTTTCAGAAATACTTTGCCTCCTACACTGAATTCGAGATCTCTTCTCCTTCTGTCAGCGTAGCTCTTCTGTCTATCATGTGCCGTCTTTATCTTCTTCCTAATTTCTTCAACCTTTTCGAAAGCTTCCATAATTATTTCTAGACCAAGCACTAGTCGATAACCAGACTCGATCCAACAAGCTGGCGATTTGCACGGCCGTCCATATAAGGCTTCGAACGGTGCCATACCAATGCTTTCCTGATTTATTAAAGATAATTAATTCAAATTCAAATATACTTATTCAAATTTGAAATTCAATTTCTTTACCTGGTAACTAATATTATATTGAATTCCACCAAATGAAGATGGTCTTCCTAGTATCCACCAAAGTCTATAATACAAGCTCGGAGAAGGTCTTCCAAAATCTGATTCACCCTCTCAGTTTGGCAATCTGTCTGAGGATGATAAGCTGTGCTCAGATTCAGTTTGGTGCCCAAAGTATCTTGAAATGCTTTCTAGAATTACTAGTGAAAATAGGATCTCTATCGCATACAATACTAGATGGTACACCATGAAGTTTAACAACTTCTCTCATGTATATCTCGGCCAAACTTAAAGCAGTACGAGTGGACTTGACTAAAATAAAGTGAGCGGATTTCGTCAGTCTATCGACAATCACCTAAATGCTTTCGTTACCCTTTCTAGTCCTTGGTAGCCCATCAATAAAGTCCATAAAAATCTGCTCCCACTTCCATCCTGGAATCTCTAGTGGTTGAAGCAAACCTGCTGTCGTTCTGCGGTCAGCTTTAACTTGTTGGCAAGTTGTGCATCTGCTAACATAGGTAGAAATATCGCGCTTCATCCCTCTCCACCAATATAACTTCTTTATATTTTGATACATTTTAGTGACACCGGGATGAAATGAAAGCGAAGATTGATGGTTTTCTCTCAACACTTCCTGTCTTAGTCCATCAACATTTGGAACACAAATTCGATTGTCAATTCTCAAGACTCCATTACTATCAACCTGTGCACCCATCTTACTGTTAGCATTTCTGACTCTTCCGAGAACTATTTCTTTGATGCGATAAAGCAAAGTGTCCTCGTATTGCTTGGCTATAATGCGATCCATAAGAGATGCGGAGACGACGAGCTGGAATAACATTCCTTCAACCAGAATACAACATGCCATTGCTTGGTTCCTGCTCAAAGCATCGGCTACGGCATTTTCTTTCCTTGGAGTGTAATTAATATCAAGATCATATGCAGCTAGAAATTCGAGCCATCGGACTTGTCTCTGGTTCAAATCCTTTTGTGAGAAAATATATCTCAATGACTTATGGTCTATGAATAATTCGAATTTGGTTCCCAATAGATAGTGCCTCCATAGCTTAAGAGCAAATACAACTGCAAGAAGCTCTAAATCGTGAGTTGCATAATTTGCTTCATGGATCTTTAACTGACGACCCGCATAGGCAACAACCTTTCCTCTTTACATTAAAACTGCTCCTAATCCATCACGGCAGGCATCGGTATAGACGGTCAATCCTTCACTTCCATCAATAACTATAAGAACTGAGGCAGATGTCAACCTTCGCTTCATCTCATTGAAGGCTGCTTCTCACTTTTAACTCCAAATAAATTTCACATTCTTTCTGGTCAGTGCGGTAAGTGGGGCAGCAATACGAGCAAAGTTTTCTATGAATATGCGGTAATAGCCGGCCAAACCTAAGAAACTGCGGATATCTGTAGGAGTTTTGGGAGTCTCCCAATCCCACAAATTCCAAGGATTCGAATTTAGACAGTGATAAATTATTTAGATAGAATTGACAAGTAAGGATAGAACTTACATTGATTATGGCGATCTTAGCTGGATCGACCGAAATCCCATTCTCCGAGATAATATGGCTAAGAAAACGAACTTCATCTCTCCAAAAGTGGCATTTCGAAAACTTGGCTTTTAGCTGATGTCTGCGAAGAGTTTCAAGAACAAAATCCAAATGTGACCTATGCTCCTTCTCATCTTTAGAGATGGCGAGAATATCATCGATGAAAATAAGAACGAACTTGTTAAGAACATTCCGGAAAACTCTATTCATCAAGTTGACGAAATAAGCTGGAGCATTAGTGAGACCGAACGGCATAACTAGCCATTCATAGAAACCATTTTCAGTGCGGAATGCTGTTTTAGGAATACTATCTTCAGCGATTCTGAGTTGGTGAAAGCCGGTAGCCAAATCAAGTTGAGAGAAAGCTTTAGCTCCATGAAGCTGGCCGAATAGATCGTTGATGTGGGGCATTGGATACCTGTTCTTGTGTGTGAGCTTGTTTAGCTCTCTATAGTCCACACACATTCTAAGAGAGCCATCAGATTTTGTGAAAAATACAACAGCAGCACCCCATTCTGAATGACTTCTCTGAATCAAGCCTTTAGCAAATAAATCTTCAATTTAAACATTCAATTCTGCCTTTTCTTTAGGAGCCATTCTCCTAGGAGGGAGAACTACTGGTCGTGCACCAGGGATAAGATCAATGTGGAATTCGATTTCCCACGGAGGTGGTAGAGAAATGACTTCTTCAAACACATCAGAAAAGAATTGAACAACTGGAGTAGAGCTTAGTTCACTTGGATGAGAGTCAAGAGAGAATATAAAACTCCTAGCACATTCTTGAGGCGATTTACCTTTAATAACTAAAGGTATTCTCCTGTCGTCAATAAGAGAGATGGTTCGAGCTTTGCATGAAATAACAGCTTCGAATGCCTCGAATCCAAGTACAAAGTAATCCCAAGTGAAACGATGCATGCCATACATAAGCGTGACATATTTGAATAACCTTTTGAGGTTAGCGGGCCCTCCAATAGGGTTAGATACACATAAGAAAGTTGATGCAAGAACAGGTTCCAATCCAAGTTTGTTACATAAATCAATAGATATAAAACTATGTGTTGCTCTGGTGTCAAATAGAACTCTAACAGGTGAAGAATGCAACATAAAAGTACTTTGTAAAGTACCTTGATTATCTGGAACTTCCGGGGCAGGTGTGGAAATAGAAAAAACTCCAGATGGGGTACCTCTCTTCTGTGTTGGGCGGTCTTTCTTAAAGTGTCCTGGCTGTAAGCAAATATGACAGACATCTCCCTTGGCCATCTAAGCCGGTGGCAGAATAGCTGCACCCTTTGGGGATGGGCAACTACTGGCATAATGACCTTCCTTATTGCAGTTGAAGCAGGTAATAGAGGAGATGTCAATGGACTTCTTCTGAGAATAACCAAGCCCAGATTTCTCCTGCCAGTTCTTCTTCTGTTGCTCAAAATTTGGCTTTCTCTTCCCCGTCTGACTAGAAGATGGCTGAGTAACTGGAGCCTTAGTGACTGATGTTCCCTTCGGCTTTCCCTCATATCTAAGAGCAAAATCCATCAACTCAGTGAAAGTTCCATGGACATGAGCTGTGAGGAGTTCGTAATACTCTGGACATGCTCCATGGATGAATTTCTCATTCTTCAGAAAAGGTGCATCAATCAAGCCAGGTCCGAACTTGGAGAGTTCGTTAAACTTCCTTTCATACTCAGAGAAAGTCATATTGCCCTGCTTGAGGTCCATAATTGATCGATAAAGCTGGGCCTTTCCGGCTGCTGGCATCCACTGAGCCGTAAAGGAATCCCTATTTACAAGTGATAACAAGATGAGTCAAAATTTGACGAGATAAAAGGAATTTTATTTGGATGAAATTTAGATAGATTTCTACCTAAACTGGGCCCAAGTGATGGTTTCCTCATCAGTACGAGAAGTGACCGACTCCCACCAATCCTGTGCAGCATCCTGAAGCTGCCAAGCGGCCAATTTACGCTTCTGAGCGTCAGTGGTCTCCAGGCCAGTAAAAATCCTCTCCAAACTCTTCAGCCATTGTTGTGCTTCAATGATACTCTCGGAGCCAGTGAATTTGACTCCGCCAAGCCGAGTGTA
The DNA here is from genome assembly GCA_030765085.1 of Allium cepa. NCBI lineage: Eukaryota > Viridiplantae > Streptophyta > Magnoliopsida > Asparagales > Amaryllidaceae > Allium > Allium cepa. The sequence continues at coordinate 922,350,205 of CM060931.1, read as the reverse complement.
TTCCTTGCTAAGAGTGGGAAACTTGACTGTGGGACCTGGGGCACGTGGTTCGGGAGCATTTCCTCTACCCCTGCCTCTAGCATTTCTTCTGGTAGCCATCCTGGAATACCAAAAGTGATTTAGAATCAAAGATAGAGATTGATAGAATCTTAAAGAAATTCAAAATGAATTCAATAAGAAGAATGGAATCAAAGGATATGGATTCTGAAATGATTCTCCTCATTCTAGGGTATGGTTACCCTATCTCTAATGAGCTTAAAACTCCACAGGCTAAGGTTTTCGGGAACCAAAGCTCTGATATCAACTGTAACAACCCGTATATTTAGACCATTTAAATTGACAATATTCCACACATGTCAACGTAAATAATACAAAACATGAATTATTAATGGAGTATATATATAAATGAGAATCATCACAGAATCATAGAAATATAACATCACAGAGTAGTGCAGCGGAATTACAACATAGTCATAAGAGTAGTTCATGAAGCTACCTATAAATACGAAAATGTCTCAAATAAAATGAAATAGAACAACATAGAAGTCCAATAGTCCAAATAGAAAGATTAATACTGATAAGAAAAGATAATGATAGTCTTCGGTCTTCAGCTCCAAATAGAACAGCAACAGCAATCCTCAGTCTGATCCGAGCATAAGCACAAACAAACACTCGAATCAGGACATATATTCTTATACATATAATATGGTTCAAATTCAAAATAATAATAACTCAAAGATGAATGGAATAACATCTTTCAGGATCCGTTAAACTATTTATACATAGTAGTGTACGATAAATAGATAATGTCTAACAGTAAAATAAAATATCAAAATAGTGTTAAGGCGTTACCATTGTTCCCCTTAACACATTTTATATAGCATTATAGACCATACAACACTGTAAACTTCACCGTAAACTAGTGGGATATCAGGGAGTACTCCATAGGTATAATACAAAACAAATTCGTAGTGGTCGCATGTAGGGATACAAGTATGACAAGGCACATGAGGCGATACCCAAGGTAGTGAAATTACCGTTTGCCTGATCCGGACTGGTGAGAACGCATCGCCGCAATGATCGCAACACCGTGAAACAACACTCCAAATTCAAGGGTGCGCACCAATCAATAACAAGTAATGAGTAATTTACGAAGAAGTGTGTACGCTCGAGGTAGCTAACCCCATTTGGCCCGGCACGGCTCCTGTTTTAGTCATTTCCAATTTGACACAAGTGTCAAGGCAATCCATTATCGTTCACTTTCTTCAGTCTTCGCGTACGCCATTCCAACCACTTCATTCTGGATCACACTCCGCGTATAGTTATTAAAGTGGTTTTCGGTTTAGACAGTGAGTATGTCCCTAACCGATTCCGGTCTCTTTAATAACCTTTGAAATTATTTCATCGATTGGTCGTTTAATATATTTCAAAATCCGAATCAATTTCAATTCTAATTAGAATTTGTAAAACATCATTTCATTTGTCTTTCTAAAACAATTTCCGAAATTTACGTTTCATAACTTCCAAATTTCCATTTCAAATTCTATAATTCAATTTCAACATTTAATTTAACAATTCAAATATACGTTCAAATTAGTATATACGTTTCATTCCATAATCATTTAATTTAACGTTCAAATCGATTTAACTCATTTATCGATTTCATTAAATATTCATTAATTTAATTTATCATTTAAAACAATTACTATTAAATTTCCAATTCATTAAATTACTTTAGTTCAACCTTATTATACCAAAGTTTCCAATTTGAATTAAGTTAAAATCGTCAAATCAAATTCTTTAAATCACAAACTTACATTTATTTTGATAAAACGCATTTTATTTCTTGTTAAAGAAATTCAATTTTATTTATTTACTTATTTACAATTTCAAAACTCAATTAATAAAGAAACTTAGTTTCACTTATTCAAGAGGTTCATTTTCACTTAATAATGAATTCAATTTAATTTAATTATTAAATAATTCAATATCATTAAATTATCAAATAATTTCAAATCTTAATTATTAACTAATTTCAAAACTTAAATATTAATAATTCCAAAACTTAATTATTAATAATTCCAAATTTAATTATTAAATAATTTAATTTTAAACAATGTTCTTTCGTCAATTTACGACGATAATATTTTGTTTCAAATTTCAAATATTCACATTTTCCTTTCATTAAAATTTAAATTCCAAGTTTATTTCAAAACCTTATTGTTTTTCAAATAAAATCTTTATTTTGTTTAAATCAAATTATTGACCAATCGGGTTTAATTTAATTTTCTATCCTAAGTCAAAGTTTATTTGGGTATTTATCATTTCAACCCGATTCCATTTCAATTCAAAAATCAAACATAGCAAAGGGAACTTGCAGTGTGATAACTGGGATGGTGTCAAAGTAAATAAAGAAGCAATAGCAACCATACATAATAATCCAATAATTTATTTAAATAATCGTGAAATAATCGTATTAATTTACTTTGTTGTTTATGCAAATTAATATAATTATTTTTAGAATCTACACTATCATTTCATGTAGACTAAAGATTATTACACTAAATATACCGGATTTGTGTTTTGCTTTATGCTCGGGTCAGACCGAGTGACAGCTTGTGAGACTCACCTTTGGAGTTGGAGCTTCATTTGGAGATCCATCCACATCTTTCCCGCTTGGAGTTTTTCAGTTGATTCCAATGATGTATTCTGATCTTGTATTTGACTATTGTATTTGAAACTTCTATTGTAACTTATTTAACTCTAATATATATAGTAGCTTCATGAACTACTCTCATTTTATTTCCACTGCATATTGTATATTACTCTGTGCCTGTGATTCTGTGATCTATTTATTTATGGTATATGTTGAGTTGTGCCAGATACAAAACTAACAATCAGATATTTTTAGCAATTCAAATCCGGCATGTGTGGATGCGAATGTTTGAAATTATCAGGATGTTACATTTGGTATCAGAGCTTTGGTTTCAGGAAAAACTCAACATATAGGGTAAATTTGATTTCAGAATCACTTTCGTTCAAGCTTGAATTCCTTCTTCTTTGGCTCAGTTTCCTTTGAATTTTGGAACTTTCCCTCGATTCCAAAATCCATCCTTATCTCTCCCTATTCGTGTTTCTTGATTTTTGAGTATCCTATAACTCCACTTCAAATGATCTTTATAATAACTCGACGGTCTCGCCAACCCTCGAATGATTTGTAAAAGGGTGGAACTTCTTTACAATAGGCATTGATTTACTGGATATTTCTGTATCCTCGGTTTACGATGCTATCTATCTCCTGCTATTCCTGAATTCTGTCTTTTGCGATCGAATGTCGATTTGCCTTGAAATTCTGCATCGATCTTATTCTTGAAGTCACGGTCGACCCGGTTAAGGTTGCCCGTGATTTATATAAACTTATCCATCTTCCTATTTTGTTATTTAATCATCCTTTCTTTGTTTCGGACCTATCTTCGAATCAAAATTCTCTTTGATTTGAGTCCATCAAATTTGAATCTCTATCCTTGCTTTGAAATTCATTCTTATATCGTCGAGCGAGGGAGTGTGTTTGTAAATTAATATTAAAATGTTATATATATATATATTGTGCTGTTTGACTTGTTGATGTTGATTTGGATTTTCAATCGATTCGTCCGACCAACGCTATCGATAAAATTTCCAAAACACTTTAACAGAACAAACTGACATAATATTGTTTTAAAATTTGGTGAATGAAATAAATTTTTGTATGATTTTTATTATATATATAAGTATGAGTTTTCTGAAATTAAATAGTTAATGAATTGTTTGTTGAAAAAAATAATATTCGATTTTCATATATTATTTTGTAGACTATTGACTATTTCAACATCCAGATTTAAAAATTTAATTGAATTTAAATTTAGAATTTGAGAATTTAATTTACGATAATTCCAAACATTGGTTTTAAAGTTCTAAAATGTATATTATTTAAAGTATTTTCGAATAGAAACCGTTTTTAAAGTATTTTAAATGTTTAAATTAGTGCTTTTCTCTTTTTTGCTGGAAAATAATTTCGGTGATGACTACAACATCATCGACATTCATTTTCAAGTTTCGAAGGGAGAGACCATTCAGTAGCTTTGCTACATTTTTGTTCTAGAAATTAATTTGACTTGATATATATATATATATATATAGAGGTATATCATTTTAAGATTTAATTTGATTTGATATATATATAATATATACATATTTATCTTTAAATTGTTTGAAGTTAGTTGAAAATTTAATTCTTACATTTATGATTAAAAGTGATATTAAAATGAAGCCAAATTTTTGAGTAAATATTAAACTTGAAATAATTGAATTGGAAAAGTCTGTTTGTATAATAGCCAATTTCATTCTAATATAAATTACCTAAGTTATTCAAAAGTTGAATATGTAATTGGATAATATACAATATAAAATGATTTTACAAATAAAATTTGAGTGTTTATAATTAATGTTATGCACTTAAATTTTAATTATAAAAATGTTATCAGAGATAAATAGAATAATAAGTTAAGTGGATAATACATGAGATAAATTGAATTTTGTTTTGAAAGAAACCTTTTGTATCTAACATTAATAAATTTGAAATTAAATCAATTTAATAAAACCTTGAATTTAAAAACCAATTCTTTTATTTTGTTTTCAATCTATTTTTCTTTCTGTTTGTTCTATTCTCCTCCCTCCTTCCTTTTAGGGGACAAAAAGTTTTAAGTGGGGGAGTGTGAAACGACCCATAAAATTTTATTATTTTAATAATATATTTAACTAAAATTTTGTGAGATTTTAAATGAATTAAATTTGAATTTTAAATTTGATATTTGGAATGCAACCAATTAAGCATAGCAGATGGTAAATTTTCATCAGATAATATGAAAGTTTATTTCCGGTGTAATTTTATTTCAATTCAAATTAGTTAAATTTGATGATAATAATATGTTTTCCAAACCTGAATATTTTTATATAATTAGTTTGTAAATTAGCTTCTAAGTGAGACGTCATATTTCGTTTCTCCAAATTTAGATTGCTATTGCTACGTCTATCTTATTTTCGACAAAATAGCAGCATTTTTGGTACCGATTGTCGACTTTTGATCAGATGATCTACCACTGATATCTGTATACCATTTTGATCATCTCGTTATGCTAATCTCTGCGGTATATTCGACTTTGTGTTTTAAGGTATGGTTCACGATGGAAACGATAATAACGATCCATAGCAACGGTATCAAATTTGTGGATTTTCACTTTCATTTGCTTTTAGATCTAAACGTTTAGCCCAAACAATATAATAAATTGCTTTAATAATTGTTGCTGAATCAATGGACAACTGTTACCAATCCATCATTTCAAATTTATTATACACCGGTTAGTTTCCTCTGCCTTCTCAATTACCCTTCTCTTTGTTCACTTCGGGATAAATAATAATATATATCTACTAGTCTATATTTTCAGAAACAAAACAAAACTGTGACTTTTCATTTTTCGGTTTCAACTTAAATATATGGCTCTTCTGTTTCAATTTGTATTATGCTCGGTCTCTTCCAAAAAAATATTATTTATATTATTCACGTTTGCGTATTGCTGAAACCTGCCCATTTTTGTACCCTTCCTCTTCGTTCGAATCCCATCCTCATACCCATCATGCAAGCTTCACCTATAACATAGCCTCTTCCTTCTCGCCGTACACCATCACCCAAACCCGGATCCACCGAGACAACCAAGGCAGCCTTGTCAACATCATCCACTACTCCCTGCGCCTCAGCCCGAGCCCACTCACGCAACTTCCCCTCTTATATTAGGCTGCCTTTTTCCCAAAGCTTTGCCTTCGCCACCCGCCACCTTCAGCCTCGGGCACCTCACAAACCTACCGTGAAACCCCTTCGACCCATGTGGAGCCACAGCACCGCCACCCAAGCTTTTGTGTGTATAGAAATATTGATTTAAAATGTTTTATTCTCTGTTTTAATACATATAGGCATTGTTTTAAAGATATAATTGGTTTACATATACATATACATACATATATACATATATATTGATCTGTTGATTTTAATTTATAATTTTATACATAATCAGCTGTTATATGAGTATGTGTATATCACCTAGTATATAAATGTAAGCTTACATAAAGTTTTTAAAATATAATATGTTAGTCTATGTATGTTAGTATATATGTTGTTTACGGAAGTTATATATATATGTATGTATATTAGTTTTATAATATTCGTGCTCTATTTTTATAGGGTAGAAGTTTATACTAGTTCGATATATGGGCTTATGTACTAGTTTTATGTATATTTGTTTACATCCAGCATAAATCCTGTGGGTTGAACATATTATATAAAGAAATGTTATACCTAAATATTAGTTGTATGAGTTTTATAATTTGTTATTTATATTATAGTTTACATTTATTGGTATGCATGGTAGTTTCGGCATATATATCAGTTTTGTTTGCCTACTCATTTCGTTTCATTTCCACTTTTTCTTTGAAATGGGTCTAGTTTAGTTTGTTTTATTAGATAGGTTTGTCAGTTAATTCATTTGTATATATTTTACTGTTGTGTATATATAGGTCGGCTATAGTTTCAGCTCAAAAAGGTAATATATATATATATATATATCATTTGGTTTCAAAACAGTTATATATATGTGTGTGTTTAATATATTTTTTTGGTAATCGTTTTTAAGTATAAAATATATTTGATTCTTAATGCGTGAGGTAAAATAAAATAAAATAAAATACTGATTCTAAAATTTTATATTATCTTTGCCTTAAATTTAAACATTGAATATATATAAAATATAATAGTAATGTACACACTTTAGTTTATATCAAAACCGATTCTAATTGTTTCATCAATTTCTCATTATCAGCTTTGTCCGTCACATTCGTGCTAATCTAGCTTTTCTTTGGGACTCATGCTTACATTTCATAACTCAAATTCGTTGTCTATCTTCCCTATTTTCGAAAGTTGAGCAGTCACTCACGATTAATGTTCTTATTAAATTTGATTTAATTGAAACAACAATTGAAATATGCTGCTGTTAGTTATTTACATTGCTGTATATATGCTATCTGTTCACCCATGACATCTGACACCATTAATGTTATTTATATATGTTATTTATATTGATGATATATGCCTATTATATTATTATCATATCTGTTATCACTCTGCAAGTTTCCTATTAGTATAGAATTCACTATGGGTTGAAATGATACATCCCCGAACGATATATAGAATATGAGAAAATCGTTATGGGTTGAAATGATAGACCCAAGTGATTTTCATTAAATTGAATTTGGGATTGCGGGTTGAAATGATATATATACCCGTATATATTTAATTTACGGATTGAAATGATAAATATCCGTATCACTTGACCTAGGATAAAAAATTATATACAAACATCTTTGGTTTATATATAGTTTTGAAATGATTTCTATAGTTTTGGAAAGGAATATATGGTTTTATTTAAAAAATGGTTTTAGATATTATATAAATATTATTTTTCATATAGTTAAATTCTTGATTTTAAGCCATGTATAATTTTTTTTAATATAGAACAAGTTTAATTATAAAGTTTGATTTTTATTAAGATATAATATGGTTAATGTTTATTTAAAATTATATTTTAATATGGAGTTTATAATGATTTAATAAATTAAGGTTGGAAAATAAATTTGAAATTGATTTGAAATTGAATCTATTTAAGGATTAAACTCAAATAAATTTGATTTGAATTTTATTAAATTTGAGCTTTTAAGGATATGAGTTGATTTGGAATCGATTTGTGAAATTTGAGGAAACTATATAATTATATAAAGTATATCTAAATTATATTTAAAACTATTTTATATTTTAATATAAATCATTTTTAATATAAACTATTTTAACTTATAAATCCTTTATATAACCTATTTACTTTATAAATTATTTTATTATATATACTATCTAATATCTAAACTGTTTAATGGTGGAAGTTATGTTTTCAAAATTACGAATTTCAAAGTATTATGTTTTGAAAGTGTTATAGTTTCAAGTGTTTGGTTTCAAAAGTGTTATAACTTTGAAAGTGCTATGATTTTGGAAAGGATATATTTGGAATGGAAATGATATCGTATTTTGTTTTGAAATGGATATGATATTGTATTGATATGGTTTTGAAATGGCAATGATATTTTTGTTTTGAAGTATATACTATTTTGAAAATGACCGCGGTGTTATAATAACGTTTGGTTGTCAAAGGGACCGAGATCGAAAGTTGTCATACTCTCTCCAGCTCCAAAAACCACTTTAACAATTGTGTGCGCGATGGAGATTCCAAAATGAAGTAGGATGGTGGCGAAGTTCTATTGAGGTATATACGTGGACCCGACTCCCGTGAGTTGGCATAAGATGGCTAAAACATGAGCTATCGACGGGCTAATGAGGTAGCTCCTCTGATCGGACACACTTTTTCGATATCATTCTATTACTTTGTGATTGATTGGGTGCACCTTTGATTTTGGAAGTGTGGCTCGAGGTGGGCAGTAGTGGCTGCTATGCATTACCAACGGTCCGGAAGCGCAATTGGTATATCTACCATGGCATTGCCTAGTTGTGCCGTGTCACCTACCCTAGCCTGCCTTATACAATTTTGTTTTGTATCATACCTATGGAGTGCCTTCAGACGACGCCCGGTACGGGAGAGACTACGGTACTGTATAGACTATGGGAATATATAAAATGTGTTAAGGTGGAAAATGTAAAGCTCTAATGCTATTTTTAAAATATATTATGCTTTACTTTAGACATTATTATAATAGCACATATTACTACATAGTATATAGTTTAACGGATCCTTAGAAGATGGTTATCCCAGATATCCTTTGAGTTACTTGTATTTCAGTTGTTATTTCACTTGAGTTAGACTTATTGATATAAGAATGTTAATCCCGACTCGAGTGTTTGTGTTTTTCTTTACGCTCTGATCAAACTGAGTGATACACCTTGTGAGACTCACCTTTGGAGTTAGAGCTTCGTTTGGAGATCCATCTACATCCTTTCAACTTGGAGTTATTCAGTTGATTCCAGTGATGTATTTCGATCTTGTATTTGAATATTGTATTTGAAACTTCTATTGCAACTTATTTTACTCTGATACTTATAGTAGCTTCATGAACTACTATTCATTTTGTTTCTGCTGCATATTGTATATTACTCTGTGTCTGTGATTCTGTGATCTATTTATTTACTATATATGTTGGGTTTTTCCAAATATAAATTAATAATCTGGTATTTTGAGCAATTCAAATCCGGCATGTATGGATGTGAATGGTTGAAAATATCAGGATGTTACACTTCTTCTCCTTTCTCTCCATTTTAATGGCTTCCTCTATAATCTTTCCTTACTTACTTTTCTTAAAATCGTATCAAACTAACTCCAAGCTCCACCAAACTTTGCCAAAGTTCTTATATCATCATTAGAACATGGTTTATCATGTTATAAGTGAAGAAATAATGGAGGAAGGAGGGGATCATGGTCAGGCCAAACCTATGTAGAAGGAAGGAGCAAGTTAAAAAGCTCTAATGCAAGAAAAAGAGAAGGAAGTGCCGCCCGCTTCTTTTCAAGAAAATAGGAGGAAGTTTGAATTACTGCAAAAGATCTGCAGAATTTTTTGGATTTTGGAAGAAGAGGTCGAGAACATAAAGCAAAGAGGAATGGAGCAGGTGATGAGTTAGTGAAGTATTGTTGGATAAGAATGTTGGCAGGAAGTGAAACGATTAGGTTAAAGGGGAGTACACGTACTTTTACTAATTAATCTTAAAAATATTTTAAGTATAATGATTTGAAAGTTTAATTATATTAGATGATTAAATGATTGATTACATAATTGATATTATGATTGGTTATATGGTTGATAACTTGGTCTGATATATGATAAGAGAAATGGTTAGTAATTAACTATAGTTAATTAAATGGAAATTTAATCCATAAAAAATATGTGCAAGGAGTTGTTTAGCCTCCTTTTGGTTTTGGACATCTAAAAAGAGTTGAAATGAATACTATAGTAATATAGTATTATAACATGAAATGAAATGGAAAATGAGTTTTCAAAAGTATTTGTTAAAATAAGTTTAAAATGATTTAGAAATGTTTTATAAACATATAAAAGTGTTTTCCATGAAGTTTGAAAAGAGATTGATAAATAAGTCAAAAAGTAGGCGCGTCGCATAGTAGTAGTTCGCGATTTCGCACCAAAGAATTGAAACTAGTGTAGAGAATGGGATATAGCTTGGAATTCTTCGAGATAAGAATTTTTCGGACTCTTAGATCTATAATTTTTAAATGAACAAAGAAAATCACGATTTCTTCTTGTAAATTTTTAAATAACTCCAAAACAAGATGAGCATTGTAACACCCCTATTTTTAGTTAAATATTATTCAAGACATTTAATTAGATGGATTAAATAGAATAACGTAACTAGTTAAGGAGAATGGGATTTGGTTAACTATTATGGTCGTGCCATACTTAATCAATTAAGAAAGATTATTTAAAAACTTACCATATTAGAGAATATGTCAGGGACAATTTAGGTAGATCCACCTTTTATTCGTTTAAACCCTCTCCCCTTATATTATTCTCACTTTACTATAAAAAAATCAATAGAAAGAAGAAAAGAGGCCGACCATAATCTGGGGAAGGAATCAAAAAATCAAGGGGATTCAAAGAAGAAAAAGCTCAAGAATTCAAGAGCTAAATCAAATCTCAACTCCAACAAGTAATATCAAGGCGAATAATAAGTTTTCCATCTATATTTTTCTTTTGAATTCGGTTGCGGATAATACCCAAACGATTGATGTTTTTGCAAAGATATGGTTGTTTAATCATTATTTGGATAGAATAATGGTTATTGGAATTTTTATGAAATTGTATAAATGTGTTTTAAGGGTAAAACCTAAGATTTTAAATCTCCAAATGCTTTGATTTTCTAATTTGTTGTATAAAACATTACATTGGAGATGATTTTTTTTAATTTCATAAATTTTCAAATTAAATAGAATATTTTATGAATTTTCTAAGGAGGAAATAGCTTAATTTTTAGTTTTAATTATTTAGAATAATTACTTTTGGCTCTGTAACTTTTGTACAGTAAAGAGAAGGATCTTCTCTAATTTCTGTGATTTTTTTGGATTTTTCCTAATTAATTTCGATTTACTACGAATTTATTATGCTTGATAAGCATATAAATTAATGATTAATTAAGAATATTAATTAATTAAAGTTGGGAAATATTTTGAACATGAAAATGGTATGCGGTAGTATTTATGAAAAGATTTGTTTATATCTAATATAAATTTGCCAAAATGTAAGATTTGGTGAACGTGCTTACTTTTAATAGAAATAAACTAGTTTTCATATTAATTACGTCACTACCATGGCGTAAATATCCTCTTTGATGACATTTTGATATATTCTAAGGGTGAAAGAGATTATGAGATTCGTCTTAGAATAGTGCTTGAGATGTTACGGCAACATCTACTATAGTTTATGAAGGTCAAAAACATCATTTCGTTAAAGAGTTTTATACTTGAAGGAAATTTAAATTTTGTTTTCCTAACCTTAGGCAGAGATTCAATGAGATATAGTGCGACAAGGTTGTCGCCTATCTTTTTATTAAGGGCAGATAGCCTTTAACTTTCTTCCTCGAAGTAGTCATTGGGGATACCAATGCCATTTTAAATTGTAAAATTAGACACTGCCATTGTGGACACCAATGTAGATACACTTTGACACACTAAATGTTTTCACTTCGACACTGATCTATATTAACCTAATAAGGCGGTGAGCCTATTGTTCAATAACTTCCATTCCAAACGTTGAGTCTACAATGCTCTTTTGATTATAGATGTCGACACCATCATTGGGGATACCAAAGTAGGTTGGTTTCAACAGACTAAATATGTTATTGACTTCAACTTCAAACCTTGGGTATATCATTTTTTGCTATTAGTAAGTTTTCCATGGATCAATTGGGGATACAAATGTATGTAACTTTGAAATGCTATCAATATAAGAGGATACATGTTGGTAACATGAATTAGATTAAAACATGTGGGTAACATGAATTAAATTGTTAAATATTGGGTTCATATTCATCCTAGGAAAACTATGGGATGTGAGATGGATAATCCACAACATGCCGGGGATGGATAGTTTCTATGAGAATAAGGAAGGGTTCATATTCATCCTAGAAAACTGTGGGATGCGTGATGGATAGTACACATCATTTTAAGTTAAATGGATTTTGTGTGATGGATAGTCGACATAATTTTAAATGATTAAACATTATGTAATTGGTAGTTAATATGGTAGGGGATGGATAATCCAAGTAATACACGTATATGAGATGTATAGTCCACATATTTCTGAATATGTTTAAATGTGAGATGGGTAGTCCACATAATATAAGAAGGGTAGTCATATTTAAAATAAGACGGATAGTTAGTTTAAATTATGATGGGTAGTCATTTGAAATTAAGATGGATAGTCTAATGAGTTAGAATCAGTAATCCAATATACGTTGCATGATTATAAATAATATTTTCTATATCATTGTGGTTGCAGGAGCACGGTACGTGGTTGTTATGTTTTGATAAGATACTAGTGAGGGGAAAATCCATTCTGCTCAAAGGTGTGGTCTACCTAAATATATGTTTTGGTTCGAGATGGTAGATTAATATTCATACTACACTGTTGTCTAACCCGAAGTTTTTGGTTTTCCACTTAAACTCTCAGATACTTATATGAGTAGGTCGGGAGTAAGGGCTTTTAGGTTCCAGTTAGACGAAAAACCTTCTGGAGATAAGCAAGAGGCAATCTAGCTAGTAAGAACTTTAATTGTTTCCATAGGGTAGTTTGGTCTTGTCTATTTGGATGTAATGAAAAAGTTGTATATTTTCCAAGTATTTGACTCTGATCAACCAAGACGGTGTCTTCATATGTCATTCTTGGAATATTTTGTAATAATTACAATTTCTTTAAGCGTGGGTTTACAAATGAGATTGTGTAATGAATATGAAATATCATTTGTGAAATGAAATGTGAAGATTTGCTATCAAATAGTGTTTGAAAAAATTTCGTATTCATGTGCTTCTGTATATTAATATTATTAACATAACCACATTTTATCGCCAAGAATTAACAATAATATATGAATGCAACATCCATAGCAGTTGGTATTGGGCCTCGGAATGGGATATGTTACAACTTGGTATCAGAGTATAGATTTATGATTAAAAGAATTTTAAATCTAGAGAGTTTTTGAAAACTTAATCCTAATTGACTCAAAGTAAAAGATTTGGGTTATGTTCTACGCTATACTAACGTTCCTGTATTTGCTATATATAAGTATATATTCTCCTCTTCCTCTTAGACTGTTCTTTTATTATTGGACCACCATCTTCTTCTATGCCAACTACAGCAGATAAAGGGAAAATTATGGTGGAAGGTACACTTTTGGTTCGGAGTATTCCAGTTAGGGTACTGTTGATACCGGTGCATCACATTCATTTTTATCATAGTATTTGGTTCATAGGTTATGCATAGAACCCATATACCTTGTTACTTCCTTGAGGATTGTGGTTCAAATAGGAGGGTATGCAACTCTCGGGATGAGATATGGCCAGCTAGAACTTGATTTGTTAGGTCACAAGTTTGCATGCAGTCTATACGTTTATGATTTCGTAGATTTCAAAAATCATTTTGAATATGGATTAGTTGGGTAAGTATGGGGCTAGGATAATTTGCCAGTATTGGAAAATATCATTGAGATGCCTTGATAGTCATAACCGAATCATCTTCTTAGTGGAGAATTCTGACAGGAGTAGTGGAGCTTTGTTAAGCGCAATGGATGTAGGCAAAGATATAAGTCAAGTTTGAATAACAAGAGAATTTGCAGATATCTTTGAGCCAGACAAAGGACTACTGCCGAAACGAGCTGTTGAGTTTCGGATAGATCTTGTGCCAGGAGCAGAACCTATGAGTAGACCACTTAGCAGGATGACACCGACCGAGATAAAGGAATTGAAGGTACAACTAGTGGATCTAGAAGGAAGAAATTTTATTGGTCTAAGCAGTTCGCCTTGGGGAGTGACCACGATATTTGTGAACAAGCCAGATGGGTCGTTAAGGATGTGTATCGACTATCATAAGCTAATGAAAGATGATAAAAATTAAGCATCCTTTGCCAAAAATTAATGATCTGTTTGATTATTTGAGTGGAGCCAAAGTGTTTTCCCAGTTGGATTTGGCAATGGGTTTCCATCAGTTGAGAGTGGCGGATGATAGCATCCCATTGACAGCATTTCGAACTTGGTATGGTTCGTATGAGTGGTTGGTGATGCCATTTGGATTGAAAAATGCACCTGCTTTCTTTGTGTACTTGATGAATCGAGTCTTCCGAGAGTATATGGATAGATTTGTGTTAGTGTTTTAGATGATATTTTGGTATACTCTAAGGATGAGAGAGAACATGAAGACTATCTTAGAGTCGTACTAGAGATGTTAAGGCAGAATCAGCTGAAGACGAAGTTTTTCAAGTGTCAATTTTGGAAGAAAGAGGTTAAGTTTCTAGGTCATATGGTCTCAAATAAAGGATTGTCAGTTGATCCAAATAAGATCGAAGCTGTGAATAATTGGAAGAAACCAGAGGCAGTGACCGAGATCAGAAGTTTTCTTAGACTTGCTAGCTACTACCGGAAATTAATCAAGGATTTCCCGCAGATAGTAGTGCCTTTAACTAAACTGACCAGGATGGAAATGAAGTTTGTTTGGTCCGACAAATGTGAGGAAGCATTCCTTAAGTTAAAGCATTTGTTGACCAATGCTCTAGTGTTAGTAGTTCCAGATGGAAACCAAGGGTTGGTAGTATACACCGATACGTATGGACTGGATTTAGAGTAGTGTTGATGTAGAGGGGCAAAGTCATTGCTTATGCATCTAGGCAGCTTAGACCGCATGAAATAAGATATCCTACTCAAGACCTAGAGTTGGCTACTGTTACTTTTGCCTTGAAGATTTTGAGACATTATCTTTTAGGGGAGAGATTTGTGTTATATACCGATCATAATTCTTAAAGATACTTATTCTCTCAGAAGGAGTTGAATATGCAGCAGCAGAGGTGGTTGAAATTTTTAGTTGCTTATGATTTCGGTATAGAGTATACTCCTAGGAAAAGAAATAAAGTAGCAAATTCCCTCAATAGAAAACATCAGAATGTGGAGTTATCAATGTTTGCATAATGGAAGGATCTAGAAGCCTTGGCCAGTTGCGGTGTGCAGCTGAAATCTACTGTTAATTCTAGTTAGGGGACTACTATGTTGTCTTGTTTAGAAGTTCGACCAGTGTTCATCGAGAAGATAGCTTATAAGTAGAGAGAGGATCCAATTTTAGTCGAGAGGAATAGAAGACTTGAGGTAGGATCAGAGTTCGATGATCTGAAGGATTTTCATCTTGACCAGAGAGGATGGTTGAGAAAGAAGGGACAGTTGTGCGTTCCAGATGTAGAGAGCTTAAGGAGGAAAATCCTGGAAGAATTCCATCGATCTAAGTTTACGATCCATCCTAGAGGGACGTCAAAGATGTGTCAAGATATTGGAGCTTCTATTGGGAATGCATAAAGAGTGATGTCGGCTTGTGGGTTAGACAATGTGTAAACTGTCAACAAGTGAAGGCTGAACATCAAAACATGAATGCGTTACTTCAGCCTCTAGGGATTTCAGTATGGAAATGGGATTTTATATCCATGGATTTTATAGATAGGTTGCCAAGGCAAAGCAGAGGAAATGGGAGTATATAGGTTATTGTGGATAGGTTAACCAAAAGTGTCCATTTCAATCTAGTAACATCGACCAGGACGGCACATGATTTGGCAAATTGAAGGACATAGTTAGACTTCATGGAGTTCCTAGTAGCATAGTCAACGATAGAGATGCTTTATTAACTAGTGAATTTTGGAAGAGTCTGTAGAAAGTGTTGGGCACCAAACTCAAAATGAGCACCACATATCACCTACAGACGGATGGACAGACAAAGAGAGTCAATAAGGTACTTGAGGATTTGTTGAGAGCTTGTGTGTTGGATTTTGGAGGATCTTGAGAGAATCACCTGCATTTGGTTGAGTTTTCCTATAATAATAGTTATTAGACTAGCATAGGAATGACGCCTTATGAAGCTTTGTATGTAAGGCCATGCTAATCCTTTTTATGCTGGTTGGAGAATGGAGACAGATTGGTCTTAGGTCTAGATTTGATAAGTGAGGCATCAAAAAAGATTGAGTTAATCTGAGAATGGATGAAGGAAGCTCAATCCTTTCTCGGATTAGCTCAATCTTCTCTGTCGCCTCTCTAACCAGATCTGGACCTAAGACTCATCTGCCTCCAGTCTCCAACCAACATGCTGGTGATTTGTATGGCCTTCCATACAAAGCTTCAAAAGGCGTCATTCCTATGCTAGTTTGATAACTATTGTTATTGGAAAACTCAACCAAATGTAAGTGATCTTCGCAAGATCCACCAAATTATAATACACAAGCTCTTAGTAAATCCTTGAGTACCTTATTGACTCTCTCTGTCTACCAATCTATCTGAGGGTGATATGCAGTACTCATCTTAAGCTTGGTACCTAACACTTCCTGTAGAGTCTTCCAGAATTCACTAGTGAACAAATCATCTCTATCGCTGACTATAATACTAAGAACTCCATGTAGTCTAACTATGTTTTTCATGAACAACTTAGCTAAAACAAGTGCAATTCTGGTTGACTTGACTGAAATGAAATGGGCCTTCTTGATCAACCTATCCACTATGACCCATATACTTTCATTTCCTCTCTTTAACCTTGGCAACCCATCTATAAAATTTATGGATATCAAATCCCATTTCCAAACTGGAATCTCTAAAGGCTAAAGCAATCCACTTGGCTTCTGATGTTCGACCTTCACTTGCTGATAGTTTGCACACTTTCTAACCCACAAGCAAACATCCATCTTCATACATTCCCAACAAAAGCTTTCTTCATATCTTAATACATCTTGGTCCCTCCAAGATGAATCATAAACTTGGACCAATGACAAGCTCCAAGAACTTCTTTCCTTAAGTCCTCAACATTCGGAACACACAATCATCCCTTCTATCTCAACCATCCTATCTGGGTAAGACTAAAATATTTAGATCATCGATCTCAGTTCCATCCTTTAGCCTTCTAATCTTCTCGGCTAATACTAGATCATCTTTCTATTTAGAAGCAATCCTTTCGATCAACAATGGTCAAACTTCTAAACTGAATAACATGGTGTTTCTCTGATTAGAACTAGCAGTCGATCTTAACTGCACGCCATAAGTAGTCAAAGCTTCTCAATTTTTTCATTCTGCCAACATAGCTAACAATATTTCTGATGTCTTCTGCTAAGAGAATCCGCTACCTTATTTTCTTTCTTAGGAGTATAACCTATACCTAAATCATAAGCAGCTAAAACTCCAACTACCTCTTCTGTCTGATATTCAGCTCCTTCTGAGAGAATAAGTACCTTAAGCAATTATGATATGTATATAGCTCAAATCTCTTCCCTAAGAGAAAATGTCTGCA
The DNA here is from genome assembly GCA_030765085.1 of Allium cepa. Taxonomy (NCBI): domain Eukaryota; kingdom Viridiplantae; phylum Streptophyta; class Magnoliopsida; order Asparagales; family Amaryllidaceae; genus Allium; species Allium cepa. The sequence continues at coordinate 922,332,538 of CM060931.1, read as the reverse complement.
GATCTTCAATGCAAAGATCATCACTGCCAACTCCAAGTCTTAAGTAGGATATTTCACTTCATGCAGTATAAGCAGTTGTGAAGCATAGGCAATAACTTTACCCTTCTGCATCAACACAGCTACAAGTACAGTCCCACATGCATCTGTATACACCACCAACCCTTGGTTTTCGTCTGGACCTATTAATACTGGTGCATTGGTCAACAAATGCTTTAACCTAAGGAATGATTCCACACATTTTTCAGACCAAATAAACTTCACATCCTTCCTGGTCAACTTAGTCAAAGGCGCCGCTATCCAAGAGAAATCCTTAATAAATCTCTGGTAATTGCTAGGTAGTCCATGAGAACTTCTAATCTTAGTCACCATCTCTGGTCTCTACCGGTTATTAATAGCTTCGATCTTTTCGACTGATAACCCTTTCTCTGAAACCACGTGACAAAGAAACTTAACCTCCTTCTTCCAAAAATGACACTTGAAAACTTCTCTTTCAGCAGATGTTGCCTCAGCGTCTTGAGCACCACTTAAAGATGATCCTCATAATCTCTCTAATCCCTAAGAATATAATCATCTATAAATACCAATACGAACCTATCCAAGTACTCTTTGAAAACTTGGTTCATTAGATCCATGAAGAAAGCCGTTGAATTTGTTAACCCGAATGGCATTATAAACCACTCATACAAACCATACCTAGTTCAAAATGCTATTACTGGAATACTGTACTATACTACTCTTAACTGATGGAAATCTATCACCAAATCCAACTGGAAAACACTCTAGCTTTACACAACTGATCAAATAGATCATCTATTCTCAGCAAATGATACTTATTCTTAATCATCTTCTCGTTCAACTTTCGATAGTCGATACACATGCGCAATGACCCATTTGGCTTCTTCACGAATATAGCGGCTGCTCCCAAAGAACTACTTGGTTTAATAAAATTCCTTCCTCATAGATCCACTAACTGCACCTTCAATTCCTTCATCTCGGTCGGTTTCATCCTGCTAAGTGGTCTACTTACAGGTTCAGCTCCTAGCACAAGATCTATCCGTAACACAATAGCCCATTTCGAGGGTAGTCGTATAACTGGCTTAAAGACATCTGTAAATTCTATTGCTACTTAAACGTGACTTAACTCTTCTCCTACTTCCATAGCACTTAACAAAGTACAACTACTCTTGTCAGAATTTTCCACTGAGAATATAATTCAGTTATGACTATCAGGGAGTCTTTGTGATATCTTCCTGTCCTTGCAAAATATCCTAGCCACATACTTACACAACCAATCCATACCCAAAGTAATGCCGAAATCTACGAAATCAAAAACATATAAACTGCATGCAAACACATGGCCTAACAAATCAAGTTCTAACTAGTCATATCTCATCCCTAGAGTTGCATATCCTCCTATCAAATTCGCAACCCTTAAGGAAATAACAAGGTATGTGGGTTCTAAGAATAACCTATCAACCAAACACTGAGATATAAATGAATGTGATGCACTGCTATCAAATAGTATCTTAACTGTATACTCTAAATCGAAAAAGTACCTTCCATCATCGTCTTCCCTTTCTCAGCTGCAGTTGGCCTAGTAGATGATGGTCCAACAACATGAAAATTTCCCTGTCTGCCCTGACTAGTTCTGGGCATTGATTCTTATAATGCCCTACCTCATAGTTGAAGCACTTCACATTCTTCTTTTCTGCAGCTTTCTTCCCTTTGGCTAACCGGCACTCATGAGGATGATGACCTTTCTTGTCACGCTTAAAGCAAACTAACTCCGCTTTTGTCTTCTTGGTAGCTTCTAACTTCTAGGCTCCCTTCTTTTTAAAGAAATTTCTCTTCTTTCTCTAAGAACCTTGGACCGGCTTTTATCTAGCACAAATAGAAAGAACTTCCTCATGTCGGATCGCCATCGATCTCCACAAACAAGGATCACGGATATGTGTCAGGATCGCCCTGGTAATCTCAGGACTCAATCACCGAATGAACCTCTCACCCCTTCTAATGACAGTGTCAATAGTAGCGTACCCATATCGGGAAAATTCATCAAACTTAGTAGCATATTCAATTACCGTCATCTCTACCTGCACTAAATCCATAAACTCTCTCATAAATGCCGACCTGGCAACTTTGGACAGAAACCTCTATTCAAATCTCCTTCTAGAATCTATCCAAGTCAACCCAACAATAACACTATTCCATCAATAAAGTGCTTCCCCTTGGCTTCCCTTTTACTCATCATCCAAACCCAAATCGGTGAAGATTCTCTCACAGTGCAACAACCAATTCTCAACTTCTATGACATCCTCCGTTCCCATTATCGAGTTTTCCACCAAGAATGGTGTAGTTTTTACTTAGCCTAGCATAATTATTTCCAACTAGAGCCATTGGATTAGCTATTCCTGCATTCCCACCAACTCCAGCAGCTACTCTTGCTTGCATCATATTGATGAAGAACTGATATATCGTTCCCATACCCACTGGTGGATTTCAAGCACCCCCTTTGGCATCTGCATTTTGTTAGCATTAGCCTGTTGACTCAGGTTTCTCCTGATGGGTCGAACATTTCTATTAGTTGTGGTGCTTCCTCCACTAAGATTTCCTCTTCTGTTTCTTGCCACCATATCTTCTTTCTCATAAATCTGCATACGAGCCTTAGTAGGATATAGAAGAACGGTCTAAGAGAGAGGGTGATATGTATATGTATATTGTGTGTGTATATATATATATATATCAAATATAAGTAAATTACTATAGCGTTATCCGAACCTCGATCTTATTTTTTGATTCATTGGATTATGTTTTTGAAAAATCTTTTAGGTTTAATTTTCGTTTAAGTTTCATAAACCTAAGCTATGATACCAACTTGTAACATCCCCCACTTGGAGACCCAAAACTAACGGCTACAGATGCTACAGTCATCCATAGTTATTAATACTCAACAACCAAATGCAGTAATGTTAGATTCATTGATACAGCAGAAACACATGGATATAAATAATCACATATTTAAAAAAAACTACTTTTCTCATTACATTTCAAATCCCACCTTGGAGTGTTCACCTCATCTTCCGTCGTTGGTCTAGCACTTCTAGATGACTTTTGAGTAAGCACCATTTCTGAAAGCCCTTTCATTTCTAGCATCTTTTGTTTCAAACTCTTTATCTTAGCTTCGTTATTTTGGGGTTGCACTGTAGATAATGGTTGGCCCATTTCCACTACTTCTAAGTTGAAAGTGGGAGCAACATTTTCCTCCAATGTTGTCATGTGTACTACATCCTCATTCATATGACTAAGTTGTTTCGATTTCATTTTTCCTAAAATAATAATTTGATTCATTAACTCCGAAAAGGAAAATTAAATAAGTTGGAGGTTTAAGACCTCCTTTTAGCATCAAAAATTTTAAACCAAAAATGGTATAACATCCTAGAAGTCGATATTGAAAAGTTAACTCTTGACTTTAACATATGTAGGTAAATAACCACATGTTATTAATCAATGATTTTGTCAAAAGCGCTAAGATCCAACTTGCCATCATAAGACTAAGTGTTTGATAAATCAATAATAAAAGATGATAATAGATCCTTGAGAGAAAGCCTAAAATCATTTTCCATTCTTTGGTTTTTGGACTAGATATACCATAGTGGACTCGACATCATTAAAGAAATATAGGATCGTAATGTTGCATCCTTCTACGTGAAATGTTAGATAAGATATTCTCTCAAGGACTTATGTCACATTATATGATCATAAGAAAATGTAGAAGATGTGACAAGTTGGGGATATGACCTATCAAGAATGATAATAGACCATATGCCCTTTTTTCTTCCATGTTTGAGAATTCAATGCTCATATAAACATGCACATATAAGCTCGCAATTTCCTTAAGCTCGATGAGAATGACCATGTCAAGGCTATGCATCTGATTGTTAAAGGTTCATTGACTATGTTCGGTCGAGCTTTGAACTTTATGACCGTCCCATATCGAGCTATGCAACTGGAATAAAGACATCATGAAGTTTAAAGCTTGTCGAGGCTAATCATGTCGAGTTTTGAAATCGGTGAGTTTAAGTATTTGCAAGCCCAAATTAATAATGATTGAATAAATCATAGTTAATGTCTATAAGCTAATCCAAGTCTTTGTTTCTATTGATAAAAAATGATTACAATTAAGTTCAGCTTTTCCCAATTCGATTTAGGATTTGCTAGAGTATAATTCAAGAACATAAGAGATAAAATGAAAAAAAAACCAGCCTCTAACATGGAGCTCCTTGGCCTCTATTTATAAAGTTGGGTGGGTAGTAGCTACTGCTAATCTTTAACCTCGCCATGCTTCAGCGTCGTCGAGCATTGATGATAGCAGCCTTATTAGTTTCAATATGGACAAAGTCATCACGCTTTGATGCTTTTGTTTTTGTTCCTTTATAATGAGACCTCAATATGACCTCAATGCTCGAAGCCGTTCTTCCTGATGATCCTCATTGCCATTAAAGCGCGACATTGATGGTATTGATGAACCTCGACAACAACGGTTGTCGAGATGCCTATATAAGGTTGATGCTATGTTACTTCTTGATCCTTGATGATGTATATAATTTTTGGTACTCGTCATCGACATGAAGTGGCCTGTTTTTTAAAAAAAACTCGACATCAAGGGATAGGAGTCACATACTTCTTTTATCAACATCTTGTGTTCTTAAATGTCGACAAGGACTTTGACGTTGATATTCATCTTTGCATATAAAGCTTTAGACCTCGACATGAGCCCCTGCTTCAGACCTCGACATGAGCTCCCACTTCAGACCTCGGCATAAACCCTTGCTTCAAACCTCGGCATGAACCATTGCCTCAAATCTCGACATGAACCCTTGCTCTCGGCATTGGGTTCTTGGCTCATATCGTTTTAAAATTATTAGGATATCACATCAAATGAGTGCTATAATTTTAGGGACTCTAAAATAAGTTTACCAATGGACATATGTTAGTTTCGTATGTATAATCATGTAAAACTTAAAATAATGTAAACATATATTAATATATACCATACCTACCTCGCCTTTCTGTCGTATGCAACTCGGTTTTACCTCTACTGAAATATAATTAAAAATAATATTATGGTAGTAAATAATATGAATAAGCAAATATTAAATTGTTCTCTTTCTCTCTACATACGTCTTAAATTGTCAATTCTAGGTTCAAACAGCAACTTTGATGTGAGACCCAAATCAAGATAAAAAGGTGAAATAGGTATATGACCGTGCATCATCACAGAAAATGTCACATTATTATTTTATGCAAATTATTCAATAACCTATTAAATTATGTTTGTATACTCTTTAAAATACATGCAGCAACTATACATACAATACATCTATGGTGAATCCAATTCCAAAGGATGATCCTTGAAGATGAAAAACTAAAAAATGCACTAATGTATTTGCAACTGTGTGTGCATGTGGTAGAAAAATGAAATACCTTTTCCTTCAAGTCCTCAACATAAGCATCTTGTAGAGAAGACCTATTTTTAAGTTCTTTTTGATCATCTAGATTAATTACCATATCTGCAGAATCTAAGTGATAATAACAAAGCAGGCCAATATTTGAATTGAAGAAACTAATGAAAACTGGATATATTTATATCATAAAGAACCAGGAAAAATTAAAAGCCTAATAAATATATAATTATTAGAAAGGAAAATGGTTGGTACAGGTACAAAATGAAGTTGATGGCTTAAAAGATAATATACATAAGCTTAGTGTAGGAAGAAGCAGAGATTATGGAGTATTAAACAAGAGAATGCATCTTGTTAGGACCCATAATTTCACTGCTTTGAAAATGAAATATTTAATTCATTTAAATATTTAAATATTCAGATATAGGATTTTCAAACATAAATAATCATTTTTATGTGAAAATAAGAAAAGTAAACTTATTCTTAGAATTGAATAAAGATTTTGGACTTTTACTGTAACATTCACAAAATTGACAAAAGCCGGTATTGGATAAAATTGGATATGCGGTCAACTAATTGTTTTAAAAATTGAATAAATCCTTTTAAAATCATTATATAACTGTAATAATCAGTTGATAAAAGTTTTATAACTATAAACATTTATTTTATAATGATTGACAAATTTTGTCGCGCATTGACAAGATCAATGTCGTATATTTACACATGAATTTTGATATTGTTTTATAAGTCAAATACACTTTTTTTAAATAATTAAAAATGATAATGAACTTATTTTCAAGTTTGGTTTACATAAGTAAGTAATGTAACAAAAACGTCAAAACGTGACCATGAAATATTTTATTGAAAATCAACGTTTTGTCAAACAAAAGTTGTCACAACGTTGTTGCACCTTTATTTTCATATACATGAACACGTATTTAAATAAGGTAAGTAATAACAAAGTTACTAAATAAGTTTACTTTTACTAATCATGATTAGAAAATTATAGAATATCATTAGTAAAAGTAAGCATAAAATGGCAAAAATGTCAAAATCAAATCTAAATAAAATCTTACTTTATTTTACTTAATTCTTAAGTGATTAAGACATAAAAAGTGATGTGAAATGGTGATGGTAAGTGTACAATAAAATGAGATTAGTTTAAGTTGAAGTAAGGGTATTTTAGTCTTTTTACATAATAATATTTCAAACTTTTTCTATAAACAACAACCCATTTTTTCACTTTTTCACACTTCTTCTTCTTCTTCATTTTCAAGCTTCTTCTTTCCACTTTCATGGCTTTCATGCCTTAGGAAAATAATGGAAAAATATTATAAAAAAAAGGTAAAGTAAAATATAGTATTCTACCCCAAAACCAAGTGCAAACTCCTCTCCTCCACCTCCTAAACTTAGGAACACCACCTCCCCAAGCCAAGGCCGAGCTCCTCCAACCTCCTAAGTTAAGACCGAACCATGATGAAGAAAGAAGTTCAGGAAGCGTCGATTCAGGAAAAAGAGAAGGAAGTGCTATCGAAATCAAAGAGAAGTCTACAAAAAAGTTTGGTGGAGTGGAACTAATTGTGAATGCTCGTATTTACTAACTAATCCATAAATTATTTCAAGTATAATGATTTGAAAGTTTAAATTTGTTGGATGGTTAAGTGTTTGATGACTTGGTTGCAAATTGGTTGACTATGTGATTATTTATGTGGTTGATAACATGGTTTAATAATGATATAAGAAATGATTAGTAATTAACCATAGTAAATTAAATGAGAATTAAATCTATACAAATATGTATAAGGAAATTATTTAGCATCTTAATGATATTAAATAATCTAAAAAGGTTGAAAATTATATTATAATAATATAATATTATAATATGAAATGGAATATGAGTTTGAAACATGAAAATATTGTTTAAAATGAGTTTGAATAATTTACAAATGTTTTATAAACATATAAGTGTTTTCATGAATTTTGAAAAGAAATTGAAAAACGAGTCAAAAATAGGCGCGTTGTGTAATTGTAGTTCGCGGTTTCGCGCCATAAAAGTTAAATGAATGTATAGAATGTAATTTAGCTCGGAATTCTTTGAGATAAGAATTTTTTGAACATTATATCCGTAGTTTTCTAATGAATAAATGAAGATTTCATCTTGTATATTTTAAAATAAGTCCAAAACAATTTTTCAAAAAAATTACACTTTTGTAGTAAAGTGACCATAGTTTAAAATTAATATTTTAAATATTTTAAAAATATGAAATAAATTCTAAAAATATTTTAAAATATTTTTAAAATAATTTAAGTTGAAAAGATAGATTTCTAAATGACATAAAAGTCATTTTGAAGTATATGGCTTTAAAAGCACTTTTTGTAACTTTTTTGCAAGGCTTTTGCAACTCTTTTTAATAACTTATAAATTTTGGATTTAAACTCAACAATCCTCTTTCAAATCTTTTACAAATGTTTTAAAGAATAATTTAGTATTTTGAATAATGATTTGGAAGTTTAATGATTCATTTCTAAAATGAAGATTAATAATTGAGTATGCAAAATTGACTAATACATTTGTTCCGCCTGTGAGATCTAAATGGTAAAACAACGTGTGTAACTAAGGTTAGGGATGAAGCAACCAGTACGCTGAACTTACCCGGCCTTCATTTTATCTTTTAGACGAGGGGTGGAACAGATCGAAGAGAAAGCATGGATACTCTAAAATTTATGTTAAAGTGTTCCTAAATAAAAGACGAAATCAAATAGAATTATTCCAAGTTAAAAAAGGTTTAAATAAATCAAATGATTCGATAGGTTTCAAAGAAAGGCTATAATGATTCCATATCCACTACAAGAATATTTTATAAAAACTTATATCTATCGAAGATGGTTGATAAAAAGAAATGCAAAAATGAATCATCAAATCTTACAATAATCATTTTTTATTGATGATTGGTACGATGGAATCTGAATCGTATTTGGGTGATTCCTATCTGAAAAACCAGGATCGGATTTGGGTGATTCCTATTCGAAAATCCCTTCAAACTAATTTTCAAAATAAAATATATTGACAACAATGATCATTGATGATGAAGATCTTCATGCTGTAGGACTACTTGACATTAGTCATATGATGCGAAATTTAATATCTAGGGTGGCAGTAGTGCTCTGTTATGAAAATCTTTTTTTTACAAGAATATAATTTGATGTTAAGAAACAAATTCTTGATTAAGATTTAATGAATGATTTGGGAATATTTTTCTTAAGTTAAGAGTTATAACTTGAATATAAGAAGTCTTTGATTAAGATTAAAAGAATGATTTGGAAAGGTTTTCCTTAGTAAAAGAGAAAATGATTTGGAATTATTTCAGGATTTAAGAAAGGTATAAATAAACCAAATGATTTGATAAATGAGGCTTAATGATTCCATATACTCTTGAAAATAAAATGGAATAAATTGAAAAGAATATATCTAAGAAAGATATTTGATTTAAACAAAAGATGAAGTAATTGATTGATGTTTGATAATCACCTATATACCTAAATGCCATTTTATTGATAATTGATTCAAATGTCCGACGTCGGATTTGGGTGATTCCTATTCGAAAACCACTACGCACAAATGTATACATTCGAAAGGGAAGACATGTTGAAGATGATGATTATTGGAGACCGAGATCTTTATTAGCGAAAGGACTGCTTGTTGACATTCTCTGCATCGCTCCTAATATAGAGATATTTATTATAGCAGTAGTATCATTGTGTTTTGAAATCTTTGGATTGCAAGGACTACACGCTACTAATGGTATTAAAAGGAGTGCCTTTGGTTTCTTCAGTCCTAGAATGAACTTGTACGGATGAATGTCTGACATTACATTTCTGATCATATTAATTGAAGTCTATCAACGTATCATCTACTTCGTGGCAGAGAAGGCATCTTCTCTTAGCTTAACACCCTTTTCTAAGACATACGAGCTCAAGAGTTATACGTTTGTAGAAATAAGTTGTGTGATTAAGGAATGATAATATGGAATTTAAAGTGGAATCTATTATGATCCAAGCGCGGTTTTGTATGAAAAGCATGGCTTTGTCTATGTTGAACGTAACCTCACTCCTAGGACTCACATCTCGAAAATGAAATGGGAACTATGTTACATATTTTAGGCTTAGTATGACTAGGGTGGCATATGATCTAGGTCACCAAGGTGTCCATACGGGACCCTTATTTTATGGTATAGTGGCATGTGAGTCCTTATACGAGAAGCCATCGGATATCAAGAAGTGTGGCAATATGAGGAATAGTGGTGTGTGAGTCATTGCATGAAAAACCATCGGGTTCCGGTTGCTATGCTGGGTTATCGAGGTTCCCTATCATGTTGGAAAATCCAATTCCAATACGAGCTTTACAGTATTGATGTATTCCTAAAATAGCTGTAATAACTTGCAAACATTTCAGCTGCCCCTTTTGTATCATATATTCCGTCTGGTATATTCCGTTGACCTAGTCTGGATATATTTCCCTGGACTTAGTCCAGGTATTGATACCTTATTTGATAAGTTTATTTGAAAGATGTTTTCCAAAAGATTGTCATTAAAGATAATATCAATTTTTTTGGTAATAAAAGTGTTTTGGTTATCATAAGGTAAAAACTCATCAGTATTTATATGTGGGTGTGTTCTTGTGAGATACTTTTTTTCAAAGGTTTTGATAACATCGTCATTTAAAATTTCGAGTATCTCACGCTGGTTTATCAAGCCTGATTTGGGTATTTTTAATACTCAGATCAGATCCGAGTTGTTTTAGGATTAGCTGAAGAAGCTTGAAGTTTCCAGAGGAGGGCTGTAGACATCATATGGATGTATTCTATTATCCGCTGCATCTATTGCAATTATTTTGTTTTTTTCAGCATTTGTAAGGACAGAATTTATAACTATCCAAGCCGAATCTAGGTTAGACTCTGATATTGTATATAAAAGATTTCCACTGTAAAGATTATTATTGAAATAATATATGTTATTCCATTCATGTGAGATTTTTTTCTGTCTTTATTTTCTTTCTACTATTAATGATCCACTTGTTCGTGCAATTTGAGTTGGACATGTGTGGATTATTGTTGATTCAAAGTGTATGGAAAAATAGGCCAAAATCCAAGTGCCGACGAAGAAAATGAAAGGTATGTACTGCACTACATGATAACTACCTTATATTTAAAACATAAATTAGTCATTTTCCTTGTATGTATTCTTCAATTCGGAGAATAAAAGGCCAGATGAACATTTTCTATACATGCTCTGTGTGAATAATATTTGAAAATATTGATATATTGTACAGTTGCATTAGAATAGAATGAATCCTTTTACATTATACGTTAGTAATGATGAATGAATTCATTTTATAACATTGACTATATGTGCATGAGTCAAATTTATGCTATCCAATCACTATGCGATATAGAAGTATTGGGATTAGTGTAATTGTGTCATAGTGGGGATTTAATACTTTGTTTTAGTTTCAACAGAATACAAAACTATTATGAGCTATACCCATCTTGAATTAAATAGCTCACAACATACTTGTAGATATATCAACTTGAATTAAACACTAGTGTGACAAGCAACTCTAGGCATAGGTTTCAATTTTTGAATACTCCAGATATGATTTTCCTCCTTGCAATAGCAACATTCAAACTAGGTTATCCTAGATAAGAGAATCCTCCTTGCAGTGACAGCTTTAAAATCGTCGATAGACACTAGAGCAACCTTGCTTCTCTCATCATAATAAAATAATCCTCGACATCATCAGGCTACAGCTCGATAGTCAAGAGTAAATAAAACATGAGGTGGTCATGTAACTAGGTGAATTGGGGAGGAGGTGGACGAATAGGGAGGGCAAGAGGTTGGATTGGAAGAGTGGAAAAGGGAGAGGGAGGCGAGAGTGGGGAGGAAGGATCAGGTCTTTCATGGTTAAAGAGGAAAGGAAATGATTTTGGTTTTAGGGTTAGGAATTTTTGGGAGCTTAGCGGTTTAGGGATAGCTTGAGTGGAGAATGAAGTAAATTCATATGCCTTGATGGAGAAAGCGGGAAGATGTAAAACAAAGGCGGGAAGATGAAAAAAAAAGTTAGACAAGTAAATTTGAAAGAGCAGGTTGCAAGCTCATCGATTATTAGAGCATCTTTAGCCCTCTTATGCTATAATGTCATGAATCAATTATGTGGCATAGTTTGTTTAACATTATGAAGAACATACTGAATTAATTCATTTCAAATTACAAAATTATAAATTTTTTACTCCAATGCAATTTTAGTAAAACGAACTAACATCGATTAATTTTGATTATGTATAATCTTATTAGTGGTGCTTATTAACTGAAATTGTGATGTAGAATGTCTACTATTAGACATTCTCTTTCAAAATGTCTAGTAAAAGTCTTAACACATCATCATTCACATTTACTCTACAATACCATTGGAGAAACAAAGTTGAAAAAATATATTAATTACCTATGTGGCATTGACATTGTGATGTAATAACATCATAGTTGGAGATGCTCTTAGATAGCATTATTAAACATTAATCTTAATTATTAATTATTACTTCTTAATTATTTAATAATTATTATTAATTAATAAATAATAAAAACTAATTACTAATAATTATTTATTATGTGACACCCCACCTCTATACCCACGCTAGCCAAGGACACTACGGTGTAATGCCGTCAACTAGCGTGGAGAATAAGGCTGTTGAGGAGTGACCATCTGTATAATTGCTTTGTGCGAGTACCGATATGGCAGATAAAAATATAATTTTCATCACAAGTTGAAATCCGACATACCGACACAAACTCAAAGCTACTACATAGTGGCTTTATGAAATCTTCGGAAACAAGTATAGAAATATCATAACACAAATCAGTCATAGAAGTTCATATCACAAAGGCGGAAATACATATGAATATATATATATATATATATATATATATATATAACACTTAAAAGTGTGCATCAGAGTAGTAGTCTAACAAGATCCACAATATCACAAAAGAATAGTTACAAGTGCTACACAAAAGAATAAGTATACATCAATGAGTCTATATCTCAAATGTATACAACCAAAAACCACTAATCTAAGTAGTTAGCCAAAAGTCAGGATAATAATAATCCCATATGAGGAGTCAAGCAGAAGCATCTGTAACATCTCGGTCTGACCTGAGTATTATTTAATAAGAAAATAATAAACGGACCAGTCTAGCTATAAATATCAGATAGAATGAGGTAGGATAATAGATGCGATTAAAACATATGATAACGAAATTGTCATACTATATAAAGTATACATCAACGAACAACAAAAGTCATACAATATCACAAGAAATCTCAAAGCACTAAAAAGAACGTCATATTCTTTATTTTATTCACCAAATCACAATTATTGACGATCATATCAATGCCAATCGGAAAAGTTAGTGAAACACAAATTCACTAATGCACAAAAATGGATAAAGCTTATCAATGCAAATCACAAAAATTGGTGAAACACAAATTCTAGAAATCGATCAATAGAAATCCAGAAATCACAAAAAGGGGAAAGAGGCCTATCACTAGAACGGGAGCATGAAAACTCACCAACACGTGTATCACAAAACGGAAAGCTATTCCATGGTTGCTAACCATTAATTTTGAGCCGAGGGTCCACTAAAATGGCCCGAAGACCATGAGCCGAAGCTCCACTAAAACGGCCCGAACACCATGGGTCGCTACCCCACCAAGCCGAAGCTCCACAGAAATGGGGTTTAGTCTCCCTCACAGACAAAGAGACATTGCACATTGCTACTCTAAATCACAAAATGATCATCATTGATCGATAATTGTAAATTACACTAAGCTAGTAAATAAAAGAGTTTAGCTTCATGTCCCATAACCACTAGCTTAACTTGATTATTTACGAACAAATTATAGACTTCCACTCGAGGTTAAGTGTAAATTACACTAAGCTAGTAAATATATGAGCTTAGCTTCATGTCCCATAACCACTAGCTTAACTTAAATATTTACGAACCAACTGTAAGTCTCTACTCGAAAATTGTCAAAAGAAATTCAATCGAACAAGTCCAAGAATAAACCGACGAAGTAAACGCAAGCGTTTCATACCACTTGTTTTACTAAGCCATTTAATTAGATTTCTCATACGAATGAGGTAAATGTTTGTATATACTAGTAGATTGGAAAACGGTTTAAGAAACGAGCTTTGTAATAAAATAGTGTTGAAATCATTTTGATGAAAGAGTTTTGATATTTACTACTAGTATTGAAACCTTTATATTTTTAAAGTGACAAATCACAAAAATGATTGTAGAACAATCAATCACCAAAATTCGCATTCAAAGACGAGAATAAAATCCAAAGAAATCGATACCGAATCCATCAAAATGGATATTCCCAAAAATCCCGAAGAAAATGTCATCAAAGTTGATAATAAATGATTGAAACAAATCGAAATCAACACGAATCGATAAAATTGGAATTCTTAAACAAAATATGCAAGAAGGAAAAACATAGCAGATTCAGACGTCTGGATCTGAAAAATTAGAAGTTTTCCAGAACGAAATTCAGACATCTGAACCAAATGTTTCAGACGTCTGAAATAGGCGTTTTTAGCCTATTTCCTTTCTGTTTGAAATCGAGCCAATTCAGACGTTTGAAATTCCAGATTCAGACGTCTGAAACTGGAATTCAGAGCATTTCCTAAACTTCGACCAAAAATGGTCAAATGAATATCAGAAGCGATCGGACGAGCAAATGACGACTAAGGATTTAGGCCACGGGACAACCCAGCCTCAACGGCTCTTCCATACGTCTCAAATATCAATGTCCAAATATCCATAATAGGATTTTCATAGATTTTGATTTCAAAACATCGAAAATTGGAATATACACCAAATCAATCCAAACCAAAATAAATTGCACAAGAATAAGTGTTAGGAATTCATACCTAACAATCAAAGATATTTATAGACTAAGATGTAAGATAAAAATCTCACCTTTGAACCCAAAAACAATGAATGAGAAGCTTGAAGACAAGGGAAGATCAACCACACTTCAATCTCAACACAAGAAGCTTGAATCTAAGCTTAAAAGAGAAACATTTCCCAAATTAGGTTTAGGAATTTTCTGAAATCAAAGAGAGAATGAGTTGGAGAAGAAGGAGATGATACTTACCAATGCTTCTCTTTGAATTTGGAGCTAGAACTTGATTTGCAAATGGAAACTAGGGCTTAGGATTTTAATTCCTTTTCTTTTCCCCCATTATTCTCTTTAGAACTAAAAAGATAAGGAAGAGGAAATGAATGAAGAGAAGTGGTTCAGTTTGGGGTATTAAGTTGGCTAGTGGGCTGAACACAAAGTGAAAAAGGTCAAATTTTTAGCTAGCTCCAAACATATCGAAGTTTATACTTAAAAAGGTCGCAAACGCCATTTTGAACTCAATGGGGGTGATCTTGAGTCCTAATTTGACTATTTGCAAAAAGTAGCTTTTCTGACTAAAATCCGACTAACGATGAAATATTTAAATAAAATATTTAAATACTCAATCGTAAAATATGCAGGTTGTTACAAACTCCCCTCCTTAAAGAAATTGCGTCCTCGCAATACTTAAGAAGAAAATAAAGAGTAACAACCATAAAAGCATATCAACACAAAAGAAAATTTGAAATAAGAAGTTCACCCTAAAGAGCACAAGAGAGTATGTTGCTCATAAGTCAAATAGGTGAAACTTCAGCTTCTTCAACAACACCGGGCTCAAGAATAGAATCGGGAACTCGAAAGCATTTCCGTAACCGAGAGACGTGGAATACGTCATTAACAGTGGAAAACTGAGCCGGTAATAAAAGGGGATAAGCCAGGGAACCAATACGTTCGATGATGGGAAATGGACCAATATATCTAGGTGCTAATTTTCCCAATCAACTGAAACGCACAACACCCTTCATAGGTGAAACACGAATAAACACGATATCTCCCACAGAAAATTCTAATTTCCTTCTTCGGTTATCGGCATAGGATTTTTGTTTACTCTAGGCTTCTTTCATCCTACGACGAATAAAGTCAATCTTTTCTGTGAAATCACGAATAAAATCTAGACCTAAAACCAGCCTCCCACCGACCTCAAGCCAACAAGAAGGAGATCGGCATGGCCTTCCATAGATGCCTCGAAAGGTATCATACCAATACTAGATTGGAAGCTATTATTATAGGAAAACTCAACAAGAGAAATATGATCTTCCTAACTTCCACCAAAATCAAGAACGCATGCACAAAGAAGATCTCCAAGAGTTTGATTCACACGCTCGGTTTGTCCATCGGACTAAGGGTGATAAGCGGTGCTAAAATTAAGCTTTGTTCCCAAAGCTTTTTGAAGACTCTTCCAAAATCCACTAGTAAACAATGGATCATGATCAATAACAACAGAAGTAGGAACTCCATGCAATTTAACAATTTTTTTTGATAAATAGTTTGGCCAAAAGAGGAACGGTCCGATTAGACCGAACGGGAATAAAATGGGCGGATTTAGTAAGTCTATCCACTATCACCCATAAGCTATCATGACCCGAATGAGAACGGGGAAGGCCATCAATAAAATCCATGGAAATTTGTCCCACTTCCAAATTGGAATGTCCAAAGGTTGCAATAACCCACCAGGGCTTTGATGCTCGGCCTTAATGAGTTGGCAAGTCATGCAACGCTTAACGAAGTTAGCGATATCAAATTTCATTCCCTCCCAATAATGAAGTCGCTTCATATCCGCGTACATTTTACTACTACCGGGATGAATAGTAAATTTAGAACAATGAGAATCTTTTAAAATGTCTTTACAAAGATCACAAATATTTGGCACGATAAGTTTACCAAATTTTCGAATACCTCCACAAGAATTAATATCAAAGTCTTTCAAACCTTCGGTATCAATTTTATCCCTACAACTTTGGCTAAGAAGAGCCAATTCGGGATCTAACTTTTGAGCTTCAAGAATGTGGTCTAAAAGAGAAGGATGCACCTCAAGGCTACATAAAACAAGAGATGAACATAAATCGGATTCACGATCTCGAATCTCACAAGTGGGTAAAGTCTCGAGATCATTCCATTCAGATAACATCATGGAAACAACCGCTTGTTGCTTACGACTATGGGCATTGGCAACACGATTTCCCCTTTCGGGAATATAAAGAATATCAAGATCATAAGATGCAAGGAACTCGAGCCAATATTAAGTTCCTTATGATAAAATAAACATTTCAAAGATTTATGATCGTAGTGGAGAATGAATTTCTACCCCAAAATAAATGATGTTGCCAAACTCTAAAAGCGACAACAATAGCCGCGAGCACTAGATCATGAGTGACATACCTAGTCTCGATCGGCTTTAATGATTTAGAAGTACAAGTGATAGTACGTTCTCTTTTGCAAGAGAACGGCATCCAAACCAATACGATTAGCATTGGTACAAAAGATAAAGTCTTGGTTCCCTTCGGGAATCACAAGAATAAGAGTATCGGAAAAAAGTCCTTTTAAATAATCCTCTTTCCCAAAAAGCTAAAGCTTTCAAAAACCACAATTATCTTTATGTAAGTATCCTTCTAGAAAAATTTACTTCTTACAAGTCAATATATCGTGTCTGACTGTCTCATCAAAGCGTTTAGGAGATTCCTATCGATAACGTTCATCAAGCGCATCGACCAGAATTCTTAAACACTAAATAGGCAATACAATCACAAAATCATCTTCTATATGACAAAATTGTCTCTTAAATTTTTTTAAGAATATTCTTTGCTCGTTTAAGAACAAAATCCAACTATACTTATAAATAAATCTTATGAAAAAGATTTGTAAAATTTTTAAATTGCTATTTTCATCCAAAATCAATAAATACAAGAATGGTCTCATCGAAATATTAATAGAATACTCGATTTATAAAATGGATGAAATAAGCTGGACAAACTGAATGACATAATAAGTCATTCATAAGAATCATAACGAGTGCGGAATGCGGTAAGTGGAATGCTAACTTCCGCGACTCGTAGCAAATGAAAACCGATGGCAAGGTCGAGTTGAAAAGACCTTAACACCACTCAAAAGATCGCTTAGGTGATAATCCTAAGACAAGCTCAAAAATACCGGAAAATTCCACAAACTACCCGAATGAGAAAAATAACATTTTCCCCATCATGTGGGTTTAAAGAATAAAATGATGCCACCAAATTGGAATCAAAATCATTTAGAAAAATAGAAATCTGCTCAACAGATTGAAAATGTCGAAGATGGATAGTCCACACGGGACATAGTATATGGACTTCATAATGATTAAGCCAATTCTTTCACAAAAATCAATTCCGAAGCCTACGTAACGCATAACATGCAAATTGGCTCAGAAAGAAAAAATCACATAAAATAATCTTGACATCAAAACAAAAAAACAAAGTAGTGTTGCGGATCCACCAACCGGATTCGCAATTCTCAAAGAAGTCATCAAGCCCAAAATATTTTAAAGAAAAAGAATCAACAAGTTCTTTTGATATAAAAATAATGGGATGAATCCATATCAAAAGGAACTCAAATAAGAAGACCACGAAATAAAACAATGTCATCAAGGATTGAATAAAAAGTACATCGACCAAGAGAAGTGTCACTAGGTGTTTGCACAACGTTAAGCCTTCCCTCCCTCTTGCTTGGAAGTTTGGGACATGTAGATAAAAGATGACTCGAACTTTTGCAATAACGACAAAAGAGAGGTTTCAGAAACCTATTAGCATAATGGTCTGTGGAACCACAATTGTAGCACTGTCCTCGACTAGAGATAGGAGTCTTTGCTACTGGAGTTTTTTGCTTCCCTTTCTTATTGGGATTAGGGATTTTGAACTTAATATACCTCTTCTTGGAAATCCCAATATCACTATCACTTCCTTTACCAACCTCTTCATGCCGAAGAGTGATATCCACAAGCTGATTGAAAGGAACTTCAAGTTTCAGAGGTAAAACCATTTCGGGGTTCTTACTCAAAGCACAGATAAACCTTTGATTATTTACAAGATCCAAAAGTTGTTGGGCAGACATGAATACACCATCCGGAGAAGGACTACTGGATTGACCAGCGTTAGGACTGCCAGAACTAACCATCTCTTCTTCTTTAAGAAAGAAAGAAAGAAAGAAGAAAAAGGTTATTCTCAAAATGAATGTCAAACAATCACGATAGATAAAACAAGGAATCACAAAGAAAATAGGATAGAACGGGTCCAATGAATTGCATCAAAATCCTAAGGCACGACTCCTAAGAAAGACTTAGGACAATGATCCTTGCTAGATTATTCTACACTGTTCCGAAGTTTGGCTCTGATACCAAGCTGTGACGCCCCACCTCTATACCCATGCTAGCCAAGGACACTACAGTGTAATGCCGTCAACTAGCACAGAGAATAAGGCTGTCGAGGAGCGACCATCTATATAATTGCTTTGTGCGAGTACCGATATGCCAGATAAAAATATAATTTTCATCACAAGTTGAAATCCGACATACCGACACAAACTCAAAGCTACTACACAGTGGCTTTATGAAATCTTTGGAAACAAGTAGAGAAATATCATAACATATATCAGTCACAGAAGTTCATATCACAAAGGCGGATATATATATATATATATATATAACACTTAAAAGTGTACATCAGAGTAGTAGTCTAACAAGATCCACAATATCACAAAAGAATAGTTACAAGTGCTACACAAAAGAAGAAGTATACATCAATGAGCCTATATCTCAAATGTATACAACCAAAAACCACTAATCTAAGTAGTTAGCGAAAATCAGGATAATAATAATACCAGATGAGGAGTCAAGCAGAAGCACCTGTAACATCTCGGTCTGACCTGAGTATTATTTAATAAGAAAATAATAAACGGATCAGTCTAGCTATAAATATCAGATAGAATGAGGTAGGATAATAGATGCGATTAAAACATATGATAACGAAATTGTCATACTATATAAAGTATACATCAACGAACAACAAAAATCATACAATATCACAAGAAATCTCAAAGCACTAAAAAGAACGTCATATTCTTTATTTTATTCACCAAACCACAATTATTGACGATCATATCAATGCCAATCGAAAAAGTTAGTGAAACACAAATTCACTAATGCACAAAAATGGATAAAGCTTATCAATGCAAATCACGAAAATTGGTGAAACACAAATTCTAGAAATTGATCAATAGAAATCCAGAAATCACAAAAAGAGGAAAGAGGCCTATCACTAAAACGGGAGCATGAAAACTCACCAATACGTGTATCACAAAACGGAAAGCTATTCCATGGTTGCTAACCATTAATTTTAAGCCAAGGCTCCACTAAAAAGGCCCGAAGACCATGAGCCGAAGCTCCACTAAAACGGCCCGAAGACCATTGGCCGCTACCCCACCAAGCCGAAGCTCCACAGAAACGGGGTTTAGTCTCCCTCGCAGACAAAGAGACATTGCACATTGCTAGTCTAAATCACAAAATGATCATCATTGATCGATAAGTGTAAATTACACTAAGCTAGTAAATAAATGAGTTTAGCTTCATGTCCTATAACCACTAGCTTAACTTAATTATTTACGAACAAATTGTAGACTTCCACTCAAGGTTAAGTGTAAATTACACAAAGCTAGTAAATATACGAGCTTAGCTTCATGTCCCTAACCACTAGCTTAACTTAAATATTTACGAACAAACTGTAAGTCTCCATTCGAAACTGTCACAAGAAATTCAATCGAACAAGTCCAAGAATTAACCGACGAAGTAAACGCAAGCATTTCATACCACTTGTTTTACTAAGCCGTTTAATTAGATTTCTCATACGAATGAGGTAAAAGTTTGTATATACTAGTAGATTGGAAAACGGTTTAAGAAACGAGCTTTGTAATAAAATAATGTTGAAATCATTTTGAT
Source organism: Allium cepa (assembly GCA_030765085.1). Lineage (NCBI taxonomy): Eukaryota > Viridiplantae > Streptophyta > Magnoliopsida > Asparagales > Amaryllidaceae > Allium > Allium cepa. Next base: position 922,312,092 of record CM060931.1, on the reverse strand, counting down.
GAAAGAGTTTTGATATTTACTACTAGTATTGAAACCTTTATATTTTTAAAGTGACAAATCACAAAAATGATTGTAGAACAATCAATCACCAAAATTCACATTCAAAGACATGAATAAAATCCAAAGAAATCGATAACGAATCCATCAAAATGGATATTCCCAAAAATCCCGAAGAAAATGTCATCAAAGTTGATAATAAATGATTGAAACAAATCGGAATCGACATGAATCGATAAAATTGGAATTCTTAAACAAAATAGGCAAGCAGGCAAAACACAACAGATTCAGACGTCTGAAATAGGTGGTTCAGACGTCTGAATCTGGAAAATTAGAAGTTTTTCAGAATGAAATTCAGACGTCTGAACCAAATGTTTCAGACGTCTGAAATAGGCGTTTTCAGCCTATTTCCTTTCTGTTTGAAATCGAGCCAATTCAGACGCAATTCCAGATTCAGACGTCTGAAACTGGAATTCAGAGCATTTCCTGAACCTCGACCAAAAATGGTCAAATGAATATCGGAAGCGATCGGACGAGCAAATGATGACTAAGGATTTACGCCACGCGACAACCCAGCCTCAACGGCTCTTCGATACGCCTCAAATATCAATGTCCAAATATCCATAATAGGATTTTCATAGATTTTGATTTCAAAACACCAAAAATTGGAATACACACCAAATCAATCCAAACCAAAATCAATTGCACAAGAATAAGTGTTAGGAATTCATACCTAACAATCGAAGATAATTATGGACTAAGATGTGAGATAAAAATCTCACCTTTGAGCCTAAAAACAATGAATGAGAAGCTTGAAGACAAGGGAAGATCAACCACACTTCAATCTCAACACAAGAAGCTTGAATCTAAGCTTAAAAGAGAAACATTTCCCAAATTAGGTTTAGGAATTTTTTGAAATCAAGGAGAGAATGAGTTGGAGAAGAAGGAGATGATACTTACCAATGCTTCTCTTTGAATTTGGAGCTAGAACTTGATTTGCAAATGGAAACTAGGGCTTAGGATTTTAATTCATTTTCATTTTCCCATTATTCTCTTTAGAACTGAAAAGATAATGAAGAGGGAATGAATGAAGAAAAGTGGTTCAGTCTGGGGTATTAAGTTGGCTAGTGGGCTGAACCCAAACCCAAACCTAAAGTGAAAAAGGTCAAATTTTTAGCTAGCTCCAAACATATCGAAGTTTATACTTAAAAAGGTCGCAAACGCCATTTTGAACTCAGTGGGGGTGGTCTCGAGTCCTAATTTGACTGTTTGCAAAAAGTACCTTTTCGGACCAAAATCCGACTAACGATGAAATATTTAAATAAAATATTTAAATACTCAATCGTAAAATATGCGAGTTGTTACATATTAGTTGTTACTTTTTTAAATATTAAATACTGAATATAACTATTGATTATTAAATAATATATATTACTTCTAAATATTAATTATTGAATAGTATTATTAAATATTATTGTTAATTATTAATTATTACTTACTATTTATTAATTATTTAATAGAAATTATTAATTATTAAATAATCAATATTATTTATTATTTAGTGATTATAAACTGTTACTTTTTTGATAGTAAATATTAAATATGACCATTAATTATAATTATTAATTAATAAATAATCAAAACTAGTTATTAATAATTATTTATTAGTTGTTACTTTTTTAAATGTTAAATATTGAGTATAACTATTGATTATTAAATAATATATATTACTTCTTAATATTAATTATTGAACAATATTATTAAATATTATTCTTAATTATTAATTATACTTACTATTTATTAATTATTTAACAGAAATTATTAATTATTAAATAATCAATATTATTTATTATTTAGTGACTATAAATTATTACTTAGTAAATATTAAATATGACCATTAATTATTAAATGCGTATGTAAGTATATACGTATCATAGATATTTTTTATTTACTTTAGAAAATTTCAAAATATCAAGTCTTTTAAATATTAAATACAATTATTAATTATAATTTTAAAATATTAAATACCAAATGTTACTTTTTAATTATTGATATTACTTATATTATGAATTATTAGATATTTATCTTAATTATTGATTATTATTAATTTTTTAAATAGTCATTATTAAATAATAACTATTTAAGATTAATTAAAAATACTAAATATCGATACATAATTTGTGACGACCCAGAATTTTAGATATTTAAAATTAGATATTTAATTGATTTTAAATATTTAAAAGTTAGCTTCTAACTTGGAATTCAAATATTGCTATTTGTTGGATAATTTAAATATTGAATTTAATAATTGGGAATTAGGTAAAATATTGAATCTTTAGTTTTAAGCCTGTTAAAAATAATTTGAAGACTTTTAAATTTATATTTATAATAATGGAGGTAATAGGAGTTTTAAATTTTAAATTTGAAAGTGTTTTGTTCAGTTTTAAAAATATATTGTTTAAATCGATATTTAAAAATAGCCTTCCGAGGCACGTCTCGAAATTCGGTGAAACCAGTTCCATCGGATCCGTAATAGTGTATTATTATCGGATTTTAAATTTCATAGTGTTTGCAGTTATCATGAGGGTGTACGGTAAGTAAACGCGTTGAAATTTAAATCGAAAATTTAGTGTAATAATAAGGCCCAAAAGCTATCTTCTCCATACGATCGAGTTTGGACTCGAAACCTTTTTCAATACGTACGAAACAGGCGTATAATATCACAAATGCCGAGCAGCATGTCTCGATAGGATGTCAAGATTTTAAGCTTCGTTATTCGAGACGATTTTAAATTTAAAATAAATATATAATTATATACATTGATTGTCCTATATCCTCATATAAGCTGCCTTCTTTCATTTCGAATCACTGTAGCTCCCTTAAATCACGCAAGATAAATTAACACGTTCCTCTTTTATAGAACATGCATCCCCTCCTCTCTTTTTTTAAAAATCAAAACCAGAAAATCAAATGGCCGAGATTCAAAAATAAAATCGAAGCTAAGGAAATGGCCGGCAAACAAAAAAATCACTGTGGTCCTCTTTTAAAATAAAGAAATAAAAATAAAATGGCTGAAGCCTCTTTCACTCAAAAATCGAATCCATTCTAATCGTTTCCGTTCAAAAAAAATCTGGATCTGAAAGAATTCGAATTCAATTTGGGTAATCTCGAAGCCATGGTGTTTAATGGTTATCGAAGTTGTTGGATCTAGATTCAATAGAGAAGTTAACATCATCGAATTCCATCTGAGCGACGCTAGTGTAATCGATTGCCATTGGTGAACGATGCCGTGAGTGTCGAAGAGGAATACTGAAGCAACGTAAATCATTTCGAAACCACTTCGACTTCCATCTCATGGCTCCACGCATCATCTCATGACTCATATTATCATCCATCGAATCTGGAAGTGGCTCATGCCGAGATTGACAATGTCAACATTGGATGCTGAAATGCATGGCATCGTCATTGAAATTCTAGAATTCAAGAATTGCCAGAGAAACAATACTGAAATCAGAGTCATGGAGGAACAAGCTGGAAGTTCAGGCAGAAAGCAATTC